>JARHVA010000307.1:0-632500 GCA_037957365.1 Torreya grandis
AGACACTTCTAGTAGGGTTCAAACACTTTCATAAATTAGATGTGTCCATTATCTACAAGAGTTATTTTGATGTAAAATATGGTTATTTTTAACCATAGATCATTTATATGCATATAATGTGATTATTATTTAATTTTAGATGCCTAGTCTTGTGCATAGATTATGATTTTGTCCTTATTTACCTTGCCACCCTAGCTCAACTTTTGACACTTTATTATCCTAAAAAGGTGTTAAAAATATGGGTTAATAACCCAAACCACACCCCACTAAGTAATTTCAACTTAATTGTATTAAAATATTCCTTATATGTTTTAAACCACATGTATTTATGCCACCCATGTTTATGTGTGCTCACTAGTGATCTACTACAATGCAATGTTTCTCTTTAGATTTCAACACTTGACAATATGCAAATTTATCCTTTATTTATGTGTTAAGACTTGTCTTATGGAATATTTATTATATTTTATTTTATATTTTTATGCTTTAGGATAGTGTTTCAATAATGTGTAAGTAGTTTTCCAAGTGAGATCTAGATAGGAATATCCTTAGGCATCATGTGTATAAATAAATGACTCTAGCTAATTAGCTCCATAATAGACATTAAAAACGTGTGGGTTGTCCTAAGTGAGGGTTATGAATTTTTAAAATATTCATTTTGATAACCTAGGACACTAAAAATGAAGGTGGAACCTATTAATAACTGGTAGTGTCTAGTTATTTCCAACACTATCTAAGATTGAGAAAATAGTGCTCTAAAATATGATGATAGTTTGCTTATTATTATAGACCATTTAGGCACATAATAGGGAGATATTGTATATGAATTATGGAAAATTAGGAAAGCCATGTCCATAGATAGGAAAATGGATAGTTGAGAAATATTTACAAGTGTCATATGTTTATGCGTAGTTTATGTATATCAAGGATAACTCAACACTAACATTTTAAATTATTTAATACCAAAATTATTTATCTAAAAATTCCCCATTTTATTTGAGTAATTAAAATTATAATTTAATAAAATTTGTACATGAATATAATTTCATTTTGTGTCTTAAGGGATGCCATGAATATCCAACTCTCTCCATGCAAAACTTGCAATGAAATATGTATCAATCAATGTCCACTCATGAGAAAACAATATAAATCAATCTAGATCATCAAAAAAATTGGAATTAAAAAAAAAAAAAATGAATACAACTAAGGGTATGCAAGCCAATATACCCTCTAGATTCATCAAAGAATGGGGGTGATTATTCCCTAAAGAGGTGACACTTGTTAAAGCCATGTGTTTTTAAGAATAAGCCTTAACCCTCATTGGAGATTGAGAAGTGATATCAATTGAGCATTGCATAACCTTGATTGTACTACTTAAAATATAATCATATTTTTTTTGGTGTAACCCCATACCATGATTTTATGTAAATGATGAACCATCATAAATAATATAAAATTGCATGTATGGATAACATCCATGCTCAAAAATATTATACATATTTACCTAAATGTGACATAGAATGCCATAAAATATATATGTCACTTTATCTCATCTATTAAATTAGATAACTTACTCATTTTGACCCATGTAACATATTAAATATGTTTATTTTTATCTAGATATTAAGTCACATCATGTCACATAATATTTCATATGATCCTAATGATCTTAAAAAATACCCCACATATACTCTACATATGTGTAAATCTATAATCTATCCTAATTTATCTAATATAAATCATCCAATCTAACCTAAAATTTAGATTTTATATCTATTAAGTCATGATTCTATGAAAGTCCCATTTGTATGACCCCTTTTTGAGGTTAGGGATAAATCTTCTTAATCACTCTTATCAAAATTAAAGATTTTCATGCATCATGTTACATATAAAATATGTAATAATTCAAAATATGTGTGATGACATACTTAAATTATGCCATCATATCAATATTTGATCACTCATGTGCATATGAAACATGTAACTCAAGGCATTCAAGTGTCATGTGAAGTATATTTAGTAATTAGGCAAGTAGTATAAGTAATCATAGTAATGATTATTGTAGATAGATAATTAATTAATAATACATGTATAAAATACATGATATCAATCATGGAATCAAACACAAGTATAATAATGCATGATATGAATCACTAAATCACAACTGCTCAACAATCTTGTAAATATGCACAAACATATGCACACTTTATCATGATTATGATGCATAAAAACACTCAAGTCATTAATAAAATCTAAACCAACATAGACACAATATGGCCATGAGATGGACTAGATAATCCCTTATAGAAATCATGCATGACATCACAACACAATCAATTCAATAATATAAACATTCATGATAGTAGTGAATGTCACACACATCAATGTTAACACAATGTAACTATCATCAATAGTCACTCATGAAATCAGATAATATAACACATAATGGTCACATAAAATCACACAAAAAAATCATCACATAATGTAATACAAAATAAATACTAACATCATGTAACAATTATTAGTAACAACCATTAATAGAATAAACAAAACTACTCTACACAATCAATCATGTCATCTTAACACATAACAAAGTAAAATACCCATATCATATAACACTCTAAATTGTATATGCAATATAAAGTCATGTATAAATAGTCTGATTAGATCAAAATAATAAATTAAATGTTGACAAAAAGATATAACATGTATAATTATAAAGATGTCCCTAATGTAGGCATGCCTCTAATGTATAAAATAGCCTCTATGTACTAGGAATATCCTACATCATATGTAACATGTATGTCCTACATCCCACTCATGTATATAATTATAATCATGTGTGTGTAATATGTGTGTGTTATCTACCATGTATATATGATAAATAATATATTAAAATTATGTAACTAAAAAATCATGTGATTCATAGGTCCTAATTTTTATTTTTTTGAATACTTTGTTAATTATTTTTTTTCTTGTTTTTGAGTTATATTTGTTATCCCATCAATGGGATTTTGTAATTTATTCCTTGTATCATATATTTCATAGTCACCAATTATATGTTAATCGTTGTCCTTTAATGTAGATATGTTGTTCCAATCATATTTTGTATCTATAGTAGGATATGAAAAACAAATTACACAAGATTATGGAATTGCTTTACTAGACCTATTACATTCTTCAACGTATTCATTATTATAAATATCATGCACCATAATTGTAATCATATAATAATTATATATCATCATTTGATTAGTAGTCATAGAAATGGTGTCCACTTTATTTTTTATTTTTTGAATATGTACCATCTCTTGAAATATAAATAGTCATACCTTGGTCCTAAAATGTAAAATAATCATGATTATTATCAATTTTTACACCCATATAATTTCACACAATCCTTTAATCACCAAATTATATTGATAAAAATTAGGTTTAATGTATAATTCAACAAAACATGATTTGAGAGAAATATCTATGGGAAACTCAATGGACCTGATGCATACTTTGGATAAAGTACTTTAATTCAAGTTGTCAATGTCATATCCAAGATATTTTATAAGTGTCATACTATATACATTAATTTCACAATAGTTATAAATAATTACATTGGTGAAGTACTTTACATTTATGTGATAAATGATAATCAAAAGATATAGAAATAAAAAATCCTTTGTAGTTTTATCATTTTAAGCCACACTTTTTAACATAAATATATTTAGGTACATATTATTTTTGACATTATTTATTAGGAACCTCTTCCTTATTAAAATATACTTGATGTTTCTAAATTTTAACACCCTTATTAGGTAAATATTTGTTAGGAAAACTTTCATTCTTATATACCTCTTTTACAAACAAATATTTTTTATGTTACTATTATTTTGATAACTCAACTTGGAAGACAAAAACACTATAGTAAGTTTCTCATCTATAGAAAGTGTGCTTGAATCCATTGGTTTTTTTATAGATATATATAATGTAAGGTCACCACTATCAATAATATATTATATTTCAATTCCTAATAAAACATTGTATGATGTCCATGAATTATATAATAAAAAAATAATAGTTATATCTCTTTAAAGGATATAGGGGAGGTAATTTGATCAAATTTATCTAAAGCATATCCTAAAGAGTTTCACTTGGAGACTTACTAATATTATAGCATGTCCTTGATCCATTAGTAATGGATTAATCTTATATCATGTCCACGATCCATTAGTAATGGATGCATGTTGTTTCATAACCAATGTTTGAGATGGAACATTTTGAGGCATATAAGATTTTAATGGAGAACCAAATATGTAATTTGCATTGGCCTATTTTAGATGTATGGTATGTGCAAGTTTATCCTAAACTTATGTGACCTTTACACATAAAGTGTGTATTTTTGTTTTTTAACTCTTATATCTATTATATCATAGTCATAATTTGATGTACATGAATGATGATACCGTGTGTGTGTGTGTATTCAATGATTGAGTATTTTAATGAATGGCCAAAATAGGTACATTAACACTCATAATCTGAGAAGATTTAGCTATAGGATCACAAAACTTGAACACCTTTGATTGTATATTCATGTAATATTGTGTCATAGGACTCATTTTACCTATTGAGTGTGTGATAGGCTGATGTCATGGACCTATTTATCCAATATAACCCTAGGATGAATAATAGGGTAAGGATGGTGGATATCACTAACATGGGGACGAAAAAATGTAGGAACACATAGAGACATTTAAAAAATATGATCTATAATCTAAAAGTAGAAGAGATATGAAATTATAATAAGGAATTAAGATACCCTAATATAAACCTATGGTTTTCCATGTTTGAAAGACATATTTGGTTCACAAAAATAAGACATCAAACACTTGAATAAGTTACCACAATCAAATTTTTCATCAAATTGATTGAGTGGTATGTAAGTCTTAGTTTTAAATCATGTATTTTTATTTTCCATATTGACCCTGATTTGACTCAATACAATGCTATAATATGAGGATAATGGATAAGAGTTGATCCACACCATAAGGAATAGGACCAAGTGTACATGAGGCAACCAAGTTTAGTTATGTAGAGTGAAATTCATGATGTATTTAGATAGAACAATATAACATACATTCAATGCAGTGGAAGTATTATTTTCATAATTACAACTTCTATTTAATAACAAAGAATAGGGGATGATATAGTATATGATATTGCATGTATATAAAGTAGATGCATGGAGCAAACTATTTGTGTTATAATTGTATGTGAAATGAATATAGTGTTTTATATTTCATGTGTTATAAAATAGATACATGGAACATGATATCTATGTTACAACTATGTATTGCATTGACTTGACTGTCTAATGATGGCCAAATGCATATGTTACATATTTAACATACATGATTACTACTAGAATTTACTAATGTTAACATGGTATTTATCAAGAGCTTAATTATATCTAAGGGTAGGTTTGTTACCTGTAAGATTAGTTTGTTAATAGTTAATAGTTAAATGTGTATATCATTAGCTTAACAATATATTACATATGTAGCTTTATATTGTTTGAATAGATTTTGTAGGGATATGAATATCTTGAATCATAGGTTACATATATCCTATATATTTGTATTGGTGTTTGAATGATAATTAAAATAGATAAATATATTATTGTGTGAATTTTAATATGCTTCTTCTATAGTTTCTTTATGTTATTCGACTCTCCCACTAAGTAAACTCTGATAAATATATTATCTGATATCATAGTAGTGTTCTGTCAGGGATGGGTTTTTGATCATTTGTGAGGGGATATCATTTATTTCTTCACCCATGTGAATTCAAAACAATTAGTAGTAAGTTACATAAAAGAGTAGAATAAAGTTTAATATTACATTGTTATATACAACTATGTATTCTGTCTAAACCCTACATGTTCCATACATCTATTGGAGTGTGGGTGTGAGAATTAAATTATGATTCTAGGAGAGTGGATTAATTAACTGTGGGTGTGAATTAAATAATAGGCATGAATATATTCTCAACATTTCACATCAATTATGATGTGTTTAATGCATAGTTCTTCTATCCAATTCTAATCATAGTATCCTATGTTTTGATCATTGCATCATCAGATCATGATAATTGATCTCTTTGTTGCACTATATATAGAGTAATTTGATTGTGCACACATGGGTATAGCTATGATAAATTTATGTATACTCATAAATTTGTCTCTATACAGATGTGCACCAAACTAGTTATTTTATTACATCACATGATATGCTCTCCATCATCACTAAAACATTGAAGGATTGTTATTTTACATTGGTAGAGAAAATTTGAATTCATATCATCAGTTTCTATGCTAACATTGGAAGTAATATAATTAATACCATTATATTATCATTCATGTCATGTGAATCACCAATTGTAGCCTGTAGTGTTAAAAATGAGTTATGTCATTTTTTAAATATAGGTGTAATTACATGTTAAGTTGATTATTTTATTTTTTGCATTGAGTCGATTAGTAAATTGGTTTTATTGATAGTTTATAGTCCATTTTAAGAGTATTTCAAAAATTATTTTATCTTATAAAGTTTGGCCCTTTTTTAATATTATTAGAGTCAATATAGATATAGTTTATAGTTTAGGTCTCAAAATTTATCACATCTATCGTAAGATGTTTTCTCTATGTCAAAAATGTCAAGAAAAAAACCATCCTTATAAAGGATGCACTATCAAGTTAATTTAATGCCTTGAGATAAATGTGTCAGTTATGTGTACGGGTGGGTTATGTTTTCAAAGACAACATTCATTTGAGTTTCAAGACTTCATTATCTGAGTAAGCAATGACATGCAAGAGGATGGAAGACATTAAATATCCTCTCATAAGTCACTAGCGATGGGGTTATAGTTTGAGATAGTGTCATACTTTGTGCCAAAATGAATATGCCAAGGATGATACCTAGTAGTAATGGAGGCTATATATGATATGTGATATTGAGTGGGAAAAATAATGTGTAGAGGCTACAAAAGTGATAATGAGTATTTGATCCTCATTTACAATTGTATTTTCCAATTCTGTGGTGTACATTTTTGTTTTATATGTTGTTGGTATATTTTGAGTAAATGTGAAATCTATGAGTAAAATTCTTATGTGACCCCTTTAGATTAAGCATTGTATAATAGTTATCAACATATATTATAGCACTCATA
This sequence comes from Torreya grandis, assembly GCA_037957365.1. Taxonomy (NCBI): domain Eukaryota; kingdom Viridiplantae; phylum Streptophyta; class Pinopsida; order Cupressales; family Taxaceae; genus Torreya; species Torreya grandis. Next base: position 7,216 of record JARHVA010000307.1, read on the forward strand.
GACAGTCAAATTTATGGATATCCAATAAACCACATGACATGAGTGTCCAAGTTTGTGATAAACCTGTTGAAAACCATGGAAGGATTGAAGAGGAATGCCTTTATTTTATATCAAGGTTATGAGGAAAAAGGCACATTACAATTCAGAGAGTATTTTAATTTTACCATTTTCACATTAAGGGGTTAAATGTTATAATTTACTAATGTTCACATAGTATTTACCAAGAAGTAAATTATATTTACTAGTAGGTTTTTTACCAATAAGATTAGTTTGTTAATAGCTAATAGTTAAATTTATATATTATTACCTTAATAATATATTACATGTTTAAATTTATATTATTTGGAGATATTTTTTAAGGCTACGAATATTCCCAATTATATGATACACATATCATATATATTTGTATTGTTATTCGAAGGAGAATTACAATAGAGAAATATATTATTATGTGAATTTGAATATGCTTCTTCTATAGTTTCTCTATGTTATTCGACTCTCCCACTAAGTAAAATATAATAAATATATTAAAAACAAGGGAAGTTATAAAAATTTATGTTAGAGTAAAATAAAGGTAGATTTTAAATGTCTCACCCTCCTTGCATGCTAATGATGGAGTTCCCAACTGAGTGGTGACCACTAATTTAGTTGCATAATTCATGGCTGTTCACTAATGGTTATGCTCCCAAGAATCCCAGATGATAGCTAGTGGTGAGAAATACTAAGATTATTATTTGATTTGGGGCCACTAATCTATGTATTTGGTTGAGGTAGGATAACACACATTTATGATGAAGTGGGTCTCGAAGGAGTAGGATAGTTTGTGAGTAGATGTAGGGCATACTAGACTACAAGTTAAGGAGTGCATTGTGAGATGTGAAAGCTATAATCTAATGTGGTCATTTCATATAAGTCTACGAGTGAGTGTAGGAATTTTGCATGGGAGTACCAATAATATTATCACAAAGGATTGCATATAACTATGTGAGACGTACAAAATATGTGTATTATAATAAAATAAGAGCATGTATGACTACATAGAGGGTACACACAAATAATTCACCCTTTATTGAGAAGTAATGGTCTCCATTATATTGGTGTGTAGATAAATAAATTATACTTGAATTTGATGAGAATTGTAGCACTTAGCATGATCATCATATTATGTAACCTTGACCATTCAAAAAAATTTATGTGTGCCATGGTGGGTGCATGTGTCTATCACTTTGATGATTTGGTCCTTCTCCATGGGGCACAAGTATTCAAGATAGAAATTAGAAGGATTTTTTATCACTATTGGCTCAAGAAGTGATAAAGTGTAAAGTTTGAGAATTTCCATATTGAATATTGGGTGTATGTCCAAGTACTTAAGTAGATCAATAATGAAGGCATTCTCACTAATTATACATATAATGATGTAAGTACCATAACATAGAGGTCTAATCTTATGATGTGGACCTTTTAATAGTTCCTTTTGAAGGTACAACCAAACTTTATCATGAACTTAGAATACATGATTTATAAGATGTGCATCATGGTACTCATTATACTTTGATTATGTGTGAGAGATAATTTATTTAACCTAATGATGACTAGACTATATTTATCTTAGAAAATTATCATCTTTGTCTACTTCCCATTCTTATGTGCATGATTAAGTCACATTTGGTGCATGGTAGGATATGTATATAAGTGTCTAAAGTTGAAACCTAAGAAATGTCTAGAATGGACTATGACTCATAGAGCTATTAAGGGATATATTGTAGGCATGTTGAATGTATAAGAGATTATCATTCAAAAAATGAGCATGTACATGGTTGTACATTAAAATAAGATAAACAAGTGTGTGATTGACCACTTCAATTTTCCCATGTATATATGGATGAATTTTTTTTGATTGATCTAACTTAGTACCCATCAAGTCCCATAATGTTTTCCAAAAGTGACTTACAAAGCATGGATATAGATCAAAGATGATGGATGTTAGAATCCCAAAATTAACCCAAACATGGTAGAAGAAGCCTTGCATAGTACTAGTTGTGTCATTGTATTTATTGAAATTGACCATAATAGCCATATTATAAAACCTATCCACTACAAAGAACACAACATCCTATTGTCATCTTGTCATAGGCAACCTAGTCATGAAATTCATGATAATAGATTCCCATAGTGTGGATGGAACCAGTAGAGTTGTGTAAATTACTAGCTTCATGTTTGTGGGCTTGGTGATGAAAAAAGGAATGTAATACTTGATGTGGAATTCCATGTATATGCACATTTTTAATTAGAATAAGTGTGAATGTAATGCAACTAGAGACTTTATCACATCAAAGTATCATGAGGTATTTATATAGTGTGCTTCATAGATGAGTAATTGACAAGGTGCACCACTAAGAACACAAAGATGTCTAAACCTAAAGAGATTTTTTTTAGACAAGTAGAACTCATGAACATGTTTACCTTACACTAGGTTGATTTAAGTCACTACAAAGTCCTGATCAATTGAGTGGAGGGATACCTAGTCTATGAAGTTATTATAGTGCATGTCCAAAACTATGATGAGTGCATGAACCAATAGTTGGCTAAGATAATATACGACCTTGTTGTCCTTCACTTCCTTATGTTTGATCACTGTATTTAACTAATACATGTAAATAATCCATTTCATGTGTTTTGTATTCTCCATCTTACTCTACATTTTTAGGAAATAAAGTGGCTTGTGATCCAAATGAGAAATTATCTCATTCCCTAGAATGTTGTGGTGTCATTACTTTATTGTTTTAATAATATCATATGGTTCTTTATCATATATGGAGTACCTTTTTACCATGTCCCTGAATGTCTATGAGTGGTATGTGACTATATGTCCATGTTATATGAGCATTGCATCGAATGTGTATTCAAATGCATCGATGTGAATTTTGAAGGAATGCAAAATGCCAAGCATTGAGAGAATAGGCATTGCATAGAGGTGTTGTTTGAGTACCTCAAAATCATGTTTTTTCCACATGAATCTAATGTAACTTAGATTTTGTATGTGTTATATATTTGAGAGCCCAAGAGATGTGTGAGAAACTAAGGACAAACTTGTAATAGAAATTATCAAGTCCAAGAAAACTACTCAATTCTATGAGATTGTGTGGAGTAGGACAATATTGGATCACTTTAATGTTATCTATATCTACATATAATCCTATGTGATATATCATGTATCCTAGGTACTATATTTATATAAAACCAAATATACACTTTTCTAAGTTAACATACAACTGGTGTTGATGAAAGGTGTCTAAGATGCATGAAATGTGCTCCAAATGTTCCTCCCAAGTATTTTTGAAGATGATAATGTCATCCAAGTAGATGATGACAAAAGAGTTGAGAAAATGTCTAAGTATATCATATATCAAGTGCATGAAAGTGTTTGGTGCATTGATTATGCTGAAAGGCATAACCAATCATTCATAAAATCCTTCTCATGTCTTGAATGTAATATTATAATCATCTTCAAGATGGACTAGAACTTATTGGTGAACTATTATGTAGCTTAGAGCTATTCCAAAAGGTCATCAGTCCATGGAAGTGGGTACTGGTTCTTAATAGTTATTTTTTTGATTTCAAGATAGTCTATGCAAATTAACTAGGTCCCATAATTATTGGGTGTGAGGACTATTAGACTCCCATAGGGAAAAGATCTAGGCTTGATCTTGCCTTGATCAATGAACTCTTGCATCTAGTGTTAGATTTCATCATTCTCCCAAAATGACCTATGATAAAAAGGGTTATTCATAACAGGGAATTTAATAACCAAATCAATACAATTTTTTACTATGTAGTGTGTTGGATGGCCTTAAAAATCTATGAAAACTTCATTATGCTGCTCTAGTAACTTGTCAAGTTGATGCCATTATGATTTTGTGTGAATTGTTAGAGTGTTATTTTTATTCTACGTAGGTGTGTTATGTAAAATCATGAGCAACATAAACTTGTATGTGTGTGAGATAAGTTTAAGACATTGCTTGGTAGAGACCATAGTGACTTTGGTCATGGGTACTAACTTGAAGAGACAATAGAATCAGTCTTGTGCATGAATATTCAAATGTTGTGGCTTGTTTTGATATGTACATTCATGGTCATATAGATATAGTCTCCCCATCATGATATCATAAACCTCTAGAGGTGTGACATCATAAGTGACATTATCCTCCATAAGCCTAACTTTTTAATGAATAGTGAATTATCACTAGACCTATATACCTTTCCCCTATTTTAGCCACCCATGAGAATACCAATTGTGATGTGTAGTAGTGTAAATACCAAGGTGTTGATATTTGTATTTGAAATGATGTGATTTTGACTTCCACTATCTATGATGACATGAAAAGGTTAACTTTCACCCAAAACATGGTGTGGAAGATATGTTTGTGTTCCTTAGAGATGTTGATCATTATGGTGTTGGTGATTAGATAAGATGCATCTAGATTAGTTTTGTTCATCAATGGATTTATGTAGAATATGTAAGAAATTATTGTTTCACATAACATTTAAAATCATCATGAGTGGTTGAGTGATGGCAATGACACCACATATCACCACAATTTATTTTTCCTTTGTCTAAATAAGAAGGTACAAGAGAATTTTATTATTGAAAAATCTTCTAAGGATTCTCACTTTTGTGAAAATTATTTTTCTTATACACATAAGTGTACAATGTGTATTTGTGTGAGGGCCAACCCTTATGCACTATGTTAGATGAAGAGGTGGAATGTTACTTCATCTTTTCCTTGTATTTGATCTTGGTATCATTTTGATATGATTGACCCAAAGTGTAAAAATTCAATAACTCCATTTTCACATAGATATAAGGTGAGATCAATTGATGTAATTTAACACCTTATGTTTTTCACTTGAGTTATTAAGTAGGCATGCATAATAGTCATGGAATGTGTTGGTGTAGTCTTCCACTAACTGATCCTTACATTGACATTTTTTTAGAACTTGATGTATTTCATATTAAAAATTTTGGAGAGGTTATTATTCTTCCTTAAGCACATCAAAAAACATTTTCCATGATTTTATTGGAACACACTCTTGTGAACACTACATATTGAAGGTTTCCCACCAGTGAACAATCAAAATGGACATCTTCAATACTAAAAAGGTGATTTTCTTAGCATAAATGAAATAATTTACTATTAAATATGCCTAAAGTTGTCAAATCTAGTCATTCAACACTTTGGCATCAATCTTGCCTTCGAATAGAGGGATATCAAGATTGATTTATACTTTGATAGAGGTTTATTGTTGAAACTATTATGGAGTGTACTATGGTCATGGATGGTAAGGCTTTGGGTTAAGCTACATAATCAATTCATGTAACTAATGTTATGCCTCTAGTGTGTCGATGATGAGCCTTCAAACTTATAGGGCTACCTTAGGTTACTTCTAGGTGTCAGACATCTTGTTTTTGATACAATGTTCTTATGGAATTTTTTAGATAGAAATGACTATTAGACCTTATCTCTCTTTTTATGTTCATGTGGTTACAGACATAGAAAATATAAGAGTTATGCTATGATACCAATGATCTATACCATGGGTCTAAGAACCAAGTGTGTGGGGGATAACTAAGTTTGGTTATGTAAAATGAAATGAAAATAGATGTATTCAAAAAAAATAATCAAACACATATTCACTGGATCAGATGTATTATTTGCATAAACGCAACTTCTATTTAATAACAAATAATAGGGGATGATATAACATCACATAATGCATTTATACATATAATATGCATGGATAAATTTATATGTTTTAGAAATGTGTATAAAAATAATATAGTGTGTTATAGTTAATGTGTTACATAATATATATGTGAAACATGTTATCTATGTTATAACTATGTATTTCATTGACTTGACTATCTATCCATGGTTGGATGCATATGTTACACATTTCACATGCATGATTATAAGGGTAGTTACAAATAACTATTATAGATTACATTAAAGGTGGATTTGACGCATCTAACCCTTATTGTATATTGATGATGGATTTCCAAATAGGGTAGTAACCACTCATTTGATCATACAATTCTTGATTTTTGACTAATGGTTGTGATCCATAAAAATATTAGTTGATATATAATGATGATTAATCTTAAAATTCTTAGTTGATTTTAGGCTACTAGTTAAGGCACACAAGTGGGGTAAGCTGATATGTGGTTATGTTGAAATGGGGCTCAAAGGAGTAGACTAGTCTATAAATAGATTCCAATAAGATGTTTAGGAATGCAAGCTGAGGAGTGTGTAGTGAGATGTGTAGGATATAATCTAAGTTGATCATTACATAGAAGTATATGAGTGATTGGGGGAATTATTTATGGGAGTATGAGAAAAATAATCATAAAGGAATGCATAGGATTATGTGAGAGATGCATACTATACAAAATAGAACAAATGAGGAGTGTGTTTAGTTGCATAGAGGCTATGCACAAATAAACACCAATGGTTGAAACACCTGATAATAATAATGACTATATTTCATTTGACCTCTGAGGTAAAACTACCTCCATTTCAAGGGATGGAACACCTTTAGAGAGAAAAAATAAAGTGGAAACCATTACATTGACTAGTTTTCAAGGGATAATATATAATTCCTCTAGACCATAGTTGAAGTGTAGAATATAGATGGTGAAATATTTCTTTAAAATAAAAGGATATCCAATAAATCAATTCTAGAATTTGGTTTGGCACCTTATAATTATACCAAAAAGATAAAAAAATATGGATCTATATTCTCATGATTTTATGGATAATGAGGGTGATTATGTGAATTATTATCATGACTATACAGTTTAAGGAAGCGTTTATGATGATTATGATTATGATGATATGGATGATTAGTTTGATAGTGGAGAGGAAGGAGATCAAATTAATGTAATAATTAAAAATCCTAAAATGAAGAAATAATCTAAACCTTTTATCTTTGGAAAAGTATTGTTACATGCATCATCTCAAGAAAATTTACCACAATTATGTAATAGGTCAAGTGTTCATAATATTTTGGCACCACATGTACATAATTAGGATTCAGTAACACATGGATATTAATTTAGCAAAAAAATATTATATCCAAGTGGTTGGTCTGATGCTTCCATCCTAATCAATTTTAAAAAAATTAATGAAAACATCATTTAGTATTACAACATTTCAAATTTAAAATACAATAGCATAAAAAATACAATGTGTGTGTGTGTGTGTGTGTGTGTGTGTGTGTGTGTGTGTGTGTGTGTGTGTGTGTGTGGGTGTGTATTAGGACCTATGCATGACATGATTTACTAGTCAGATGATTGATTGTTGTTATTTATCATATATACATGGTAGATTAAATATCCATGAAGGTTTATAATATATAGAGGGAGTGACAATAATCTTTGATTCACTCTAGAATTGAAGTTATGCAATAACTAGTCTATCCTAGAATTACTAGTGTTAAACTAGTTGTGTTTTAAGTGAGATTATCGACCAAAATTGTTCTAAATAACTTCAAACTTTAAAATTTATGATTTATTGTCTAAATTAGTGTATTATTTCAATATAATCAAATCTTAAACATGAAAAAAAGGTTTCCTAGTTATAAATAATGTACCACACTATATTTTTATGCAATTTTTTTATTAATAAAGAAAATTAAAATAAGTTTATTATAAGGCAAATTGCACTAAAAATTTAAGTCTAAAAGTAAAAATAAATAAATAAATTTACTTAACCATTAATTAAACTAAAAATAGACTAAATATGGAAATTTTAACTCACTGATGAGATATGAACATCATGTAATAAGTCTCTTCATCAATTAAGTAAACATGCACACTCACATGTACACTAGACAAGTGAAAGTCTAAAAATAGAAGTTTGACTAAAATAGCTTTAGTGATAAGTTAATTAAAAATTTAGTTAATTATAGTGAATTGTACTCTAATTGACACTTCTAGATATTTTTAATAAAATTCCTAGAAAGTATCCAAAATTGACCAAACAACTAATTTAAGTTATTAAAAAATTAAATAACCTTCCTAAACACCTAAAACAACAAATAAACTAAATTTAAGATCAATAATAAAGTTCCTAAATTGGCATCATACTCAAAATTTCTATTTGATGCAAAATGGAGATATATGTGTCATCTAATTAAGTATTCCATGAATATTCTTGTGTAATCCCTTAGTGATAATATCTATAAATTGATCTTAAATTCTCACATAATCAATGACAAAGTGTTTATAATTTACCAAGTCTCTAAAAAAATGATGTTTTAGTTGAATATGCTTGGTTATAGCATGGAAAACTATATTCTTGGACAATTATATAGCCCCATTATTATAACCAAAAATTTATGTTGGCTCAATTTGAGCCTGTTTGAAATCCAAGAGTATTCTCAGTCATAATACTTATGTGAAAGTGATTTCATGGTTTTATATTTAGCATCAGTATAGGATAATGTAAATATAGTTTATTTTCTTGAAAACCCAAAAACCAACCTACTTCCCAAAGTGAAGCAATAACTTGAAGTTGATTTCCTATCATCAAGAGATCCTCCCCAATATAAATCTATGCATCAAATTAGAAATAATTAAATTATTATTATGAAATGAATTATATGATTATAAGTACATCTTACAAATCTAAAAAAATCTCTTCACTACTTACAAATGCTTGAGTGGAGGTTTTCCCATAAATCTAAAAAATAGTGAAACCCCATAACTAATATTAGGTATTGTCATTTTAACATACATAAAACCTCCCAAGATGATTTTAATAGTCTTTTCATCAATTTAATGACTTCCATAATCTCTCATAATATTTTATCCACTTGTAATTGGAGTGGCTATAGGCTTTGAATATTGAAGATTGTACTTCTTTAGCATGTCATGGGCATATTTGGCTTGCCAAATGAATACTTCATCTTTATTTTGATGAAATTCCTTTCCAATATAATAATTCATAAGTCAAATATTGTTCATCTCAGATTATAATTTCATATCTTCATATAATCTATTCAACATCTCCATATAACTACCTATAAATATCAAGTCATCTATATAAAGACAAACATATAAAGCATTAGAACCTAGTGCTTGTATGTAAATATTTAGTTTAATTTGGATCATTAAAAATAATTTATTTAATAAATATATATTAATTATTTATTACCAATCTCTTGGAGCTTACTTCAACCCATAAATATAATTATTTAACTTGTATACCCAAAATTATTTCCCCTTTACCTGAAAACATTGTGTCTGCCCCACATATACTTCTTCTTTAGTAACTCCATTTATTAATGCCATTTCAACATATATTTTATAGATTTTTACATATTTTATGAGAAAATATAACAATAATTAGTCTTATAGTATCTTTATGTGACACATGTTCATAGGTTTCCTCATGGTCAACCCTATATGTTTGTGCAAATCTTTCTATAAATAGTTTAAATTTTAGCTTGTCAACTATACCATCACTCTTGACTTTGATATTATATACCCAATTCATAAAAATGACATATTTATTTAAATAATTATAAAATAAATTTCATGTATCATTCCTATCAATTTAATCTATCTCTAATTTCATATCATCAACCCATTCTTTCTTTTGACTAGCTTTTGCATAACTTTTAGGTTCACTAGCAACAAATGACAATGCAAACATATTTTCATCATAAGAATAATAAAATATATATATATATATATATATAATAATAATTTTAACCCTTCTAACATAATTTTTATCCAACATTTGACTTGTGGATGTGGATTCAACAACTACTTATTCTTACTTGGAGTTGATGAAGATGCACGATTAGCCTCTTACAAATAGCTAGTATTGTTTCATGTTGAACTAGAAACATGAGAAGGACTTTGTAAGCCATTAAAAAAAATTTAATAGGATAACATAATTCACATATTAATTATATATCTATTTTATTATAATTATCATACACCTCATTTTTTAAAAAAATACAATCCCCAAAAATAATTATAGATTTACTAGTAGGATTATAAAACTTGTACATTTTGTTTTCATCACTACAAGCTGTGAAATTGTGATAAATACTCTTAGGATAATTTATTTCACCATTAAATTAATTTTTATTTATTTTCATGCTATCATTTATTTAAATTTTATGGACTTTCCATCTCCCAATTGTACTTGGCTTTTGAGAGAGTCATCTAACTTGTTGAAACCATCTTCGTGACTTATCATGTGATTTGAACACCTTGACTCAAGAAAACACCAATTATTTGCTTCTTATTTTTTAATTATAATGTGAGATAATAATTTAATCCTTATTAAACATCAATTTTTATAGTTTTAAAAAAATTATTTTCACTCTCTTGATTATCTTTATTTTTTGTTACCAGTATCTTGTAATCTTTAATCGTGTGTCCTCATTTTTCATAGTAATGACAAGTATTTCTAACTCTTAATTTTGTAATTAGTTTTTTAAAAAAAAAATTAATTTTATTTTATATAAATCCATTTATTCCTGATTTACTTATTTTTATTTGGTATTTAAAATGTTTGTATGGGTTTTAAGTGTGTGTTCTTGATATCTTGTCTATAATATCATATTATTCTCAAAGGACAAGAGAGAACCAACCAAATCCCAAGACTGATAGTGTTCATATCCTTAAAATATTAAAGAGTGATCATAATACTCATCTATATTTGACTTAAATATCTCATAATATTTCTTACTGTAACACTATCTTGGATAGTTTCTTCATAATCCTAAATTGTTTTCACTAAATCATTTACCTATATGCAATAATCTGCTACTCTTTCAGAATCTAGTATTCTCAAATTCTCAAAAATAATCTTAAAGTTTGGGTTTTTTTATTATCTTACATTAATATATTAGTTATATTAATTCTTAAATGTATTACATGTCTCATGGGCATTCTTGCATCTTACAATTCTTTGATAAATGTTTGGGTCTCTAGCACTCTAAATATAGAAAAAAATCTTGTGCATCTACCTTTTCTTCATCCTTTTGTGTTATTTTATGATGTTTTGTCAATGTGTTCTAATATTTATGTGGTGTTTACTCATGGAGAAACTTTTAAAAAACTCATTTCTGTATAATAATTATCTTTAACCAATCTCTCCAATACTCAAGGTTGTCACCATTGAAAACAAGAATATTCATAAAAACATAATTCATTGAAGCCATTGATGCTTCTAGATAATGGCATAAATCAATAATGAAAATTTATTTGATGTGAATATGATACCAAATAAAATTTTTTAATGTATTAATGTAGTGAAATCATCTTTTATTCATTCTAAAATTCAATTTATGCATCAACCAATGTTTCCCAGAATTACTAGTCAAACTAGTTATGTTGTAAGTGAGATTGTCAACCAAAGACTATATTGAATAACTAAAAACTTAAAAATATATGATTTATATTCTAAATTAATATATATTTGAAATAAAATAAAATATTAAACATGCAAAAAAAGGTTTTCAAATTCAAATCAATAAACCAAACTACCTTTTGTACAATTATTATAAATAAAGAAAGCTAAAATAATCTTATTGCAATGTAACTTGAATTGAAAGTTAAGTATAAAAGTAAATAATAAATAAATAGATTTAATTAAACACTAAGTAAAATAAAACTATATTAAAAGTGAAAAATTTAACTCACTGATAAGATATAGATATCATGCAATAAGCCTCTTCATCATTTAAGTTAACATGCACACTAGACAAGTGAAAGTCTAAAAGAAATTTGACTAAAATAAATGTAGAGTTTAATTAACTAAACAATCAGTGAACTATAGTGAACTGGAATCTAATAGATAATTCTAACTATATTTTATAAACTTCTCATAAAGTGTCAAAAATTGACCAAACAACTAATTTAGAATATAAATAAATTAAATAACCTTTATAAACACCTAGAAAACCAAATAAATTAAATTTAAGATCAATAATAAAGTACTCAAAATTACATCATACTCAAAAATCTATTTTATACACACATGCTTTTCATGGTATGCATAGCTTGGTGTAGGACATACATGTTAACTATGATACATGAGCATTCAGATGTGAGACATTCCCTACACCTATGGGATACCTTTATACAGTGGGGGCATATTTTCAAAATTATTAGGTTATATCTTTTTATATTGATCCATTGATCATAGTGGATTGTACATGTCTTGTTCTTTTGTACAATTTATAGGGTGTTATTTATATGGATATTTTTATTTGATATATTTTATGATGGCATGAATTCATTGTGTATACTATAATTGTTTATTCTATGTGTGTTTACGTTTTTACATGTTTAGATCATTGATTTTTTAATACATTATATGATAATGGTTGTGTTACATTGAGTGTTATGTGGGTGACCATAGATGTGTGGTTACATTAAAGTTATATTGTGTGTTACACTGAATAACTTTGATGTGTATTATATGTTTGAATATAGATGGTTACTACATTGTGTGGTACATTATGTGATGTTTTTTTGGGTGTTACATTATGTATTTCTATGAGTGCATCAATTATTTGTTACTATTCCATGTGTCACTTTTGTTGAGGATCCTCTAGTCCATTTCATGGCCATGTATTTTATATGTTGGATCATAATAAATTTGTGTCTTGAGTACTTGTGTGCATTATTATCATAATGTTATTTTCATATGTGTGTATTATATTATGGTTATTGATATTGTGTTATCATGGTTTCTATCATGCATTATTATACTTATGTGCAATGTCATAAATCACATCATGAATCTCTTTCATGAATTATTTCTAAGTGGTTATATTTTTTATGATTATTATTGTAATACTAATCACTAAATCTACTTAACATGACACTTGCGTGCCTTGGGTTACATGTTTCATATGTGTGTGAATGATCAAATATTTATATTATGAAAAATATAAAAATTTAAGTATATATTTTTTGCATACTTAGATTTTTATTTAGAACATGATGCACATAACTCTTTTATTTTGAAATGAGTGATTTATAGGTTTCATCTCTGAACCCAAAAAGGAGGCATGCTAGTGAGCTTATCATAGAGATTTAGAGCTTCATAAATAGACAATTCAGATTATGGGATATATTATGATTTAGAATGGGGCATATTATGATTTAGATTTGGAAAAACTATTATTCAAATTGGAACATATTTTGATTCAAATTATGAAATATTATGATTTATATTGAGATAGGTAATGATTCAGATTTTGAAAGATTGAGATTTAGATAAGAACAAATTGATATATTTACACATATGTGAGGCATATGTGGGGATTTTTATATAATCATTAATAACATGTAACATATTATTTGACATAATGAGACATATTGCATAAATAATATTGAATAAAGTTATCATATTATAAGGATCAAACTAAGTAGGTTATTATATCTATTAGATTGAATAAAGTGGCATATAAATTATGGAATTCTATATCACATTGAGGTATATATGGATCATATTTTTTATCATGTATTTTTTCATTCATTAACTCTCCTATTCTATTGATGGGGAATGATGGTACCATGTAAACACTTTCAATCTAAAATTTATTTTCAATGGTTGAATTAGAGTTTTTAGATTTAAAAATGAGCTTGATATAGGGATCCAAAATTTGAATAAAAGAAAGGTATGAGGTTCCACCTTCTACATACTAACATGTTACGGGGTTCCATTAAAATAAAATATAATGATATTTTGAGTAGTTTAATTGAGATTTATACATCACTCAACTACTAGCACTTCTTAGTCTCCATTGAGGGTTGAGGAATTTATCTTCTCAACCCATGGATTTATTAGTTATATCTCATATCTCCTTGGTAATAATCATACCATTCTAAAACAAGATTAGAGATAAGCTTGGTATGAATACCCATAGGTGTATTCATTACTCATATTTTTCAAATTCAAATATTTAAATGATCTAGATTATTTAAAATTTTATATCATGAGTGGACATTTGTTTTTTTTATTTTTATTTTTTTACATTTTTTTGCATGGATGAAGCTAGATATTTTGGGAATACATGTTAACATAAATATACGTCAACCATAAGTACCAAATTTATTTATTTTATCTTTTTAATTTATAATTTTTAATACTATAATAAAATGAGGGAATTTATACACAAATAAATATAGTATTAGACACTTAACACCTGACTATTTCTAGCACTATTAATGATGGAAAAAATAATGGTTTAAAATATGGAAACAATTTTCTTATGATTATAAACCATTTAAGCACAGTCTAGGGATATCTTGTATATGAATTACAAAAAATTGGGAAGACTAATTCGATATATAGTAAAATTGATAGAATATAAGGGTGTGTAAGATTCATATGTGTATGCCATAATTCATTTATGTCAAGTATAGGTCAAAATTGGCATTCTCAAGTTTCTATTACCAAATCTATGTGTCTATATTATCCTTTAATCTTTTATATTTTTGTGACCATTATTTGCATCATGTCATATCTTGATTTTATTTACATCAAACATCAATTTGATACACTTATTTGAAATATCAACTATAACTTTCATCTGTTATTACCATTTTTGTCCAAGTATACCCAATAGTTACTTATAATTATTTATAAAAAATATCAATGTATTCCAAACCTTTGACCCATAAGTAATTGGTAATGTAATATGGATTAATGATCCATAAAAAATTATAATGTTTTGTAAATCATATATCTCATGGTTGTTTTCTCCCTTTTCTTCATCACATTGAACTTATTTCTGATAATAATCCTTGATGTATATCTAAATAGTTAATGGGTCATTTCTTAGATGCATGTAATCTCTAATTAATTAGTTCTTATGTTATGTCTTTTTATAACCTATTAGTGGTGGATTTTGATGTGCATGCATTATCATGATGATATCTTCATCCATACAATTTTGATTTTATTTTTTATAATGCTACAAAATTATCAATTACATGCACAGTTTTTATATGATAATATAAAAATGATCTTCCTTCCTAATTTAATAATCAACCCACAATACTATGATTACTTTAAGGTATCAAAATCAAGTTTTTATCAAGTGATATTTTTTTTAAGAATACTTGGTTGATATTGTAAACTAGTAACTCACAATGTGATATAAGGTTATGTATCCATGGATATGATATTTTTGACTGAATTATGCACATATATTATATATGCATTGTTGATACATTGTGTAATGTGCATCACCCTATGCACTCAATTCATACTATATTTTTAAAAAAATAACCTCAATGGGGAATTTATAATTAAATTATCCTATATTAAGTTTATATTATAATAATAATTTTCATTTATACCCTCATGATTGCTTGAAGGGGTGATTTATTTTATCTGGGTGTGCTTATGTATGAAAAGGAATATTTTAATTTATCATTGCTCACCATTTTTAATTGTTTTGATATTTTCTTAGGCCTATAGGTGTAAATTTTGGTTGAATAAAATACTCATCTATGTTTGTAATAATTTATTTATCCTCATCATCACTATCCTCTTCCATAAATATTTGGTATGAAAATTTTGAGCTAACTAACAAACGAAGATCTCTTATCTTCTCCTTTTATGCTTCATAATTATGTTGTGATTCATTTATTCTCTCTTAGTTTAGTGATATATTTTTAGTCTGATCATTTACAATATCTTTTATAGATTATAAAACTCCATATGTATGTATTAATTGCATTGGTATGACTTGTGATAGAAGTATTATGGAGGAATGAACAACATCAGATTGTAAAATACACTCTCTATAGGCTTTGCTACTTTGAAATGATCAAAATATTTATTATTTGAATTAAAAGTATGGAAAAATACCTCATACACATTTTTAATCTTTGATATAGGGTGGATGGTATAGATTACATAATATCATGGTCTACCTAAGAGTGAACTATAATGCAAATGATTTGGCATTATGTGAAACATAGTGGTTAGTATTTCAAAGCCTATTTTCACATCCAAAGTAGTTTATCCTAACACTTGGCAAGGAATATTATTAAAATATTTTATATTATTGTCTAATTTATGAATAGATTTAATATTAATACCTACTATTTGTAGAAATGTGATGTTGTAAATAGTCAATCCTAATACATTATCTACCAAAACACACTTAACCCCATTATTTAAAATTCACACTTGAATGAACAATGGTGTAACATTCCCATTTTCGAGACTTTAGTTTTATGGTCTAAAAATTGTTAAAGGCACAACATTATTTAGTATATTTATTCTATTACAAGTTTTGTAGCCTTGTATTATGATGGTTTCTAGTTCAAATTTTGGTAGATGGGCACTTTGATTTTTAACTATTCTTGCATATATTTTTTATAATATCATTTATTAGTCTAAATGGTATTGTCTTTTTATTTTTTTGAATATTCAATTGTACTTATGATATTTTTAGGTTAAATAGTACTTATGATATTTCTAGATTCATTTATACTTATGATGATTTCTAGATTTAGTTATAGCATTATATTTTATTTTTGATTTGGATGTATATTTGATTTTAAAACATTACAATGTTTTTATAATAAGTAGTTATAGGTCTATTATTGGCCATATGATATACCATTTGAAATAATACTCGTGATATATTATGGGATGAAGTTAAAGGATTCCATGATAAATTTTAATTAATTATTAATTTTTTGGGATTTATACTTGTGTGTGTTTTTAATCATTAACCAAATTAGCTCCATGAGTAGTCTTTACTTAAATGAATTTTTTTCTTGTGTATTTTTTGTAATAATTAGAATTAAAGGGGATGAACTTAAAACATAGCCACTGTAATCATGTTTTATTGGGGAGAAGAATGGTTAACTTCATTTTCCACTTCAAGTTTCTCACCCTCTAGCCTCTTTACCCATTGTAAAATATTTTTATGAGTGTAGTGACTAATAAATCACCCTTGTCTCACAATTATTACCAATGTGGGATTAACCCAACTAAAATCCAATCATATATTTTAATTTTAATTTTAATTTTAAGGCTTCCATGAGATTTTGTAAAGAGGATAGATGGTGAGAATTATTATGTCATAAATTGCATTCACCATTCCTACCCCTACTAAAATATGTTTACAGTGGTTATCTACTAAGAGGGTCCCCTTGCCTTATGAATTTTACCAAAAATAAATGAGAAAAAATGTCATTTGATTAATGAATACTCATTAAGGTCATTTCTCTAATGACTAAAAACATAAATGATTAAAAATAAAATAAAATTAATCTCTAATCTTGTGGTTTGTTTTCTAGGTGTATGTATTAGAGACCAAAAGCTATTCATACTTTTGGGATATAATTTTGGAAAAGGTGAGGTAAATAGGAGTATGAGAGAGAAATAAGAAATCTTAGGTATTGATATAGAGGATCCTCATCATGTTTACATTATTTTTATGTTTGGTTGTTCTTTTACTTCATTAAGAAGGTGATAGATCAAGATAGTTGTAATATGATAGCCTTTGATTATTACTTACTATGACACTACTAACCTTGCAAAAAATGAGGAAATCTAAGATTGTTTAATATTTTATTACTCTAATTATTCACAATGAATTATTTTTTTTAATATTTTTTCTTACAATAATTTATAGTATTACTATTGGTGATGGATGGTACTTGCTAATGAATCCACTAAATATATTTCCAAACTTATCCTAGAAGGAAGCACACAAATACTTATGGTAGTGGGTCTTAATGCAATCTTGTAATCACAACCTAAATAGGGATAGACATAATTATAAAATGTGTCACTAAGAAGTAGTTAGTAAATATGTCAATTCAATGATTTGTATGAAGTGAGTAATGTCATCATGCCAACTAGTTAAAATTATAAATTTTAGTGATTCAATAGAAAATAGTGACAGTTTAAGTTATGTCGAAAGAATAGGAATGAGAAATTATATACTATATTATATTATTGCATAGGAGATAAGGTTAGTAAAATGTGAAAGGCACATAGCATAAAGTTATGAAACAAAACATACTATAATCTTGGCATATATGTTAAAGGTATATATTTCCATAATCAAGTTTCTTTTTATTTGTTAAATTAAAATGAAAAGGAAGAAAACCCTTAACCTAACCCAACCATAATAACTCAAGTAAAATAGAAAGGATAAAAAAATAAGAAGGAATTTAGGGTTTGACTATGATCATTACTCAAAGTGGACGATGGATAAACTCTACCATAATAGAAGAATGAGGATTTTGATCATGATGGCTAGAGATATAAATAATGTGGATAATGTTTTAAGAAAACCATTGGTGCATTATTGTATGATTATTCTCAAGTATAGTTAATTTATACATGTAATATGTATTAAAAATATGTATTTTTATCTTGCTGGGAGTAATGGTAGACATTATGAGGTTAGCCATTTGACTATGTTGAATCTAAGTTTGTTAGAATTTAATTCCTTGAAAACACTATTTTTGAAGGGAAAAAATGGAAATAAAAATGTGGAATGAACACACATTGAGAGAAGGATTCAAATATAAGTATTGTAAATATATGTAGAAGGAAAGAAAGAAGAAGGTAAAGGTAGCATGAAGGTAAGTTGGTTATTTTTGGTATAAGATCAAGTAATTAATAAGTTATTATTTTGCCTCATATATCAATTAATTAAAATGATTTTATGGATTAGTAACCAATTTTAATTTATAAATTAAATCTGGATTGTGAAGATATTAGTGTTTGTAAGTAATTTACTAGAATATTTTTTTAGCTTGATATCAGGTTTAAAAGGGTCCCTTTCCTATATACATAGAAGCATAAAGAAACTAAAAAGGCTTGGCTTAATAATAATAATTTTTAAGTTATTGACCATCAAAACCAACCTTATATAACATAATTTTAAAAAACATTTAAGAACTGAAATATAGTTATACCAACTAAATACCTAAGATAGCCAAACAAAAAAGTTCCTACCCCACTTCAAAAACTAGTTGATAGAATTCTAGCTATTACTCTAGAATAATTAATTTAATTTCATTACCATCACTATAAACTATCATACCTAGGTCTATCACCTTAGCTTAATGGCTAAGAATCTTTCCCATCTATAACCTAAACATTTTCCATGGTAGCTAGACAAAATATTTCCAAATCTTTATCTGACCTTAGAACCATAGAATCCACTACTTGCAAAAATTTCAAACTTTTTTTTATAATTTACCTACACCATATTCTCTTTCCTATATCCTCTCTACCATGGGGTCTCCTTAAACAAACCTCTTTCTGCTCCTTGTACAAGCCACTTAATCACTTTCAATCTTCCTAATGACCTATGCTAAGCCCTCTAAGCCTCCAATTGCAAAATTGGAAGAAACAGATCCTCTACTATAGGCATGGCTATACACTTGGAAACTTCCTTCTCTTTATCCCATGAGAAAACTTTTTCAACCTCTTTTGTGAAAATTATTAGAGACAAAAACCTAGCTCTAGAATACAAAAAATAGATAAGGGTATATACCCCAAACCATATTTACCTGATAAAGGTATTACTCGAAAAGGTTCTAAAGGAAGTGAATCAATTGTCCATAATAGACCTTCCTTCTACTCAGGAAAAATCAATAATTCCACCATTTGTTTAATCTACTCCCTATCATAAACCATAATGTACAAATTTATAGAAAATATGGATGTCAAATCTGGGTTGACTCATCCACTTCTACTTTTAGCCAGCACCTCCAAACCCAACACCTCTTCCACTACCTCTACAACTTTGACAATAGGAATCCAAAAGATGTTAAACAACCTCATCTTGGTGACAATGCCTATAAACCCCATCTCCCTTTATTTATCCCCACTAAACACTAATGGCCACTGTAATGATTCAATGTACCTTGGCTCCATACTAAAAAATGCAACCAAATCAACTACCCAAACCCAAAAATCAAATCCTTGAGCCTTACAGCTCTCTTTTACTCTCTACTCAACAGTGCATGATAAATACCATTTATTATTAAGTAGATAACGGAATCATACCAATTATTAAACTAAAATTTTTATTGATCTACATGCATAACACTTAGCTTGGGGTTAGTATTTGTAATAAATTGAATTAAACCTTGGTACCTTATCAGTTTAGTAGTTTTCATCTTGATGTCATATTCTTAAAGCACAAAGATCCACTTACCTCTCCTTCCTCTTAGTTTATTTTTACTTAGCATGAACTTAGTGGTAGGATTGGGTAAGAATGCATGTACTTTATTCCTAAGGATATAATGCCTAAACAGTTTTATTGCCTTGACCAAAGCACATGCTTGTTTTTCAATTAAAGAGTATATTAACGCCACATTTTTAAGATTAGTGATCATAAAAGATATTGGATGGTCACATCCATTCATTTTTTGAGTTAAAAATTTAGCTATTATATGATTTAAAGCAAAGAAGTAAAGATAATTATTTTTGGTGAAGTCTGGACTTATCAGTATAGGGGCTTGTCTAATTTCCTCTTTGATGTCTTTAAAATCCTTCTTCATCCCATCATTCAAAGTGATTTTAGCCTCTTTTTTCATCATGTCATTCAAAGTTTTCACTATTTTTTCAAAACCAAAAATAAACTTTCTTACAAAATTTATTTTACCAAATAATGACTTTAATTCCTTCCTACTATTAGGGATCTCTATATGATATATTGTAGTTACTCTATTAGGGTCTATAGAGATTCCCTCTTTAGCAATAACATGTCCTAATAGTTTTCCGTCAGTAACACAAAAAATACTTTTCTTTGGGTTGAAATAAATCCCATACCTTTTGCATCTTTCAAATACATATTATAGGTGCATAATATGATCCTCCCTATTCTTATAAAAGGCAATCAAATCATCCATATATATAATAATGTACTTACCTAAAAGACATTGGAAATCATGATCCATATCCCTTTAAAAGGTTTCACCTATTTTTATCAATCCAAATGGAATTATTTTGTAGGTAAACATGTCCCAATTGGTAGTAAAAGCAATTTTCATCCTATCTTCTTGATTTACCAACACCTAGTTATACCCTGAAAAATAATCAAGAAAGGACATCATGGTAGAACCATAAATGGTTTGTATCACTTGGTCAAGGGAAATTAGGGGTAATTATATTTCTCATATGCTTTATTTAGGTTTCTAAAATTAATACAAAACTTGATTTCACCATTCTACTTCTGGACTAGGACTAAATTAGCAACCCAAGTGGAATGCCTAATGGGAAAAAAATCTTAGAATATAAGAGCTTCCTGACCTCTCTATATATTACTGGTTCTAAGACTAGGTTCATAGGCCTCTAATTTTGTCTGAAAGGTTTGTGGTTTTCTTTCAAAGTTATGGGGTGAGTTATGACCTTTGGATCAAATATATTTTGGTCATCATAGGACCATGCTATGATATATTTATATTTGGTTAGAATTTATTTGTCTCTTTTCAACTCAATGCTTGTACAACCTATACCAACTAAGGTTGATCTTGAAATCCAAGATCAAATGCATTATAATCCTTCCCACTTACTTTAGGAATCTTGATAGCCTCAGCTAGTTTATCAAAATCAAAGAGTCTCTCTAGGGATATCATACCTTCAGGGATATTATTATCATTTAATTAAATGACCTTTTCATCAAGTTTTTCTTTAATGTTCTCATCATCAAGGAGACTAACTTCATCAGTAATATGTCCTTTAAATACTCTTGAACTAGTCAAGATGTCTATGATTAATTAATCATCATTGAATACCTATAAGTGGTTGAAATTATATAGAACTGAGGGACATGGGATTAACTCAATTATAAGGTTTTATAACTTATAAATTTAGTTGGGAATAAGGTTGGTTGTAGCTAGATCAAGCTCATCAGTAACCTAGTTTTCTTCCCTAGGGATTGACACAATGGTAAACACATCAAAACATTAAATTAAGTCCCATACTCTAAATTTATATTTCTTGAGATTAGACAATTTACATTGATATTTACTCTTGACCTAATTGAGCACTAGTTTAGAATCACCAAAAACTAATAGGTCATTGGCCTTATGCTTGACTACAAATTATAATCCAATAATTAGTGCTTCATACTTAGCCAAATTATTGGTAAGAGGCTTTATATTCTTTTTCAATAGAATTGATTAACACCACTCCTACTACAAAACCTGATTTGCATCTAGAACCATCAAAATTAAGCTTCCATAATCTTGGAAAAGTATGAGAAGTTTTAAAATTGCATACCTTCATGGTGTCAAGAGTGTATATGTCAAGATCTGAGTTAACCATGTTAATCCTCTCATTAATTTCATTGTAATCCATGATCATATGCTTCATTTTTGGCTCCCTTTCTATTTTTATTTGGTTAGGAACTCCCTTCCAAGGTAACCACACACGTGATCAATCTATCAACATAGAGCCATTCAGGTTTCTAGTCTAGTCTCTACTCAATAACTTCCCATAAGCATCAGGGATGTCCACTACTTGGATATTAATGAATGATTAGATCATGGGATTTGAAGTAATTTACATGTGAAAATTAAATAATTCATCAATCACTTTGACTCTTGATTTATCTAATTGAGTTATAACTCTATTAGACTTCATAGGATTCAAAACTAACTGTTCATAAATACCCCTATGCATTATATTTGTAGATGCACTAGAATATAATAAACAATTATGCATATTTTTACAAAATATTTTGACTATAAGTAAGAAGGGAGGAACATCTACCTTATTTTTGTGTATTGCAACATTAGCATGTGTAAACTTTTGAGACTTCCTAGGCTTTTTGGACAAAGATTTTAGTAATGGATCACTATGTTCAGTAATCTATGTCAACTCATGCAAGGTAATGTTAGCCTTGATCTTCTTCATGTCATATACTATGTTATACCTATTCTTATTGAAAGAATTATGTATATCAGCATTGGGTTTAGAAATACTTCCCTTAGGAGGCTCTGGATTGTTATTTGATGCAGTATCAAGGGGTGTCTCAAAGTTGTTTGGAGGAGTGGAAGTGTTTAATGATTGATTCTACTCCATGTTTGTTAGAGGATAATTCTTATTTAGAAATTTTTGAAAATCATGAATCTCTTTAGGAATATCCTTAGCTGCATTGTCTTCTTGGAAAGGGAACTCAAATATCTCCACCATGAGAGTTGGATCAGTAGATCTAGATGACATTGAGGAACCAAATATACCTACATCATAATATTTATTAAGAACAACCTAAAAATTGTCTAATTCCTATTAAAAGGATTACAAATCATTATAAAATTCAACACAGTCTATTTCACTATGCTTAGAAGTGCAATAAACTCTCCAATAGTCATGTAATGTAACATCACTAAGGTTTATATTAGGTACATTTTTTATAGTAGATGGCTCATAGCTCGTGTTGTTGTGGTAACTATCATTCTAATTTTTGTTAGTGGGCCTATTGAACCTTTGAAAAGAGAAATTCCTACTAGAGCTCTCTTCATCATTGCTTACTTGCTTTTGCAACTGTAGAAATTTAGTGCTAATATTTTGAACTATCTTGAGGATAGAGTCACTCTTATTCTTTAGGGATTCAGAATTATTAACTTGAGTAATAGAATTATCCATAGACATTAAATATTTTTAATCCTATGGATGAGATCCATTGGTATCATTGTTCAGGAATCTTAGGTTTTGGGTAGGATGAGTATGTCTCAAAGGTAGTTGGCTCAAAACTAGAAGTTGGTTCAAGGTAGACACATTTTAGTTGGAATTGGGAGTATGGTTTAGAATGGGTAAATGTGGATTGGCATTAGGAATGGATTATAAAAATTATCCTTAGGGTTTAATCTAGTCATTAATGATCACATCCTCAATATACACTAAAGCTAATTTGTTCATGGGCCCAATAGCTCTCTTTGAAAACATAGAAGTCATAAGATCTAAGGAATCTTTATAGATTTCCAAGGCTAGAGACTCATTAGGTCTGTAAGGAGCTATGGTCCTAATAAATATTTTTAGAACCTAGCATTCAAGTCTCTTATGGGTTCATTC
Organism: Torreya grandis; assembly: GCA_037957365.1. Classification (NCBI taxonomy): domain Eukaryota; kingdom Viridiplantae; phylum Streptophyta; class Pinopsida; order Cupressales; family Taxaceae; genus Torreya; species Torreya grandis. The sequence goes on from JARHVA010000307.1 coordinate 31,320, forward strand.
ATATCCATTTTCACTATGGTGAATTACTATTAGAACACATAATGACTAATGATTTTGCCAAACTAGTCAATGAAAACATTATTAAAATCAACCCAACTAGTAATGTAATTTTTAGGGAGGTTTAGAAACCATTCATATACATCATATTTAAAAGTGAAAGGAAATAATATACATGCTACATCTTCATGAGTCACATTTACAAATCTTAACGCAACTTTGAAACTCTTAATGTGTTCCTTCAAAGTTATAATGTCATTAGGACTAAATGTTGGCAAATACTTTTTAGGATTATGAGGGAGGTCGTGTACCACACCTAATAAATTGATTGAATAGTCACCTAGACAAGCCACACCTTGATAGGGATCAAACACAAGATCACTTTGAATTGGAAAAGATGGTAAAGAGTTTGAAATTTTGTGCTTACCTTTTCCCCACCTAGTTTCCTATGAACTTCCAATGAAAGTAGAGGTTCTCTAGACTCTTAATGTGACCTTGTTTTGATTCTTGGTAGTTTTATCTTGTGGCCTTTGAATCTTTTTTGAAATATGATGTGCCATTCTTATTTATGCAAGGAACAATGATCAAACTTTCACATTAAGTAAAATTTTCAAATATTTATATAAAGGATGACAAAAGATAGCAATATTTAACTAAGTTAGCTCAAATATGTATCCAAATACATGAATATGATGGATTTTCACATGTTCAAGCTAAAATAAACTCAAATTAGCAAAGGATCTATCAATCTTTGATCAAAATAGATATTACTAACCTCAAACCTATTGAATTGACAAAGCTTAAGCTATATTTACCATAATTAAGCATATACCTTTAAAGAGCGTTGATATTTGTCTAAAGGAAGAAAAAATATTAGTTTAGGACCATGAAGGTCAATTATATTTACACAAACATGAAATTATTACACCAATATTTGAGTAAAGTACACCAAAACCAATAAAGATACTATAAATTTACAAATATATCCCTCCTTCTAGTGCCAACAAAGCCTTCCCTATTGATGCCTAAATGTGTATTACAAGGTGCTTAGAGTGTTTAAGAAACACTTCTTATTTTGGAATTCAAATAATTCAGTGCATAAGTTATAGGTTGTATTAATCCTATTATCTATTTATGGAATAGAGGCAAAGCAAGTGGGTTATTTCATAATATTTGGTGGTTAGGAGCCATCATGGCTTATAATTATTTGAAAATATGATGAAAATATATACTAATTGAAGTGAATTATGCTCAAATATAAACCTAAAACTAAATTAAAATGGATATTCATAATGAGGCTTAATCTAAAATTAATTGGTTAAAAAAATAAGGAAAAGGAAGGGTTGGGTAAAGAGAAAATATATTGTTGATCTTTACTCCAGAAATCATGAAAAAGTTCGTCTCATCTAGGCATGTAATTAACCAATGTATAAAATGAAATAGAGTAAGCTCAAATCCTATCAAACATCAGGTGAACATCTTAGGAATATGGGAAATAATGCAAATAAGAACCATGTTTACTTTAAATATTTACCCCTATGAGTAAATAACATATGCACATTTACAAATGTAGAACATATAAAATGAATAAAATTAGAGAACCTTCAATTAACCTAGCATTGGCACAAGTTAACAATTCTACATTCAAAGGTACACACCAAGAGTCTACAATAACTATTCAAATCTAGAATTCAGAATAGACAAGTGAGAGAGAAACCATATAGCAGTTTACACAAATAAAAGGAGACAATCTTTTAAGAATTACCTACTTACATTAGTTACTCAAAAGTTTACATAAATTTTGGCTCAAAAACTCACTCCCCTCTTACAACTGACAATGCTCCTTATATAATATGTAATGAAGCATGTCATTTCTTCCCAACCAATTAAAAAAGTATAGGTGTAGGGACATCTATCCTATCTATAAATGTTTTAGAAATATACTGGACTTTACCAATGGATTGATCTATAGGCAGTGTGTTTTACAAACTACACATGCCTTTACAAACACAATATTCTACTTTCAAAATGGATAATATTTATGTATAGGAAGAATATTCCTAAGTCTCTTAACCTTTGGGATTCTAATGTTGTTACAAGATTTTCATGGTTATTTGATGCTCTTGGCCTTCAGTAATCCTCTTATCTTTTATTTAGGATCAGGTTCACCACCCTAATGTCATCTAGCCTATATTTCCTTTAGTTCCTACTTTTGAGTATCTGAGGTCAACATAGAATTCCATGTTCCCTCTTGAATAACTCCTCTGAGCTACCATGGATTATTAGACTACTCATTGATGGACTCTGGATTGAATTACCTTTACATAGATGAAAAATTAGTCTCCTCAACTTAGGTATAGCATTCATAGGGTCTAATTAGGGTTCTTACACTTCACTAGGGTGCTTCTAAAGGTTTTAATAGTGTTCCAATGGAAACCAATTCAAACATCATGAGTTTATATCTCTACCTTTGCATTATTAGGTCCACAAGGTCTCCAATTTGGTATATTTCACCCATGTGGCTCTAATGTGGAATCTGAATAATGATTATAAGGAATATGACTATTGCCTTTAAAAAACTAGCTTTGATCTCACATCATTTGGTCTATTTGCATGAATCAACATGGTCCATATATCTTTAGACAATTTAGATCTAAGAAGCTATATTAAAATTGACATCCTTATAGCCATCATTTGACATCTGTGTAATCATATTTGATGGGAACATGATCATGAATTTTAAACAATTCCTTGGGACTATTGGATATCTCAAATTTGACATCCTCATGACCATTATTTGTCATCTATGTGAACATCTTTCAAGAGTACATGATCACTAATTTTAAACATATCCTTAGGACAATTTGTTATCTTAAATTTGATGTCCTTATGACCATTAATTGACATCCACATGATTGTCATTGATGGGCACATGGCCATAAATTTAAAACATGTTCTCAGGATTATTTAATGAGCTCACCAGTTGCCATTTTTGAGTTCATTCTTCTTCCTATGTGTAGCACTTGGTGATCTCACATTTGTTCAATATTTAAAAATTCAATGTCTACATGCATTATTAGATTAATCTTTTTCAAGAAAACATGGACCATTGGATCATGATCTGAAGGATGTACCACCTTTGGCTTCTTAAAACCCTTTCAATGATTTTGAGACACTTATCACTATCTTGGGGTTTTGAATTGTCAAAGTTTGTTACTCTCTATTAGATTAACTTCACCCAATTAAACATGGGCCATTGATCCTATGAAGACATAAATTTTTTAAGTTAAGATCAGTAAAATGCATAGGTTTTAGGATAAAATCTTAACACTAAGGTTTTGTATTTTATGTTAATAAATACAAACATGAACCTTAGGATCAATATTTTATGATAAGTTTAGATCACAGTAAAAGGGGACCTTGCTAATAATTAGAAGGCTCTAGAATAAGGTTTTAACCTAAGGTTTCACTCTATAAATAAATATGATGAAATTTTAGGGTAAGGCCTTAAGCTAAGTTAGAACATAGTAAAAGGGACCATGTGTTCATGGGAAATAAAGGGACTAAGCATAATATTTTAAACTAAGGTTTGTTCATGTTGAAAAACATGACTCAAACCTTAGGGTAAAAAATAGGCTAAGTTTACAACACTTATAATTATTTCCACACAAATTTGAATTTAATTAGAAGGGACCTAGGTTAAAACATTAAAATAGGGTTTTAATGATTGTTTAAAATAGATTGAAATATTTTCAATCTAAAGACTAATAAAATGTCCATTTTTCATTTGAAGCACCAAACCCTAAGAATGTTAATTCATAATGATATTCCATTGATCATACAACACAAGAAACTATTTTTAGTAACATTGGAAGGGGGGAAACCATGATCATTTGAAAATATGTCCATTAATCCAAGCAAGATTAGTTCTTACAAACAATAGGGAATATTGAACTTAGGGCTTGGGGAACATGTAAATCTCAAGTATAAGTCTTAGATTAAAGATTCCATGCAAATAAAGTATTTTAATCTAAAGTATTGATTAGGTTTAAAACATATTAAAGTGACCCAGTGAATAAAAGAGACATGGCATGATGTTTAAGCCTAGGTCTGTGTCTTAATAAAAGGGGCCCTATATTTAGTTTCCTAGTTTGATTTTACATTGTTAGATCCTATTTGAAAAATCATGCTCTATCATATCATGATCCATGGGGTTTAGAGAGATTAGATTCTATCTATATTAAGCCTAGAGGTCATGCCATTTGGCAAGTCTATAGACTTTCTATACTCTGCATTGTTAATCTCTATTAGGCTAGCGTACTTATGCCATGTAGTAACACCTTATTTGGTCTGATTTCCTTTTAAAAAGTCAATGTCCCTCTCACACCATTAGATTTAATTTATCCATTTAAATTTACACCATATGATTGTGATCCAGGTAGTTAGATGTGATTGGTTCCTATGGACAATAGGAAATATTAAAGTTAGGACATGGGGAGTAATATAAACTTAAGCTAACGTCTTAGATCATGATTTTTATTTATATTGATAAACACAAATAAATATTTTAATCTAAAGTCTTAAGCTAGGTTTAAAACATATAAAATGACCATGGCACAAAAAAATCTGATAGAATTCAATGCTTTAGGAAAATTGTTCCGGGGGAAATGTTATGGGGAAAATGTTTGCAAGAATTAGGCTCTTTAGGGAAATTATTTCAAACTTTTTATCCATAACATGTGTGTTGTTGAGGGAATTGTTTCAAGATTTTTTTTAGGGATTTTTTTTTCAAAACCAATTATTTTGGACAAAATGTTTGAATCAATTATCCTATGGGGTCTATTTCATCAGGAAAAATGTGTGGGTTAAAAATCCCAAAGGGTCATTTTGAAAAGCTAAAGGGTGATCTTTTAGGGAAATGGTCTCAGCCATAATATTTGAAGGCACATTATTTCAGGGAAATTATCCTAGATAAAATATCCAACACATTTCTCCCAAAGACCAAATCTTTGCACAAAATTTTTGAGGGCAAATTTTTGTGGAATAAAAGTTTTGAAGGGTCAAAAATGCAAAGTCTAAAAAGCTAAAACCTGAAAGTTAGGAACATAACAAAAGGATTTTTTGTGTAGCTTAGACCACATGAATAATAAATAGGATGAATGAGGTCTCGGGACATAAAAGGGGCCAAGTATGGAATTTTAGACTAAGGTTTGGTTGTGCTAATAAACACTATTAAGCCTTAGCATAATAAATAAACTAAGTCCATAGCATATTTAAAGTGTTCCTTCATAAAATTTAAATCAAATCTCTCACTAATTTTAGAAGAAAAACTTAGACTGAATTTAGATTAAGGCATTAGCAATTCCAATATGAATTTAATTTAATTTTCACAAACCAGAGTTTATTAAAAGATCAAATTAACATTAAATCATAAAGCCCAGGGTTTTGTCTATTCTAAATGGACTCCATTGATCATATAACCTGAAAAAAGAAGATCCATTGTTATCAAACTTAGACAAGGTTAAACCAAATTCATGCACAAATATGATAATCAAACCAAGTATGGATGCTATTCTAATAAAAATACTATGCAAACATGCTAGTGACACTCTGATCAAGTGAATTTTCAATTTTTAGGTATGAATTTACACAAATTAACACAAGGGTCCCCATTTTTTAGGAATGGGGGTATGTTGACCTCAACAAACCCGAAAGAGTAAAACATAAAATAAGTTTAGAGTTGGGAAGTATGTAAAATAAATCAGGGTTTCTAATTTTAAATTTTATTTACCATGATGAATTTTAGTGGCTGGCCTAAATGATGAAGCCATGGAAACAATCTAAGCCCTTGCATGGACTTCACATAGAATTTGACTCATTCAATATGGGATTTGTATTGAAATATGATTGGATGCCTGAGAAGATATAAGGATTTCATTTATTATTATTATTATTATTATTATTATTATTATTATTATTATTATTATTATTATTATTATTATTATTATTATTATTATTATTATTATTATTATTATTGGTATGACCATGTAACTCTTATATATTATTTTTACCAGGCTGACCTATTTTGGTTTAATATTTTTTTGGCTATTCCTAGTTTGTGGGAAAAGTATAAAAGAGGATTAAAGGTTTTAAAGAAGAGGGGGAAAAAAGGAGAATGAAGCAATGCACATGATAGAGTTTTTAATTTTTTTGAACCAATATTTTCTTTGAAATTATTTTCTTATATTTTTATATATAAACTATGACCTTGTAAATAAATAGGTATTTTAAATTATAAATAGATTAATTATGAAAAAAAGTAGCAAATTTTATTAAGATGAAATTGGAATGACATGATTTTTATTATGCTTTTATTTATGATTGAATTTGATAAAATTAGTATGTATTTTGGCTAATTAATACATGTTAGTTATATTAGTGAACATAAATTTAGGGATTAGTTATCAAAACAATTAGATAGATAACTTGGAGTCGCACAAAAAAATCATGGGAGTGATTTTTCTATTTTTCAACTAGAGGGATTCTTACATATGCCACTATCTACATTTTATAATTTATTTCACTTTGATAGAATATATGAGCAATGAAAGTTCTTCTGATGTTAATTTGATTATATATCTTCTCTAGTGATGTTATAATTTTGTAAAGAAAACAGCATCTATATACTTTTATTTTTTGTTAGTATTTAAATGAGATACATGCATTTTTTGTGTATAAGATTGATATTTATAATGAGGGATTTTAGATATGTTAGGATTAAAGGAAAGGTTTTTCAATATGAATTGTGTAATCCAAATTATAATTTAATAGATAATATGTTTTGTTGTGACAAAAAGCAAAGAAAATGGATTTCACTCCCTCTATAAAATGAAATTAAAAGAGGAGAATTAAAAGGTTAAAATTTGTTGTGAATTCAAAGTGATAATTACAGATCTAAAGAAAACAATAGAAAGTCTTGTAAATTTTTTAGTAAATCATTTATATAAAGGATAGTTTAGATTAATGTATTTAGTATTACTATACTTTTAAGACTTTTTATTCATAAATTCAATTAATTTCATAAAAAAATGGGTGTGTAATCACATAAAAGTGGTAATTAGATGCTAAGAGTGTCGCTTGAGTCACCCTATCCCTAGTCTTTCCATAGACCTATTATATATCCTTAGACTTACATTTCCAACCATTAAGTAGACCTTGTTCACTTATAACTAGTCAAGACGTAGTCCCTAAACTATCACCTCTAACTTCAATCCAACCTTTCTAAAATTCTACTAAAAGGGCATTTGGGACACTATAGCCACATGGTGCTAGTGTCCCTAACTAGGTGTTACTATCCTTATCCCTAACTCTTCCCAACATATAATTTTTAAAATGCATTCCCCTCTTAACATTAGCCAAATCTCATTTTCTTATCTGCATAAAAAATAAAACCCTATATTACAGGTCTAATCCACCTCTTTTCACTAGATGGAAAATAGATGTAAAAGCTATTCAAAACTAAGACAAATTTGTGTAAAATTAAGGTATATTATCCCTATTCTTCCCTAATTTATTAATACTACCATGTACAACATCCTAAAGTCTAATTTTTAAGCGTTCAAAGGCTCAATCACATTCAAGTCATCCAAGGCCACTCTCATTATAACATTCAATTACGCATACATCAAGCACTAGATGGGATAACTACATCAAATTTGATCTCACTTCAAAGTATTGGTATGTAGGCAACTCTCTACATAATGGGGTGTTGAGGTTGTCTAGACAATCCCACTAGCACACTCAAATATTTTTTATATCACACTTGTAAAGATAACCAAAGTTTACACATAAAATCAAGATTTACAAGTATAATATATAGCTACAGGCTTTGGTCTTAGAGGTACAAAACACATAGACATACGAGAAGGTGCTCTCTAAAAATAGGAATATTCTTGAAAATAGGAAATTAGTGCCCCATATTGGACACTATGCATGGATAGTGATATTATCCAAACATGGGACTACTATCTAGTGAATAGATGAATATCAAAACATACTTACAACACACATAGCTACTCACATCTCCAATTCTAGAACCTAGATCATCTGTGATATTCTATTTTTAGCTAATTCTATATTTCTCCATATTTATTATTATTATTAGAAATCAAATCACTATGAAATTCATTTACAAATTAGTTATTAATTATTGCATATTTATTTTACTGATTTAGACATCTCAGCCTTTAATCAAATATATGAATTACACTTGTAAAACCCTAAAAGGTTAAACCATTTGGTGAACCCATCTTACTTTGAACATTGCTTCAAATCTTAGCTTGCATTTATCCAAATTTTAAGCAATAAATTTAGGGATAAATAATTCTAATTTTTCAATTTTATTTAGACAACCTAACTAATAAAAAAAAAAATTACATTAGTGTTTCAATTTATTTTACATCTAATTTAAATTCCTGCAAAGAAACTCTAGATTCAAAAACTCTAACCCTAAACACACTAAGGGTTTATATCCTTTTATATTTATACTCAAATTTTACTTCCAAAACTTAGATTTTGGATTCACATATATTATAATTCATATCAATATGATAATAATGATGGAATAAATAAATTACTTTTTATTGTAAAGTTTCATAGTTTTATTTGCATGCCTATTCCCTTTATTTAAGAATGAACTAAGAAAAGTCATTGATACATGTATAGATTATGCTTACTATAAAATACAATATTAATCATATTCCATAGCATGTTATCTTTATTCTATGTGCAAAATAAGTTAGATATTATTCTTTAGTCATATAGACACATGCATACATGATGTTTCAAATCAACTAAAATATATTTCATGTTGCATTCTTTTCATATCAAGTTATATTTCTTCTATGTGAAAAATAATCGATACATTATCCTTTAAAAACATATTCATATGCATACATGATGTTTCAAATCAACTAAAATATCTTTCATGTAGCATTATTTCCATAACATGTTATCTTTATTTTATGTGCAAAATAATTAAGACATTATTCTTTAATCACATAGGCATATGGATATAGGATGTTTCAAATCAACTAAAATATATTTCATGTTACATTATTTATTTCACATTATATATTTATCCTATATGTAATTACATCAATAATCAAACCCATACACACATAGAAGATTAAACACATAAACTAACCACTATGCTTCAAGTTTCAATGTCATATTTTATGCACAGGAAAGAATATTCTTTTCCTCCTCATCTCCATGAGAGTGATAGATAATTTCCCTCTAACTAGGTCCATGCTTTCATTAGTCCATGATATGATGCATCCTATAATACTATCACTAATCCCCCTACTCAGCCTATTCACACTTCTTCCCTACAGGGTGTGTGCCTACATGTTCACATATAAATAGACAGATTTTGCACTTGTGAGATTCTATGTTATCAAATTATCAGTATAGCCAAGATAATTATTAGTTTACAAAATTAGAATCAACTATTACATGAAAATATTACAACATTAGAAAATCTAGTTACAACACAAATTCCACTAGGGAAAAATAGTGTAAATCATGTTTATATATCTTTAACTAGCCAATTTGTGGAAAACACTATTACATATTAGAACAAAAAATCACTAAAAATTAATCTAAAATTATTTATTTATAAATCATTCAAAATAAAATAATATTTTAAGTGAGATACTCAGGGATGTGATTAAATCTAAATTGATCAACCTAACTCCTCTACACCCAATGAGGAGATCTAGATATGTTTGTGCATATCATAGAATGCATGGGAATCACATAGATTCATGTTTAGGATTGAAAATAAAAATATAATAGGTAATGGATAAAGATCACTCACACATTGAAAGTTCATCTAAACAACATACAATATCACATATACCAATTAAAAAAGGGTTAAATTTAGAAATAATACAAAAATGGTTACCAAATCATAACTCAGAACAACAAAAGGTTCCAAAAGCACAATCACAACAATAGATAGTATAACAAGCACTAGAAAAATCAAGAAAATATGCCTATCCAAAAGGATGTTTAACATTAAATATGGTATAGAAAAAGTAACCCGTCTTGACCCTAGGATCAAGTCGAACAAAACCGAGAATTTCTTGAGAGGATGGAGGTTTTGGCTGGGCGCGAAGGTGGAAGTGGCGGCCCGATGGCAGGCCCCAGGAGGGAAGGAGTGACGCCTGGGGCAAGTTCGGCAGCTCAGGCAGAATTTTATTCCAGTGAAAGGACCAAATTAATCAAGACTAATGGCTGCTTACTTCGAAGCAAGGATAGACCAGTGCTGATTATACCTCAAGAGACAGTCCAGGAGGAAGTTGAATATTTGTCTTCACATACCCTTATCTGCAAATTTCTAGGTATTAGAATCCCTGTGGTGGCTTTGGAAGCGTGGATCCGGCGCTCCTAGATTATTGAAGGGGATTTTGACATCATGTTAGCAGGAAATAGCTACTTTCTGGTAAGTTTTTCTTCTGTGATGGATCGAAATCATATTTTTGAAGGAGGCCCATACTTCTATGAGCGTGTAGGATTATTTCTTAAACCCTGGCATGTGGGTTTCAATTCGGCTGATGAGCTCCCAGCGTGTGTCCCAGTCTGCGTCCGTCTTCCTCGGCTGCCACTTGAATTTTGGAGAGAGGATATACTCAAGCAAATAGCGGCTATGCTGGGAACACCAGCAGTGATTGCACACCAATCATTAGACAAGAAAGTGATATCTTACGCCCGCATTTGTGTAGATATGGATTTGAATAACCCGCTGCCAGACTCTATAGAGATTTGTATGGGGTCCTTGTCATGGATCCAACAAATAGATTATGAAGCCATTCCTTTCAGGTGTAGAATTTGTCATGTTTACGGACATCTACATCGTCAATGTCCTCAGGCTGTCAAAGATTCAGGAAGTGGCCCTGATTCTTTAGTGCCAAACACTACCCATGCTGGAAAAGAGAGTTGGCATCAAGTACGACCAGAAAATGGGAAAAATCATTCGGATAAGCTGGGTAAGGGTGAAGTTTTAAATAATGTGAACTTGATGCAGGGGACAGGTGATCATTCGCAGGCTAGGCAAGACGGCTTCATACCAGTTAGAAGGCGAGCGAGAGGACGTGGATGGAAATGAGGGAATGCAGATAGGCAGGTAGACTTGGGGTTTAATAGGTTTGATGCCCTTGACTGCATGGCTCTAGAAGATGGTATTCCGATGGATGAACAGGGAGAGGTTATGGAGCTATCTAAGCAACTTGATGACATCCATGAAGGTCAAGAACTGATGATTCAAACACCTGTAGAAAATGTTTTGAGAAAGGAAGAAGGAATGATAGAGGCTTCCTATGGAAGGAAAGAAAAGGAAGATAGATGGGCTGATGTGGTTAAGGCAGGAGATGCTGGAAAAAAGGAAAAAGGACCTGCTATGGCACTTGGACTGGCTCAGAAACAATTCAAAAAAGCCACCTTGACAGCGCTTTCCAAAGGTGGGCGAAAGAAGGACCAAGACAAACTTAAAATTACAGGTGATTTGCTTGTGGAGGCTGGGGTTGTAAAAACCTTGGATGAGCATTTCCCCCAACCCACTTAATGATAGTCTTATCATGGAATGTAAGGGGTCTGAATAGCTCCCCTAGACAAAAAGCTATAAAAAGCTTGGTGTGGAAACATACACCGGATATTGTATGTATTCAAGAGACTAAATTGACGGTAGATTCACTTTTTGCTTATACGCCAAATATTTGGCCTACAGGTCAATGGCAATGTGTAGGTGCACGGGGTTGCTCAGGAGGCATAGCTATGGGATGGGACCCAAGGAAAATTTTGCCCATGCATTGGGTTACCAACATTTCAGCCCTTTCTGTGGTGGCGTCCTCTTTTGAAACTGGCAAAGTGTGCTTGATAACCACAGTGTATGCACCTGTAGACATGGAGGGGCAACTGCAGATGTGGGATCACATCCGTTATATCTGAACTTGCTTTCCATTTCTGCTGTGGATAGTTACAGGCGACTTTAATGCGGTGCTGAATCTGGAAGAGAAAAGAGGAGGAGTGAATCGGTTAGGGCCTTCTTCAGAATGCTTTCGCCAAAATGTAGAAGTCCTCTGCCTCTCTGATGTTAAACTGGCGAATGGGCGCTACACCTGGTGCAACAGAAGATCAGGTAATGCTGCCATCTCAGAATGCCTTGATAGATTTTTAGTTTCTTGCTTTTGGCAGTCTAGTGCCATGTCAATCACCTCCGAAATCTTAGATTGGAGTGGATCTGACCACTAGCCTATTAAGCTATCCATTGGATATATTAGGGGACCCAAAAATTCACCTTTTAAATTTCAATTGATGTGGCTTAGAGATCCTGGTCTTCATGACTGTATTGACCAATGGTGGAGGCAAGGTAGTCCTGCTTTTGGGACAGTGATGTACTCCTTTTGTAAAAAGCTCCAGTATGTTAAAAGAAAACTGCAAATTTGGAATAGAACTTGTTTTGGTAATTTAACATGTAGGAAGAAGAAGGCGCAAGAGCAGCTAGATGAAATAACCAAAAAGATAAGGGAGGATGGACTCTCAGACAGCCTTCGTTTGGAAGAAGCAAGAGCTGCAAATGTTGTAGCGGAATGGGAATTGAGAGAAGAAATTTATTGGAAATAGAAAGCCCGCATAGATTGGTTATAGGAGGGTGATAAGAACATGGCTTTTTTCCATCACTCGGTTCAAGCTCGCCGCAACAGGAATTTTATTACTTCTCTTGTCACTCAGGATGGGACTTGTCTTACCTCTTCCCATGCTATTAATAGAGAAGCTATTCGGTATTTTTTTGAACTTTTCACCAGTGATCTTGTACCTGATGAAGGGGCAGAAAATACTATTTTAGATTGCATTCCTAAATTAGTGAATGAGGATATGAATGACAGGATTATGCGACCAATTGCTATGGCTGAAGTGGAGGAGGCAGTTTTCAGTATGAAGAGAGGTAAAGCCCCTGGGCCAGATGGATTTCCAGCAGAATTCTTTCAAGATTTTTGGGATATCATTAAAGGGGATTTGATGGAAGTGATTCATGAATCTTACTTCAGCAAAGACATGCTTAGAGCCTTGAATGCTACATTCCTTGCACTTATTCCAAAAAAGGAGCAGACTGATAAGCTGGACATGTATAGACCTATTGCGCTATGTAATGTGATCTACAAAATCATTTCTAAACTCATTGCGCAAAGGCTGAAAGGGCTCCTTTCTAGTATTATTTCGGAGGAGCAGGGTGGTTTTGTTGCTAGGAAACAGATATTAGATGGGGTGGTGATTGCTTCAGAGGCCATTCATTCTATGAGTACTTCACAGGAGAGGGCTATGTTCATTAAGCTTGACCTGGCCAAAGCTTATGACAGAGTTAGATGGAGATTTCTGAGCAAAATTATTTCGGCTTTTGGCTTTAATCAGGATTGGATTAGTTGGGTGCTCAGTTGCATTTCTATGCCCTCCTTCTCGGTCCTTATAAATGGAGCACCCTCTGAGCTTTTTAAGGCCTCGAGAGGCCTTCGCCAGGGAGATCCGCTTTCACCGTATCTGTTCATCATTATGGCTAAGGGGATGGGGCGGCTATTCAAAGATCGAGTCTCCCGAAATATGTTACATGGATGGAAGTGGGGGAGAGATATATCTTCCTTGACTCATCTGCAATTCGTGGATGATACTATCTTAGCTGGGACAGCTAGAATCAGGGAAGCGGAAGCATTCCGATCCACTTTGGACAATTACTTGCAGGCCTCTGGACAAAAGATAAATGATCATAAGTCCTCAATCTTCTTTTTCAATACGCCTGAGGCTATTCAGAGAAGGATTTCTGCAATTTTGAGGTTTCAGACTCAAACACTACCTGTGACTTATTTGGGTATTCCCATAGTTGTAGGGAGGCAGCCCAGGCTTTTTTGGCAAAATGTGTTGGACAAGCTAAGACAGAAAATTAGTCATTGGACTCACCGATGGCTATCTACGGCTGGTAGAGTGATCCTCCTTCAATCTGTCATACAGGCATTACCTATATACTGTAGCATGGTGCAGGTTGCTCCAACTTATTTCCTAAAAGAATATGATGCCCTCTCTAGGAAGTTTCTTTGGAGTGGGAATCTTCAAAATACGAAGTGGAGTCTTATCAATTGGGCAACCGTGTGCAGCCCAAAGCAAGATGGAGGACTTGGTTTACGCTCAGCTGTATTGGCTAGCCAAGCTTTAGCTGCTAAGTTATATTGGAGGTGGTGCGCGAATCAGTCTTCCCTATGGGCCCGCATTTTGACAGCGAAATACTTTTCGAGTGCTGCTTCACAGGATGTGTCCAGATTTCCTCTGGAGGGTAGAGGTTCGATGGTGTGGGGCACCCTTAAGGCTGGAGCACAGTTAGTGAAGCAAAACCTGTTCTGGGTGTGCAATAGTGGAATAGAGGCCTTCTTCTGGGAAGACTCATGGGATGGTGCGCCACCCATATTAGTTTCACATCCTCATCTACAAACGCTTGTTGAATCCTTTCAGGCTGCTGGCTGGAACAAAGTAATGCATTATAAGGAAGCGGTTAGCATAGGTTCGTATATTAACTACAAATGGAAAAATTCCTCTGATTGGCCACCTGGAGGCTCGGTGGAGGAGAAGAATGAATTAGTTCAAATCCTTGCGACCAGAGGATGCAATTCTCTACAAGGAAGTGATGTGCTAGCCTGGGGTGGAGAGGCTACTGGTCAGTACACTATTTCTGCTGGGTATATGCTTTTGAGTCATCAAATTTTCAATAGAGATCAGGTCTGTTGGGGAAAAAAGGTGTGGAACCCGATATCTTGGCCAAAATGCAATTTTTTCATGTGGCTCCTTACTCACAATAAATGTCTCACCTGGGACAATTTGTGCAAACGTGGCTTTCAGGGGCCGTCGATTTGTGTGCTCTATCATAATGGTGCAAAAACAGGGGCACACTTATTCTTTCAATGTCATTTTGTCAAACAGGTGTGGCACCTGTGGTGGTCTGCCTGGGGCGCCCCCTGCCGCCATGTTCATTCACTGAATGAGTTTTGGGACAAATTGGGACACGCTCCAGCTAAGAGCTCCATTTTTCAAAATGCCTGGGTTGTTGGCCTGACTTTTATATTATGGAATATTTGGTTGGAACGAAACAGGAGAGTGTTTTGGGGTGCGCAGCTTGAGCTTAGCTCGCTGTGGACAAAAATTCACTATTCGCTACAGGAAACTCTGTAGTTTAAATGTTTGAGGGGCGCGAACCTGGACGTGGAAGTGACTAGGTTTTGCTTGCGCCTTGGACTGGCCCTTAGCCCGAGCTTGGATTCTGGGAAGAACGGAGTGCCGTTGACTGGGAGATGCCCAAAGATGCGACCAGTCAACAGAAGTGGTCGCTGGACTCCCCCTGAAGCTGGTAGGATAAAATTAAATACAGACGGTTCCTCAAGGGGGAACCCAGGTGAGGCTGGTGTTGGCGGGATTGCGCGAGATTGTGCAGGGAAGATCGTGTTTCTTTTCTTGATCTACAAAGGATGGCACACAAATAACCATATGGAAGCAATGGCAATTTTGGAGGCTCTGAAGTCCTGCTGTCAACAAGGATATAAAGAGATTATCTGCGAATCAGATTTGCAAGTTGTGATAAATTTGGTTAATAATGGGCCTACTGGTAAAGTAGATTGGAATTTAAATGTTATTGCTCATCAGATTAGGAATTTATGTGCTTCTTTCAGTTATAGTTCTTTCAATCATATTCCCCGGGAATGGAATAGTGTTGCCGATCGGCTTGCCAAATGGGCTTCTGAGAACGGTCCTACGTGGAATATCACAGATCAGGGAAGGCTCCCTGTTAGTATGTATCAGGATTTGATTCACATGGTGGATCAGGAAAACAATCTGTAACTCTGGCCTGCTTGTCTCTGAATAAATTTTTACCCCCGTTTTAGTTAAAACATTAAATATGGTATGGGTTTGGTAAAAATTATCTACAAAAGTATGATTATCATGGTTAAGGTTTGGGCAAATAGGCCCAAGACATCACTTATCCTATTCTAATAGTTGATAATATTGGTAAACAAGGTTTGGGGTTTATTAAACATCCTAAAGAACAATCACAAATATAGTTTATCAGGGCAAAACATATAGATACACATTAAATATTATAAAAGAATAAGATATCTAGTTGTAAAGTCAAAATCATGCTCAACCAATACGCATTCTCGATATAGGTTTTATAAAAAAAGATCCTCCACAACACAGTATGTTTACAATAATCACAATTTCAAATATAAAAATCACAATCAATATGCCAAAGCATAATTCCAAAAGGTCAACTCCATAGTGTGAGGTAGTTCCTTCCATTATATTAGGTTATTATGATTTTGATGTGGAATAATATTATGATTGTGATGATGAATAATACTCAGATTTCTACTGCAACAACATTCAACTATAGCATAGAAATCACATTGCATGAGAGATTATCATTCCTATTTTAGACACATGCCATAATGGTAGTGAGTTTCTCATGAGACTCATTAGTTAGTATGGTTCCTACCCTTGTACATACTTCCCTCTCTCTCTCTCATTCCTTGTACATAGTTTATTTTCATATATCTATACATAGTTAATACTTAGAAAACACAAAAATAGTATAATAGGTAAAAATACAAAAATATTCAAATATTTCAAAAATCTAAAAAATTTACAGATTGTATGCATTAATTTTTATACATTTCTACTACTTAATAGATACTGCATATTACTAACTATCCTAGTGTAGTTGGTTTTATCATACACATATGATTCACTTGTTCTTGTCAAGTACTTGTAGATTCTAGATATGACTCTGGTCCATTACATAGATCCATACTAGCTATCACCTACCCATTGGGGGTATTTACACCAATCTAGGTTTATACATTACTACAATTACCCATTCAATGGCATCTTATACATAGTTTATGTAACTAGGTTTTATATTTACATACTATACATTATATTTATACATTGATTTATATCAAAATTGATCATTTCTATTCATCACTCAAATTTTATACCGACTATCACTAGTTATCTTCATTATATATGCACCCTGGTATCTACATATATTTGTATTACACAATCATACATGCTTTCATTTCTAGTTCCTAGCTTAGACTTGATTGTTTTACTTTGATTTTTACATCTTTGAGGGCATTTAAATATGCCAATATTCCTTCATTTATATGCCACTTATCTATTTATGTGCCTTGGACATGTGCCCATGTCCCTTGTGTGTACTCTTTCATGATTCTATATGCAGACATTTGAACATGTCATTCTCTATGGCTCTATGCCAAATTGTTTGTTGTTTGCGTATGTGGACATTTGAACATGTCCTTGTATGTTTTCATTCTCAAATTTAGTGACATGTACCCATGTCTATTATATTATGGCCCTTTGGCCTATTCTTTTTATGCCTCATGTGCTTATATTTTTGCTTATTTAAATACTTCTACACATTGACACTTTTATTTGCTTGTTACACACACACCCATACCATTTTTTAATGTCATGAAGGACCTCATGCACATACCTATCCTACTTGGGATCCTTGATGGACATAATTTCCCATCCCCCTGGGTAATTACTCAAATTTTACTATTTTTATACATTGATTACATTTATCTTTAAACCCTTGTGCAATGTGAGATTACAACATACATCTTAAATTTCCTATTATTACTCAGATACATTTACATTATAATGTTATGTTTGTAAATTATATTGGAATATCATGTCATGGCTAACACATTTTATAGAACTACTTATATAGAGGGATGTTCTTCCACAACTTTCACAACTACCCTCAAAAGAGTGGGAATTTATATAGGTTGTCACAAAGATCAGGGTCCTACATTTCTTTTCACAAATGCATTTTAGCACACAAGCTCTGTTACATAAATTAGACTTAGGGTAGACATAAAATAGAAGAGAGGTTTAGTATTTAGTTCAAACCACATTGAGATTAGACTAGGTAGACATTAGTGCCTAGATTGGGATAATATTACCATAGGGTGTTATGGTCCACTATAGGGTGTTATTGTCTAGTAGCCTCAACTTTAGGATAATTTAGAGTAGTACACCAGGTAAACTATATATTTGTATAGATATAGTCACATGTTTAGAAATTATGTTTAGATTTAGCTTAGATTTAGTCATTTCAATCTAGATTAATACCAATTATTCAAATTTTTGGGAATCAGGCATGACATGATCACTCATACATTTATATCAACACACAGATTCAACTATTACATACTTGATTCATATTTAGTATACTCAAATACTAGATTAGGGGCATTTGTGTGGCACATAATTTACATATACTTAGCTTCAAATAGGTTGATTATATGGAATTCTAAACTCCATGTCATTTTCTATTTTGTATACACTTGCTATCACATTTTAGGTTATCACTAGATTCATGCCTTATGCCATCTATAGTGGTTGGCATTCTTGAGTGGCCTAGAGCCGCTTAATATGCCTAAGTGGCTATGGAGCCAAATACATAATTAGATTACTCACTTAATATTTTCATCATGTTACAAGTACATTTATAGATGCATCTACTTCACATAAGAAGAAATGATGGATTCAGGTCTTATTTGAGTTCTTGAGCCACCTACATGAGAGGGTTAGACACACATACAGTGTTATCCAAGTTATTCATAAAGATTAGGATCCACCAAATGTGGGTAATGATGGAGTCAAAACTAGGTTGAGTTCTTGATCTACCCATATAAGGATTGAGTAAGCCATCAACTTAGTTTAATTTGTTTAATGATATGATCACTATGCACTTTCACACACATAATTTATCATTAGGTTCATGCATTGGTTCATGTACCTAATAAGGTGTATTTTTTCCTTTCCTCTCTCTTTACTTAGTTATTTCATTTCAGTATAGTCTTTTTCTTTTGATTATCTCATTAGTAGGAACTAATTTTTGCATGTTTCATTATAGGGCATTGATTTTAATCATGTTTAACATATGTAGACCTATATTCACATACTCAAACTCATCTATATAGGATTTAATTCAAATGTAAGTCTAGGTACACTTCTTTTTCATTTATACTAGTCATTTAATGTTGTTACATTACTAGCATATATAGGGGGAAAATGTAATCACCTAAAAGTGGTAATTTTATGTTAAGAGTGTCACTTAAGTCACCATATCCCTAAGCTTGATATATAGCTATTCCAAATCCTTAGACTTGTATTTCCATCCACTCAGTAGACATTGTTCATTTACAGCTAGTCAAGACATAGTCCCTAAACTATCACCTCTGACTCCAATCCCACATTTCAATAATTCTAGTAAAATTACATTAGTACCACATTTGGTACACTACATCCACATGGCACTAGTGTACCCAAATATGCACTACTATCCTTAGCCATAACTCTCTCCAATGGATAATTTTTTGAATGTGTGTCCCTCCTAATATTAACCTAATCTCATTTTATTATATGCATAAGAAATAAAACCCTATATATACAATTATAATCCACCTCTATTCACTAGATGGAAAATAGATGTAAAATATATTCAAACCTAAGATAAAGTTGTGAAAAATCAAGGTAAATTATTCCTATTCTACCCTCCTTTCTATTTACTACCATCTACATCAACCCAAAGTTAGGTTTTAAAACATTCAAAGGCTCAATCACATTCAAGGAATCTAAGGCCACTCTCATTCTAGCATTCATTCACACATACATCAAACACTATGTGGGATAACTACATCAAACTTGATCTCTATTCAGATCATTGGTATGTAGGTAAATCTCTACACAGTAGGGTATTGAGGATGTCTAGTTACTAACACACTCAAATCTTGATCATATAACACTTTTAAATTAAATATGTTTTACACATCAAATCAATCTTTACACATATAATATAAATCTATAGGATTTGGTCTTAGAGGTATAAAACACATAGACACATGCATAGGTGTTCCTCAAAAATAGGAACATTCCCATAAAGAAAACATTATCACCCCATTTTGGACACTACACATGGAGGGAAATACTATCCAAACTAGGCACTACTATCTATTAAATATATAAATATCATAAACATGCTTGTGACACTCAAAGTTGCTCAGATCTCCAATTTCAAAACCCAAATCATCTGTGACAGTCTATTTTAAACTAAGTCTATATTTATCCATATTTATTTCTACTATTAGATATTAAATCAAGGGAAAATTTATTTATAAATTATTACTTAATTATTTCATATTTTTCATATTTATTTCATTTATTTAGACATCTCAACATTTAACCAAACATAAGAATTACTCTTATAAAACCCTAAAAGGTTAAATCAGGGTGGATGAATAGTTTGGTTATCATATGAATTAACCTATCCAAAGTGAAATATAATTATTTATATACATATTAAATTAATATAATATCAATAATTTATCAAGGACAAGGCATTGTGCATTCAAATGGCTTAAACAAGGAATTTTTAAGACTTAAAACATTTTATGACGATATAAATAAGAACCTTGAAAACCTTTAGGTCTTCCAAGATAATTCATTCTCTCCTTTTAAAACTAATTAATTTTTTGTATATTAACTATATCTATATTAACTCTTTATGCCCTTGGAGTACTATTAAGGAACCTAGTATCATAAACCTTATTTTAGATATTGTTATTAGAATACATTAATATAGTATATTTGAAATTATTTTTAGTTCATACAAGAAAGTGTATAAGATCCTTATAGGCATTTAAGTCTTAGTACTAAAGGATAAAGTTGAATAATGTGTAACATCATGTTAGTAAGATGAACCCTTGTTTTAAATTTAATCTAATTCATAAACATGAAAGGCATAAGAGTAACCTATATTAGTATGATTAAAAAATTTGATGCTCTATTAAAGCATTATTAAATATGAGTAACTCTTACTTAAATCAATCATCATTATATATATAAATTATTCTACAATAATCATGGTTGTATAAATCATTGTTTTTCTACTCAATTCTTAGATAAGGGACATGTCTTGTCTAATAAGGTTAAGATATGAAGGTGGTAGCTATTATTTCTTTACATTAAAGCTTCACTATTTTCAAGATAATTTAACTAAGTTCCCTTATGACTAAGTGGTGAATAAACCTATCAACTAATAAGGAGATGTTTTTTTAGCAAAATGAAATTTATTTCCCTCTCATTATCCTTTGATTTAAAAAAAAAAATTATTTCCCTCTCATTATCCTTTGAAAAAATAAATGAATGAGATTTTTTAGGATGTTAAAGGTGGTACTAGAGCTATAAGTTCAGCCACTCAAGAACTCGGAGATGGAAACTAACTTGGACTCAAATTTTTATTTTTGTTCACTAGGAAATGGTGAGACTGTGAAGTGATAATGCTAGTAATGTTAGAGGATACCAAAGAAGAGGTTGTGTAGGAGATGGATAGAGACAAATAACATAAAAGGAATTAGAATCAAGTTTATATTCAAAATAAATAAGGGAATCACCCTCCACCCCTACTTTCAAATAATTATAATGTATTAGAAGTCATATTAGGAGTATTGGAAACAATTTAAACTCAAATGGATGAAAAATATAATCACATAGTTGGACTCTTAGGTAATTAAAATCTTAATCATGATGGTGACCAATAAGAGAATCAAATAATTGGTAAATGAAAAACTCCATGGCTTGTTGGCTCCAAATTTTGGCTAAGTGTTGTTCACTTTTGGTGAAAGACTAGCATAGCACAGAAGGACCATAACATATAAGGACCATGGAACGTATCTATATAGGCATAGAATCACCATGACAAATAACCTATAGGGCATAAGAAGACAATGGCATGGAAGGACTAGTGTGAGAGGACCTAGTGAAAAGAGAATGAGTCACAAGGAAAATGAGGACATATGACTCAGAACAGAAGTGAAAGACTAGGGGAGTGTGTGGGAAGTAGGAGAAGTTAAAATAATGATTCATATAGGTCACCCTAACCTTATTAATAGGAATTTTTACACCAGCCCACAAGTAGAGGAACACATGACAATAAATTAATAACATAGAGAGAGGATATAGGGGGTGTAGAGGCCCAAGTCTTTAGGAAGAACTAGTTGTTGATCACCATGACTCTTAGTCTATTGAGAATTCATTGATGAATTATTATTTCCACTAATGTTTTTAAACACTTGGTCAGGGTAAGAAAAGTATAAATACCCATGTTGTAAAGTACTGTGGGGATGTATTTTTACCTCTTTGATGTTTAAGTGTAATATTTGAAGTAGCTAGTTATCAAACTTCTTATGTCCATAATGAATGGTGTCATGTGAGTTAAGTAGAGTTATTAGACTTAATATGGGTTCTATATATTTTTTTTTCTAATAATTAGCTTTGAACTAAAAATGGAACTAATTTGCATAATTATAATAATCAATCATAGCACTCAAAGGATTGAAATAGTCTATCTCTACTTATATAGGGTATCTAATTAAAAACATGTTTAACATCAAGAATATAGATAAGTATTGTTGTGTAACAAAAACCTATGGGAACTGATACCAAGTTATGTGCTTTAGGGGAGTGCACAAGACTTAAATCTTTCATGAAAGGGATAACATACTAGCTCATTGTGCTAGACTTTAGCATTGGAGCTATAATTACCAAAGAAAACCCAACATTTTAGTTTTATTGATGGGACATGTAGCACTTATTTTTTAGTTATGGAGAATGTTTTAGTGTATTACTCTTGATAATATAGAATAATGGATTGCTAGTGTTAAAGATAATTTTTAAATTCCCTACCTTGAACCAAAAATCTCTACTTGATAGTGGGTAGAGTAGAACCTCTATAGTACATTGTATAAAACCTTATTTGTTGATCTCCTAGTTCATTTACACACTTGGCTATCGGTGTATGATCAAGGATGATTAAGGAATCTTAGAATGAGATAGTCTTACATTATAGAGAGGCAAAGATATTTATCATGACTTGCAACTTTGTGGATGAGAGTCGTTAACATTTAGTGGAGAGGAATTATGAATAGCTACATTTTAAAATAATCTATAACTATATATTCATATCCTAAAGAAGTTAAGTTCTAGTTCTTTTGAGAACCGTGTGGTCATTATATTAGTATTTTTTCTTTCAAAATCAAGAAGTTATTTTTTGATATTGGACTTGAGACTATACTAATAGAGATTTAAATCCTCATGCGCATGAGTCACACATTTTGAAGGGGAGAAGAGGAGTTGGTAGAAGATTATGGGTTAAAACTAGTATCCAGTCATCATGTATTATATAAATGTAAGTATGATGAAGTTTGGCAAAGGATTATAGGAGTTAGTGACATGGGAAGAGACTAAGAAAACTCAAGTAGTGTTGTTAGCAGTCGTAAGGAAGTAGAAACACATGAGGACAACATCAACTTTGAGTTGTATCCTATGCCACTACTAATATATGAAGGATAAACTAGTTGGATGGTGGTAACTAAAGAACTACATCTCAACCAACCTATATCTCTAACCATAGTGTGTGTTCATGCTCTTGAGTAAGATGAAGTATACATACACAACTAGGATATAGATAGTTTGGAATTAGAGATTGGACTAGTAATAAATATTAGAGCTGAGCCTTTTGACACTTATTTATACTTAATGATTTATTTACCTCTTTAAGGGAATCATATGGCATAGTTTGAAATTCCTAGTGGACCAGGCCTGCAAAGAAAGAGTACAATCCCTAATTTGACTAGTCAACTAGCTACCATGCCCCATATCATCAGAACTACTTTTAGAGGTAGACTAAGTGGTGGCACAAGAGGTAGACTTACTCCTTAAGTCTAAAATTCTAGAGGTTCCCAACAACCACCCATTCAAGCACCTCAATTGACTATGGTATATTACAAAATGACACTTCACTTGATAGAATATAGGGGCGTGGAGAATGCAACTAAGCATGTCCACAAATGTGAACTGATTTGGAAGGCATGAGGCATTACTTCATCTAAGAGTAAGGCTACCCAATTTTTGAAAATGATTTTATAATTCATGTATAAATGGTATCAAAATTTTGACCCTTAATAAGCAGTGTTCAATTATGATCAAATTAAAATAGCCTTTTTTCAGTTCTTTGGCATTCCTAAATTTGAGAAATAGAGCATATTTATGATAAAGGACATAAAATAAGGACTTAATAAAAGTGTGAGAGAGTATGATGAATGTGTTAATACTTTATTATCTAAAATATAATTTGATATTAATGTTTCTTAGCATGCACAATGGTTTATGGGAGGATTTTTACTACCCTTGTGATAAACATTATCTCAATGGACTTTCACTAGCTTGCATGAGGCTTTAGAAATTGCTCTCCATGTTGAGGTGTTTAGAAGCATTTATATTGGTATCAATAATTTCATGCAAGCTTAGATAGATTCAATGGTGTCATAACTAGAGAATTTGATAGCTAATAATGCACATGATACATACAGTGGTGTTTGGTACATAGACTAGAAATTTAAAGGGCATACACAAAGTAATTTCCTACATAAGAACATCCACATGGTACTTAAATAGACAAATGAAATATACCATGAATACCATGATGTATTCTCTTATCCTCTTCTATAGTGATCTATGTAAACTAAGGTGTTTGACTATTTCAGGATCTATGATGCCTATACTCATGACATAAATGACTATCATTTGATTAATGACATCCATGAATCATAATAACATGGCATGTGATAAACCTCTATAGCAAATAATCAAGATAATGGTGGCTACTATGGATTAGTATGAGGAGCTGGTCATTTCCTACCTAGGGCATGTTACAAATGTGGATCTCTAGATGACTACCAACGAGATTGTCCATAATACCCTATGTGTGCTTTTTACAAAAAAAGACCACATACTGGAAGAATGCTCTTACTTATACATGGTTATCACCAAGGAGTGGAATGAAAATGGTGATGGTATGATTCAAATTGATAAACCACATTGGCACATCTACTCAAGAATCATTATAGTTCAATAAGTAAACATTATCTCTCATAGTGGGGGATAGATTTTATCTACCTCTAATCCCATCAAGAAAGTATCTTTATGGATAACATCAAAAGGATATCCTCAAAGATATGATGGAATTAGTATGAGAACTTTAGGGAGATATTCAATTCTTAAGATTAAAATAATTAATGCAACATGTTATACAAATGGAAGTTGAGCCTCAAAATGTGGCATACGATGACTTTTAGGAATTATGTAAGCACATGCTAGATGAGGATATTGTCCCATAGATAAGTATTTAGCTTAAGAATCAAGCCTGAGTACCAAATTAGGTTCACCCTCAAGTCACTAGGCAGAGTGAGGATTATTACCTAAATCATGCTTTGTGATAGCACACTCCTAGTTCCTCTACTCCTCTAGAATGTCAACAAATATTTGTTAATTCTACCATTAATGGATGGGTAATCTAGTACATACTAATAGACACCAAAATAGAAGTAAATGTCCTCACCAAGAATGTGGGGTGAAAGATGGCCAGTCCAATGCTACAACCTTCACCACATGTCTTTTTTATGGTAAATAAAGCTTGTGCATTACCTATTAGGGCCCTCAAGAATATAATAGTTGACA
This sequence comes from Torreya grandis, assembly GCA_037957365.1. Taxonomy (NCBI): domain Eukaryota; kingdom Viridiplantae; phylum Streptophyta; class Pinopsida; order Cupressales; family Taxaceae; genus Torreya; species Torreya grandis. The sequence goes on from JARHVA010000307.1 coordinate 57,018, forward strand.
TACTTGGTATGCCTTTTAAGGCATATTTTGAGGTTTTTAAACTAGCTAAAGCTGATGATTACCCAACTCTATTGGGATGACCTTGGTGCTATGAGAACAATGCAGATTTGAGATCTAAGAAGTGATACATTAGTTTTGAAAACACTAATCAACATGTTTTGATACCACTAGATCAAGCACAAGGACCTCTATACATAAAGCCTATCAATGTTGATGAAGACATAAACCACATATATAATGTAACTACAAGGAACAACAAACAAAGAGATCCCACTCTAGATGGAATTATTTGGTGGTCAAATACTCAATCCCTTTCTGACACTATAAACAATACTTGTAATTATTGGGCTCATGGTGACTATGACCTTATTGGTAGAGTATGTAGTACCATCAACAATTAGGAGAATGTGATGTGCCAATTCAATAAATGACATAGTTTTTTTCATCTTATACATAACTAATTCATGTGGGGACCTATCATAAAGACACCACTCAAAATACTTGATGAGGTTCCAAGGTTCCATGGGTAGATGGAAGTTTGAAACTTCATTTAATGCCTTGAAGAGTTTTACCATACCGGTGTAGATCGTATATTATCTTTGGTCAATCTCTTTGATGGCATAGTTTCATGATGACGGCTAACCCATTATGAATGACTCCTTCATTAGGATCATATGTGCTCAGCCTTAAACCACCAGTTTCATCATGATAACAAAGTAAAGGGAGAATTCAGTTACAATAGAGTACAAGTACCTGAACCCCACATAGAAGCTTGTGAAACAATGTGGAGAAATGAGGAATCATACTTAATAGATTATTTATGGGTGCATGTATTCTATGGCACTTTATGCACTTGGGCATGAGCATGGTAAGTTCATCAAGAGAAACACATGGGTACTAGGTCTAGCATTTACTGAAGGAGAACATGAACTGGGCACTATCATATTCTTCATCAAAGATGAATTTGCCCCTTACTCTCCAAGTCATGCGTGAAGTAGTTATAGGTGACCCAAGTCCCATAGAAGAATTCTTGAGGAGTATCCATAAGAACCATGAGGAAACCATATGCCTACTTGATGATCCATCAACATCCCTGGTTCATGTGTCTACACCAATTCTTGAGTAGTACTGACACAAAATTCATCTAGGGAAACAAAAGCTTGTGTTAAAAGTGGAAGAAGGTAAAGGATCCACTCCACTCAACATGTTATCTAACCATTTAGAATTTCCTATGAATGTTGTCATAATAAATTTTCAAGGCATAGGTGTCTATATGGACAACCCCTATAATGGACCTATTTAGACTATTCAATGTAACATTAACATAGAATAAAAACCAAAGATGGTGATGATAAGGAAATATTAGATTGACATAAATATTTTAAAAATATTTGAATTGTTAAAATAATATAAGAATGTCTTCCCAAGAAACTATAGAGAAATGAAAGGAGTACACCCATCCTTAGGGAAGATGCATATCAATCTAGCTAATGGTGCTTGACTAGTTAGAAAATGACCATATTGAATGAATCCCAATCTATGGGTATGTGTTAAAGAGGAAATTGGCATCTTACTATGCATCAAAGTAATCATTCACATTGATGAATCTAAATGGGTTAGTCCCGTGGTGATTAATATCAATAAGGATGGACACATCTCTATCTACATGGACTACCAAGTGCTTAATGAATCTTGTGTAACTAATCCCTTCCCAATGTCATTCATGGTGGATGTCCTTAAGGGTGTTATTGGATGTCACTACTCCTATCCTCCATTTCCCCGATTGGACTAAACCATTTCATATCCATGTTGATGCATCTAGAATGGACTTTGGTACAATCCTTGCATAACTAGGTGGCGGTCACCTATATCATCCTATCTACTTTGCCAGTAGGAAGCTCACACTAGCTAAAAGAAAATATACCACTATAGAGCACAAAGTATTGTTGATGGTATATGCTTTGAAAAAATTTAGAGAATATCTATTATTCACTCCTTTTATTTTTTATAAAAATCACGAGGATTTGAATTACCTTGTCAATAAAACTATACTACATGGATGACTCTATCGATAGATTGTGATGTTCTAAGATTTATAATTTTCCATTATGGTGAAACCTGGGAAAGCTAATTATGGACCTAACCACCTATCCTAGATCAAAAACAAAGAGCCACCATGCACATAGAATATGATCTACCTAATGTATAGATCTTACACATTAGTGAGTACTTGAATGATTGGAAGACATTATATCATTATTAACCACTAGATCCACACTTGACTATCTAACCTTGAAAGAAAAAAAGAAACTCATAATTCATGTTGCACCCTTTCAACTTATAAGAGGTGATCTTTACAAAATTGGACATGATGAAGTTCTACATTGTGTAATGCAACATGAGTGACTAGACGTACTTTGTGAAGTTCATGAGGGTATTACAAGAGGAAACTATACTAGAAAGGTTACCATGTGAAAGGTTATGCTAGCTATATTATGATGGTCAACTCTTTTCAAAGATGCTAAAGTATATGTTCGACAATGTGACATATGTTAGCACATATACAAACCTAATCAAAGGGATGCCATGCCTCTATGACCCATTCCTTCTCAAAAACCCTTTGAAAGGTGGGTTATTGATTTTTTTGGCCCCATCACTCTAGTAGGATGATAAATAGGTTATTGGTACATCATTACAATAACTTACTACCTTATGTATTGGGTTGAAACTACACTGAGAAAGGATTGTATTTCTACTACTGCTACTTAGTTCATTTAGGAGAATATTATAAATCAATTTGGATATCCCTTGAGTTTCACCAATGATCATATAACCCACTTTTTTAATGAAACAATTCACATCTTACTTGTTGATTTCATGATCGTGTACCAAAAAAAAACACCATATCATCTTCAAGCCAATGGAATTGTCAAGGCTTTCAATAAGATCTTAGGTACCACACTGGAAAAGATCTATAACATTAGCTAAACTAATTGGGATGATAGGGTGTATATAGTAATATGAGATTATCACACAACTTACAAGAGCCTAAACAAAATCACACCATTCAACTTAGTGTATGGTAAAGAGATAGTCTTACCGATGGAGTTTTAGGTACCATCTCTACATATAATGTGAGTAGGAAAATTAGATGAAGAGTCATCCTTGAAAGTGCACCTAGACACTTTAATACAACTAGACAAATATCATTTCATTACTTATTAGATCCAAGATGTGTTAAAGCACAAGATAAAGGCATGACATGATTGTCATATAAAGAAAAAACATTTTATCTAGGAATGAAGGTCTTGTTATACGATTCCTAGTTCACACACCACCCTATAAATTTACTAATCCACTAGGATGGTCCTTTTATAATTCATAGTATTCAACCTACTGAATCATGTCAGTTACAAAGTATGGATGGCTAGTTCTCTTTTGGGCACTATAATGGAAGCTGGCTTCCATTGTATTTCATTTCTATATAGCTAAAGTATTATAATCAATAAGGCTTTTTCCATTAGTTTAGTATTTCCTATTTTCAATAAAAGTGATGCCTTTATTATATGAAACTTCTCTTTATGTAATTTCCTTTCAAATTTTTATTGTCTTTTCATGGAAGACCATGACTCATTTTAGTGTGGGGTAAGAAGTCATGTTTAGTAAGTATTAATGTGTTATATTTTCACCCTAGTTGAGGAGGCGATTGTTTAGATCTTCCTACTCAAATTTATTCCAACATGGGACTAATCCTAGGTTGTGGGTATCCTAATAATGGATTATAATTCTGAAGAAGGTTAGTTTCCTTCTAAATATATCACATATACTAAACTTAAACTAGCACTTGCTTGGAAAATGGAAATAGATTTTGACAATAACTTATAAAGCATGTAAAAGAGGTGATGCACCAATGATTTGATCCCTCAAAATCATAAAATACACACTATGATACACCTTCAAGACCAAATAATATTAATCTCACATAAATATTTTAAAATAAGGCATTAATCAGTTATCAAATTATCAAGAGAGGGAAAATATCCACTTTCAAGTTGGATAATAAACTATAAATTACACTTATAATGCCCTTGAAGGACTGCTAATCACTTCTTAAAGGTGAGAAAAACTTAGATATAAGTAAGGAACATACATTCACTTAACCATGGTGCATGAATTCATGGAACACACTTCAATCTAGCTAAAAAAAGGATTAAATTCAGTCTTTATTGCATCAAAAAGGTGTCATAGTATAAATTTTGGTAGAGTATGGTCATACCAAAAAAGAGGGATCCATTTTAAGGCCTAAAAGCCTATATTTAGAGAAAAGAGAAAGAGAGAGAGAAAGCTATGCATTTAAAAATTCCCAACCACTTTTTATAGGTTAACATTCTTGAGGATGTTGAGTCATGGTCTTATCAATAAGGAACAAATTTTGTAAAAGAATTGAATGTTAATTATCCTTATCCAACCACCCAATATTTTCTTGAAACTCCATGATATCATCTAATGATCTACTAATAAGGATCATATCTTAGAATTGGTAGAATTATGCCACATCTATTTTGCATGGCCAATTATATCTACTCATTGAAAAGTGACCCTAATGATAAGAGAGACATGTCTCCCTGTGATCACATTTACATCTATATTTATTCTAACTTGAACTTGGGTCCATTTTATAGATGGAAAACTAATGCTAGATCATAAGTTTTCACACAGTCACAACATTCATAGAAACCTACAAACTATTTAACCTTGCTTCATAGTAAATGGTCTCTATTTTAGGTCCAAACAACTTATTTTACCTATATGGAACTCTGTTGGTAATGCTTAGTCTCACAGATTATATCTGAGCTCTAGTTATTTTGCATTTACATTCCTAAGTTGAAAATTTCCCCACCAAATTCCATAAAAATGTTTAGGTTTACCTTTGTTTGATTGGCCTTCAAAAATTGACTCAACCCGTATCATTGTGCCCAACTACCTTTATTCTTATTGGTCGTACAAATTTTATTAACTTATTGACTCTACTCACATCATTATATATTCATTATACAAACACATGTAAGTCCTTGATTTCCTCCAAGAATATTCCTTTGACATGTTGACTTGATAATGTACCATCAACCAAGATGTATGAGCTCATGCGTATCATAGATCTCCCTGGTCCCACTTTCATATTAGTTCTTGCACTCTATCGGATCATTGGTATGATTGAATGTTGATCATTGATTTAGCTTAGACTCATCCTTTTGTTAATGAATTAACACCATTGGATCTTGGCTCGATGAACTTGCACTATTGGATCTTGTCTAACTTATATATCTTTAAAGTCTTTAACCTAGGGACCTTTTGACTTTTTTGACTCCAACATGGATAGTTAGATCTCATGTGTTAGTATGAGGGACCTTGTGGACCATTAGATCTTGGCCAACTTATAAAATTTTAAGGATATTTTGAAATCAAATGGTTACTTACCATGGCCTAAAGTTGACATTCATAGAATGTTTTTTTGAATTTTTAACTTCACATTTTCTACTAGATCTTTGCTCAGATTGAACAAAGACCATTGATCTTGAACCCATTTGAATACAAATGTCTATTTGTCATGGATTAAAATTTGACATCTATGCAAATGAATTTGACATTTACACAACCATCACTACATATTTTAAAACCAATGGTCATCTTTTATTCTTGAATTTAACACTTATGGGGCCATCTTGGACTTTTTGAATTCAAACAACTATTTCTTGTATCTTGAAATTGATGCTTGTGTAACTATCTAGATCACAGATTTCATGGAATATTTCTTTCAAACCTTTTATTGGATTTTTTGGGGGGTACTTTCCTTAAAAAATACCCTTTTAAAACCTTGAATTGGACCATTTTATCAAGAAATGACCATTCAAGAGAATTGTATAGGGTTGAGAGAATAATCCTTTGGGACTTTGTCTCAAGATAATTTATCTGAAGAAAATACCCTTCAAGATTTCTATATAGGACCATTTCCTTAAAAATTTACCTTTCAAGACTTTTGAAAATGAACCACTTTTTTGTAGAATGACCCTTTGAAACTTTTTTTTGGTTTACTTTCCCAATAAAAGACCCTTCAAAACTTCTATTTGGTTCACTTTCTTGAGAAAAGGCCCTTCAGGAAAATGTTTTCACCACTTCACTTGAAAAAGATATCCTTCAAAAAAAAATTGGGACACTTTCCTATAGAATAATCCTTTGAGAAAATTCTTTGGATAATTTTCCAAAAATATATGAACCATATGATTTTTACTATGGACAAAATGTCTGAAAGAATTTACACTTATCCTTTTTTGATGCAGATAATTTTTCCAAAAGAAATAGGTATTCAATTAATTTATTGCATAATTTTTTATTGAAATAAATAATTCTTCATCTTTTTCTTTGGAAATTTTATCCAAAATAACTCATGACCTCAAAAACTTTGTCTTAGATAATTTGTTTGAAATAATTCAATAGTTAGCCAAAAAAGGGTTTGAAAGAATCCAGTTTAGCAAAATAAAAGCCTGAAAGAATTTTCCTAAAGAATGTACACTTAGTCAAATAAAATTTATAAAAGAATTTATAGTAAATACTTAGCCCAAAAATGTTTTGTACTTAGATTTTACATGAACTTGTACTTGAAACATTGCTTGATCCTTGCAAGCCTAAAAGAAATATGAAAATTTGAACATTATGCAAATTTGTTCGATGATTTTGAACTACTTGGTTTCACCATGAATCCTACTCATATTGAATCATTATACCACTCTTCAATTAGGATCCCGCTCTTTCTATTGAACTCTTAGACTAGGCACCTTTTTGGTATGTAGACCAAATTTGGTCAACATCTTTGGTGACTTGGTTGGGCAACATGCCTATTATGCTTGAGAACTCAAACCATTTACATGAATTTTAAATCAAAATAGATAATACATGGACCATTTTCATTGACTACAAGATATCCTTTTGATTTGTAAAGACAAAAGAATTATAAATAATAGGGAAAGAAACAAATTGAAATGGAAACTAACCTAATAAAATAAAGGAAACTAAACTATTGAACAATTATGCAAATAAAAGCATTTATTTGGGACAAGATATAAAATAAATAAACTAATGTGTTATAAAAACACTTAGATAAAAATCAAAAAATAATTAACTATGTACAGGGGACTTAGCTTCCTTAATAGTAGTGCTTAAGATGTATTCCATTGACTGGGATAAGAATCTCTTAACCATTCATCCTTGTGATCTAGAAAGCATTGTGGTATTTGCAACTAGAGACTTTATATAGACCACTCTTGAGAAAATCAACTTATGTGCTTTCCTAGCTTAGCTCTATCCTCATCCCACTTGAGGACCAAATCTCCTTCTTGGAAAGTTATTGAAGAAGTTCCTTGTCAAAAAAAATCTTTTTCATTGCTTGATGGGCCTCCATGACCAACATGGGGTGATGCCTTATCTCTTCTAGCTTCATGATCTTATCATATCTTATTTGCATTGGCTCATTATCCAAAATCTCAAGTTGATGCATTAATTATAAAGTAGGGAATTCAATATAAATAGGCATTCTTGCTTCCTTAATGTATACTCACTTGTATGTATAACTAGAAATTAACCTCTTATAGGTGATCCTATCAGCCCATAGAGCTAACTTTTATTTGAGATTCTATGATCTCTAATTATATTCAACAGTCTTCTTAATGATCTTCAATAAATTATTATTAGTAGACTTAGCAAGTCCATTACCTTATGGATAATAGTATGATGAGGTACTAAGGAAAACACTATGTTGAACTGCACACTGGCTAATTTTTTATCCAACAAACTCCATTGCATTATCAAAAAGTATAGTTGAAGGGGCCTCAAATCTAGTCAACAAACCTTTATAGAAGTCCAAAACATTGGTTTCATTGGCTTCTTTTAATTCTACTGCATCTATCCATATGGTAAAATAATTTATGGTAGTTATGATCCACTTGTGCCATGAGCTTGAAGGGGTATTAATAGAACCAATAAATTATAATTCCCATTAGACAAAGTGTTTATTAACAAAAAATGTTTGGAGAGGTAAGGATGCAATTTTCACCTTTCCAACAAACATGGCACACTATCTGCATTTCCTAGTCCATGCATGACAATCACCAAATAAACTTGGCCAATAATACCCACCTCTCATTATTTTATGGGTTATGGTCCTTTCAAAGTAAATTCCTCTACCATATCCATCATGGAACTTATCAATAAACCTCTATGTTTGACCTAGTTTTATGTATCTTAACAGTATGCCATTGATATTTTTTTCTGAACAACACATTATCAACAAGAAGAAAAGTAATTAACTATAATCTAAAATATCTCCTTTTTGAAGGGATCAGAAGAAAAGGATAAATAACATCCTGTAGGTACCTTATTATATCTTGGAACTAGTTGGAAGATGAGGTTTGGTCACTTGAAAGATCTTTATCATCTGACATCATAAGTAGTTCATTAGTCTCCTGCAAGTCTTGGGTTAGATTTTTACAAAGTCTTTTACCTCTAACTAGCTTTGTGACTTTGATATTAATATTAGTCTATGGCCTTGGTTTTCCAACTAGCTCTCTTCTCATTTATATCTTTGTTCAGAAGAAATTATTTGACACTTGGATGTGCAACCATCAAATATATCTTATTATTGGACAATAATTACCTAAACTTTTTAAAAGCCCTTATGACTGAAATAACATGGTTACAAACAAAATAATACCTCATTTCATATTATTTTAAGCCTTGACTGAAGAAGGATATTGGATGCTCCAAAGTCTCTTTATTATATTACATGAGAATAACTAAATTTATGTCCATGTTAACATAGTTGTGTAATAAGAAATCATTTGTAAAGTCAGGGTTCAGTAGTACAGGAGCATTGGTTATATCTTTCTTTATCTCTTTAAAACTTCTTACTCCTTTGGACTATGTAAAACTTTGAACCTTATTTAACATGGTTGTGAGTGTCCTAGCTAAAGTAACAAAATTTAAGATGTATCTCCTTATAAAATTGATTTTGCCTAAAAATCTTTTTAAGGCTTTCTTATGCTTAGGCAATCAAAGTGCAAGAATTGACTCTATCCTATCAGGAGATATGTTTGTACCATTTTTTGAAATGACATGTTCAATAATCCTACCTTCAAGAATAGAGAAAACATACTTTTTTAGATTCAAAGACACTCTGAATTCCCTACACCTTTTAAACACTTGTCTGAGGTGAATCATATTATCATTTATGTTGTTAGAGAATATTGATATGTCATCTAAATAGACAAGAATAAACTTGTTGAGGAGACCCTAAATTCCATGTCCATAGCCTTATAAAAAGTGGATCTAGCATTAGATAAACCAAAAGGCATCTTTCTTTATGTAAATATCCCCCACTTTATGGTGAAGGTTTTTTTCAATTGGTCTTCCTCTTTGACAAAAATCTGGTTATGTCCACTATGTCCATCTAATAAAGAGAACCTTTTTGAACCTGCCACTAACTATAAAATTTTCTCCATTAATAGAAATGGATAGTGGTACTTAAAAGAGGCCTTGTTCAAGTCATGAAAGTCTACACATATCCTTATTTCACCATTATTTTTCCATATTAGAACAAGGTTTGCCACCCAAGTTGAGTGCTTAATTGGAAATATTATAGCTGACTCAATGAGCTTATATAGCTCAGCTCTCATCAGAGATTCAATATTTAGGTTAATTAGCCTTTTCCTTTCTTTGACTAGCCCAGTATCATCCTCTAACTCAATGGTATGTTGATTTATACTTGGATCAAATCTTTTAAGGTCAATGTACTTCCATGAAAAGCATCTGTAAAACTTGAACATAACTTAATAAAAGCTTCCTTTTTTGAAGATGTGTAAACTTTACCTAGATCTAAAATCTTGTCAATTTTAATCTCTACATTCATATAGTGTTCTTTTTTGGTTGATAAATCAAACTTTTCTTTTCTCAATTCATCATCTATGTTTAATATGTTTTCAAGGGTGACTAACCCTTTAAGCAACTTGTTTATCTTCAACTGTATAATCTGGTCACCATAATGCTATGAATGCTTTTCTTGTTTTTTAGGAGAATTTAGCTTCCTCTTGTAAGAATATGAAAATTTTACTATCATCCCAACATACTTTCTAATTATCATGGTTATTTGGGACAAAAGGTCTCATAACTACCTTCATATATGATTGAACTTTTTCCCTTTTTATGTCATTTGGGATATTGAATTGTGACCCAATAGTAGTTATCTTATCTACATACATATTATTTCTTGATATGGTCTAAATATTGAAGGCTTGAAATTATTCAACTAGGTCCCATACTTTATGATTATAGGACCTAAGTAGTGGGTTCTTGTATTTCTTAAGTCCCATTATTTGGTGAACTATTAGTTCACTATCTCCAAAAACTTGTAAGGAATTGACCTTTATCTTTCTTGCCCATTTCAAACCATGCACTAGTGCTTCATATTCAATAACATTATTGTAAAAACCAAACTAAAACTTGAGAGAATATAAATAACTTTGATTGGTTGGAGATAGTGACATCATTCAAACTCTAGTGCCATATTTATTTCTAGATCCATCAAAATATAACTACCATAGTCCATCACTAAGCTGATAATCTTTCATCAATGTTGGAATTGGTGCATCATTTTCATGAAGACAATAGAAACCGAGTCCTTCTTCTTTAATTATCTTTTAGGGATCATGTCTATACAAATTAGAGGCCCATTCATCAAGGAAAATATCTAGGACTCCATCCAGAGGTGATTTAGTTTTGACCTCACTATTTTCTAGTACCTTGTCTAAGATAACACAATTAGTGTTTACCATACTTGTCATATATGGATCCAAATAAAATATTGAAATATGTTTAAAATTTATTGTTACCTTATTACCATACCTAGTTCTAAACATTAAATAGGTCTAATTAGATGACAAATATCCTCTAATCTTTAAATCAAAGTCTCCTGATAGGTGCATGGAAAAATAGGGAGGCAAGTCTACTACAACTACATCTTGCTAAATAACAACATTAGGGCAAGCATGTAATGTCATTGATTATATATTTGATTTTTCTTACTATCTTTGTTGGTGATCCATATAATTTCAATACTCCTTTGGTATTTGGCTCATAGACAAGACCAAGCTTGTCTGTAATTTGTTTGGGCATGATAGTGCTACTAGATCCACTATCTACCATATAATTATGGACTAAATAACCACCTACTATCAAATAGAGATAAAATGGAGGTGTTTTGTTTGATTTGGCATTGGTTTTGTCCACCTTTGTTATGTTATGTATATTCTAATTGGGTTACTTGATTTGTTGGTCTGAATTGGCCAATACAACTCCTTGTTTCTCAGTTGGTATTCTAGATACATTATGATCTGAGAGCTCTTGAATAATCATGTCCCTTTATCCTATAATAGAAAGATAATCCCACATTCTAATATTAACATCTGATTTCTTCATTTGACCTAATGTGTTAAAATATGAACCACTAACCTTTGGCTTCAACTTTGGATCCACTAGTTGTTCTTTAGTTGGAGTCATTTGGGGAACCTTTACTACCTCTATATTCTAAATATTATATATTATAGGACTATAAACTTGATCCTTGACACTCTTTGAAAAAAAATTAAGAACACTAGAAATATTTCTCACATCTTGAGCTTCTTCAACTTCTCTTCTTTTAGCTCTAGTCAGAGCTACCACTTGACCATTTGTGTTTCTAGTTTCACCAAATTGGTTGAATATAATATGATCATCTAATTACCAATGAACATTGATAGCATCAGGTTACCCTAGAACTTGTTGAGATTCTCCTTGGACTATCATATTCATGTCTTGATACTGACCACATTGAAAAGAGAACTCTTCTTGTGTCATTGGTGGCATAGTAATATCTTGTGATACCAAAGCTTGATTTTGAGTGTCATTTGGATTAGAATATTTCCAACCTAGATCTTTCATTAAGTTATTTTGGGAAATAATAGCTTTTAAACTAGAAGGTATATTTGGGTCAAGGGTTACATATGGCTTAGTTTGGGTTATGGATCCTTGATTTTGATAAGGTTGCCTATTATCCTTAAAACCTTGATAAGGGGGTCTTTGGTTATTGAAATACTGATAAGTATTATGGTTTTACTACTGATAAGGTATACCTTGGTACTTTTGTCTCTTGATTTGAACAATCTCATTTATAAAAGATTGTAACATGTTTTTTAAATCACCAATCTCACTAGATTGATTAGGAGGGGATACAACTTGGAATTTTGGATATGGAATAAGGGATATAGATGGAATCTATTGAAATTGAGGATGAGGAATAGGTTTTAATTCTAAAAAAAGGGTATTAGAGCCTCAGATCAAGTTTACCAACTTGTATTAAGCTATTTTCTACCCTTATAGCAATTTAATAGGCATTTGGCAAGGTATTACCACCCATATAATATATCATAACACTTATATAAAAATTAAGGACCTTAAGATAGTATATAAATGCATAATATGGGGATGGTCTAGCCAATGCATGGATCCTAGTACATGTCTTCTAGAATATGAGGTTAAAATTAGACATAAATTCATGAGGCTACCTTTTTATGGTAGTTAGTTATTCAACCAAAGATAGATGATTAGAATTTTCTTCAAATTGCTTAACTAAGGCTACACCTAACTCATCCCAAGTAGAAATGGAGGTCAAAGGAAGATTCATATACCATTGCAATGCTTTTTCTTTGAAGGAAGCAACAATCAATCTGATAGCCACATTATCTTGAGTAACATTATGGAAACAAACATAGATTAAAAACATCTTAGATATGCTCAATAATAGTAGTTTTATCCCATTATCCTAAGAGGAAAGGGATAATTTTTAAGGTAGACACAAGAATGTCATCATATTGGGCTAAATTCAGGGGTCTACCCCTATTAAATGGGACAAACACTTGATTCTTGATAGCCATTTGGGCAAAAAGGATTTGGCTTATGGGGATAATCGATTGGACTAAAACAATAGATTGACCAAAGGATTAATGTTGTTTTGGATTATAAGTTCTTGTATTATTAAATCTTGATCTTTTATAAGAAGTAGAAGGCAATTTAATATCTTTAAAAGGAGTACCTTTACTTGATGATCTTGTTGTAACCTTTAACATGAAAACATTGTTTAGAATATGTTATGAGCTCTACAACTTGAAGGATTTTCAAATTTTGATGATGGTAGATCTCTCTTTCTTCTACAATTCCTTCTTTTCAATCTTCAAACTTAAATTATACCCAAGAGATTGGTCCTACTAAGCATGCCAAAATTGTTGGTGTGCTAGATTTTCACCCCAATTGAGGATGGGATTGTTCAGATCTTCCTAGTCAAATCTAGTCCAATATGGGACTGATCCTAGGCTTTGGGTATCTTAATAATGGATCATACCTCTAGAGAAATTTGGCTTCCTTCTGGATATATCGCTTATATTAAACTTACACTAGCACTTGCTTGGAAAAGGGAAAGAGTTTTTGACAATAACTTATAAATCATGTAAAAGAGGTGATTGACCAATGATTTGATCACTCAAACTCACATAATACACACTATGAGACACTTTCAATACCAAATAATATAAATCTCACATAAATATTTTATAATAAGGCATTAATCAGTTATAAAATTAGTAAGAAAGAGCAAATATGCACTTTCAAGTTAGATAATAAACTGTAAATTACACTTATAATAAACTATAAGAACTATTAAGCACACTAAAGGTGAGAAAAACTTAGACATAATCAAAAAACATACATTCACTTAACCACAGTGCATGAATTCATGTAACACACTTCAATCTAGCTTAGAAAATGATGAAATTTAGTCTTTATTACATCAAAAAGGTTCCACAGTAAAATAATTAGTAGAGTCTGGTCATACCAAAAAATAAAGATCCACTTTAAGGCTTTTAATCCTATATTTATAAAAAAGAGAAAGAGAGAGAGAGAGAGATAGAGAGTTGTGTATTGAAAAAGGCCCAACTACTTTTGATAAATTAGCATTCTTGAGGATGTTGAGTCATGGTCTTATCAATATGAACAAATTTTATAAAATAATTGAATGCTCATTATCCTTATGTTGATATTTTTTATCCCAATAATCTCATTACATTTAACACCCTAAGGGAGACCCCCTTTGTTTTTAAGGAAAAACCCTAAAACTTCAAAAAGACCCATCTTCCCTTTTTACCTTACAAAATTTAGAACTTTGGATGTAATTTGTACTTTTGAAAATTGCTTCACAAGTTTTGGATCCCACAAAGCACCCATATCCAAAACCCTAGAATCCAAAACTCACCATGTACTTTGCACATTTTCACAATGTGAAAAATGCATGGAGGCCATCTAGATCCTATAATGCACCCATCTAGTAGAATCCAAAACTTGGTGTGCACTTTGCATGTTTTCAAATGTACAAAGTGCATGATAGGGTCTAGATCTTGCCAAACTTATAAACCCTAGTGGGAACTTCCAAATGCTTCTAGTACCTTCAACCTTCATAATAACTTGTAAGTGCTTCCATCACCTCCAACCTTTGTGATAACTTCTAGGTGATGCTAACACCTCTAGCCTCTGTGGGATCTTTCAGGTGCTTCCATCACCTCCAACCTCTATGGGAAATTTCAAGTGATTTTATCACCTCCAACCTCTATAATAACTTCCAATTAATTCTATCACATCTAACCTCCATGGGAACTTCTAGGTGCTTCTAGCACCTTCAACCTCCATAGAAACTTCTAGGTGCTTCTAGCACCTCCAACCTTCATGGGAACTTCCAAGTGCTTTCAACACTTCTAACCTTTATGATAACTTCCAAGTACTTCTAACACCTCCAATATTTGTGGGAGCTTCTAGGTGATTCTGGCACCTCCAACCTCTGTGGGAACTTGTAGGTGCTTCCAACACCTCTAACCTCCATGGGAACTTTTAGGTGCTTCTAGCACCTCCAACCTCTATGGGAACTTTTAGGTGCTTCTAGCACCTCCAACCTCCATAGGAACTTCTAGGTGCTTCTATCAAATCCAACCTCCATGGGAAATTTTAGGCGTTTCTATCACCTTCCACCTCCATGGGAAAAGGTTATTGCATCAATAAATGGATCACTGTGAAATAATTAGAGATAGAAGGAAAATCTTGAAGGAACAGATCAATAAGGAGTTTCAGAAGAGAGCTATTTAATGTTGAGAAAGAGAAAACATATTTTACACTTTATATTTTTTATAATGTGTAAGTTAAAAAAATAACAAGTTCAAATCACACTTTCCATTTGGACAAGTATAGATTGATTAAAAAAAAGTGTAAAATCATGAAGTGCAAATTACATGGTTCATTTTGGCAAAAGTGATAAAGACTTAAAAAGTTGTAAAAGTATCACTTGAGTTTTTCAAGTTGGGGTTTTTGCATGGAAAAGTAACTTGGAATTCTTTTCAAAGTTATCTTTTATTTTAAAAAGGTCAAGTTCTAATTTGGATGCCTCTTTTTGCATGAGGAAGCTATTTTAAGCCACTATCAGATAAGGAAACATTACGTAGAGATTTTCAATTCTGGCCATGCCATGCCATACCATGCCAAGCTACACCCATGATCATGCCTAGGTTATGCATTCCATGTTATAGCCATTTCATAAGTCTAAGATGCTAGAAATAGAACACCTCACCTTTTTTTGCATGAGGGTTTTTAGATCTGCATGATCTTCTTTTCTAGGCATTTGAGTTTTAACAATTACATGTCTTTTATGGCATATTTTTTATAAAAATGGGTAGAACCTATGTCCCAATCTATCTTTTTATTATTAGTTATATTTTTTGAATTTTTAATGTATTTATTATAAGCTATAACCTTTAGAGAGAAATAACGTTGAAGATTTGCCTCTCTTGTGTTGTAGAATCTCTGTGTATGTGTAAGTTATTTCATTTTCTATGGAAGCTTTATTTTTTATTCCAAACTCAAGAAAATTCATCTGTAGTATTTTTCCCTCTGGAAAATATTGTTTGAATTAAATTTTTTTTTTTCTTTTTTGAAAAATAGTGAAAATATTATCTCTAATTTCTATTTGCATGAGTTTGTGCTTAAATAAATTCAACATAATGTCTGCTCTTTTGTGTTTGTCAATCAAGCATTTAGATCCACTATAAAATATTTTTTTTTATCACCATATTTTCAATTTTCTATAAATTTCAATTCTTCAACCCTTTTCCCAGTCAAAACCCTAGTTTAGGATAAAAAGCATTAAAGAGTGAGATTTCCATAAAATTGGTATTTTATCAGTTTGTATCAGATTTAGTGAAAAAAATCTGACCTTATCTAGAGATTAACCTCAAATTTCAAAGGTTCCATAGATTTGGAGGTTTTTCCATTGTATCATTAGGCTCTTTCACAATAATCTACAAAATCAAGACAGATGCAATCCCCTGTGATAACAATTTTTAGCATGTTTGATGGGACTCAAACCCACAATCCATTGAAGGATTTTGGAGTGTTCTTCAATGCATATTATCATTCAGAGAAGTTTATTCAACACCATGGTGACTCAAATATAAAATATATTGGTTTAAGTAGTCCAAGATCTTAAAGATTACCAAATATCAATATCTAGGTGATATTCTTGGTGTTTTCCATTCTTTTAATTGATCTAATCACTTGGTGACTCTACTAGTATGTGCTTATTATTGAAAAGACAAACTTGATTTTTCTTTATATAAAAGATTTAATATGTCAATATTTCATGGAAAATACACTTTTCTCCTCATACTTGTCAAAATGCATTTTCTATACCTTCATACCATCCATATCAAACTAAAAATGCTAATGGTTTTATCCTAAATAACCCTATCATAATAAGATATCTTCATTTCCATAATAATGGCCTCCCTCACACCATAGTTAAGACTTCTTAGAAACTTATTCACACCTATGACCTATCTCAAGAAGGCTACCTTGCCCCCAATCTATATTATTACCCTCCTAATTATCCCAAAAAGATCATCAATGTTATAAAACTTGATTTCTAGAGACAACTGGTAGAGATTGAAAGAGAGGAGTATATTAAGTAGAAAGAACAACATTTTTATCAACATTACACATATCAGTATGAGGTGATGGGACAATTTAAATATGAATAAAATTTATTGGCTAGGTAGATTAAAACTAAGGAGTAGATGCATAAGGTGTTTGCATAGATATAATATATTGAATTGCAACCAACCACCTTCACTCCTTTTCCTAACTTCAAGAAAGATAAATCATCTACACTTTCAATTAAATCCCTTGATTTTAAGGTCTAGAGTTTTATAAGGCCCCATTCCCTGAAAGAGACTACCCCCATTCCTCCACAAAAACACCAAATGCAATCAAGGCAACCTTCTTGAACCATGCATCCTAACTTCACAATGCCCAACCTTGTAAAATCCCCTTCCTCTATGGCAATTGAAGCCTCTTTCCCTCTCACTATCTCCATTTTCAAAGGATGACCAATTGTTTGGAAGGATATTGAAGACCATTTAGACAAGGAGGAGGATATTATAAGTGAGTCTAATGAGGAACTCATCATTATCAACCCTTATTATGAAACTAAATCAGAAATTTTAGAGCCACTGCAAGAAGAGGATGAACAAAAATAACCTGAATAATAGGGTAGTGCATAGGGGAGATATAATGAGGTACTCTCTTAGATAAATGATCTTTCATTTAGTACCGAAGAAGATGAGGTCAGTCATGAAGCTGTAATGAGGCCTCTCATGTAATAAAGTGAAGAACATCTAGAAGAAGAATTCTTTTTGGATGAACTAGAGGAATTATTTTCAAGCTTTGGCATTAAACCAACATCTATTAAATGGGAAAACATGAAAAACAAAAACAAAAAGAGGAAGCATATGTGTTCGCAACTCAATCACTTGGGGAGGTACATCCCAATTAGCTAGATGATGAAGAAGCAAAATGCATAAGGGAGGGTAATTATAATTTCTCAAACTTTGTCTTGATAAGAGGGTGCCCTATCAGGTACCTAGCTTAGTTGGAAGCCAAAAAGGAGGAACCATCACATGTTATGCTTAATTTAGAGCACAAAATTGAGCATTAAAAAGAGTGGGATCATCTTGCTTATCCACTCCAAGATAGTTTTATGTTTAACAAGGCAGATTGGGTAAGTGATATTATTTATGTTCTTATAATTGGAGACGTATATCATCCATTTTTTGACTATTCACTCATTTTCCATATTCAGTTGGATGCCCTCAAGCATGTAAAGCATATAAGATTAGTAATAAAGGGAAGTTATTTTGTATATCCAGTCAATGGCTTTATTTAGATGTCCTTTTCATTGGTTATTTTAGGATAGGTTAATTGTTTTTTTTTAAATAAGTGCTCATGCATAGGTCAAGAGTCATTAGGATTTGTTTCTTTAGGTTGTGTTGTTTTTCTCTATTGTATTTGTTTGTTTTTCTATTTTTTTATGTCTAGGCAAATCCAAGCTTATTCTTCCCTAGGTTAGACATTTTTTAGAGAAAAGTTGACTCCATGTCCAATGTCTTAGAAGGCTAATGGATTGAAAATTATTAGTAGGAAATCATCCCATAGAGGTCACAAAAAATGTTGAGATTTTTTGTCCCAAAATCTCATTACATATAAACCCCTAAGGGATACCCCCTTTGTTTTTTAGTAAAAACCTTGAAACCCCTAAAAATTCCATCTTCCCTTTTTACCTTGAAAAATATAGAACTCTATATGCAATTTTCACTTGTGAAAATTACTTTACAGGCTTTGGATTCTAAAATCACCCATTTCTAAAACCACAAAATCTAAAACTCACCATGTACTTTGCATATTTTCACAATGTGTAAAATGCATGGTGGGCTCTAGATCCCACCATGCAGCCATACAATGGAATCCAAAACTTGGCATGCACTTTTCATGTCTAAAAACATGCAAAGTGAATGATGGGCTTTGAATCTTGCCAAACTATAACCCCCTGGTGATAACTTAAATGTGCTTATAGCATAACCAACCTCCATGGGAAATTTTAGGTACTTCTAGCACCTCAAACCTTCACAGGAAATTCCAAGTGCTTCTAATACCTCTGACCTTCATGGGAACTTCTAGGTGATTCTAGCACCTATAACCTCCATGGGAGCTTCCAGGTGCTTCCATCACCTCCAACCTCTATGGGAACTTCCAAGTGTTGCCAACACCTCTAACCTCCATGGGAAATTCTATGTGCTTTCATCACCTCCAACCTCCATAAGAACTTAGGTTATTCCAACACATACAACCTCTATGGGAACTTTTAGGTCCTTCCATCACCTCCAACCTCCATGAGAACTTTCAGGTGCTTCCAACACCTCCAACCTCTATGGGAACTTCCAAGTGCTTCTAGTAACTCTAACCTTTGTGGGAACTTTTAAGTGCGTCTAGCACCTTCCACCTCTATGGAAAAAGGTTCCCATAGTAATAAATGGATCACTATGAAATAATAAGAGACATAAGGAAAATATTGAAGGAATAAATCAATAAAGACTTTCGGAAGAGAACTATTTAATGTTGAGAAAGAGAAAACATATTTTACACTTTATATTTTTTATAATGTGGAAGTTGTAAAAAGCACAAGTACAAATTGCACTTTCCATTTTGACAAGTATAGATTGATAAAAAAAAAGTGTAAAATCATGAAGTGCAAATTGCATGATTCATTTTGGTAAAAGTGATAAAAACTTTAAAAGTTGTAAAAGTCTCACTTTGATTTTTTAAAGTTGGGGGTTTTGCATGGAAAATTAACTTGAAATTATTTTCAAAGTTATCTTTTATTTTAAAAAGGTCAAGTTCTATTTTGGGCACCTCTTTTTGCATGAGGAAGCTATTTTCAGCCACTATCAAATAAGGAAACATTGCATGGAGATCTTCAATTATAGCCATTTTATACCATGCCATGTTATGCCCAAGATCATGACCAACTCATGCATTCCATGTTCCAACCATTCCACAAGTCCAAGATGCCAAAAATAGATCAAATTGCCTTTTTTTATGAGGGTTTTTAGATCTACATGATCTTCTTTACTGGGCATTTGAATTTCAACCACTACATGTATTCTATGACATATTTTGTATAAAAATGGACAAACACCATGTCCCAATCTATATTTTTATTGTTAGATATATTTTATACATTTTTAATGTATTTAATACAATATGTGATCTTTGGAGATAAATAAAGTTAAATATTTGCCTTTCTTGTGATGTGGAATCTCTATGTATGTGTAAGTTAATTAGCTTTATCTTTTATTCCAGTCTCAATAAAATTCATCTATGTTATTTTTCCCTCTTGAAAATATTGTTTGAAATAAAGATATTTTTTTTTTTCTAAAAAATAGCCAAAATACTACCTCTAATTTCTATTTGCATGAGTTTGTACTTAAATAAATTCAATATAATTTCTACTCTTTTGTGTTTGTCAAGCAAGTATTTATATCCACTATAAAATATTTTGTGCAATCACCATATTTTTATTTTTTTGTAAATTTCAATTCTACAACCCTTTTCCCATTCAAACCCCTAGTTTAGGATTTAAAAAGCACTAAATAATGATATTTCCATAAAACTGGTATTTTATCAGTTTGTATTAGATTTAGTGAAAGGAAGTCAACCTTCTTCAGAGATTAACCTCAAATTACCAAGGTCTCAAGACTTTGGAGGTTTATCCATTGTATTATTAGTCATTTGCATAATAAGCTACAGAATCAAGATAGGTGAAATCCTATGTGATAACACCTTATCCATCCACCCAATGTCTTATTAGAACTCCATGATATCATATAATGATCTATTGATAATGATCATGTCTTAGAATTGGTAGAATTATGCCACATCTACTTTGGGTGGCCAACTATATCTGATCATTGAAAAGTGACCTTGATGATAAGTGATATGTGTCTCCTTATAATTACATTTGCATCTGATTTATTCTAACTCAAACCTGGTTCCATTCTATAGATGGAAAATAAATTTTAGATCATTGGTTTTCACATAGTCATAAAATTCATAGAAACTTAGAAAATGTTTGACTTTGCTTCATAATAAATGGTCTCTATTTTAGGTCTAAACAACCTATTTTACCTATATGGAGTTCTGCTAGTAATTATAGGTCCCATAGATTCTGTCTAGATTATATCTGAGCTCTGGTTCTTTTGCATTTACATTCTTGAGTCAAAAATTTCCTTGTCAACTTAAATAAAAAATGTCTAGGTTTACCTTTATTTTATTATCCATCAAAAACTAACTCATCCCATTTCATTATGCCCAATTGTCTTTATTCTTATTGGTCTCACAAATTTCATTGACTGATTGACTCTACTCACATCATTATATTTTGTTGTATGAATGTACATAGTCCTTCATTTCCTACTAGAAGATCTCTTTGAAATGTTTACTTGATTACGTACTATCAGATCAAGATGTTTTAAATCACACATACCATAGTTCTCCCTAGTCTCAATTTACTATAAATTCTTATTCTCCATCAAATCATTGGTATGATTAAATGGTGATCATTGATGTAGCTCAAACTCATCCTTTTGTTAGTGAATGTGCACCATTGGATCTTAGATTGATGAACCCACACCATTAGATCTTGTCCAACTTTTAGATATTTAATGGATTTAACCTAGGGACCTTTTTACATGTTTGACTCTAGCACAGATCGTTAGATCTCATGTGTCAATATGAGGTCTCTCACAGACCGTTAGATCTCGGCTAACTTTAGACCTTTTAAGGATCTTTTGAACTCAAATAATTACTTTTTGTGGCCTGAATTTGACATTCATGTGAACATATTATTGAATTATTGACTTCACATGTGCTACAAGATCTTTACTTAGATTGAATGTAGACCATACATATTGATCCCATTTGAATACAAACAACTATTTGTTGTGGATAGAACTTTGACATCTACAAGAACATATTTGATGTTTGTGTGATCATCACTACATATTTGAAAACCAATGGTCATGTTTTGTGATTGAATTTGATACTTGTGAGGCCACCTTGGAATTTTTGAATTCAAACAACTATTTTTTGTAACCTAAAATTGACATTTACACAACTATCTAGATCATAAATTCTATGAGCTATTTCCTTCAAACGTTTTGCTGGTCTTTTGTTTGGGGCACCTTCCTTGAAAAAAGACGCTTCATAAACCTTTAAATAGACCATTTTCTCAAGAAATGACCCTTTGGGAAAAAATTTAGGGAACTTTTCTTGAGAGAACAATCCTTGGGGACTTTGTCTCAAGATAATTTGTTTGATTAAAATACCCTTCGAGATTACTATATAGGACCATTTCCTTGAAAATTTACCTTTTGGGACTTTTGTAAATGGACCAATTATCTATAAAATGACCCTTCAAAACTTCTATTTGGTTCACTTCTTAGGAAAAGACCCTTCAAAACTTTTTTTTGGTTCACTTTTTTGAGAAAGACCCTTTGGGAAAATGTTTTGGCCACTTTACTTTAAAAAGATATCCTTTAGAAAAAGTGTTTGGGACACTTTTTTATAGAATGACCCTTTGGGAAAACTGTTCAAAAAAATTTCCTAAAATAAATGACCCTGAGGCTTTTTACTATGAATAAAATGTCTGAAAGAATTTACACTTAGCCTTTTTTGATGTGGACATTTTCTCTAAAAGAAATAGGTCTTCAAGAAAATTGTTGCAGGATAATTTCCTGAAAGAAATAAGTCTTCATATTTTAATTTGAAATTTTTTTCAAAAGAATTCATTCCTTCAAAAACTTTCCCTCAGATAATTTGTCCAAAATAATTCAACAATTGTCCAAAAAAGGGTCCAAAATAATTTAGCTTGGTAAAATAAAAGCCCAAAAAAAGTTTCTTAAAGATTAAACACTTAGTCAAATAAAAGGTCTAAAATAATTCATAGTAAATACTTAGCCCAAAAAGGTTTTGAACTTAGATTTTACTTTAACTTGAAATATTTATTGATCCTTGAAGGCCTAAAATAACTATGAAAATATAAAGCTTATGCAGACCTGTTCCACAACCTTGAATTTCTTGGTTTCATAACGAAGCCTACTCATATTGAATCATTAGACCACTCTTTAATCAGGATCCTGCTCTTTTTACTGAACTCTTAGACTAAGCACTTTTTTGGTATGTAGACCAAATTTGGTTAATAATAAGTAAAGTGCACAAGTTACCTAGGCACATAGGGTTAGATAGGCATGCAAGGTACATGGGCACATAAGGTTCTTAGGGCATGCAAATGTCAAGTTTAAGCCTCATAAAATAGATGTTTAATTTAAATACTCCAAGATCAATGGTCAACATTTAATCATACCATGAATATTTAATAGCGAGGGGGCAAGGATAGTGTTAGTGGGTCCCAAAGATATAACATATCACATTTAATCATGCATCAAAGATCAATGTTGAGCAATAAGTCAAAAGTCATAAGATCCTAAAATTGAATGAATCAGTGAAAAGTGGTGTGATCTTAGGAGTAAAATCTAGCTCTAATGGCATGTGTATAAGCTTGATTTAGTGGGTCTAATCAAATTTATGGCTTGTAATTACTCATACAAAATATATCTAATGGTAAGCTCAAGGTCCAAAGGTCAGTGAATCCTAAAAACAAACAAGAGGTTAACAAGTGTTATAACTATGAGAGATATCATATAAATCAATAGTAAGAATTTGATATGTATGGAAGTAGATCAATGATACACATTTAATATAGAATAATTAGATCCGATAGTGCATGTTTGAGTGTGGGACATAAATTTCATCTAATTTGAATAAAAAACATGAGACAAGACATGCCATTAATGCAAAAAGAATAGTTATGGCAAGGAATGGGCCAATAACGTGATGTGATAAATACCATTAAATGCATTAATTTACAAAAATGAGGATCCAAGCATGGTGGCCATTAAGGATATGCATTAATGACATGAAGTGATGGGTGATAGGAAAGTGTTAAATGATGAAGAACCCCCCTTGAGCTTATAAATAGGCAAGTTAAACTCTTTTTACACTTTACCTTTATGATTTATTTGAGATTAATAGATCTAAAATACAAGAAATTACCAAAGATAAGTCAAGAAAATTTAGATTCGAGCAAAGGAAATTCATTTCCACAACAACCTACATAGGGCACTAAAAAGTTGAGGATAGGTATTATAAGTTTAGTTTCATGAGAGAAACATAAGGTAGTACTAAAAGTTATAGGTTATAGGTCTACCATTAGAGGATACTCAAGATTAAAAATCTAAAGGAATCATCCATAACCATGTATTCCTTTGTAAACATTGGATTACCACATGATAACTTTTCAACTACTCCAAGGGTGATGTAGCCTAAGAAAAAGGCCAAAAAAATTGAACCCTTGCCAATAATATGAAAGGAAAAGGAGGCAAATAGAGGATATTGGGTCCCTATTAGGGAATAAACACTATAATAATAATTTTAGTGCATGGAGGAAGAAGAGGATAGTATGGTGCACAAAGTAAATAAGGCTCAATTGTGCTTAGTGTAAAAATCTCAAACATCCTTGCTCCTGTATTTATTAATTAAATAAATGTAATATCTAGAATCAGTGTTTCACATATAAAATTAGGCCTCAAAATTTTTCACTTACACCATCTTTGACTACAACCATCATCAACCTAAGAATGAGATTGAGCTTTAAAATCACTATCTGGTCAAGACTAAGAACACCAGGAACCAAGTGGTGTTCATTCTTATGATCTTCAACCACCTATACTCTATAGGTTTATTCTAACTCTTTAATTTACCATACTTTAGTAAACCCATGGAGGTGGTCCAGTTCTTTTTCTTACACATATATATGGACCACATCTACTTTATTAGATTCAACATGAAGATCACACTCAAGAGGATCAATAAGGTCATAAGACTATAGTGCTCAAGATTGAGCATGATTAATGACTTGGAAGATACCAAGGAGGTCCAAAAGACCAACATGATTCTCATGTACTAGAAGTAGGGCCATGCCATGCATATTAATAAACTATAGGATCCTACCCTTTAGGTAGTAGCATGGATTGTTATGATAAATATCAATGGGACTAATTGATGGAAAGAGGTTGATATGGCATACCTCCTTATTACCCACCAAGTCACACAAAGGTTGAAGTAAAACTAGGCTATGCACTTCACCAAGAAGATTATTGAATATGTGAAGAGGACCCATTATATGTCTAACTATGGGTTCCCATAGAGGGTATTCATCCTCTTAATGGTTTTTGATGAGATTGGCATGCCAAACTATAGCTTGAGAGAGTTGATGTGGGTATAACCTCCCATGTACAAATCCCTTACTAAAATCTAAAAGGTGTTTACATGCCCCCAACACATCACTCCCTCATATAAGATCAATATGGGGTACTATTTAGACAAGATGAAGGAGGTGCTTGGGAATGAGTAGTGCTTTCTGAAGGACTTGCCCCCTTTGGTTTTGGAGTAAGGACAATTTTCCCTAAAGTAGTAGTTCTCCCTAGTGTATATCAGAATTAACCCTCCCATAGAACTCTTTACATGGCTTAAGTTACCATATGCCTTCTTAGTGTGGTACTTCATGGAATATATCAACTAGATTTAGGATGCACAACCCATTATCTTAGTGGCTGAGAAAATAGACTTGGAGATTCACACTCTTCATAAATTGTTTGTCTGTATATGAAAGAAAGCCTATATAAAAAGGAGGGAGATAGACTTGACTAACATCAAGGTAAAGCAAACCATGGTGGGAGAAAAAATTAATAACTTGTTCTACATTTTTTACCCCAAAAGGATCTAAAGGGTGGGGACCCTAAGGAAAAGATTCCATTAGCACCACCCTTAAATAAGAAGTGATTAGATCTTGGTGCTAGCATAAGTAGACAAAATTCACCATAGAAGAAGGAAAAGATAACCTAGGTCCCTCTACCATGCCCATCTCCTCTACACACATGTCCACCCTACACCTCTCCATTGCCACCATGCCCTTCACCACTACACCCTTCTTCTCCCCAGCATGATCTTCCACTTTCACCTCTACCTTCTCCACCTCCACTTACACATTCTCATCCACCTCTACCCTTAACTAAATTAATTCTACTTTAAGGAATACATAACAGTGAGTAATGATGATAATGTCCATATAATAATTCCCTATTATGCAGTGGGAAGTATTGAAATCCAATTTTGAGAAGACCCCCTCCCTAGTATAGGAGGAAACATTTAGCTCTGATGACTTGTTGCTTTATGTTAAACCACTTTATAGAAAAAAATAATATGTTTAGGAAGAAGAAGTGATCGATAAGGCCACCAGTAACCATGAAAAGGATTAATTAGAATGTGACCCTAGTAAAGGGAAGGGACTAGTCAGGTCCATAGAAGATCTAGGAAATGATGCAATTAGTAATGTGTGTGACTGGTATCAATTTGGCATACCTAATAGGATGATGTATCTTTGGTCATACATTATTTCCAATTATTTAACCTTGGAAATAAGGAAATAAGTGTCCTTATTACTAGATATATACAATGAGGAGTGTGATTTTGAACTCCTCCAAGATAAACTTTCCTTGGGACAAGATGTTCCAGCACTACCAAAACCATTATGGGTGGATCATCAAAATATCTCTCCTCTTCTAACAAGCATAGAATTTTTAAAGCTATCCATGGAGGTCATGCACCAAAATATTTTACTAGATTCTAATGCATGCATTTTTAAGAGGAAACATGCCAAAATTATGGGCATGTATAACAAAGAGATTGTAAAAAAACAAGCACTCATCAAAGAAGTGGCCACTTTGAAGCAACAGATCCAAGAGACCACAGAGGTAGAAGTAAGGGAATTGAACCTCTGAAAAAAAATTGAAATAAGAACCAACACTATAATATGGCATACCTCTTGATGGAGATGCCATAGGAAAGCTAAAGACCTTGGTGAACCTTCTATTCAAATGCTACAAGAAACAACCTACATCAAAAAATGAGGGATTGGAGTTAGTAGAGTAGTTCACTATGGTAACCAAAGTCTATAAGCATGCCCTAAATAGGTTTGGGGAGGTTATCCCCATTTTATATGGCATTTTTATAAGGTTGGGATGCTTAAATAAAGTCTTGGAAGCTTATCTCCAAGATGAAAAAGCTTAGAGGTAATAGTTGGCTAATGTTACATAATTAATAAAGGACATAGAGTGTGTCAAGGCATTCAAGGATGTGGAAATGATGGAAGATAAAATAAACACACATTTCCAATAGTTAAATTCAATTTTTACATCCTTTTAAAGATAGGTTGACAAAGAGGTCTCTACACTTGAAGATGTCTAGAAGGATGCTACCTCGTCCTTGGATGAACTAGTCAAGAAGGCCAATGAGACCTCCAACCAACCTGAGGACATGAATAAATTAAAAGGGGACATAGAGGAAGTAAATAATAAAGTGATTGATTCATTTTCATATTGGGATAATGTGAAGAAGGAGATTAAGTAGATAAGACCCAAATTTTTGATAGAGGATGTTAGCATGACTTAGTCTGGGACAAACTAAAAGTGTAGTGTTGGGTGATGTTAGCCCCATATTTTGGTAGAATGTTGTCCATTTTTGGTGTGGGATTAGTATGGATAAAAATGAACATGGTACATAAGGACCATGGTATGTAGTTATATAGGCATAAAATTACCACTGTGTAGAACCTATAGGGTGCAAGAGGATAATGGCATAGAAGGACCAATGTGAGAGGACTCAGTTAAAGGAGAATTATTCATGAAGAACCAAAGGACATAGGAATAAAAATAGAATTAGAATACTAGGAGAACATGTGGGAATTAGGATTATTTAAATTAATGATTCATATGGGTAACCCTAACCTTATTAATAGGAATTTTTGCACCAACTTGCAAGTAGAGGAACACATGATAGTGAAGATCTAGCATAGAGTGAGGATATAGAGGGCATGGATGATTGAGTCTTTAGGAATAACTAGCTATTGATCACCATGACTCTCAGTCTATTGAGAGTTCATTGATGAATTATTCTTACCATTAATGTTTGTAGACACTTGGTCAGGGAAAAAAATATATAAATACCTCTGTCGTAAACTATTGTGAGGATGAATTTTTACCTCTTTGATGTTTAAGTGTAATATATGAACTAATTAGTTTTATCAAACTTAATGTGTTCATAATGAATGGTGTCATGTGAGTTAATTATATTTTTTATACTTAATATGGGTTCTATTTATATTTAATTTTCTAATTATTAACTTTGAACTACAAATGGAACTAATTTGCATAATTATAGTAATCAATCTTAGAACTCAAAGGATTGAAATAGTCTATCTCTACTTTTATAGGGTATCTAATTAAAATCATGCTTAACATCAATAATCCTTCTAAATGTTAATATGTAAAAAAAACCTATGGGAACTGGTATGAATATGTACACTTTGAGTAAGTGTTCAAGACTTAAATCTTGCATGAAAGGGATAGTGCACTAGCTTTTTGGGATAGACTTCATTACCAGAGCTATAATTACCAAATAAAACCCAACATAGATCAAGGAATGGACACATTTACTTGGGAATTAAATAATATTATAAATCCAAAATTCAAGGTAAGAGAGATAAATACTAGATACCCCATAGAGCCTTGGCTATTAGGTCTCCAACCTTATTCTAGGTTACATCACATCAACTCTAAAATTTAAGCCCATATTTACACTTATCATCTAGAATTTGATGTTTTGATATGGTGGGTTCATTTCATTAAAATGAAGTAATATGTAAATGAAATCTTTACTTGGGATAAGTTTGAAAATAAGTTCAAAGGATTGTATATTTCATCTAATCACTAATAATGGAAATACACTGATTTTCATATGTTACAATAGAATAATATCTTTGTGCTAAATATGAAACAAAGTTTTTTTATCTTATTTAGTACATTAAATATATGTGTGATAAATAAATAAATTTCACCAAGTTTAAACTTAGGATTATGTATGATTTTAATCTCACAAAACCCTAGACATTGGTTGTTGTAATTGAATCAAAGGATTCATGATTGATTAGGAGAACCATTTAATCTATTAACATAACACAAGAGTCTTGAGAATTTTTACACTCAATTAAATTGAATTCCCAAAAACATAGGTGGTTTGAATTAATCAATTATTACAATATGGGCATTAAGTACATCAAAGGAAAAGATAATTGGGTAGATGATGCTCTTAGAAAAATATTTTATTTTTATACTATCTCCTACCTTATATCTCAACTTAAGAAATAGCTACTAGAACAATAAAATAATGATGATTTATGTTAGTA
Source organism: Torreya grandis (assembly GCA_037957365.1). Classification (NCBI taxonomy): domain Eukaryota; kingdom Viridiplantae; phylum Streptophyta; class Pinopsida; order Cupressales; family Taxaceae; genus Torreya; species Torreya grandis. Next base: position 86,443 of record JARHVA010000307.1, read on the forward strand.
AATATATATTTAAATTACATGGGTTACCATAAATCAAAATTATGTTGAATACTATAATGACTCAAATGGTATTCAAATATTTCATGTAAGTATTTATGTTTTAGTACAAGAAAACTTCTAAGAGAGTTAATTACGCAAGAAATGCATTTGACACCTCACTTTATGCATCTTAGTACATAAAATGACACATGAATTGAACAAATATGTGTGTCTTATTTTATATATAGGTGCTTAAAATGTCAGTAAGTTAAGGTAGAGAATTTTCATCCTAAAGACAAGCTCTATTCTCAAATGACATTCCAAAGGATAAGTAGGTTTCTATCTCTAGGTATTGAATCCAATAAAATTGAATGACACAATTATTTTAGTGGTTCAAAAACTCCCATAATTTACACCTTTATACTTTGTAATCTCATGGTTAATGCTCCCATATTTTTATAAATATTTATGAGATAAATTATTCATTTTCATGGTGTACCATTGGTTGATCATATTTGATAGGGACAAATCATTTACCTCAAGGTTTTGGAATATATTGACATCAACCATTGGTACTAAACTTAAATTTATCTCTTATTATCATCATGAAATACACACACTAAAATAGTAAATCAAGTAGTGGAGGATATTCTTAAGATATATGTAATGTACCAAAATTATAAATGGGAATATTATCTTCATCTGGTTGAATTTTTGTACAAAAGCACATATCACACCTCTTTGAAAATTTCACCTTTTGAATCCCTTTATGGAAGGAAATTTATAACTTCCCTTAGTTGGAAGGGTTTGGAAAATAGGGTCAATTTAGGTCCTATGTTTCTTAAGAATATGATTCTCAAATGCCTATTATTAGGTTAAGATTAAATCTTATTTATATAGGTATAAGAGCTATGTAGTCTTGAAGAGGTATCCTAGAGAGTTTCATGTCACATAAAAGGTATTCTTATCAAAACATCCTTCAAATAGATCCATTAACTTTTGGATGCTTCCAAATTGATTCCATAGTTATAGTAACCATTTGAAACTCTATAAAAATATTAGTCTATTATATATAAATTCACACTTCCACCCTCCCTCTTAAATGTAAATAATGTATTTCATATATATTTTATAATAAATAATGAATATGATACTAGACATGTTTTAAATTAGAGAAATTTACACGTGGAGGATGGGGTGAATATATAGCTGAAACTAGTATGGACCCTAGCATATCACAACATCAAGATATGAAATAGAGAGATATTAAAGGTTTTGATCTAATGTTACCATTTTAATGAGAGGAATGCTAATTAGGAGGATAAAAATCTCTTTTATAGAAACTACCCTCACATTTTCTCAAATAAGGCATCAAAGCATTACTTAGTTATGAGGGAAAAATATAACATCACCATTTTGGATAATTAAGTTTCATGATATAATAACTATCAAGGACACAAAAATATTTAGTATACTCATTTTTATCCAAGTTTTACAACTTTATATTATGATGGTTTTAAGTCTAGACTGTGGTAGATGAACACTTTTATTTTTAAACTATTGTTGCATAAATTTTGATGATATCATTTATTGGTATCATATTTAATTTATGACTATTAAGTTGTCTATATATTCAATAGTACTTATGATATTTATATATTCACCTATACTTATGGTGCTATCCATATTTAGTTGTAGCATATATATTATTTCATAAATAACTCTATATTTGATTCATCAACATTGTGATGTTTTATAATCATCAATTATAATTTTAATACTTTCCATATGATTTATCATTAGATTATATATTTTTGATATCTTGTGGGTTATTTTATAGGTGCCTATATTGGCCACCAAAATATAGGTTTACTTATGGGACAATGTTTCAAAAATGGTAAGCTAAATATGGGTATGAAAAAGAAATAGGGCATCCTAGGTAATTCTATATAGGATCCCCATCGTGCTTGAATGCTTGTGGCTTTTTTATCATTCCATTACATCATTAATAAGGTGATATATTGGTATAGTCACAATATGATATCCTTTGTTTATAATTTACTAAGATATGATTAACCTTGCATAAAATGAGGAACTCTAAGGTTGTTTAATATTTGATTCATCTAATGATTCATAATGAGTCATTGATTTTATGATTTATGGTTAATACTATTATTTCACATATTTTGGACATATCAATAAGTTATAGTATCATCGTTTGTGATGGGTAGGACATACTAATGAATCCACTAAGTTTGTTTCTAGATGTGGCCTATAAAGAAACCCAAATATTTTTGGCATCGGGTCATAAATGAAATATTATAAATACACCCTAGAGAGGTATAATAAAAAGTTTAAAATTTATTGCTAAGAAGTAGTTGGTAAAGTTTTTAAGTCAATTATTTTTATGAAGTGAGTAGTCTCATCATACCAAGTGGTTAATAAAATAGAGTTTAATGACACGAGAGAAAATAATGGTATTTAAATGTGTGTATAAAACACATGAATATAATGTTGCATAAGAGCTAAAGTTAGTAAAAGGTGAAAGACACGTAACATAAATTTATGGCACAAAACATAATATAACCTTCACATATATTCTACAGAAATATATTACCATAATCAGGATTATTTTTATTTGTTAAATGTGATCTAGTAAAGTAAAAGAGAAAGGAAATAAAATCCTAACCTAACCAAACCACACTAAATGGGTAAAAAAGAAAGTGGTGAGGAAGTCAAAAGGATTTTATGGTTTAACTATTATAATTATTTGAAATGGTAGATAGGAAAGCTAATTCATAGGATAATAATTATATTTTTTGTAGGTTGATAGTATAAATATAGTCATGCACATTTTGATCATTATGGTTGAATCTAGAAGGAACATGAGAATTTTTTATTTAAGTGATTATGGTATTCATATAGAATGATTCTCAAGTATAGTTGAGGTATCCATTCAAAAGCTATTAAAAACGTGTATTTATGTCTTACTATGATTAATGTAGACATTATGAGACTATATACATGGCCATAGTGAATGGTAATTTATTAGACTTCAAATATTGGAAAACCCTAGATTGGAAGGGCATAGATGGAAATTAAATATGTGGAATGAAGACACACACACATAAGTCTTTAGATATAAGTATTATAAGTATACATGGAAGGAAAGAATAAGAGTGAAAAGATAGCACTTGAGAAATATGGTTACTTTTATTTTAGCATTAGGCAAGCAATAAGTTTTTATTTTTCTCCATCTCTCAATTTATTAAAATGATTGTAGGGTTTAGTGACATTATTTTGATTTACAAAGGAAATATCTATTATGAATTTAATAGTTATTTTAATGGATTTATTAGCATATTTATACTATGAGAAATCTATTAAATTGTTGATAAATTATGTAATATTCCTTAGTATTTTTGTTAAATCATTTTAATAAGAAGATGGACTAAATTTAAGTTGTTTAGAATCTTTCGATACAATATAAGGTTACATATGTATAGGGGATATGTTTGGATGTGAAATAGAGTTATTTGGCCTATCCATAAGTAATTTTAGGCCATAACATACTAGTTACATTGAAATTGAATGAAAAGGTTATAAAAAACTTAGTTTAGTAGATAAATTTTAAGCCTATTTCACAGAGACTATAAGAGCATTAAGTAGTGGAAATGTTACTAGGGAAAACCCTAAGTAAATAAGTTTAGATATCAATATTAAATAATTCATGGAATATAAAGAGAAATAAAATAAATGTATGTTACAGTGTGTTAAATAACATAAATATTTGTATTCTTTGTAGGGTTACTGTGTCTATGGGATAGACTTAAGAAATTCTTGGGTCTATGGCCTATATATATGTAACCCTATAATATTTCATATTAGATATGTTAAGAAGGAATGTTTAGGTTGTGAAAACTATATCCTAGTGTGATTGTTGTAGGCCCTGACTAGGAAAATCTAGTAAGTTCAGTAAGCAAGGATAATGAGTCAGTTGTGAAAACACTATAAGGTTAAGGTAAGAGATAATATTATTAATGATTTTGTTAGTTAAATTATCTTTGAATAAGTTAAAATTCACAATGAGGTTGTAAATAACTTGTAACAATCCTAAATACATAATTAGAAAATACCATAAGACCAAAAGGTAGGGGTATGATATTAATATATAGATTGTTAAATTTAGTAAATATATTATCAATAAATTTAATTAAATGATAAGGAAAAATATAAAATTATGTATAACCTATGTTCAAAAACTAAACCAAGAAACGCTGTGAATGAAACATTAAAGTGTGTCTATATGCATGTTTATTAGATTTTTTTAATATATATAGAGCATTAGCTTCTCTCTCTCATCCTTATTTATGTTAAACTTTTAATAATTGATTCCCAAAACCAAGATGATGGTTGGGGTGGGTAGGGTAAATATGATAAGTAACTAGTGTTTGGGATCTTTATGTTCAAATCCTATATATAATAGCTATATGGATGGTTAATTAGTGCTTATATGATGTTGTAAATAAATTAGTCAACTCAATGGTAAACACATTTTTGTTATAATATTTATAGGTCATTATCATTCAATAAAGATATATTAAATTTAGAATTAGTGGTAGTATCATTATTTATTGATATAGTGAAATATATTTTATTTATAAGCTTGTACTTCATCTTGAAGGTTATATTGTACACTTAAGGACACTGATGTAGAACATTAGATTTATATTCCTCTTTTGAAACTTTTTGGAAAAAAATAATGTCACTTGTGTTTCTCTCAATTTTATTGACTCACCCAATGGTTAAAGACAAAATTTTGAAACATTGGATAAATAATGATTGGGATGGTAATTTTAATCTTTGTTTAACAAGGGAGTCTCCCTCATTGTTTGGGATCAACCAACACTGTTGATTACACTTATGAAAGCAATAAAATGCGGAATTAACCAGAATGATAAGTAACTAGAATGATAAATAGCAAAGAACAAGCGATACAAGAAACCACCCTGAAAACTTGTATTAAACTCTTTACAGAAGGAATACAATTGAAGAAACTTCTTTTCTTCCACATATCTTAGATGTATAGATCTCTCTCTATATCTCTTTCCCTCAAGAGCTCTCTCTCTCAATTACAATCAACTCCAACAACCTGGAATGATTCACATATACAATTCTGTACTGTTTAACACTACTCATACAATAAGCTAAGAAGAATTATGCTATTATATAATAATTAGGAAACATGAGCATACAACTACAGCCATCAGATGCACCTCCTAATCAAGGGCTCTAAACAGTCTTACTAATAATAGAGATGTGGACTTAAGACTATCACTTAATCCTAACATGCAAACACTCTGTTCTGTCCATGGAAATAGCTTTCTAGATGCACAGGTAACCGACGTCGGTTCCTACCTATTTGCTTGTGACTGACATCGACTGATCCATGACCGACGCTGGCATCTCCTGGTCTGCTCCTGACTGACATCGGTCGCTCTTGATCAACATTGGTGACTGTGTAAACCTACAACTTTGCAATCTACTCACTTGGTGAAGCATTTAGCTCCACACCTTAACAATCTCCCACTTGGAGATAAATAGCTGCACCAGTACCTATACAGCAACATCTTCTAGCTCTTCCATCTTCAACTCAATCATGAAGACCAAAAAAACTTGAATGAAGATTCAACTTCTCCTTTGTTACCAGCTTGGTTAACATATCAGCAGGGTTCTTATCTGTATGGATCTTCTCCAGCTTCAACTCACCATCCTCCAATACCTATCTTATGAAGTGGTACCTAAGTTGTATATGCTTTGTTCTTGAATGAAAGGCTAAATTCTTAGCCAAATGAATTGCACTCTGACTGTCACTATACAATTTGCAACTCTCTTGCTCTTTTCCTAGATCTTCCATGAACTGTGTCATTTATATCGTCTCTTTGCTAGCCTCTGTGACTACAATATATTTTGCTTTTGTAGTTTACAAGGCTACAACCTTCTGCAACTTTGATATCCAGCTAACCACCGTTCCACCAATAGTGAAAACATATCCTGTGGTGCTCTTTCTGCCATCTAAATCACCTACCATATATGAATCTACATAACCATGTAGAGAAGTATCTACACCTCCATAGCACAAATGCCTACTGCTAGTTCCTCTCAGATATCTAAGGATCCACTGAACTGCTTTCCAGTGTTCCTTCCCTAGATTGGCCATATACTTACTTACAACTCCCACTGCTTGGGCAATATCCAGTCTAGTACAAACCATTGCATACATCTGTTGGGGGAAGGTGGAGGTAAATCCAAGAACAAACACACCTGTTCTAATTCCACCTGTTAGGATCTTGCTCCTCAAAAAGAGCACAGTATGATTACCAAATATAAGCAATTGAATATGCGAAAATAACCAGAAACACAAGTAACTAGAATTCACCAATAGCACAGAATATGAGAGACAATACACTATCTTGTATTAACACTATACAGAAAAGAATACAACAAAGAGCCGCCACACTCTTTCACCTTACAGAGGATCGCCACACCTCAAGTGTACAGTAATTCTTCTCACACACACTCTCCTACACAAAAAATGGTCCCAACAACCAACTCACACACAGAATTGGTGTTCACCTCACCAACCAGTCAGTAATAACCCTGCCGGTACACCAAGCACTCTATAGCACTTTAAGCTGATCTCTCATGAACCTGCAACCTATAATTCAAAGACCAAACTTACATGTAGATCCCCAATGAGCTTGCAACAACCTGCAACTCACAGATCTTACAACTAGAAGGAACTCTTCCTTTCTATCTCATATATTTATAATACAATACATGCCAATGGGTCTATAAATAGATCCCTAACTCAAACACTAACTTAGACTCTTAATTTAGACAATTATCTTCGCAGCCCAAGACTCTAACTGGTCTCAACATGAAAACTCTTCGTTCACTTAACTAACTGTCCGTGAAACGAGTAGTTCTGGAACACACAGGCAACCAACGTCGGTCCCTGCTTATCTGGTTCTACCGACGTCAGTCGACTTTCTGCCATCACCGGTGGCCTTCTACACTGGTCTCTGCCGACGTCAGTCCTGCTGTCGACGCCGATGCTCCTGGATCTCAGCAACCATTGTTCCTTCAATTTGCAAAGGGTTGAAGCTTTTAGCTCCACAACCTAACAATCTCCCACTTGGAGATAAATAGCTGCAACCTATACATGTACCTATACACCGTCTAGTTTGTTCCCTTGGCTATGTATCCATCTTCAAAATCACCCTTGAAGACCAACCACCACAAAATCCATGGTGCAAAACCTGTCATCCAAATTAACTACCACATCTGCATCTACAACCATGTAGAAAAGAGAAATTGACCCTGCATAGCATGTGCACCTGCTACTGGTCCCACTGAACTGCCCTTCAGTATTACTTTCCTGGATTGACTCCAACTTGTGATAACTCCCACTACTTGGGAAAACTTAGGTTTAGTACATACCATGCACTCAACCTCATTATGTGAATCAAGACACCTGTTTTGTGAACTATCTAACCATCGGCGTGCTAACCGGTTTCACACAATCATCCTGAAACAAAGTCAACATATGACCTACCATGTCTCTAGAACACACTCATGCCAAAGAATCTTGCTGCTCCCAGATTCTCCATGACAAACACCTTAACTAGCTTTACCTTTAGTTCAGCAATACCTGTATATGTAACCCTGCAACAAGCACATCATACAGAAATAGGATAGTGTAGCTAATACTATCCAACCTGGTAAAGAGAAACACAATGATCAAACCTCCATTGCCCTGCAGCTAATACAAGATCAAATACCCTGATCTTCCATCTCACGTATCCATTTCCACTCTTCTTTATCCTTAACATCCATTCGTCTATCAGTGCTTACTTCTAGTTGGCAACACTACCCAAAACACCTATTTGGTTCTCCTCCAAGGAATCACATCCTCATTCATGCCTAGCTCCCACTGTTTCCTGGATCTACTTGTTCTGCTTCTTCAATAACTTCTTGGTCCTATGCCATAAGTGAGTAACAAGTAGTGTAAAGAAGGGAAATGACGAATTTAAGAACTTACCTACACCTTCAGTCCTCCATATGGGCACTTGAGACTCCATGACAGCTTGCTGTCCACCCAAAATGCGTCTCAGTGACCGATGCCGGTCACATCTCAGTCTACAACTGGCCGATGTCAGTTTCCTGCGACTGCCTCCTTACCGACGTCGGTTTCCCCTGGCCGACGCCGGTCTCTGTCTGCCCCGAGTCACCAACGTCGGGCTGCACATAGCCAACGTCGGTCCCTGTCTAGATGCCGACGCCAGTTTTCCTACTGACGTTGGTCTCTATGTTTTTCTTGTGAGACCTGACTTTTTCTCGCGAGCTCTTTTTGGATCAAATCCTTGTCCAAATCACCCTTGCTCTGCTTAGAATTCTTCTGCATCTTGCACTGAACTCTGTCCGTCACCTTCTCCTTGAAAACCAAGGCTTTCCTGTTCTTGTCACTAACATCAGATTCCTCAAGAAACGTCACCTTCTTCTTCTGCATATAGAAATCACGATCCATACCTTCCAAATCCGAAAGCATATCCTTTGACTCAAGAACAAGCATCTCCTTCTTATCTATGTGACCAAGCCTATCAAGCCACATCTCTAAATCTATAGCTGAAGTAGAAAACTCAGAAAGAGAATCAGTAGTACAAGTAGATAGATAAAGCGTACCTACTTTCTTACCTCTAGCTACAACAAGTGTACCCTTGGTAACCTTCCAAGAGTCCCCTATGAGAGTTACTATGCAACCCTCTTCACCCAAACTTCTAACAGAAATCAGATTCTACTTCAGAACTGGGACATGCATGACCTCCTTTAACACCCATGTGTTACCTGTCTGCAGTTTCAGCTTCACTTTCCCTTTTCCAACAATCTGACAAGGCTTACCATCCCTTACACAAATTTTTCCAAAGTCTCCCTGGACATACTCATGAAAAAATTCCCTATGTGGGGATGCATGAAAAGAGGCACCAGAATCTAATACCCAAGATTCTACTTTATCCAAAGAACATACCAGAGCATCCTATGCAACGTAACCCGCAACATCTACTTCTTCTCCATGTCCTTCATGCTGATCTTCACCGGATCTGCAATCTCTCTTTAAGTGCCCTTGCTTTCCACATTTCCAGCAGGTTATTCTGCCATACCTAGACTTGGATCTCTTGCCCATCTTCGACCTTGATCTCCCACGCTCTATCTTCTCTCTTGGCCTTCCTCTTCCTTCAACACTCAAAGCATCTCTAGATGATTCACCTGTGCTTTTCCTGCGTATCTCTTCGTTCAAGATCACACTCACAACATCATCCACTTTTAAGACTTTTGAAGGAGACACAGTATTAGAAACTGCCATTACCAAACCTTCCCAACTTTCAGGTAATGAACACAAGATTAAGAGAGCTCTAATTTCATCATCAAATACAATATTGATAGAACTTAACTGGTTTACCAAACCATGGAAATCACTAAGATGGCTATGAATAGATCCACCTTCCAACATTTGCAAATTAAATAAATGCTTCATAAGAAATACCTTATTAGAAGCCGAGGGTTTTTCATACAAATTTGCCAAAGATTTCATCAACTCCATCGTTGTCTTACACTGTGATAAGCTAGAAATCACAGATGATTCAAGACTCAATCTAACAGATCCCAAAGCCTTCCGATCAAGAACCTCCCATTCTTCATCTTTCATATCCAAGGGTTTGCTAGAAACCCCACCCAACGATAAGTACAAATCTTTCTGATACAGATAGTCCTCAATCTGCATCCTCCATAATTGGTAGTTCTTGCCATTAAACTTTTCCATTCGTAGTTGACTATTTTCTGCCATTGCTTAACTCCCACTCAAACAGAAACCCTGTGAGTAACCTGTAATCAAAACACACTACCCAGATCTACACCAATCTGTTAGTATCCCAACCAAAAGCTCTGATACCACTTGTTGGGTATCAGCTTTTGAACCTAAAACCAAGGCTCTGATACCACTTGTTGGGGGAAGGTGGAGGTAAATCCAAAAACAAACACACCTGTTCTAATTCCACCTGTTAGGATCTTGCTCCTCAGAAAGAGCACAGTATGATTACCAAATATAAGCAATTGAATATGCGAAAATAACTAGAAACACAAGTAACTAGAATTCACCAATAGCACAGAATATGAGAGACAATACACTATCTTGTATTAACACTATACAGAAAAGAATACAACAAAGAGCCGCCACACTCTTTCACCTTACAGAGGATCACCACACCTCAAGTGTACAGTAATTCTTCTCACACACACTCTCCTACACAAAAAATGGTCCCAACAACCAACTCACACACAGAATTGGTGTTCACCTCACCAACCAGTCAGTAATAACCCTGCCAGTACACCAAGCACTCTATAGCACTTCAAGCTGATCTCTCATGAACCTGCAATTCAAAGACCAAACTTACATGTAGATCCCCAATGAGCTTGCAACAACCTGCAACTCACAGATCTTACAACTAGAAGGAACTCTTCCTTTCTATCTCATATATTTATAATACAATACATGCCAATGGGTCTATAAATAGATCCCTAACTCAAACACTAACTTAGACTCTTAATTTAGACAATTATCCTCGCAGCCCAAGACTCTAACTGGTCTCAACATGCAAACTCTTCATTCACTTAACTAACTGTCCGTGAGACGAGCAGTTCTAGAACACACAGGTGACCGACGTCGGTCCCTGCTTGTCTGGTTCTGCCGACGTCGGCTAACTTTTTGCCGTTGCCGGTGGCCTTCTGCACTGGTCTCTGCCGACGTCGGTCCTGCTGTCGACGCCGATGCTCCTAGATCTCAGCAACCATTGTTCCTTCAGTTTGCAAAGGGTTGAATCTTTTAGCTCCACAACCTAACAACATCAAACTCCCTACTACGGAAGAATATGGAACTCTACTCATGTACTCTACCTCATCATGTGAATTAAGACTTTGTTCTTTACTCAACTTAAAATGTCCAGCCAAAGGTGTGCTTACTAGTTTTGCATCCTACATATTGAACCGTTTCAACACTTTGTTCACATAATCCTCTTGAGACAAAATTAACCTATGATTTTTCCTATCTCTCTTAATGCTCATGCCAAGGATTTTCTTTGCTGCTCCCAAATCCTTCATGGCAAATGTGTGAGCTAATTTCACCTTAAGCTTAGAGATATCCTACATGTGTAATCCTACAACCAGCATATCATCTACATATAACAACAGAATAATTTATCTACCATTATTCAATCTCTTAAAATACACACAATGATTAGATTGACACCTATTATAGCCATGCTCAGTCATAAACCTGTTGAATCTCAAATACCACTGTATAAGAGCTTACTTGAGGCCATACAAGCTTTTCTTCAATTTGCACACTAACTTCTCCTTACCTTTGACCTCAAATCCTTTTGGCTGATTCATATATATTTCTTCATCCAAATCTCCATGAAGAAACGTTGTCTTAACATCAAGCTACTCAAGATGCAAATCATCAATAGCAACTAAAGACAATACAGTCTGTATAGAAGTCATTTTAACAATAAGAGAAAAAATCTCACCAAAATCAATACCTGGTTTTTGTGCAAATCCTTTCACTACCAACCTGGCCTTATATCTCATCTATCCATTCTCACCTTCCTTCAATCTATAGGTCCATCTGTTCTTCAGTGTCCTCTTACTAGCTAACAACTCAACCAAATCCCATTTTTGGTTCTCTTTCAAGGACTCCATTTCCTCAACCATGCCACGCTCCCAATGGTTCTTAGATTCCACCTGTATTACTTCTTCAAAACTCTCTGGTTTTCCACCATCAGTAAGCAATAAATAGAATAATGAAGGGGAATATCGAATTGCAGGTTTACTTACCCTTTCTGACCTCCTGATGGGCATTTGAGACTCATTCACAACACGTTGTCTACCCAAATTCTCTGACAGTGACTGACCTCGATCACCTCTAGGCCTGTTACTGGCCAATGTCAGTTCTTCCTGACTGACGTCGATTCCTTCCTGGCTGACATCGATCACTATTTGACTGACATCGGTTTCTATTCTACCAACGTTGATTCCTGCCTTGCTGATGTTAGTCTCTGTGTTTTCTTGTCTGTGATTAATTTTTCTTGCGAGCTCATTTTGGACCGTCACCTCGTCCAATTCTCCATTGCTCTGCCCAGATTGATTCAGCTTCCTCAACTAATCACTATACATCACTTTTTCATTGAAAACAACATCATGGCTCCTAATTATCTTGTTAGTTCCTAGATTCCAAAACCTAAATCCAAAATCATTAGAGCCATAGCCAATAAATGTGCACCTCATAGACTTAGCATCCAGCTTCTTTCTATTTTCCTTATTAATGTGCACAAAGGCTTCACAACCAAAAACTTTGAGAAATGAGAGATCTACCTTTTTACCTTTCCATGCCTCTTTTGGAATTCCACCATCTAGAGTTGTATAGGGTCCTTTGTTAATCATGTACATTGCAGTATCAATAGCTTCTGCCCAAAACTCTAAGGGCAAACTAGCATGCAATGTCATACACCTTACACACTCCATTATTGTTCTGTTCATCCTTTTAGCAACTCCATTTTGTTGAGGTGTCCTTGGAAGCATTCTTTGCCTATGGATTTCATGCATATAATAATACCAGTTGAACTTGTAGTTGTAGAACTCACCACCATTGTCAGATCTCAGGCACTTCAATCTTCTGCCTGTTTCATTCTCAACCATAGCTTTCCAAATCTTAAAAGTCTCAAATACATCAAATTTATTCTTAATACAATAGACCCATACCTTTCTTTTAGCATCATCTATGAACAAAACATAGTACTATGATCCTCCAATAGAAGCAACTTGAGCCGGTCCCCAGACGTCTATGTCAACAAGCTGCAACTTATGCTTCTTCTTTGCTGACCTAGTCTTGAGAAAACTCACTCTCTTCTATTTCCCAAAAACACAGTGCTCACAAATATCTAGATCTATGCTTTTCAAATCTGAAAGCTTACCTTTTGACTTAAGAATTAACATTTCCTTCTCACTCATGTGGCCGAGCCTAGAGTGCCACAATTTTGCATCCACATCTGAAATAGATAGTATAGAAGGAAAATTATTAGTAACACAATTACATAAATAGAGAGTACCTACTCTCTTACCTTTGGCCATTACAAGTGCACCCTTGGTCACCTTCCAAGATTCAGCTGTGAGAGTTATTGTACAACCCTCATCCCCTAACTTTCCCACAGAAATCAAATTCCTCTTCAAGCTAGGAACATGCATAACATCTCTCAACACCCATGTGTTGCCATTCTACATTTTCAGTTGCATTTTCCTTTGCCAATAATTTTGCAAGGCTCATCATCCCCTAAATACACTATTCCAAAATCTCCGTGGACATAGTCACTAAAATATTCTCTATTAGGGGTTGCATGGAAAGATGCACCAAAATCTAAAACCCAAGATTCTATATTATTATGCAAAGAGAATATTAAAGCATCTTGTGCAATACCTGCAACCTTTGCTTCTTCTTTTCCTTCGTGATGATTGTCCTCCTTAGGCTTTGACCAGCAATCTCTACTTATGTGCCCTATCTTTCCACAATTCTAGCAATTTGGCTTCTTGCCATTTCTAGATTTGGATCTACCTCTCACCTTTGACTTAGACCTTGATCTCCCTTTCTTGCTCTTCTCTTTTTTCCTTCCTCTGCTCTCAAAACTTAAAGCATTCCCTGATGTTTCCTCTGTGATTTTCTTGGGAATCTCTTCATTCAAGATTACATTAACAACATCCTCTACTTTTAAAATATTTGAAGTAGATGCAGTATTACTAACTACCATTACCAAGCTATGCCAACTTTTAGGCAAAGAACATAATATTAAAAGAGCTTTAACTTCATCATCAAACACTATTTTGACTGAACTTAATTGATTTACAATTCCATGGAAATCATTTAGATGATTAGATACAGATCCACCTTCCTGCATACACAAATTAAATAACTGCTTCATAAGATATACCTTATTTGAAGCTGAGGGTTTTTCATATAAATTTTCTAAAGTAGTCATTAACTCTATCGTAGACTTTGCCTATGATATATTAGATATCACAATAGATTCCAAACTCAGTCTTATAGACCCCAGAGCCTTTCTATCAAGAACTTCCCATTCTTCATCATCCATGTCTATGGGCTTCTTTGTAATCCCACCTAACAGTAAGTATAGATCTTTCTAATATAGATAATCCTCTATCTGCATTATCCAATGTTGATAATTTTTTCCATTGAACTTCTCCATTCTCAGTTTACTTTCTTCTGCCATTGCTTCTCCCACTCAAACAGAAATCCCTATAGAAACTCCTGTGAGTACCCTGTAATCAATACACACTAACCAGATTTGAAACACCTGTTAGTCAACCTGAGCTCTGATACCACTTGTTGGGGATCAACCAACAATGTTGATTACACTTATGAAAGCAATAAAATGTGGAATTAACTAGAATGATAAGTAACTAGAATGATAAATAGCAAAGAATAAGAGATAAAAGAAACCACCCTGAAAACTTGTATTAAACTCTTTACAGAAGGAATACAATTGAAGAAACTTCTTTTCTTCGACACCTCTCTCAGTTGTACAGATCTCTCTCTAGATCTCTTTCCCTCAAGAGCTCTCTCTCTCAATTACAATCAACTCCAACAACCTGGAATGATTCACATATACAATTCTATATTGTTCAACACTACTCATACAATAAGCTAAGAAGAATTATCCTATTATATAATAATTAGGAAACATGAGCATATAACTACAGCCATCAGATACACCTCCTAATCAAGGGCTCTAAACAATATTACTAATAATAGAGATGCGGACTTAAGACTGTCACTTAATCCTAACATGCAAACACTCTATTTTGTCCACAGAAATAGCTTTTTGGATGCACAAGTAACCGACATCAGTTCTTGCCTATTTGCCTATGACCGACATTGGCCGATCCATGACCGACGCCAGCATCTCTTGGTCTGCTCTTGACCGATGTCAGTTGCTCCTGACTGATGGCAGTGACTGTGTAAACTTGCAACTTTGCAATCTGCTCACTTGGTGAAGCATTTAGCTCCACACCTTAACACTCATAAGATATGGCTTTCTTTTTTTTTGTGAAATTTTAAAAAGAATACAAAAAATGAAATAAAAATGGGAAAAGAATAAATATAAAAATAGAATAATAATGAATGAATATGGAAGTGAAGGAGGGAAACTAATAATGAAAAAACTTAATGAACTACTTATTTTCACTTGAATATTGCACCCATTTTATTATCTATATGATTCAGTGTAACAATGGGAACATCCCCAAGGTGTGAGACCTTAGATACTTCATATGAACATCTAGATAAGGCCAGATCATGCCTAAACTATGTGCATCTAATGTAAGATTATCTTACAAGCCTAAAACACTACTACAAAGGCTTATTTACAATTGTTGCTAAGGTTTTTGTCATGGAAAAAAGGAGGAGTGAAGTAAAAAGATACCATGTGGAGATACACCAAATCTTAGATAAATATCAACTTGATTCAAATATCATAAGATAACCTTCTAGAACTAATAACTTTTTTACACAATATTCAACTTTAAACTTCTCTCACATAACTATTTTTCATGAGGGTAAGAAGCATAATATAACACTATGATGGATCACAAATCACCTTGGAAATTCTCAAATGATGAAAATCCACATCTAGTTTCTGCATAAACTTGATTCTACACAACATAAAACCTATAAAAGAATATATTTACGCATGAATGTGAGAAGTATTTGATAACAATACAATGAATAATAAATTTTCACAAGAAAATATCAATAATCCATATATTACATATAAAATTCAAGAAATTTGATGAAAGTAAATGTAAGTTCAATTTGATTTCAAGGATAAATCTAGTGTTACAATTTTCAAATGAGAAATGAAAGAAGAAGAGGGATCCTGAAAAAAGTCCTATATATATAATACAAGAAATGAGAGAAGAAAAGACATAACAGCTTTTTCAACCATATTCATTAATTTAGTATGTGTAGGAAGAGATACCAAGAATTTAGAAACATTAAGACTTTTTAATGCTTTGTGCCTATTCCATGAAGACCTTTTTATATTCTATGCATAGTAGAGGGTAAGTCACCCTATCTTCACTCTAATTATCTCCTTGAGAAGGCTTTTCAATAATAGATTTCATCAAAAGTTTCCCTCATGTTGCTATATTTTTGGAATATACCTAGTCTACTTGCCTCAAAGAGCCATGAACTTTCCACTTCCTCTTTGGCATGCATGGTTATAGAGAATTTAGCTAATCTTGACCTATTCTCAATGGTTGGATCTCTTGCTGAGTTTTTTGCATGTAAATAGGCCTAACTTACACCTTTAGAGCCTTGGGCACATGTTATCTTCAATGTTAGTCACTTAAAAGAGGTTACACTTCATAAAGAGCATGTTTCCTATTATTTTACATTCTTCATGGATGATTTAAACCTATAATTTTCATCTTTAATTATCAACAACCTTGTAATAACTCTAATGCAGAAGTACTAGTTAGGTATTGGGGTTAAGAAACCTTTGAAAACTATGTGCAAGCCTATTTTAGTATATCGTCTTCATAGAAGATCTTTTAGGAAATCCTTATACTTATATTTCATCATTAAATATTGCTTAGACCCTAAAAAATTATATCTACACTCTTGTTAGAGGGTATTAAGACCATGAATCCTTTGAAATATTTGTTTGTAGATGTGTAGTTTATTTTCATGCTAATTATAGGCCTATAAGTGAGATTTTAGAGGAGCTTTGATCATGATCAAACCTTATAGTGTTTTTATTATTTCTCAATAAACTCTACAACCCTTTTCTTATGCTTACAAAATCATAAAAACATGTTACATCTTGTTACAGGACTATAGGTTATGTCTTAAGGTCATTTTACCTTATCTAAGCTACTGATAGAACTATAAGTGTGCTTTTACATGTTTTAAAACCTTGTTTATCCTTAAAAACCTTGTATTCCATATCTTATAAAATATTTAATGTTTGGAAGGATCTTGGATCATGTTTTGCAACATATAAGTTTCACTTTAAGATCTCTAAAACTTGCATACTCTACTTGGATACTCGACAGTACCTTAAAGGATGCTATAGAACATTTTTTTTATCATTGAAACATTGAAAACACTTTCAACCAGTTTTTATTGTTCATTAATCAACCATGGAACCTTGCAAGCTATTAGTTATGTCTTGATCATGCTTAATACCATGTGATACTTTACCTTACAATCTTGTTTGAAGGTTTGAACATAATGGAAACTTTGTTTATTGTATAACACACCTAAAACCATTGATAACATGCTAAAATATTTCATTAAGACCTCATAGACCTTCATGCAAACCCATAGTCTTGGAAACATGGTTAAGATTTTGGTAATATACCTTTATACTCAGGAGAATCTTGAAAAAATATTTCTAGACCTTATCTAGGTTTGTAGCAACATCAAGAGAGCCTTGAAACTTATTTTTTTTTAAACATATCAAAGTTTTGGAATCATCAATCTTAACATTTTTGGCTTAAAAACATATAGCTAGGTTTTTAATGAGCTCGAGAAACCTTGTTTATTATTACACTAGTCATGGAAATTGTGTTTTAAACCCTGTAGACTTGTATTCATCTTGTCTCGACTCAAATCTTGCTCTTAAACATGCAACTCATGTGTGTTACTTGAAAACTTTCTCACATACCAATAGGTATCTTGGAAACATTTTTAAAAACTTTTGGTAATATTTAGTTACATACCTACCAGTGATTTTATAGGAGTCTAAATCATGCTAAAAACTTGTTCTAATCATCATAACATCAAGGATATGTTATGTGTTCTTGTACATGCTCCAAATACCATGAAACTCTACCCTAAAGATATGTCCATAGGTTTTTAGGTCTTGAAATCCTTTATGAAACCATGTAGGATATGTGTTTGACCACATTATATAACTCTTTTTGGTATTATATTATCAAAAAAAAATTGAAATGATGCTTGAATCCTTAGAACCTGTTGTAGGACTCCTGATGTTCTTAGATCATGCTTTAAAACACTTACTTTGATGTTCAAGA
This sequence comes from Torreya grandis, assembly GCA_037957365.1. Lineage (NCBI taxonomy): Eukaryota > Viridiplantae > Streptophyta > Pinopsida > Cupressales > Taxaceae > Torreya > Torreya grandis. The sequence goes on from JARHVA010000307.1 coordinate 104,644, forward strand.
TCATGGAAATTGTGTATTTCTTGCATAATAGACCTATATATATCTTGAATCATCTAAGAAACCTTGTAAAACCTACAAAATAAGATCTCTTCTTAATATCCTTTCTCATAGATGTCATAGACCTACACACAAATCCTTACAACCTCAATAAACCCTTGGAAACATGATGTAGGTCTAGTAGATAGGTATGAGGTCATGAAACCTCTATTCTTCCATTCTAATACATAGAAATTCATTTATTTTGTCTATAAACCTAGATGAAGGTTTTAAGAACATGGAAATTTTATTTTAGTCTTGTAATATTATCAAAATAATGTATACATTGTTGCCTATTATAGATATTCTTAATCTTGTTCAAAAACCTTTGTTTGATTTGACATAAGCATGGAGACCATTAGAAATCTTTTGAGATCAATATACTCTTATTTTTCTCTTGAATATCATTGAAAAAGTTATATTCCTCTTTTTATATATATTTAAAGGTATTGAGATCATGAATCAATAAAAACCTTCTTCAATCATTACATTAAAGTTTCTTCAAACTATTTAAATTGTAAAAACCATTGCATCATGAGTTAGGTTTTTTATCAGTCTTGACTACCTATAGTGTTTCTCAAGAGTTATACATGATTTATCGACTCTTGATAAGTTTAGAGATCATCAAGAGGTTCCTTAAGGCCTACCATGACCATCCCCAAACCTTCTAAGCACCATGCATGACTAAAAGTATGATGAGACATGATTGGTCTTATTTTAAAAACCCTACAATGTATTATTTTCATTTACAAAATTGTTATCATCCCTCTTCAAGACTTAAAACTCATTTTTAATGGCCTTGAGAACCTTATAAATCTCTATTTGATGATTTTTGATCTTCAATAGGAGCTTGTAGATCAATTACGTGTTTACAACTTTCATTCCTTGGGTTTTTGGATTGTAAACTCTATTTAGCCATGAAAAAACCTCAAGATTGATTCAACTCCATTATTTAGTTAACAAGTCTTTGTAGACCTCTAAAAACTTGAAAATTTGGTTATTTTCTCATCGCATATCATGTAAATCTTGTTTTCATGCTTGTTTTGGTTTGTAGACTTCATTCTTATTTCCTTGAAGTCCTGCAACTAGTCATGAATGGACTACTTGAACCTTCTCAACCTTTGTTCATGATTAAAATACTTGAAAAGGTTCTATAGCTCTCATATATGCCTAAAACTTTTGAAATGTGCTTGGATATTAGTGAAAACATAATTTTTATGTTCAATAACTTGGTAACCTTGACATTATCCATACTTAAAAACCTACAAACTTCTTCGCATAAGTGATTTTGGATGCTATAAACATGTAATAGTCTAAGAAACCATGATTTTAAGGAGATTTTCCCATTTTAGAAGCTTGAATAAGTTCACAAGAGGAAAGATAAGAGGTAAACACAAAGTCAAATATGTTTTGAGTAAGGTGTAGAGATTTCAAGGGATTGTGAATGAGTTTCAAACCTTCCAAATGGACCTTATCCCCCTTTAAGAATTTTCACCCCTTTTCATGACTTAATGTAAATAGTTTTTCTGTTTAGATATATTTTCACATTAAAAATCAATTTTATGTCTCTAATCATCAAATAGGCTTCTAAAAGGCTAGTATGACCTTATGATTCAAGAATGTTTATTAGGCCTTAATAAAACATGCAAAGTATGAGAGACCAGACTAAATCATGAAAATTTTGGACTTTTTGTCTATATTTATCATATGAAGGGATTACTAACTCTTATTCATGTGACCTTGGCTCAGAATTCCTACTTCTATAATGTGTAGTAATGAGAGATCAAGGTGAATTGAAAAATCAAAACTAGTAAAATAACTTAGATAATAATTAAATGGATCTAATTTATTCCTCACATAAAAATATAAGTATGAGTAGTATATTTACAAGGGGAAAAAAGCTTGCTTAGAATCACAAAATCTCCTCAAAACATAGATTGGGTGGACTTGGTACAAAACCCAATACATAAGGTTTTCAACACAGTCTAGAAACACTGTGAGTTGCACATAACCAATAAAAGTGCACACTTTAAATGGATTATTTATCTATAAAAAATAATTCAAATTACAAATCAAAAAGCATAAAAAAAAACCAAAACTAAATTAAGGTCCTACACATTTACCTATAATCCATTGCTCAAATCCATAAAATTAGATAGCACACAAAAAATTATAACTAGATCTTCTATAAGAAATTTAAATAAAGAATAACCCCCCTGAAAAAATCCAAATTTTCTATTTTGTAAAATATTTCCACCCACAAAGGAAGTTGAAAATACATCCATTGCACTAATTCAACCTAAATTTAATTTTACTCTAGGCAAAATTTTCCCATGTTTGATTTTATTATTTAGACATTTTTACAATATTAAATTCAACTATGATTTTTCATTTAAAATTCATAATTATTTATAAAAATAATTAACTTACTTAATGAATCTAAATACACAGTTGTTTCTATGTGATTTTCCTTGGTGCTCTTTTTGCCATTCTTTTATGACTTTAACTAAAATTCGTTAATTCTAAAAATAATTAATAATTTAATTAAGTCATTAAATTACAATCTTGGGCCCATAAATATCATTTTCAAAAATCATTCAATACAGATTTACCCATATCATTTCCTTTTCCATTGGGTTGTGGAGTCATGTAGATCATCATGGAAAGTATATAGGTAAAAATCAATGAAAAATAACTCAAATGGGTGGTGAAATCTAGATGAAAACTTTTCACTATAATAGATAGATATGATTATAGGACCACATTCCCTAACAAAATTTATGATAACTCCAAAACTCATTGGTGACCTATGCATCATCCATCCCATGGATAGTGTCAAATGCACTTGCATGTCTTGATCCAACAACTGGTAGTTAGTTCTCCTATTCCAATTATATGGTAATGAACATGAAATAATATGTTAGATCATTGTATTGTAATATTTACCTATTTTCCTACTAAAATTTCCTATTGAATTCATTTCCCAAGAGATTGTATCTACCTTTGAATATTTCATGTGAATATTCAGGCATAATTTTGTCACAAAAATGCTAAATGTGTAGACCAACTAATTTTATGATGAACGTATTACTCCATTTCACTTGGTCCCTTTATGCCTCATCAAACCTTGAATATAGATCAAAATTATCTTCAGCTCAATTTTTTTAATATCAAAAGGTTATAAATTCACCATATCTCAATCATTGATTAGCTATGCCAATGACCTATTGAATTTAATAAATCATGGATCCATGTGTTGATTTATATTTAACAACATTTATTATTCTCAACAAGATACATATTTTTTATAATTTTAACATGAGGTAGTTCAAACCAACCCATTAAATAAATGGATGCTACGCAAATACTCAAGTTCATGGTTATATCTAAAACAAACTAGGATTCAAGTAAATATACAAAACATACATGATCATTCCAAAACTTGAGTTGGTGAACAAATGTTCATAATTCTAAACTATGAACATTTATTTGATTCAAACAATAAATAAAATTTAATCATCCTCTATTAAAACTTCTAATATTTCTATATTCCAAATGTCTAAATTATCCTTTGGGTGTTCCATACAATAGATAAGATCTTCATTTTGACCCAAATTCAACTACTCTATGACATCCTCTAAATAAATTAGGTCCCTGATATATATGAAGAAAAAATAAATACAATTTATTACAACCTAATCAAGGTTCAAAAAATGCACTATTTGACTAATACTTCCATAGTGTTGATACAACTTGTTGTAATATGTTGACTTATTATTTACACTAGATCCAATGATAAATTATGCATATCCTATTGATAATATGTCACAAATTCACCTTGGTGAAAGATATCAAAATTAAAACTACTTGTGGAGCAAAGTAATTGGATAAATAAACACCACATCCATGTCATCAAGTGTAAAAGATCTTTGTGAGCATTACATTATGTAAGACCAATTATTGATTGGGAAATTTGACAAACTTTTGGTGAGTCACCATGCCAAAACTCCCATGTTGGCCAAGATTTTGGAATTGACTTCCTATTATCCAATTGTATTTGATTACCAATTACCAAATCCTATTTAAAAAATCCATTTTCACATATCCAACAAGAAATTTTTGCCCATGAGCTTAAATTTATTAAAAAATACTTTAGGCACATGTGATATGACCCTTTTTATAATATATTAGAACAAAATTTGTAAATCCCAATAATAATACTGCAAATGAATTGAAATAGACTATATTAAAAAATGGAGTATAATTGTATTATAATATCATTTTCTTATATGAGAGGTAAACCTCATTTGAGAAAAATAAATAAAATAAAAATTTTGGATACCTTTCAACTATTCTAGGCTCTTATTTATACTAATCATGTCCTAGCTAACTAATACTTCCCATACACGTAATATTTTTACAATTAGCCCAAGGGATGACTTACAAATCATATGTATTTGTAACTTCTATTAAAGACAAAATTTATAAAGAAAGAGTTAGGATGAAGGGGTCATAACATTCCCTCCCCTTTCAAAATCTTTTTCCTCAAATTTGAAGATGATGAAATTATTGCTAGAGTTAAAGGAGGGGTTCTCACTTTGCATCTTCTATTTTCATTCCATGTACTAGACTAGAACATTGGTGGAATTTCATTTATAAATATGATAATAACACCTCTCAAAAATATTTTTTTCAAGTTTTAAAAGTAGTTTTTGAGCTATGACATAATTTTGAACACTTTATTCAAACATGAGACATGATAAATTATATTAATATGTGAAGAGGGTGGAAGTTCTAAATTATATGCAACAAGACTAATCTACTGAATAATACTTTAAGATTCATATAACTTGGGAGAAATTTTCTAGTGTCCATTTATATTGAGAGAGCATTACTTATAAGGATGTAGTTAGAGGAAAAACATATCTCCAAGTTAGAAGTTGCATTTAAAACATTATTGGATGCAATTTTGTGACATGTGTCTATTGTCCTTGAGAAGGTGACTAATATTATAAAAGATTCTTAGGGTAGTGTCCATTACCTAAACATGAGAGATCCTAGGAAGAGAAGAAAGAATATATGGAATATTCTACCATAAACCACTTCGTATGGAGTTATCCTAGTGGATGTGTGATAGGTGGTGTTGTACCACCATTATTTAAATGATAACTATTTAAACCATTCCTAATGTTGATTAAATGAAAAATAATAAAGATATGATTCTAAAAATTTATTGAAAAATTCAATTTATCCATTTTTTGTGGGTGGTAACATAATCTCATTTTTAGTTAGGTACATGTGTGTTTGAATAGTTCCTCCCATAAGTGACTTGTGAAAGTTGAATCATGATCAGATACAATATAATTTTGGATCCCACTAAGTTAAAAAACTTTATCAAGGAATGTTGTGGTGATGGTATAATCAACGTAATGATGGGCCAAGTCAATGAAATGAGCACATCTAAAGAAGTGATCTATCACCACTAGGATGACTGAATTTCCACTAGGTTTTGGTAAGACTTCTATAAGATCCATAGAGATGATTTTCCAAATGCATTACATAATGGATAGGGGTTGGATTATTATAGATAATACCATTTTCTCTCTCTTGTGACATTATCATAATTCACATTATTAACAAATTTATTGATATCTTGCTTGAGTCATAGCCAAAATAAATAATTATGAACATGTTCATGGGTTTTTAGAAAACTTGAATGACCTATAGAAGGTGAGGCATAAAACTAATGAAAAATATTATGTCAAAACCTAGATCTATAAATCAAGAAAATAAGGCCTTTATATTTAAAATATTATCCATCCCAAGTATATTTGGGTTTAGAAGCCAAGTCCATAGATAGTTTTTAGATGATTTATTGTGTGTGATTATATTTCTACCACTCTTCATGAATGTCATGAATACATTATAAAATAAGGATAGACAAGGATTACATATATGGTTGTTCTTCATATGGAAATATAGTGCATTAATGACCAATTTTTTTACCCTTCTTATAAGTGATACCATAATAATATCCCATTAATTTTGAAACCCACTTCTGTTGAACTAGGGAAGAGATCCATTACTCAAAGAATCATTTAAATATTTTATGATTATTTCTTATGCAAAAATATTGCCCACAAAGTATGGTCACAAATTACTAACAAAATGGATGATATGTATCATTTCCTTCTCATATGTTTATTGTATCAAATTGCACTCATTAAGGGCTTTGTTGGTGAAGCCAATGGCACATACATTTTACATGAGGACAACACTATGATCATTGTAACATGCATAATTTTCAATGACAAAGGACATTGATATATATATCTTGGCCAAAATAGGCATAGTACACATAGCTTTCTTGACTACCCCAAATCTTGTTCAACTGAACCACAAAAAGGAGTCTTTTCTAACATGGTAGTCAGTGAGATATAAAGTTTCCAATAATATCTAAAAACTTATGGTAGTACCCAGTAAGGCCAAAACATCCATGAATTATTTTTAGTGTCATTGGTTTGGGCCAATTTTTCATGGCCTTAATTTTTTCTAGGTTGACCTAAAAGCTATCTATTGAGACAATGTAGCCTATGTAATCCAACTCCTATTGACTTATGAAAATTTAGGCGTTTTTACATAAATTTGGTGTTCTATAAGAATTTTTAAATATGTGTTGATGTGTTTGAAATTTTCTCCCCAAGTTTTATTATAAATTAGTATATCATCAAAGAAGACTAGTTTGAATTTATGAATATGAAAAAAAAGGTAAAATATTTTATTTAGTAAACCTTGGAAGGTGTAATTGGCATTGGTAAGCATGAAGGGCATGAGTAGGAATTCATGATTGTCATTATGTGTGTAAAAATATATTTTGGAATATATTAACCTTGACGGTGGATTTGTTGATAGCTAGAACATAGATCTAATTTGGATAGGAAGTGGGCACTATAAAGTTCATTAATAAGTTCATATATCACTAGGATAGGATATTTATCTTTAATAGTGAGCATGTTTAGCACACTAAAGTCAATGTAAAACCACCAAGATTCATTTTTTTGTATATTAGTAAAACCAAGGGTTAGTATGGGCTTGTGCCCAAATAAATGAATCTTTTCTAAAAGAGTTATTAAACCATCTTCTTAATTTCAGCTCTCTAGAAAAATTTGATAGTTGAATAAATGAATGTTGAAGCGTAAAGTACTTAAAAGGATTTGAATACATTGGTCTTCTAGTTGACAAGGTGTAAATCCTTTTGTTTCCTCAAATATTGATGCATGTTTGATGAGATGTTTTTTAATTTAATAGGTTATTGTGAATTAGGAGATGTGTTAAGTTAAATATAGGAGAGTTGAATAATGATTCCACATGAGTCTTTCTTCAGGATCTTATCCATGTTGTGGGAATTTATAACACTATGGAATAAGGGTAAGAGGCCTATTAATGTGTATTTATGGCCATTTACAAATAAATACATCCAAATTTTTGAAAATTTATAAAATATAGGGCCATAAGTGCAAACCATTGTGATGCAAGAACCACATCACATTTGTATACACAATATTTTTAGACTTTATCATTTACTGATTCTTTCTTCTTGAAAAAACCTATCAATTTTTAATCTCCCTGAGTGCATGCCTTAAAGGGTGTACCAATAAAGGGGTAGATATAACATTTATGTTTCATGAGAAACATTATTGTTTAATCCATCATGCCTATATCTACTACAGTTCCTTCATACTTCATCCCCTAAGCAATCTTCCTCCTTATAACCCCAAACTATACCAAGACCCATATTTTTTGACTATATCATCCTAAATCAATGCATTATTTATTTACTCATAATAATTTTCAAACTAAGTTAACCCATATCAATTTAGTTTAAAATTTACAGTAGACATTCCATAACTAAGTCAGACCTAGCCGATCTAGTTCGAGGTTAAACTATCATATTTTTAACTACATTGAGGCTAGATAATGGCATCAATTAAAACTTTGAGAAGGGTTAGTATCACTCACCACTATAAATAAAATCCACCATTTAAATCTAATATAGAGGAACATTCATTTTTCATTCTCATTACTTGCAATTCTACTCAAGTCTACATTTGGAGAAGCCATTATTTAAATCTTGTCTTTAATGGAAACTGACTTATCTTGTGAAATCTTGGATGTAATAAGAGGATTAATTTTAGCATAGAGCTTGATTCAACATTTTTATCATTATAACCACAACAATATATTACAACTAATCATTATTTAAGGGGGAGATTAAGGATCGATAGGTTTTATTTAGGTTAAGTATATTCTAACCCTAGCTATTTCATTTGATATATAGAAGTTGCCTAATTATTAACTTGAATGAAGGTATAACTCCTTATTTTAATCTCCTATACACTTATACTTAATGTAAACTTTCCATTTCCCACCTTCGGTTACTTAGGTTCAAACTTCCCTACCATAGTCTCTTAACCTTTTTAGTTTATTTCTAACCATCCCCCTTATTTTTCTTGTTAGCTTGGTGATACTAGATTAGAGTAATTCTAATATTACAAGACCTAGTTAGGGTTGTTTCATTATATTTATTTACTAAAGGATTTATAATCCTCTTCATTGATGTTGTGTGATAAGTTATCCTCTTGATAGGTTTAGTGGATCCATTTGGTTATATCTTAATACATTACGTATTAATGGGATCTATTTTATTTACCTTCTCCCAGTCTAGATCTCTTAGATAGAATAGGTTGTAGGTCAATCATATCTCATTCCATATATTTTGGTGAACCCAAAATGAACTATCCATTGGTTTTTATCTTTCATCAAACTATATTGGTGTGGGTCGATACTTTTTTATTCTTTTGTATTTTTTTAGAAGACTACATTGATGCAAGTCAATATAGTCTAACCTCTATGCATTTTCAAGAAAACTATATCAGCATGGTTCAATATAGTTTTATTATTCTATGACTTTATATCAGGATACATTGGCATAGGTTGATATAGTTTTACACTCAAATATCTATGTTTTCTTCAATCAAACAATTATATTGGCAAGGTTGATCTAGTTTTATTTACTATGTATTCTTCTATCCAATTATATCAACCTAATGAGATATAGTTCCTTTTATTCATATTTTAAGTCAACCTGACCAAGTAATTAGATTTAGTTTTTTATCAAAAAAATATTTTTTTAAATTTACTTTACTCAAACAACTATATCCACCTTGACCAATCTATTTATAAGTTTATTTTATCTCTCTACCAAACTATATCAACCCTAGCCGATATAGTTTTGTGATTGCATTTTTTTATAAACTATATCAAACATGTCTAATATAGTTTAGTATTCCTATTTTATCTATATTTACATAGACTATATCAACCTACGTCGATATAGTTTTGTACTATGTGAAAAACTACATTAGCCTGCACTAATATAGTTCTATGTGTTTTCATTTTCTAGTATAAACAACAAAAATTAACCTTTCTTTTCAATAATTAGTGAAACATTTCCTTTCGAGTTGACTACTTTTTTATTTAAATTCACTAAATGTTGTAAATTAATTTTCAACATTAATTTTTTACTTTTATTTTCTCTTAGTTTAGTTTTCCCTAGAAACTATGTTCCATTGATTTTTAAACTACTTAGCTACCATCGTGAATGGATACACAATTTTCTATTTACAATCCTTATTTATTTTTTATAGACATCATGGTGTGAGGGGTTGACCCAATACTCATAACCATAGTACATATTTAACCACAAACTTTAGTTTCCATGTAAGTCACAGTATTTAGGAAATGCTTAGGATTCCCCTTTTTATCAAACCTTAGTAAGTCAACCATTATTTGATTCTACAATGTATTGGTTAGTTGTTAGCACTAGGAAGTTACTCTCAAATTACACTTGAAACAAGGTTTTATCAACTATAGTAATGGTACTTCCTTTATATTTAGTGCTATGAAATATTAGTCGAACACTATCTAATAAATAAACAATTATCTTTGATAGCTTGAAAATTAGTCACATATTTTTAGTACATCTACCTTATCTTCATTTTGGATAAATAGTTAGAAAAAAATAGTTAAATTTCTAAGTTATTTCTTTTTATTTTATTTTGTATTATAGAATGTATCATTTGGCATTGATATAGTTATATGATGTGTGTTTCAACTAAATCAACTAATGTCAATATCATTTTTTATGTGTGACCAAGATACAACAGCTAGGTTCAATATATTCTACTAAATTTACTTTTCCCCTACCTCTATTTATTATACTTTATCACCCAAGACTAATATAGTTTATTCATATTACTATTAAATTTCCCTACATCTGACTACATTGACTAGGCTCGACATAGTTTTATATTTACCTTTAAGTCTATGTAACTACATCAACCATGGTTGATATGGTAAAATTTTTATCCTTGTCCATGCTTAACTCAATTATGAATTTTATTGACCCAAATTGATACACTTATTCTCTCTATGTAAGTTATTTATTCTTAGCCCTAACTACATCAATCATGGATCTATTCTATTTTGATTGATATAGTTCATTAATATTTATTTTCTAAACTACTATATTATGTCAAGCTGATAGCATTCATTTTCTATAATCAATCACATATTCTATCAATTCTCCAATCCAATTAACATCATGAAATCACCTATTATAATATTTCTTGATAGTTTTAACCCATTTAAATTTTACATGGGTTGTTATTTTTTTCCACCTTTTCCACTATGAAAGATAAATCTTCATGGTGCAGTTCTTTCCAAAATAATTATAGATATTCTCAACCCAAATATATACCTACCTCATGCCATATAGTAGATCCAAAAAATTCTCATAGACAAATCTAAAATCATGATAACTATACACATTATACCACTTTTACATGTTCTAAACCTATAAGTCATAAACTCATCAACAAATGTACATCAATGATTTAAACCTCACATTATGTTCCACCTATTACAACCAATGTTCACAACCCTCTTACTACACCCATAACAAGAGCACCTACCATTATCACTCCACAATGTAACATGGTTGAAACTAATCAACCTAAAAATCAAGATGATTCCCAATTCTTCAAGAATCTTGATGATAATACCATTTACACTCCTAATACTAATGGTGGATGTAACAATTTTATTTCTTCTTCTACCATATTTGAGGCAACTAGAAATAATGTCATGAATCTTCCTCCTAATCCCACTTTTGGTGATCTCCTTCCTAATATCTCTAATCAAAACACACATATTGATACAACTCAACTCCTTCCATAAATGGTCCAATAATTTACCATTATGAAATATTGTAATAGTTCTCAAATATTTCAAATACAAAACCAAACTTTTGAAATGGATAGTCAACCTCAAGTCATCATGACTCAACCAAGTCATAATTTTGTTTCTCCTCCTCTTAGAGATGCCAATGGAAACTTTATTACTCAATATCCAATTCAAAACACAATGCTTCAACATCTTTGAAATGAACCTTTATCTCCCCTCATTATGTCCATAGACATTGGAAACATCTCTCAAACTATCACATATCATGGAACTAAATATCTTACATGCTTCCTTAAATATTTTAGCAATCTCTATAAGGAATGGGTTCAAACTAATACCTTTTATATTACCAAACATCTAACAAAAACTTTACTGGAGATGTCTTATACTGGTATAACCAACTTCCTATACATTACATTACATAACTAGAGGGTTTATTTAATTTTGTATTTATGGAATTCGAACATAATGATCTTGAAAATAGCCTTAGACATTTCATAAATTATAAGCAACTTCCTAATGAATTTACTCACACTTTCATCAAATGATGAAAGTATCTATCTCAAAAATTGGTTCATAACATGGGTGAAGATAATATTTTTAAACTATTTGCCACTGCTCTTCAACCCCTATTTAATATAAATTTAGAATGTTTCCCCAAGACTTTAGAAGAGGCCTTAAATCAAGTTAAAAGATAAGACTTTTTTATGAGTCAATTTTAATCATCTCATAAAGAGTAATCAACTAATGTAATTAATACTAGATCATCTCAAATTAATCCTCCCCCAAAACTTAATGAGGGAGATTCCAAACCAAATAATAAATCCCTTACCTACCCTCCCTTGAGACTCCATGAACTCAAAATAAAGATGCCACCTTCTAAATCCATGAGCCTAAACTCTTCCAAAATTCCTCCAAAATGGTTATATCCTAATAAGTTTTGTTTATGTCATATTATGATAGGTCATTATCATGAAAATGGTCATGATCTCCGTTAATTTATTCTTGCTTTTTTTCTTGTCCACATTTTAATATTGACACTATTTGATTTAACACTTTTGGGAATAATTTGGGGTTTTATTCCTAATTTAGTTAAAAGGTATGGATTGATAAATTAGTAAATAATATGGGGTAAATATGCTACTGATCTATGAAATTTATTATTAATCAAAGATTTTTTAAAAATAGTAATAAGAGGGAGAAAATAAAATTTAATTTAAACTATGCTAACTTGATTGAGACAAGATCTGATATTCACTATGCAAGCCTGGGACACTATCATAAATAAGATTTTGAATTTTGTTTTTTGATTGGATAGGAGCACCAAAAGTGGATAGTAGTGGCACCATCATTGTAGTCCTTTTTTGGCATTGTTATCTTGAGGATCTAAGCTTTTTAGTTTTTTTTGGTAGGTTTGTGTGACCCTATGTCTAAAGTTTTGGTAGCTAAAAGTCTATAGATCTCCTGAAGAGTAGATTTTCTCTTCAAACCCTATCTTTCATTATACTTTGAACAATTTTGAATCAAGAGGGGATGTTAGTGTGTGTAATCTTCACTAGGATTAGATTCAAACCCCTTGTGTGGGTACACTACCTATATACCAATACTCTGAAGAGGGATCAAGCCATATGCAATTATCCATTTAAAAGTTTTTGGTGTAATTGTGATATGAATATGTAAGGAAATGCTAAACTAGGTGTGTTTGAAATGACTAGGGCCTAGTGTAAGAATTTAAATAAGTTAGAAATAGTATTAGATGGTTGTATATAGAGAATAGGGAAATGTGCTTGAGTAGTCTTGCTTATATTCTTGTTTGCTTTATGATATTTTCCAACCCCTTTCCAAATGATCTTTAAATGGGCTTATATAGGGATCTATTGGTCATGGGTTAAATGCAATCGTGCTAGGCTGACACAATGAAGAGAAGGAATCAGGAAAAATGGTAATCTGGGCTCAAAATATGATTAAATAAGAGTGATATAATGGAGACACCCTAGGGTCAAGTGTTATAGTCTAAATTGGGCACTATTATACTAAGGGTATGGGACTAGGGAAAATGGAATAAGCATGAAAAAAGGATCCTAGCTAAGCTAGAATGAGGTCTTAAATGCCTACATATGATTCAGAATAAGTGAAAAGGTGCCTAAAAGAGTCATTAGATCAAGCAAAAGGGAACTATGGGTTAGGTGTCATTAGCCACACTCAAGTTACCAATTTTTTATTTTATATGACTACATTCCCCCCCCCCCCCGATATTCTAGTGATATAGCAAATCAAAATACTAGGATAAAAAAAAGAGAAAGCATACCTGAACTTACCTATAAGGGTGAAGCTCATGATGATGTTGTGATGTTAGATGTACATAGACAGCACGTTGTGAAGTATCAATTTATAATAAAAAATAAGCGTAGATCAGTTTTTACTAGATACACTATATCTAAAATAAGAACGTATAAAACTGGATAAGAGAGAAAAAGAGAAAGGAATGAATACACCTCAGTGGGTATGTAGACCAATACAAAACATGTTGTTATGTTGAGTAATATTAGATGATGTTATACGAAGATTAATATCACAAATAGAGCTAAGTGCTCAATTCTTTAGAAAGTGGCTCAAAAATGCAAAGGCTAACCCTTTGACTCCATTGTCACCCACTGAGTGAAGCTAGGTGGTCATGTGTGTGTTGATCAATGTCTAGACTATGTGCCCAATCCCTCTAAATAGGTGGCTCAAGAATACAAAGGCTAGCTATTCCTTGGGCTCCATCATTTCCCCATGAAGTGAAGCTATGAACCGATACTAGTATGAAAATGTATGTCATATGAGATGGCTCTTGAATCCCATAAATGTACTATGATCTAACATGTTGGCATGGATAGCTAAATGTATGCTAGAAACTAAGACACTTTTGGTAACTTTGAAAGATGGAGATTAGGCTTTGTATGAAATCCATTCTAAAATTTATAAACAATCTTAAGTGGAAGCCACTTGGGAACTCAAGAACTCAAGAATGTGAAGGGTAGAATTGTATTAAATCCACTCTAAAATTATGCCAACCACCTAAAAATGGAATAAGGCACGTAACTACTGGTAATGTTGGACTAGGAAAGAAAAGAAACAAATCTGTCATGCATATCACTCCCAATCATTGATTTTTAGAACATGGATTTTGATTTATAAGTTATATAACTATCGTATCTAAAATTGGAAGTGAGATCCATCATTCCATTCCTGATGCCCCCCCATATTTGGATTCTCTGAGCAAAATGTGTATTGGAACTATTGATTCTGAATTGGTTTGGTTGTGTAATCTATAGATAAACTTACTTTTTTTCCTACTTCTAGAAATTATGTTTTTTCTATTGTTTAGATAGGATCACTAGAAATGGATAGTAGCACCACTAGTGCTATAGTACAGTCTTGACACTATTGTACTGGGCCAAATCTAATGACTATTTTGGATATATGACTACATGCTTGGTCTATTCTAATTAGTTTGATGTCTGATTATTATCCTAAGTGTTTTGAAACTAGATTTTTCAATTGATAGGAGCTCTTATCTTTGTGACAAAACCCCTATTTATTACCCTCTCTTTTGAGGGTAGGAATGGAAACCCTATAATGACTTCCCTTAGAATAAAGAGCCCTACAAGTGTGTTATTTTTAAAAATATATGATATAGCAATGATAATTGATAGGATATCTCAAGATATATCATGTTTTTTATTGAGATATTGTTAGATCAATAGGGGTATGCTTAGATAGATATAACAATGTAAAAGCATATGCAATGTACTGAATTGGAAATGGAAGTGTTAGTTATTAATTATTAGTTTTTATGGAGGGATGGAGCATGATGTCCATTATTGAATCCAAGAAGTAAGATGATGCATGATTTGGATCATGGTATTGTAAATAATTGAAAGTAATCAAGAAATTAGCATAGAAGGAAAGAATCAAGAAGCATACAAAAGTGGCCAAGGGGCCAAGCAAAAAAGGGACAAGGGCACATGTCACTCAAACTTTTAAAAAAAAAAAAAAGGAATATTTAAATACCACATACACATAAATTTGAAATAATTAAGCTGGATTCAAATCCATAATCACATAGAAGAGTATAGGTAAGGGACATTGGTAAATTTCCAAAGGCACAAACATGAATAGAAGTAAAGGACATTGGCAAATGTCCTCAGGCACATATAGGAGATAGATAGAAATTGGGAATGAAATCACATCAAGTTAGGCTAATAAATAAGATAAATCATGTAAATACTAGAAAATACAAGCACATATAACTAATCAAAGCAAGAGTAAAATTATGCAAGACATGTTATTACGATACTAGGTATATGTAAGGAAATACATAAGTGATAAGTAATGGTGAGTGTTGATAGAGTAATCTATGTACGCTATTAAATAATGTACATCAACATGATAACTATAGTGTGTGGTATAAGAATTACATGACCTAGATGGTGTAGTCATATATAAGATTCCCCTAGTAGGTATGTATATAGATGTATGTCTCGATGTAGAAGTAGGATGACCCCTTAATGGGTAGAGTGAAGCAATAAAAAAGCTAGATGTCACTGCACACACTCAAAAGAGATTAGGTGAAGCATGATAATGTAGATAAATTGATAAATAATATCATAGAATAATATATGTAACTCTATCATGATAGTATAAATGTAAATCATGGATAATGCATACAATTAAACTCTTTTTATGTTTGTGACATATTCTAATGTTTTTTAATTTTGAAATTTTGTATTGTTTTTGGTAACTCTGAAAATATTTGATCTATGTAAAATTAATAATAGGGAAATTATGTACAATAAAGTATAGGATAATATGTAAAATTAGGCTAAGAAATAGTGAGACTAAATGATGAGTCTCATGGGAGACTCCCTATCATGGTGTCATGTATCAAGGAGAGGAATCATGTGTGATCAAGTTTCATGATGGAGATGTTGAGAATATGGCTCTAAAAGTTGTATATATTATAAATTCTCTAAATTATAAGAAGTAGGAATTGATTGTGAGGTCTCCCTATAACTCTGAGAAGTGGATGCAACTATAGGTATCTTAGGGACCCATCTGGTAGTAGTATCATCTCTCTAAACATGTGCTCTATGTGTAGATTCATGAGATCTCAATGAGACTACCCTAGGTGTGAAAACTATAGCTAGAAGCTATCTAAAATATTGAAGATGTGGAAATGTATGAACCTCTATGCTGGTGATGTATGCCTCAACTGTGTCTAAATCTATACTAGATGAAGAACTAGAAATGGAAGAGAAATTGTAACTGGTGGCAAAGATGAAACTAGTGACTATAAAATAGTAGATGTCTATGAAGTGGGGAGTGGTAACTCATACATAACTCCAACAAATATAACAACCTAATTAGATTTAATAAATTTCATGCATTTGTGAACTATAGAAGGTACTACACAAAGTTTTTGAAACTATGGTCGACCAAGTAACATATCAAAAACTCATATACTAGGAATAATAGTGAATGGTGTGGCTATGTGTATTGGACCAACCTATAAAGAAAGTAAAATCCAACCTAATAAACTCTGTATGTGCCCACTAAATCTAGTAATAAATGTTTTCATTAGGGTAATATCCTAATTTGAATATCCCAATTTCTATCATAATGTCATAGTGCACATGTTTACACTGGATCCATTATTGATAAGACCACTATGAAAAGGATGATTATGAATGTAAGCTCTGATAAAGAGTGCATGATAATCTAAATCATCCTCAATAATATCTTTCTCTAAGAAGGAGTGGAAGGTCTAGTTGGATCTCTAGAATTTCATACACCAATCATGTTTCTCAAAGGATGTGATTCAACAGGAGGTACCATGTATGTATTTGGTGGTGGTTGTGCATGATATACATGGTAAACCCCTGATATGTCCCTTGTCTCCTAATGTGAATACTATGGAAAAGGATTTGAGAAGATTTATCCTATGTTTACTTTGTTTGAGGAGGCACAACCAAAGTTCCAAGATCAATATGATTACCATCTATTAAATCATGTATCTTGTGTCTTAAACTAATACATTTAGTTTTTGTATGGCCTGGTGCCCTTTGAAACTCATAAAATGTATGTTGATCATATCCTCATGGAAGAGGCTTTGTTAGGTCAACTTCCCAAATAGGAGGGAGAGATATGATGTTACATTCAAATAAATACTATAAAACTCTACCTGAAGAAACTAGTAGATTGGTAAATATATGCTGAGGAGGTGTTGAAAAAACCACATGTTGAGGGGCTCTAAATCTACATTAACTATTAGTTGATTTTAAGTCTTGTTATCATTGACCTTGAACTATTATGGGACTTTGTTGCTACTCTTGTTTGTTATTTTTGAGATACTTGTATACTTGATTTTTCCCATTAAAATTAACTTGACTTCTTTTTCCTTTAGTGTGTGAAATAATTCAATGAAGGAAGAGAGTCTTTTAAACGTAATTGATTCATGCAAAGCTGGTAAGAGACTATGTTTGAAGAGATCTTGTAACTCTTGATCGATCATGGGGCTAGTAATCTTAGCCAAGATAGTCTTATATCAAAGAACATAATCTATGAGATGCTTATTTAACCTTTATTTTTACTATTTAACTTGGGAATACGAAACCTTGTTACCAATGTTAATTCTAAAATGAGCTAGGAACATGTCAGCTACAAGATTGAATGCACTAATCAACTGATTTGATAAACAATAGAACCATTGTAAGGAATAATCCTTTAGGCTCTATGGAAAGAGATTGGTAAGTAACTAGTCATTTGATACATAGTCCAAACATGTGTGAAAATATCTCAAATATTTCTCTAGATCACCTTTGCCATTATAAAGAGTAAGCTTGGGTTGAACAAAACCTTGTGTCAAGGGTGTGGAAGCAATGTGACATGCCAATGGTGTATGCAATAGATCAAAAGAGTTCAAAGCTTATGTAGATCTAGAGGCACCTTTCTCAATATTTATCACCTTGGATTGAAGAGATCTTATCTCTTACACAAGGTCGGCCACATCAGGAGACAAAGATGCACTAGTTATAGTTGTTAGAATTGAAGAAGGTTGAGCTACTATAGGGGGTTATTAAGACATAATTATCCCTATAGTGTCATTTATAACTAGTTGCTCTATGATTTGAGAAGATTGATCATTGTTTACTCTTTGATGTTCTTCTTGGAGTATTTTAAGCATGTCATCTTGCATGTCAAGGTGTTTAATTAAAAGTTCTTAAAGTTCCCTTTTATCAGTTTCATCAAAACTAGTGTATTGGGCCATTGTTAAGGTAGGAAAATAATTGGTAATATTTTTAATTTTTTTTGCAAAAATTTGTAATAGGTAAAGTGCTAGAAAAGACACGTACTGAATATAGAAAATGTAGAGTCCTAAAAATAGTGAATTGGAAATTGTGCAAAAAGGATAAAAGCTCACAAACATGTAAGGTGATACCTCAATAAGTGAATGGGAAATAGTACATCCAACTATGGTTTTGATAATAATACTTTTGCAAAATAATATGGAATTTTGAAAATGAAATTGGATTTTTGATTTAAATATGCAACTAAAAATTTAAAAAATTATTGAAAGTTACTTGATTGAATAGGACCTAGTATGTATAATTAGGGTTTTGAGAAAAATAATTTTTTTGAAATTTATATTTAATTTTCAAATTTGAAATGATTTTCTTATATTAATATGCTAGTAAAAATTCAAAAAATTGTTAGAACATTATTGAAAAAATACTCAGACCTAGTATGGATAACTAGGGTTTGAAAGAAAATTATTTTAAAATTTAATACTAAATTTTAATATTTGAAATTAATTTATTATTTAAATATTCAAGTAAAAATTCAAAAAATTATAGGAAAAATTAGTAGGAATTTTACCCTAGGGTTTCTAGGGTTTTTATGCTTAAACAAAGTAAGTCAGGTTCACCAAATGATTTAGCAATTTTGGGAATAAGTTAGGGTTTTATTCCTAATTTATTTAAAGGGTCTAGATTTATAAATTAATAAATAATATGTGGTAAATAAGCTATTGATCTATGAAATTTATTGGTAATTATAACTTTACTAAAAATGGTAATAAGAGGGAGAAAATAAGACTTAGCTTAAACTATGCTAATTTGACTAACACAAGATCTAATATTCAATATGTAGGCCTAGGAAACTATCACAAATCATATTTTGACTTTTATTTTCTAATTGGATAGGAGCGCCAATATTGGACAAGAGTGGTATCAGCATTTTAGTCCTTATTTAATGATATTAAACTATGGATTTGAGCATTTTTGGTTTTATTTGGTAGGTCTGTGTGACCCTATCTCTAAAGTTTTGGTAGTCAAAAGTCTATAAAAATCTTTGTAGAGCATATTTTCTCTTCAAACCCTATCTTCAATTATACTTTTATGAATTTTTAAATCAAGAGGGGGGATTAGTGTGTTTAAGATTCACTAGATGTGAATCCATACCCCTTTGTGGGCACATTGCCTACATACCAATACTCTAAAGAGGGATCAAGCCATATGTAGCTATCCCTTTGAAAGTGCTTGGTGTAATTGTGATATGAGAATGTAAGGAAATTCTAAACTTGGTGTGCTTGAAATGACTAAAGTTTGGTGTAAGTATTTGAATAAGCTAGAAATATTATTGGATGGTTGTATGTAGAGAATAGGGAAATATGCTTGAGTTGTTTGTATTCTTGTTTGCTTTGTGATATTTTCTAACCCATTTAGAAATTATCTTTGAATGGGCTTATATAGATATTTATTGGTCATGGGTTAAATGCAATTTCGCTAAACTGACATAATGAAGAGAAGGAATCAAGGAAAATTGGTAATCTGGGCTCAAAATGTGATTAGATAGGAGCATTGAAAAGGGTACACCCTAGGGTCCATCACTATAGTCCAAGTTGGGTGCTATTGTTCTAAGGGTAGAGACCTGGGGGGATGTAATAAGTATGGAAAAAGGATCTTGGCTAAGCTAGAATGAGGTCTTAAAAACCTACAAATGATTGAGAATTAGTGAAAAGGTGCCTAAAAGGGTCATGAGAGCAAACAAGAGGGAACTATGGGTTGGGTGTCATTATCCACACTCAAGTTACCAATTTTGCATTTTATATGACTACACTATTACTCAACAATACTATGAATACTATCTTAAAATCACTCAAGACCACTCTAATTAATCATAATCACATCAACATAAAATACTAATGATTAATTTCAAAACCATCCTAATCTCAAATCATCCACTAATGTTATCGAAACCATAATTGATCCTTATTATTATAGTAATAAGGAAAGGATTGATAGCATGAATAAATTCAAGTGGGTAGTTTCATTCATCAAACCTCAACCACTTAGGCAACACAAACCTAAGGAGCACCTAGTCCAGATTCCTACTCCAAAACACATCATAATGGTCCTCCTTTAGTTTATAAACCTCTTCAGACCTCACATATAATTCCTATGTCAATTTAAACATCCTTAAAACCCAACATATCAATACATTTACCTATCTCCGATTGCATCAGTCAATGTAATGCAATTCACCCTTCAAGTTAATATTTATCAAACTACATTAGCTAGCCTGATCTAGCTCATTGTGATAGTTTAGATTCATTAAACTACATTAGATAGCCCAATAAAATTCATTGTAATAGTCTATCTTCATCAAACTACATTGGCCAACACAAAATATTTCATTCTAACAACCCAAATTCATCAAACTACATTAGCTAACCTTATTTAGTTCATTCTGACATCCCAAATTTATCAAACTACATCAAATTGCTTTATCTACTTCATTCTAACATCCTAGATTTAACAAACTAGATCATCTAACCCGATATAGTTCATTCCAATAGCCTAAATTCATCAAACTACACTTTCCAACCTGATAGAGTCCATTATAACAATTGACTTCAATCATAATGCATTGGCCAACATGATACAATTCATTCTTCCCATCTAGCTTTATTGAATTGCATTGGCCAACTAGATGTAGTTCATTCTAATAGTTTAGTTTCACCTCACTCCATACTACTTGTTGCGTCAAATTGTGATTTCCATACACATGTCACTTTAGACTTTAGGGCATTTTGTGATTCCCATCCTTAATTTAAATTACCCTTTGGCACATTCTATGAACTTTATTATTCTTCTACATTTCTTAATCATAAAAAATCCATATTCAATTAAAAAATTTATATGCATGAGTTTATATTTCACATGCTCATCTTTGGTATAGATGTTGGCATAGACTTTGAGTGATATTTATGTCTCACATTACTTTATTTTTGTGAATTTTATTTCATTTATTTTCATTTTACTTATACCATTATTTCCTTTGTGGTTATTTGTTATTATTTATTTATACTTACACCATTTTTTAACATAGGGTTATTTTATTTTATACTAATTACTTTTGGCCCTTATTTCCATTGATGTTCCTAGGTAGAACCTTCAAGTTTTCCATTGATATTCATTTTATCATATTTTTTCATTTTGTTTCCTTAGTCTCTTTGTGACTCTTAGGCCCTAATTTATATTCCCCTTATTTTTTAATGACCATTTACCTTTACCCTCTTTTTTTATGAGTACTAATTTCATTATCACTTGTGATAGGTCCCTTATAGGTTAGTACTATTCATTAGTGACATAACTATCATAGCATATTCCCTCCTCTTTTAAAGCATCGTTTTCCATCATTTTGTTAGTTATGAGTGTATACATCATTATCTCACTTATTAAATGGATGCATCTCTCTCAATCCCCATATTTCACTTCTTTCATTTCATTTGAAGCACACATAGGTTAGTTTTGATATTTCACACTTGTGAGAAAGTATAGGATTCTTTACACACCATGGTCTTTATGTCCTTATCTTTAATAGTCAAGTGTGATTTTTCTTATGTTATATAGCTAAATAATGTATATTTGGTTTTATAAATTTATATGGAGTAGGAATACAAAAATACGAAATAGTTAAAATACATATCATACAAGAAAAAGGTGTTGATCAAAAGGCAAATACAATCTTAAAATTCACATCACACCAAAAGACATTATATGTTTTTGGCACATCTCTTATCTTATTCAATTATTAAACTTCATATCTAGCCTTATGATAAAGCTGAGGTCCATTGGGGTAAGGTAGGTTGGTAGAGTAGGTAAGGAGGTATCATTATATCATATAATTATAGTGACATATTTTATCAAACAAGTACCCAATCTTCTCGGTATACCAATAAATCTATAATGGGTCTTAAGGAACATGGAACACATTGTGGGAAATTAGGATGCATTTTAATTTTATTGAATATAGCCTTGAAGGGATTATATAAATACTTCACTTGTTAGCCCAAGCTTTGTGTTCACTAGTTATAGTGTCTTAAGTCCTTGATGTTGATGGCTCTTATCCTCATCTACTTTTCTAGTGTGTCTCATTCCTGTTAATGATGTTCACATCAACTAATGGTGTCTTACATTATTCCCACTATCCCATTATTGGGTATCACTTTTAGTTTATCACGTTATTTATCACATTTTCCTTTTTTTGCCTCTAGGCTTATAGTTTATGAGTTGTATTGTAATACCTCAAATAGTACCAAGTTTTACTCACAAAAATACATTCACATTTTCTTATCACACCATCTCATTATCATACTAGTCATGTCATTATGTGGTTATGATTTCTTACATTAAATTTTAGGGAAACGATTAAATTTGAGTTATCATTCCCTAGAGATTTTTCATGTTCATTTTTATTCTTTTTTATTTCACTTATATTACATAGGCCATTTTTCATGTATACATGTTTTTATTTATGTTTGACTTGGTATTATTATATCATATTTTAACTTACATTTCTTTTTTAGCCATTTATATTTATTCATGCTTATATTATATGAAATTACATTCATTTATTTACATATATTTTTTGGAGTTTTATTACATTGATATTTCATTTAACTATAATGTTTTATATGCTTTTTCACATAATTTGGTGCATTATACATTCATTTTCCATCATTTTATCATTACATGCTTAGTCTTTTATTTTTAACCTATCCTTGATGATCCTAACTTGCCAATTTTATTAATAATTTAATCAATTTTGAGATTTTTAATTGATACTTGGACCATCTTATGTATGCATGCATTATTTCTATTTTAATCCTTGTATCCTTAATGTTTCTAAAATTTAATTATTGTGCCCTCCATAATTAAGACTATGATATTTTCATGCAGACATTCAGTGTAAAGGTAAGTCAAGGTATATGTATGTTACTCTAATTTCTTTTAGTTATGTACCCATTTCACTCAAGTTAGCTCTGTTATTATGTTGATATGTTCTTTACCAAATCACTAGCCCATGTTACACTATTATGACAAGTGATGAGCTTTGAGTGAAGCATATACATAATATTTTTAAATGTTATCATTTGTTGATGATTTCTCTCTTGCAATAACCTATCAAGTTTTAATATCCCTAAGTGTATGCCTTTAAGGGTGCTCCAAGAAATGGGTTGGAAGATCATTGGTACTTCAAAAGATTCATTTTTGTTTAATATATCATGCCTATATCCACTACATTTTCCTCATACTTATCACCTAAGAAGTCTTCCTATTTATAACCCCTAACTATACCAAGTCTCATATTTTCTAACTATATAAAACTAGTTCAATGTAGTATTTATTGATTCCCACCAATTTTCAAACTAAATTAGCCTAGCTTGATGTAGTCCAAAAAATATGGTAGATGTTTCATAACAAAGTCAACCCTAGACAACCTAGTTTGAGGTTAAACCATAATATCTTAAACTACATTGAGGTTGGTCGATGGTGTCAAATAGAGATGTGGGAAGGGTTAAGATAACTCACCACTATAAATACAAGTGACCATTTTAGTCCAATAGAGAGGAGCATTCATTTTTGACATTGAAATTGCTCATAATTCTACTCAAGTCTACTTTTGGAGAAGCCATTGCTTAGATCTTGCCTTAGAGGAAAAACAACTTATCTTGTCAAATATTGGATGCAATAGGAGGAGTTAATTTATCCTAAAACTTGATAAAAAAATTTGATCCTTAAAAACACAATAATATCTTACAAATCACCATGGCCAAGGGCAAGATTAAGGATTGATAGGTTTTGTTCAAGGTAAGTATATTCTAAAACTAGATATTTAATTTGATAGATAGAAGTTGCATAATTACTAACTTGAATGAATCTATAACTCCTTGTTTTAATCTCCTCTACACTTATACTTATTGGGGCTTTAGGGTTTTTTAAACGTACTAATTCCCACCTTAGGTGACCTAGGCCCTCATTTGCATACCATGGTCCTTTACCCTTTTTATTTTATTTTTATCCATCCCCTTATTTATGTTTTTATCTTATAAATACTAGATTATATTAATTCCATTATTAGAAGACATATTTAAGGTTATTTCATTATATTGATTACCTAAGGCTTTGGAACCCTCTCCATTGATGTTGTGTGATAAGTTTTCCTCTAAGTATGTTTAGCATATCTATTTGGTCATATCTCAATACATTAAATATCAATGGGATCTATTTTATTTACCTGATTTGATTCCATATATCTTAGACAAGATAACTTATAGGTCAATCCTATCTCATTAGATACAACATCCACCCAAGAGGAAGGCAAACATGTCTATTTTTAAGGTATAATCCCCCTAATAAATATGAAAATTAGGACATTTGACTTTACATGTAGATGTTCTTCCATTAATAATTATCACTTCAAAGCTAAAAATTAGGCAAATAAAATATTTTTCTTGTTTGGCTATCCAAGGATAAATTAAATTATGTGTGCTACTAGAGTCAATAAGAATAGTGAGAGAGTGTTTCTTAAAATATCCCTTTAATCTCATATTTATATGAGTGGTTACCCTAGCCAAGGCATGCATTAAAATTTTGGAGTGTGAATTCATGTTTCTAGATTATTCAAATTTATGTTATACATCATGAGAATATTGAACATTTTCCCATTCTTCAGCATCTAGTGGTGACTCAACATCCACAAAATATAACTTATTTTCAATGAAATTATGTTCTCTAGGGAATTTTTCATCATAGATGTAACACATCAGTTTTTCATGATGAAGGAACATTTAATCCTCTATATTATTTTTAATGGGAGTGAATTTTATAGGAGGGTTTGTGACTGGTTGTGGCAAAATTAAAAAAATTATAAGATGGACACTAGGATGTCAGGGTCACATGGAAGGTTACTACATGGTGTGTTTGGTTTATAATCTTGAAAATATGCTAATATAGTTTGTAAAATAGTGTCATATCAATATTTCAAATCTCTAACTATGTTAGATAACCATTTTCTATCCCACTATCCTATAGCCAAGGTATAGTGCAAATAACTTCCAAGGGCTAACCATTTAATAATGAATCACATAAATAAACAAATAAAGGATCCCTATGGTTATGATTCAAAAACAACTAGGGGTATTCTGATATACCTAAAGATACATGTAAGGACAAGTAAATATATAACACTATATAATACCTTTTGTATTAGGGCATATACCCTCACTCGACAAACTCAAGGAAAATTAATAACTACTTAGCCCAAAATGATAACTTTATATTAGTTTAAAAATATTGGAACATATTTTATAACCTAAATTAAATAATATGGAAGAAAAAAATTAGGTTAAGATTAGTACCAAAACCCTATTACCAATTTATGATCACCAAGATCCTGATTAGGTGAGGTGACAACATACGATGGATAAAATTAGAGAACCCTAAACCACTTAAACTACTATGGGAGAAAAAATCCCTAGAAAGAAATTTGATTTTATATGATATGTACATTCATACAATATATTATAAAAATATATTAAATACCAAAAATAATTCTATAAATGAATGGGGGAAAAAAACTATATTGCTTAAAAAGGGAGTATAATTGTATAACAATATTGCTTGCCTCTTTGATGGGGTGAACCTCCTTTAAGAAATATCAATATAATACATTTCTTGTATACCTTTCCAATAGTATAGGATATTATTTATACTAATTTTATCTTAGCTAACTATTACTTCCCATGCATGTGGGATTATTTTAATTATCTCAAGGGATGACTTTAAAACCATATGCATCCATAGATTTTATTAAAGACAATAATTATGAATAAAGAGTTAAGATGAAGGGGTCCTAAAAACATGAATTATTTGAAAAAAAATTCAATAAATATTTGTTCCTAGAATGAGTTTGAAAAAAATATTAATAAAATTCATGCCAGATAATATTGACTTTTTCCCCTCTTTGAGCATCAGTATCTAATACTTGCATTACTTTCTCTTTGGGATTGTCTTGTATGCTTATGTTTTGATATATGAAAGAATATTTCTAGAAAGTGTAGTGGAATCTATAATTATATATGCCAATTCCATTTTATTCAAAATCTTCCAAGCCCCATTCAAAAAATCTATTTTTTCCATATACAATATTCAATTACTTTCATCAGTCTATATTTTTCTTAGGAACCACATCCCTATTTATACCATGTCCCCAAAAATTAGTCCCAATGTTTATTTAAAATAAAATTATAGACTCATTCATGGTATTTTTATCTAGGAAGTAAGATGTATGACCAATTATTATAAATTTTTACAATTAGTATTATCATTGGTCATGCCAAAATATTTGAGGAAACACAAATTCATGCCTACACTTATGCTTGAACTATTTATGATATTATGTGGACAATTAATAATAATTAAAGTGCATGTGATGGTACTATAATAGTTATTAAGTAACTATGCCTTAATATTTTTACATTTTTTTATCAATAATTAATGTTTCCACTATCCACACAACTCAAAACTTATCAATAAACATGAGAAACTAGCAAGAAGCTTGTATTTTATTTTAAATAATTATGGTGTAAATGATGCATTATGTCTTCTCCTATGTTATCCATGTTTTATATCCTCTAATATTATTCTTTAGCAATTGTTCTAGGTAAATGTGTAATTTAAACATAATTCCATGGATAGATAACCTCACCCACCAAAACATTAATATTTATTAGAATCTACCAATTCTTTTAATAACATTTTTTTAACTATCTGTGATCCATTTTTAGAGGTAAAATTTTGATCAAATTTTTAGGTCTCAAGACCAATATATCTATTTTTATTATCTCTGACATAATAATTTTAAAATATCCATGGTTGGTTTCAAATTTATTTAAAATTTCTTATCTAGCCTTACAATTAAAGACACAAAAGGTAGTTCCATTTCATTATTGATTACTCAAAGGACATGGTGGATATTATTAAAACTAATATCAATGTTACATTATCCCTTATCTATACTTGTGACATTAAACTCATAGATTTAGGACACACCCCTGTCGTGGGTGTTGAATTTTTTCTATTTCATGAAACCTTTGAATGAAAAGAAATTGTATCCCATTTATTAAATGATCCCTCATATCTTGATGTCACATAAACATTATTGAATCATATTTTTTCTTTATCATCACTACACTTTTTACCCATTACCCAACATTCAATATGTTTTATATGGATTCAAGGTAGGCATCCAACATTCAATATGTTTTATATGGATTCAAGGTAGGCATATGTAACCTTAGGCTTTATGTATCCTTAATTATTAAATTAATAGCAGGATATCTTTACCCTATACATAACATATTTATTATCTTAATAGTAGAAACCATTTTTAATTTATTTTTATTTGAGCCAAGTTTATAAGTGATCATAAGGAGTTGTTTTATCTCGTCAAAAACAATTATCTTGTATAATGTTTCTAAACTCATTATTTTTTTTCTTTATGAAATTATTTAATTTCATCCATAGTCACTTAAAAATTCATTTTGAGAGACATTATGGGTCAAAATATGAAGTTTAAATATACAACACCAAAGCAAGTATTAACCATGTTATTTAAATTATTTTATTCAATGGAACCAAATTTCTTTGGTTTAAATATAACAAGTATATATGCAATATCCTTTCTATAATTTATTTGGATTACATGAAGGACATGGTGTCTACTATCAAAACTAATATCAATGTTACATTATCCCTTGTTTATACTTGTGACATGAAATCTCACAAATTTAGGACACACCCCTATTATGGCTATTGAATGTTTTTATTCCATGAAACCTTTTGATGGAAAGAAATTTTATCCCATATATTTAATGATATTTCACCTCTTTATGTCACATAAACATTTTTGAATCATTTTTTTTATTTAGCATCACTACACTTTTTACTCACTGACCAACATTCGATATGTTCTATATGGCTTCAAGGCAGGCATATGTAACCTTAAGATTTATGTAGCCTTAACAATTAAATTCATAGTAGTATATATCTACCCTATACATAACATATTTATTATCTCAATAGTATCAAAAATTTTCAATTTATTATTACTTGATCCAAGGTAATAAGTGATTATAAAGAGTTGTTTTATCTCATCGATAAAAATAAATTTTCTCTTGTATAATGTTTATGAACTCATTAATTTTTTCTTTATGAAATTATTTAATTTCATTCATAGTCACTTAAAAATTCAATTTGAGAGACATTATGGCTCAAAATATTAAGTTAAAATATACAACACCAAAGCAAGTACTAACCATGTTGTTTAAATTATTTTATTCAATGGAACCAAATTTCTTTGGTTTCTATCCAACAAGTATATATGCAATATCCTTTCCATAATTTCACTAATATATCAAGTTATCTAGTAAATAAAACCACAAACCAAACACATTATGGGTTAAATATACCAACATTAAGAAGAGGAAATAACATAATGCTGCAATTGTTGAAAATGAACACGCACACCCACACACAAAAAAATGGAATGAAAATACATATGCCAAAAATTTTAAAAAAATTATATATAGGAATAGAAAAAATGGATAAACTATAGATTGATATTCTTAGGTTGGGAAAAATTGGAGCCATTGTGAGACAATTTTTGGCAAGATGGGGATAATAATTACATCAATGTGACCAACATCAACAACATGGTTTTATTTTCATCCATGGGAAAAAAATGAGTCAAGAATGAGAATATAAATATGAATTCAATTAATTGATCATGGAAAATGGAGATGTCAATATTACTTTCATTCATAAAAGGACACATAACATACATATTTTTGTCATGAATGTAAGGAGCATGTTTCAAATTGACATTTTAAATGCAAATAAAATGATACATACCTCCAAAATCCTTTATTTTTGGCTGCCCTTAAGGATATTCTCCTAAGAATAGTTGAAAAAAATATTCATTAGGTATCTCCATGAGTGGGATTGGGATCAAAACCTCATAGCACTGAAAATTACCAAAAATATTTTCTTCATTGTTGTATGGATTTTCCTTTAAAATTATATACGCTTGTGCTCAACATCAGTAAATTTTCATATTCACCAATTTGAATCTCAATATGTTCATTATTTGCCTCATGTTCTTGTAAGGAGGTTGAAAATGTATTTTCAATTCATTATTCCACGGCTTCTTTCTCTCGGGCTGAATTTTTAAGATCTTCTTCAAAGCACTGAATGAAGAAAGTTGATTCCACTGTTCAAGTTTTCACCATGGTGGGATTCAAACCATCACTTTTATGCCCAACATCAAGAAACTCTTATTTTTGAATTTTCCATATCTTGTGAAATTTTTAAAATTAAATAATTTATGTTTTCTTGATTTGTATGGCTCCTTAGAAATAATTAAAAAACTGAAATTTCTTGGTATTATCAACAATATCATGAATTAGATTTTTTTAAAGATATAAAGAGGAAAATATTTCTTGCCTTACCCTAATTTACACTAATCAACCCTTATTTTATGCTCCTCTCATATTATTTTCTTATTTATTTATTCTCTTTGCTAATAACTATCCATCCAACCAGTTTTTGTAGTCACAAATCAAATCTTGAGCAATAGTAGCAAATCTCAAAATATCAAAAACATGGATTGTGTTTAATAAATTCCATGATTCGTTTCAAAAAAGTATCCAATGTTTCTCTTAAAGGATAATATTCCTTTAAAATTTTATAAATAAAACACATCCTATCCCTAGTAGAGTGCCAAAAACTATTGGAAACTAATTATGATTCTTGGGGTTTCTTGGTTTATTAACTCACCTAATGGGAAATCTAAAAAAATCATTGGATAAATCACCATTGGTATGGGGATTTTCCTCTACATTTAAGAGGGGAATTTTCATTGTATGGTATTTTTTTGTGTTTTTAAGTACTTTTAACCAGAAAGCATAAAAGGGAAAAAAATTAAAAATGGAAAAAGTTAAAAATGGAAGAAAAGTGAAAGACAATGTAGGTGAAAGTGAGAAACCCATGGTAGAAAATAGTCAAAGAACCACCAAAGAAACTTAGATTTAAATTAAATGGTTGTAAATTCTTCCTCTTACACAAAAATTGAAGTAGTATCAACAAATGTAATAGGAACAAAAGGATTTCTTGAAAACACAAAGTCTGCTCAAAACTTGGATTGGGTACACTTGGTATAAATCCCATATATGGGGTTTTGAATATATATTTTGGAAAGACAATGAGTTTCAAAACACCAATAAAATACATAATTTTAATGGGTTATCTACAAATAATAATATAAATTACATAAATAAAGAGCATTAATAACCCATAAATCCAAAGTATGATCTCACCTACTTTTTTGTATTCTATTACTCAAATCTGAAAAAGTACATAACACATAAATTTAAAACCAACTCTTCTTGAATATATTGAAATAAATAATAACTCCCCTCAAAAAAATCATATTTTCTCTTTTATACAACTTTCCACTCACAAAGGAAGTTGAAAATCCATCCATTGCACTGGCTTAACCTAAATCTAATTTTACTCTAATTAGAATTTTACTAAGATTGATATTATTATTTGGGAATTTTTACACTATAAAATTCTATTATGATTTTACATTTAAAATAGATAATTAATTTTGAAAATAATTACTTAATGACTCCAAATACATAGCTTTTTCTAAGTATTTTTCCTTGATGCTCCTTTTGACATTATTTTATGACTTTAATTAAAATTAATTAATTATAAAAATAACTAAGAAATTTAATTAAAAGACTTGGCCAAGAATTCTCTTTCAAAAATTCATTCCTTGAAAATTTACAATAACATTTCCTTGTCCATTAGGTTGTGAGGTCACAAAGAACATCACGAGAAAAATCAATGAAGAATCACTCAAATGGGTAGTGAAATTTGGATGTAAAATTTACATCAAAAAAATACCAACAAGAGTAAGGACCATAAATATAGACATAAGTGTAATCATTAAAAAATATAGTCCTTATCTTGTGAATTTATTGACAAAAAAAAAAAATAGTCCTCATCATGTGTTTGCATTGACAAGAAAGTATGAAAATGAAATGTAAATTGATAATGATTTTGCCACTCCTTTACTTGAATATATGTCATCCTTTTGTTAAAATTTTACATGGATGTTTAATAATATATTGGTAGATGATTAAATAAGTTTATATACTTGTTTGTATCATTATGAGATTCATGCCTGATTTATTATGATAAATATGAATAATATGTACTCATAACATATATATACATGGAGTAGCCAATTTAAGAAAGCACCAATACAAAATGGAACCTAGTATGTTGATTTAATGAAGAATTAATACTATTGTAACTCTATAACATACTATTTTATTACTCATATTTATATGGTTACTATGTATTCTTCCTATAATTATGCCATTACTTGTATTAAGTTATTTATTTCACTTGTAATATATTGAATGAGTGGGGAAAATGCAACATAAGTTAATTTAAATATCTGGCATGTCTATTAATACTGTAATTCTATAAATTTAATAAGTGATCTATATACTTGTATTTGTTTTGGTATTAGAACAAGATACATTCAAGGTTTTATGTTATCATATTAATCTTTAGAGTGAGGTTTTAAAGATCTGTTAGGATTAAAGGAAAGGTTGATTAATATGAATTATACAAGTCAGATTCTAATTTTAAAAAAACTTTATTTTTTATGACAAAATATAATGAAAAGGGATATCATTTCCTCTATGAAATGGAAATCAAAGGGTAGGGATAAAAGTTCAATGGTTTTTTTGAATTCAAAGTGTTAGTTTTCACTCTGAAGAAAGGAATTTTTAAATTTTTTTACATTTTATAGTAAATCCTTTTTATAAAGGATACTTCATGTAAATGGATTTAATACTATTATACTATTAAGACATGTTATGCATGAATTAGATTAATGCCATAGACTATTGGGTGAATGAATAGTTTTGTTTTTATTTGAATCAACTTATCTAAAGTGAAATATAACCATTTATATGCATATTAAAGTACGAGAAGCTTAATACTTTATCAATTACAAGTCATTTTATAGTCAAGTGGTATGATAAAGGAACATTTATGACTTATAACATATTATAAATTTATAAATAATAAGGATTATCTTTGAAAACCTGTAGAGTTTTAAATTCCATCCATTTTATCATTTGTAAACTACTTAAAGTTTGGTATAATAATTTAATCTAACTTAACACTCTATACCCTTGGATTACTCTTGAGAAACTCACTATCAAAAACCTTTATTTAGATTACTTATTATAAAAAATATAAATTATTACTGATTCATCTAAAAATTTGTCAAAGACCCTTATAGGCATATTTTTTTATCTTATTTTGGATTAGTGTGATCTAATAAGACAAAAAAATTGAACTTTTTAGATTATATAAAGTATATAAAAGATATACATATTTAAATGTAAAGGGTTAGAATATGATTTGAAAAATTTCAAATGTTATAAATATAATTCACCTAATGTATTAAGATGCTTAGCACATTTACTATTATGTGTGGATCTAAGACTGGATGTAAGTGATAACATGTATAGAAGTATATTTTGAATCACTCATATTAGGAACTAGGTGTTTTTAACTACTAGGATGAATTCATTAATATGCGGTTTCCTATGCCAGATGATAGTGTCTTCTTTATACTATATTTTTCTATGTGTAAAATATCACTCTATTTTAATATAGGATATTGTGTCTGCTCATAATCCATATTTATGTGAAATATCAAGGTTTATTACGTACATAGTATCCATAAAAATTGTCTCCTTAAATTTAAAACCCTGGGTCCACTTTTTATACTATGTTTGGGCCTAAAAATGGGAAGAGATATGGGTTAATATAACCTCAACCACTCCCTAATGAATGGTTGAGCACTACCTACATATCCAATACTTTGAAGAGGTGAATTGTATGTATTTCTCCTTCTTAGGTGTATGTTCATAATAATGTTCCTTTAATGGATGTAAATTTTGATCTATATTTAAACACTTATAAAATGGAAACTTTGGATTAGATTGATTTATTCATACTTTATCTAAGACCTACTCCTTGTGTATTATGACTGAATTAGAAAATATAAGATAACCCCTTTAAATGTGTAAATGCTACAATAGGCTTGCTAAACAATGTTAGATAGGGAAACACTAGACTTATTATTTATTTGTATCGGACTCTTTGGGTACTTTACCATACCACCAAAATATGAAATTTATAGGCTATCTCATGAAGATGAATTGAGTTTGAAAAAATACCATTGTTTGGCTAAAATAATATTTTTTAAAAGTTGGGTGCTTGTGTAATTCCATTGTTTGTGGAATCACATAGGCATTTGAGTCTGATAGACTTATCTAAAAGGAAGGAATTCTAATATAATTATCTAGAGATAGTTTGAGTATGATAATGCATAGGGTAATCATAGATTATAGAATTCATGTAGGTGAATGATAGAAATTTTGGAAGGTTTGACACATGGGAAACATGTAGATTTGAGAGAACAGTTTGTAATAGCTATATGTGTATACAAAAGTTAGTAAGGTGAAATTAATCCAAGATTGAAATTTCCAATACTTGTCTAATACTATATTTTAGTGTCTATAAATTCATCCCTTACTTTAATATTGAAACAAAATAATATGAAAGAGTAAAAGGATAAAGAGATGTACATGAGTGTGTAGAACACACTTTGTCTTTGAGATAGGGATTTGAGTGTGTATTTTTTTCCATGAAAACCAAAAATGAAAACACAAAACTCAATGTCCATAGATGAAAATGAAATATGAAATGGAACAGATATTTTAAACCCTTAAAATATAAAATACACCTATGACAAGTTAAACTATGTTTCCCTTTGATGTGTTAGAGATGATAATTTTTGATGAATAATTTCGATAATTATGCTTCTTGATAAAGTATTTATCGAATTGGGGGTCAACATGCCCCATTTTTTATACTAAGGCAAGGCTATGGGTTTAAAATATAAACACCCCAATCCTCATGAAGAGGAAGTAGTGTCTAGGTCATTGAGCATTGTTGAACCTTAACCACAGTATCCATTAAAATAATATTAAACCTTAATAAGAAAATGGGGAGCCACATATTAGACTTATAGAGCAATGACTAGGCCATTTAGAATTGAACCTCAACTACACTACTCAATTGGTTGAATCAACCACTGAAAACATACTTATTGATTCAAATAGTTCACATCTAAGTATCATCAATGCCATAATAGAAATAATTAATGGTGTGTATGTGCATGATCAATTTTCATGCCCCATAATCCAATAGAATCAATTCCAACATGTATATAATGTTATTCATTTATATATATGTTTTTACAAAATATGAAAAAATCCAAAAACATGTAACTTTTTTTCCTATAAATGTGTCCATATGCCCCAAAAATATTTCTTAATATGTAAATATATAAAAACATGTAACTCATGTCATTTTAAAATGTGTGCATATAAATTTAATATTCCCTTAAACATATTTTAATTTAAGTCCCATATTGTGAACCAAAATGATAATATGAACGACTCTAAACTCTCTAAATCATGTAATTTGTACCAAAATCTATATTATTTGTAAATTAAATATTAAGTCTCTATGATAATCCCACTAATATCCTCCATTTTATATGAGGGATATATCCTATAAATTACTCATCTCAAAATAAAAGATTTAACCAAATCATGTTATATAAAAATATGTAATCATTTATAAGCATGTGCTATCATGTGGATAATTTATCATCATAATAGTGTATATGTCATCAAAGCATTTATGAAACATATAATTTAAGGATAAGTATCATCTCAATATAGATATATAAATTACTCATGTAATAGTAACCATCAATGATATAAGTAATGAATAAAGAACTATTCAATAATGTGCATGTTATAAATCATGGAACCATAGATAAGAAGAAATATGTTTGATATAGATCATGGCACCATAAAATTAGAAAACTTATCAAGCTAAAAATAAAGTCCTAAATTTATCCACTCATAATCCTAAAATTTCATGGCCATGATACACATAATAAATTACATGTGATAGCATTAAATGTCATGCAAGGCCAAAGGTCACACATAATAAGCAATCAAATGTCACAAAAGGCCAAGAGCTAATTTAAACATAATCAGTGATTATCCTATGAAATTGAATAGCTAAAATAAATCATAAAACAATTTAATCTAGTCTATAATATCAATATATTTCAATTTCATTCTATAGAAAAGTAACATATCCATTGAATGTAATATTGTGGTTAATATAAGAAAGAGCAAGACATTTTTAATAATTTAGTGTATCTCAATATGATAAATGGAATGGTCATATAAAGATGTAACCTATAATAATGTAACCTTATGAATGAGATTCCCCTAACATTGGCATGGTCCCTGGGTATAGGAATGCCCTACGTCTATGTATCCATGTGTCATGTGTAACCTGTATGTCCTACATTTCACTCATATATAGTGTGAAATACATGTGTATATGAAAAATGATATGTAATCTACCAAACATGTGATAAATAACATAAATGAATAATGTAAACAAGCAAACATGTCATGCTTAGGTCATGATTTTGGAATTTTAATATATATATATATATATATTAAATATTTTCATACATCAATATAAGTAAGGAAGGCCAAGTATCTAGATTAAAAATAGAAGAATGGGATGGATCTAAATAATATGTAACATATGTTAGGGTATATTTATCACCAAATGAAATAACATGGAAATGTGGAGGAAGTGAAGGAAATAAATATACCCCCACTATATATATGAATCACAACAATTCAGCTCAATAGAGTATGTGGAGATAATAATCGACATGCCCCTCCATGGGAAATAATAAATCTATGCTCATGAAATATGTAGATATGAATGTATGTAATCATTTAATCTTAATTTAATCCATAACATGCATAGGTAGTAAATATGTAGTACTTGATAAGTAACATGATAAAAAGTATGTACACTACAATGAGACTAATGTGAAAGATGTATAATTTTAGGATAGATGTCATAGATGTCTAAATCAAGATAATAAATCAAAAGGTAAAGATCAGGTGAAAATAACTCCAAAGGATCAAATAATGATCAACATAATACCATATGAACACATGTATGAAAATAATAAAAGAATAAATTAAATAATTAATTAAGTAATCATCAAGAAGCTATGTAAAATATATTATTTTGTTACTGACAAATGATCCCTTAAATTCAATGCTCACATCTATATCATGGATCCTCAATCACCATTAATGTATGTCATTTTATAATTTATATATTATGTCATATTTTGTATCAATTATCTTAGTTTTCTGAAAAGAACAATTATATATTATTGCCTTGGCACTAGTTGATGAAATGTTTTCTACTTTTTTATTTTGGTATGAAGAAGCTTCTTCTCTTGATATAGTAATAATTGCATAACCTAAGTCAAATTTTGTTAGTGTAGGTATTTAGTATCCCAAATTTATCTATTTTAGAATATTATATTTTCTCACATGGGTATTTCTTACAGTTGGGGAAATGCTTGCTTAGGTTCAGTTAGTGTGTCATAGGCTTGACTGGAAGAGAAGGATGTAAATCCTATGACCACCTTTTGTGTAGGAGTTACACCTCTATTCCAAGCTCCTTTGACCACCTTTGGTGGGGGATTTACACTTATAATATATATGTATTTGACCACCATTTTTGGAGGAGTTACCCATCACTCCTATATGTACACTTCACTTGATGAGCTTTCTCACTTAATGGAATATTGGTTTTGCTCCATTTTCATATTGTGCAATAATATCATTTTGTGTGATTTCATCTTGCTTCAGATTCATTATGGTGTGCACTAGATTTATCATGTGTGATCATTAAACCATTGAATTCATGTTATCCATACCTAACAACAAATCTAATATTTATCTAGTTTTTCCTTATTATTAATCTATTTTTAAAATCTTGAGATTATTATAAGACTATTTTTCTAAGGTTGGCACAAAAATTATGGTGTTTTTTACATCTCAAAAACTTAAATATTTTTTAAAATATCTCAGCCACTTAAAGTGATCAAAAAAATGTAGGGTATTTATTGCATGTAAGGTGTTGCTCTATGTATGGTCTACATGCATGCCTTGCTAGTAGAAGAGGTGAACAAATACTTTTGGGAGGGTTCAATGACCTATTTTTTAATACCTTTTTATGCACATTTATAATAAATATTTAGACTCCTTTCGTAGACATCTCATGACCTTCTAAATTGACACCTCTATTATGGCTCCATGTCTGCTCCTTACATCTTGAGTATGTTTTGTGCCTTTATTCTATTAGTTGTTGATTTGGACCATTACGCCACCTTCCATCAACTTAGTTGTATTCTTTTTAAATTCATTTTAAACTTGGAACATGTGGTATTGATATACTACATCTTCCTTATTGTATACCATGTCTTCTCTTCTATGAAGTGAATTTTATAGAACTTCTAGACCTTATGGGAGCTTGAACTTAAACATTCAAGGTAGAACACAAAAGGGCAACTAGGATTCCAAATAGTTACTAGCCATTCTAGGGTCTCTCATTCTCTCAAAACCCATGATAACCTCTCAACATGATGCCCAACCTATCTCCCATGGCCTATAAACCATCTAACCCTCTACTCTAGTCCTTGTGTCCTTTCTGATCAACTCCACTTCCCTCCAAAAGACATTCGACCTTTGCCTTTCCATGCATCACATTTTTTTAAAGAAAAGGTATTTTTTAAACCACCATTATAACTAACTCATGGTATTATCACTTTAAGGTGTATTTTTTTTAATTATTTAAATCTCACTTTATAAGGCATCAATATTAAATTATCAATTTTAAAGTATGTGCTAAAAGTGGGGCATAACTAATTATAAGTAAGGTTTGCTATTAAGAAGTAAAAGTCTTTTTATTTTTTTTCATAAAATAATATAATCTTATGGGGATAGGCATTAAAGGTGGGAGTTATTTTTATTATTATTATTATTATTATTATTATTATTTCATTAAAATCAATATTGTATTTTGAGCTATTAAAGATGGGAAGTTATTCATTCAAACTCTTCATATTCTCACTAGATGAAGACCAGAGGGTGAGGCCTAGTTTGGTAGGTGGACAAATCCCCTCACTTTCAAAAAATCATTTCTCACTCTTATCTACTCTCATTTTGGTACTTTCCTCCTTGAATACATTACCAGTTGAGTCTGACATCCTCATTTATTATGTAAATTTCATATCTTGACTTATTACATTGATTGTTCTAGATGCACTCTCAGCTATGCCCAACATATATTAAGTGTCCATCTCATTATTTGCAAAATTCAACAAGTTTCACCATTTTATATTTTAAGGGGGTGTATTGTTTTGTTGTGTCTATTTTAAAATTCTACTTTCACTTTTGATTATGTAAAAACTAAAACTTGAATTATTACTACAGCTCAACTTAACACAATAATAGATTAAAGTTGAATCAATCCAATAATTCCCTTTAACTATCACAAATGGAAAATTAATATGATAGTCATTTTGAGTAAAGGTTTGTATAGGATAAGCATGGGTGATGAAACTAAACCTAGCATAGATGTAGATAAAGTTAATTGATAGAACCATAGTGATGAATCCTATAGGATATTGTGTCTTTCTATAACATGTGGTCTCCTATTTCACTTACAACCTACCAAATCACCCAATAATGTATGGACCATTCTAGGAAATATATTTGTGTAGTAATATTTGATGAGAGGTCATTAACTTGAGAATAAATTCATTATATTTAATCAAATCAACTTTTAACCCTTCATTATTTATTCACTAAGTTTAATTACTTGATATTTTAGTTTAAATAATGTGGGATAGAGAAAGAAGATGACAAACTTATTATTTCTATACTCTCTAAACTAGGTTTGTACTATTAAGTCTTTGTCTATACTTTCCATGCCATTGAAAATTATTTGGGTGATGCATGGAAAATGTCCTCTTTAGATGATTTCATTTCTAACTTAACTAGGGAGTAAGACAAGTTAATACAAATGGACACATTGAAGTCTAGAAAACCTCAATCCCTAATTTTTGGGAATAGGAAAGCAAAGAATTCAAACAAAGAAAAGAAGAATATGAATATGAATCAAGATAAGAAGTAATACACCTCTACCAAAACCAACATTGAGCCCTCTTATTATAATTATAAACCTAATAAAGATAAATTTAAGTATGACTACTATAATAAAAATGGGCATGATGAACACAAGTGCATGAAGAAATAGATAGATTACCTAAATCATTTCTTAGAGAAGAAAAACATAAGTGCTCGTGAATATATTAAGCAAAATTTATCAACCCAAGATTATACCAAGGCAAAGGGAAAGGGGAAAGAGAATAATAAGGGTAAGGATCTTGTAGTAATTTCAACTTCAACATCTTCATAGGTTATTGACTTAGGTTCTTCTCACCATATGGTTACTAGTTTATTTTTCTTCTTTAGAGCCTTATATGATGTCTTTTATAAGTTTTGGTGATGAAACTTTTGTACCAAATTTTTGGAAAGGGTATGTTGAAATGGAAGGAATAAAATTCAATAGTGTTTCAAGTGTTCCTTTTATTTCAACCAATCTCTTATTAGTGTATCAAATCACTTATATCATAAAAGGCATGAGGATTGAGTTTTTACTAGATTTAGTTATCATCAATGAGTTGCATAATGATTCTATAGTGGTAGTGGTTATGATATATCACCAATATATCTTATATACCTTTTCATATTTTGAACCTAATTATTATCTGATTGCATTGCTAACTCATTCACATGGAGTCAATAAATTATGGCAAGATCAATTTGGCCACCTTGACTACCTCTACCTTGAAAAACTTATCAAAAATGACATGGTCATAGGCTTACCTCAATTCCAATTTTCTAAGTGACTTTATGAGGGTTTATCTCTTGTAAATTATCTAAAAGAAAAATTTGACAAAGTCAAAACTTGAGGGATTTACAAGCATTGGAGTTAGTACATAGTGATGAATTTGAGTCTTTTCCTAGTTTATCTTTTATAAAGGATAAGTACATTCTCACTTTCATTGATGAATTATTGAGATATACATTAGTCTACTTAAGCAAAATATTGAAGTGTTTAAATATTTTCAAGACTTCAAGGCATTTTTTGAGAAACAATCTAAGAAATCCATCAATGTTATTCAAACTGACCATGGAAGTGAATATGTTAGTAATAGATTTGAGTAGTTTTACACCATAAAAGGGATTGGTTTATGGTATATAGTTATAATCCTTTAGATAATGTAGTTTTAGGATATAATAATAAATCCTTGAAATAGATGGATAGTTGTATGTTTCACTCTAAGTCCTTGGCACCTCAGTACTGGGTTGAAGCCATTAATTGTGTTTGTTATATTCAGAATAAGGTTACTTATAAAATGTTGAAAGGCATAACTCCCTTTGAATCTTGGCATGGAATGAAACTTGAAGTTGAGAAATTTAGGGTTTTTATATCTCTAACTATGGCACATATAATGAATAATAAACACAAAGCTATGGAACCTCAGCCTAAGCCTTGCATATTTTTAGGTTATCTAGATGGTGTCAAGGAGTACCACCTTCTACATATAACCATACATGAGTTTATCATAGAGATGAGTGATCACTTTTAGGAGAGTCCAAAATAATTAAAACTTGGTTCTTATTCTCCTTTATTAGATTCACTTAGACTTGATTACTCTTCTTTTGACTCAGGTCATCCACAGCAAGTTCCTAAGCTAGGGTCTTCTTCTTCTTCTTCTTCTAGTTATAAAAATGAGGGAATTGATGGGGAGTATTCTAAATCCACCTCTAGTCATGTTTCATATGATGTATATTCATCACCTAACTCATCCACATCTAGGCCCCTATGGGCTAGGTAGACACTTTAGAGTGTAGGCACGTGGGCATGGGATCTAGTAGATGATAGACATACTCAAGTAGATTATTAGAATGGTTCACATGATTTATTTACTTAAAATTAAAATTCACTGACATTTCAGGAGTATTCATGCATGTCTTAATGGGATAGTGATATATAAGAATAATATTGTTCCTTAATCAAAAACCACACTTGGGATTTGACTTTACTTCCTAAGGGAATGAAGATGGTTTAATGTAGGTGGATATATTAGATCAAGTTGAAGTATATGGGCCAATCCATAAGTATGAGGTGGGATTGGTCACCAATGGTTTTTCATAGGTATCTGCTATTGACTACTCAAATACCTTTACACATTATAAATATGACTTCAATCTGACTCAAACTAACTATTACCACAACACATGGTTGGCATGTACACTAGATGGATGTGAAGAATCTTTCTTCATGAAGACATTGAGGAGGATATCTACATGGAGAAACCACATGGATTTTTTCAAGGTTCATTATCAGTTTGTAGACTTAAGAAATCCATTTATGGCCTCAAATAGGCCCCTTAGGCTTGGTACACCAAGATGAATTCATTCTTCCTTACTACAGGTTTCACCAAGTGTAATTTAAACCCCAATGTATACTTATTTTGGTAGGATGATTATTTATTGATATTGATCTTTTATATGGATGATATTTTGATAATTATTATTTCTTCATCATCTATTATATTGATGATTAAAACTCTATAGGATATATTTTAAATGATAGACTTGGGTCTTCTACATTACTTTCTTGACATCAAGATTTTAGAGTCTGATTTAGGGATTTATTTTGCATGCTTAGGTATGTTCTTCATCTTTTAGCTCAATTTCAAATGGATAATTATAAACCATTTATAAATCCCTTTATATCAGGAGTCAATCTTGAGGTTAAATTTTTTACACCTTTGGTTTATGCCACTCAATATTAATAGATTTTTGGTAGCCTTATTTATCAGACTCATATTATGCCCAATATTTCATATGTAATGGTAATTATCTCTAGATTCATGTGGGAACCCCATGAGATTCACTATAAATTAGTGAAGAGGATCTTGAACTACATTTAGGGCTCTTAAAGATTTGGGATTCATTACAAATTTGGCATAGAGATTGACTTCATTAGTTTTATAGATTTAAATTGGATTGGTGATACTTATAATCACAAGTCCACTTTAGATTATAAATTTTATTTGGGTTTTGATCCTATTAGTTGGTCTATAAAGAATAAAAATGTTATTTTTATATCATCCATAGAGCTATAATATAAGGGATCTATTAACATGTCTAATAAGGCTATTTGGATTTAAGGGATTTTTCCAACTTAGGCATTCGTATTAGGTATCCTAACATCATCTATTGTGACAACTAGATTACTATATAGATATACAAGAATCCAGTTCAACATCAACAAACTAAATACATTAAGATTCATATGAATTTTATCTGGGAGATTATTCATGGTCATGTCATTGACTTGAGATTTTTCCTATCTTCAAATTAGGTTGCATATATCTTTACCAAACCCTTCACTGAGAGAAAATTCATTATCTACAAGATCTTCTTGGGGTAAAATCTACATCAGTAGTAGCATCATATTTAGGTCAGGTTCGTATCCTCTTCACTTATTCTATCTCTCATTTGGGGATGATTTTTTCCTATGGGTCTTATACTTTTATTTGCTTTATGAGAGATTGCTTTGTACATGGGTACCTAATCAAACCTATTTATTAGGATCCATTTTTGTCACACTTCCTACATAATATATACTTATGGGGGTGTTAGTGTAGGTATTTATTTTCCTAGATTTATTTATTTTGGAATATTATATTTTCTCACATGGAGTTTTCATACATTTGGGGATATGATTACTTAGGTGGAGTTAGAGTTTCATAGGCTTGACTGAAAGACAATGATGT
Source organism: Torreya grandis (assembly GCA_037957365.1). NCBI lineage: Eukaryota > Viridiplantae > Streptophyta > Pinopsida > Cupressales > Taxaceae > Torreya > Torreya grandis. The sequence continues at coordinate 148,360 of JARHVA010000307.1, forward strand.
AAATCCTCTATCCACCTTTTGTGTAGGATTTACACCTATATTATGGTCTCCTTTAACACCTTTTATGGAAAATTTACACTTCTATTATAGGGGTCTTTGACCATTATTTGTGGAGGAGTTACTCAGCATTCCTATATGTACACTTTATTTGATGAGTTTTCTCACTTAATGGAATATTGGTTTTGATCCATTTTAGTTTTGTGAAATAATCTCACTTTATGTGATTTCATATTACTTTAGATTCATTATGGTGTGCAATAGATTTGTCTCATGTGATCATTCAACCATTACATTCTCATTATCCAAACCTATTAACAACTCTAATATGGTATCAAAGCTAATTTGGTAAATATTTGTCTAGTTTTTCTTTATTATTAATCTATTTTTGAAACCTTAAGATTATTATAAGTCTATTTTTTAGGGTTTGCACAAAATTTTAGGGTGTTTTTTATATCTCAAAAACTTCAAGATTTGTTAAAATACCTTAGTTACCCAAAGTGATTAAAAAAAAGGTAGGGTCTTTTTTGCATCTAAGTTATTGGTGTATATATGGTTTTCATGCATGCCTTACTAGTGGAAGAGGTAAACAAACACTTTTAGGAGGGTTAAAAATTTTATTTTTTGGTACCTTTTCATGCACCTTTATAATAAATCTTTCACCTCCTTTTTTAGACCTTTCATGACTTTCAAAATTAACACTTCCATTTTGGCTCCACGTCTTCTCCTGGCATCTTGAGTATGTTTTGTGCCTTTATTCTATTCACTATTAATTTGATCCATTACCCCACCTTCCATCAACCTCATTATAGTCTTCTTAAAAAAATTTAAACCTAGAATGTGTGGCCTTGATATACCACATCTTCCTTATTTTAGACCATGTCTACCATTCTATGAAGGGAATTTTATGGATCTTCTATACCTTATGGGAGCTTGATCTTAAACATTCAAGGCAGAATGCAAGAGAGAAATCAGGATTCCAAGTAATTAATATCAATTATAGGATCTATAGTACTCTCATAGATAATGGTGACCTCTTATCATGATGCCCATCTTATCTCCCATAGACTCTCAATCATTTAGCCCTCTACTCTAGTCTTTGTGTCATTTTTGATTGACTCCACTTCCCTCCTAAACAAATTTCAACAATGACTTGTTGTGCACCACATTTTTTTAAAGAAAAGGTGCAACTAATTCATGGTATTATCACTTTAGGGTGTGTTTTTTTAATTATTTAAATCTCACTTTATAAGGCATCGATATTAAATTATAATTTTTAAAGTATGTACTAAAAGGGAGGTATAACTCATTATAAGCAAGGTCTACAATTAATAAGTGTAAGTCTTTTATTATTTTTTTCAAAAAATAATAATGTTGTGTGGATAGGCTTTAAATGAGGGAGTTATTTTTATTATTATTTTTTCATTAAAATCAATATTGTTTTATGAGCTATTAAATATGGGAAGTTATTCATGGAAACTCTTCATATCCTCACTAGATGAAGACCAGAGGGTAAGCCTTGGTTGGTAGGTGGCCAAACCCCCTCACATTCAAAACATCATTTATCTCTCTTATCTTCTCCCATTTTTTTACTTTATTCCTTGGACACATTACCATCTCAGTCTAACATCCTTGTTTGTTTGTAAATTTCATATTTTGCCTCACTACATTGATTGCTTTAGATACACTATAGGTGATACCCAACATCTATTGATTGTGTATCTAATTATTTTTAATATTCAAGGGGGTTCACCATTTCATAGTTTAAAGGGTTTACTATTTTTTGTGTCTCTCTTTGCATTCTACTTTCACCTTTTATTCTGCAACAACTACAACTTGCACTACTACTACAAATCAATTCAACAATAAAATAGATTCAAGTTGAATCAACCCACTAATTCTCTTTAACTATGATGAATGTAAAATTAAGATGATGGTCATTATAAGGATTAAGGGTTTGTATAGGATAACCATAGGTGATGAAATTAAACCTAGCATAGATGTAGATAAAGTTAAGTGATATGACCATAATGATGAAGTGTATAGTCTATTGTGTCTTTCTATAGCACCTAATCTCCTATTACACTTGGATCCTACCAAATCACCCAATAATGTATGGACCATTATGGTAAATCTATTTGGGTACTAATATGTGATGAGAGGTCATGAACTTGAGAATAAACTCATTAGATTTAGTCCTAGAAACTTTGAAACCCTTCATTATTTTTCACTAAATTCAAGTTCTTGAGATTATAGTTAAAAGAATGTAGGATAAATAAAGAAGATGACAAAATTATTCTTTCTATACTCTCTAAATTAGGTCTATACTATTAAGTCTTTGTATATACTTTCCATGCCACTAAAATTGATTTAGGTGATGCATGGAAAATGCCCTATTTAGATGCTTTCATTGCTAATTTAACTAGGGAGTAAGACAAGTTAATACATATGGGCACATTGAAGTCCACAAAACCTCAAGCCCTAATTGGTGGGAATGGGAAAGCAAAGACTTAAAACAAAGAGAAGAAGGATAAGAATATAGATCAAGATAATAATAAGGAATCAACCTCTACCAAAACTAAAATTGAACCCTCTTCTTTCAATGATAAACCTAATAAAAATAAGGTTGTGTGCCTACTATAATAAAAATGGGCATGATGAACACAAGTGCATGAAGAAACAGATAGATCACCTAAGTCATCTCCAGAGAAGAAAAACATAAGTTTTCCCAAATACATTAAGAGAAATTAATCAACATAAGCTTATACCAAGGTAAAGGGTAAGGTGAAAGAGAATAATAAGGTCAAGGATCTTGTATTACTTTTAGCTGAAACATATTCATGGGTTATTAACATAGGTTCTTCTCACCACATGGGCTCTTCACTAGTTTATTTTTCTTCTTTAGAGCCTTCTAGCATGTCTTCTATCATTTTGGGTGATGACACTTTTGTACTAAGTATATGGAGAAGGTTTTTTGAAATGAAAGGAATAACATTCAATAATGTTCTAAGTGGTCCTTCTCTTTCAACCAATCTCCTATCCATGTATCAAATCACATATATCAATAAAGCATGAGGGTTAAATTTCTACTAGATTTAGATATCATTAGGGAGTTTCATAATTATTCTATAGTGGTAGTGGATAGGGTATATCACCAATCTAGGTTATACACCTTCTCACATTTTAAACTTGATTCTTCTCTGACTACATTGCTGACTCATTCATATAGAGTTAACAAATTATGGAAAGAGAAATTTGGCCACCTTGGCTATCACTACCTTAAACAACTTAGTAAAAATGACTTGGTCATAGGCTTTCCTCAGGTCTAATTCTCTAATGGACTTTTTGAGGGTTTATCTCTTTGAAATAATAGCAAAGAAATCTTTGATAAAGGCAAAACTTAGAGGGATTTTCAAGCATTGGAGTTATTACATAGTGATGTATATGGTCCTTTTCCCAATCTATCTTTTACAAAGGCTAAGTGAATTCTCACTTTCATTGATGATTTATTGAGATATACATTGGTCTAATTCCATAAGAAAAAGTTTGAAGTGTTTGAATATTTTCAAGACTTAAAGGCACTTATTGAGAAATAATCTAAGAAATCCATGAAGTTTATTTGAACTAACCATGGAGGTGAATATGTCAATAATAGATTTGAGTAGTTTTGCACCAGAGAGGGGATTGATTTATGGTAGATGGTTACATTCCTTCACATAATGGAGTTGTAAAATACAATAATAGATCCTTGAAAGATATGGCTAGCTTATGTTTCACTCTAAGTCCTTGGTACCTTAGAATTGGGCCAAAGTCATTAATTGTGCATATTATATTCAAAACAAGGTTATTTATAAAGCTTGTAAAGGCATAACTCCTTTTAAAGCTTGGCATGGAAGGAAACCTAAATTTGTTCACTTTAGGGTTTTTATATCTCCAACCATGACACATATACCAAAGAATAAACATAAAATTATGGAACCTTTGTTCAAGCCTTGAATCTTTGTAGGTTATCTAGATGGTGTCAAAGGGTATTTCCTTATACATCTAACTACACATGATTTGTTCAAAGAGACAAGTGTTCACTTTCAAGAGAGTCCTAAATTCTCAACACTTGACACTTATTATCCTTTATTATATTTACTTAGAATTGATGATTCTTATTCTAACTCAGATCATTTAGAGTAGGTTCCTAAGCTAGGGTCTTCTTCTTATTCCAATTCTAATAGTGAGGGTAGTGATGGGGAGTTTACTACGTCCACCTCTATTCATGTTATAGATGATGGGGAGTCAATACCTAAGTCACCCACATCTAGCCCCTTGTGGGCTAGGTAAACACTTAAGAGTGTAGGCACTTAGGCATGGGATATAATAGATTATAGATGTACTTGGGTAGATTATCAAAATGGTCCGAATGCTTTATTTGATTTATTTTCAAATCCACATACATCATAATAGGATTCAAGCATACTTGAGTAGGGTAGTTCTCTAAAAGAGTAATATTCTTCCTTAATCAAAAATCACACTTGGGATTTGACTTCACTTCCTAGGGGAAATAATATGGTTCTATGTAGGTGGATATATTATACCAAGTTGTAGTAGATGGGTTGATCCATAAGTATAAGGTGAGAATGGTCACTAATGGTTTTTCACAGGTAGTCAATATTGACTATTCAAAGACTTTTACACCTATAAAAAATATGACTTCAATCTGACTCACATTGGTTATTATCACACACATGGTTGGCATGTACACTAGATGGATGTGAAGAGTGTCTTTCTTCACAAAGACCTTAAGGAGGATATCTACATAGAGCAAACTTCTAGGTTTTTTCAAGGTTCATTCTCAGTTTTTAGGCTTATTAAATCCATCTATTTCCTAAATTAGGCCCCTCAAGCTTGGTACACCAAGATGGATTCATTCCTCCTTGACTCAAGTTTTACCCAAGTGTTATTTAAAGCCCAATGTATATTGATCCTTTACATTGATGATATTTTCATCATTGGTATTTCCTCATATTCTATTATGCCAATGAAGACAACTCTACATGATATATTTAAAATGATAGACTTGAATCTTCTACATTACTTTCTTAGAATCAAGATTTCATAATTTGATTTAGGGATCTCACTTGCATGGCCAAAGTATACTCTCAATAGTTTAGCTCAATTTCACATGGCTGATTGTAAATCATCTCTAACTCCAATTATATTAGGATTTAATCTTGATTTTGAGTGTTATACACCTTTGGTCAATAGCACTTAGTATAAATAGCTTGTTGGTAGCCTTATTTATCTAGCTTATACTAGGCTCGATATTTCATATGTAATGGGACTTGTCTCTATATTCAAGTAGTAACCGTATGAACTTCACTAAAAATTAAAAAAGAGGATATTACACTACATTTAAGGATCTTATATATTTGGCATAGATTTTTGAATTGGTTAGTTTTACAGATTCACATTGGGATGGCAATACTTATAATCATAAATCCACTTTAGGTTACAATTTTTATTTAGGTTCTGGTCCTATCAATTGGTCTATCAAGAAGCAAAATGTTATTGATATATCATCCATAGAGGAATAATACAAGGGAGATTTCAACATAGCTACTAAGGCTATCTAGCTTCAAGGTATTTTATCCAAGTTATACATTTCTATAAGGTAGCCCAAAATCATCTATTGTGACAAAAAGATTACTTTATAGATATACAAGAATCTAGTTCCACACTAATAGACCAAACACATTTAGATTCACATGTATTTTATTTGGGATCTTATTCATGGTCATGTCATTGAATTGAGAATTTTCTAGTATTCAGATAGGTTGTAGTTATATTTACCAAACCCTTCACTGAGAAAAAATTCATTCATTTATAGATATTCTTGGTGTATGATCTACATTAGAAGTAGCATCATATTTGGGAGGAGATTCTAGCCTCTTCACTTCTTCTATGTCTCTCTTTTGGGAGGATTTTTTTCCTTTTCTCTATTTTATGAGAGATTGATTTATACATGGGTACCTGATCAAGCCTAGTTGCCCAGATACATTTTTTCTCACACTACCTACCTAAGTTATACTTATGGGGGTGTTAGGATAGGTATTTATTTTCCTAGATTTATTTATTTAGGAATATTAAATTTTATCACATGGATTTTTCCTACACTTAAGGATTATTTTCTTAGGTGGAGTTAGTGTGTCATAGGCTTAACTAAAAGACTAAGATGTGACTCTTCTATCCACCTTTTGTGTAGGATTTAACCCTGTATTATGAGCTAATTTGACCACATTATATGGAGGAGTTACACTTCTATTACAAGGGGACTTTGACCACCATTTATGGAGGAGTTACTCAACACTCCTATATGTACACTTCACTTGATGAGCTTTATCACTTAATGGAATATTGGTTTTGATCTATTGTAGTCTTGTGTAATAATATCACTTTACGTGATTTCATCTTACTTCAAATTCATTATGGTGTGTACTAGATTTGTCTTGTGTAATCATTTGATCATTACATTTGCATTATCTTGACCTAAAAACAAATCTAATAAATTTAACATATCATAACTCTTACCAAGTGTGTCACCCATTATCTTTAACTATGAATTTTGTAGTATAACATTATACTTAACCAAATTAAGTTAATGTAGAATATATTGGAACATGTTTTGAAACCAAAAATTACCAAAAAATCAATATTTGTAATTCATTTAGTGGATTTAATAATATTATCCAAATTTTTCATGTCATACCCAAGATATTATAGCTATGTCATGCTACATACATTGATTTCATAAACTTTATAATCTCAACATTGGTACATTTCATGTGATCTACTCTAGGGATAATAATCAAAGGTTCTATGTATGAGGAATGATTTTTAGTTATACCCTTGGAAATCATACTTGTGACATTATTATTCTTAAGTACCTCTTGATTTTTAACTTCTTTCTTAACATAATTGATTTGTTAATTTTCTCTTTCATAACTATATTGTTGTTTTGTATGTGCTTATTTTTGTAGCTTTTCTTTTATTAATTTTTTGTATTGTAGGTTTTTTTTTTATAACCTTTCTTTTTCTATTTGTTCCTTATATAACCTTTAATTTTATAATTTTTCCTTATGTAACTTTTCCTTTTCCAATTATTTCTTTTGTAACCTTTCCTTTTCCAATTGTTCCTTTTATAACCTTTCATTTTCCAATTTTTCCTTTTGTAATTTTTTTTTTCAAATGTTCCTTAGAAAATGTAACAAAAAATTGCTTTGGTTTCTCACTTATAAAGGATATAATGTGATTTAATGCATGTAAATAATGTAGGATCACCCATATAAATAATATTTTAAAAAATTATATTAAAAACCTAAAACTTTTTTTAATGATGTCCATGCATTCTATGATATTAACAATAATATTTGGATTTATTAACAAAATGGACAAGAGATAAGGCCATCAACCTATTTCATAGCATGCCCCTTAGAGATTCACTTAGAGTCTTTTTAATTTTATGAAAAAAAAATTGAACCATTACATGTAGAATTTTTGGACCCATTCTTGACATGATTTTTTTTTAGGCACAAACTTTTAAACTGGGGAGATAGAAATGTAATTGACACTAGCTAAATAAGGATTATTGACATAGTAAATATTATCCTCTAGTGATGAAATATTTATACATACTTTATTTTTTAAGTCTTATATGTAATTTCTCATAGTAACTATCTGATAGTATGGCTTCACAAGCACAATCCTTATACACATATGATTGATATGTGTACAAATATTATCAATAGGGTGTGTGGTGTTGTATATTTATCGTATATTTTTCATATGTTACGGTTCTTAGTTACTTTATAAATAGGCATTGTTTATTGACCCAATGTGTATTTTTACCTATAATAATAATATGGGTAGTGTTATGACCCATAATTTTATGGGGAATAGTTGTGGGTTATATTATTGGCCTAAGGTTTTGGTACCCATGGTAGTATAGTAATTCTTAGGTATTTACCTAATGTTGTGCTTATATTTACTCACATATGTATTAGGGGTAGAATAGAATTTAAAAGTGTATTATTTTTTCTAAAAATAGTAATTTAATATAATAGTAAAGGAAGTTATTGTGTTGGTTTTTTCCCATAGGTTTTCCCAAGTGAAATCTTCCGTACCATGTAACATTATATGTGTAAAATTTCCCATATTCAAACTTTATCATAAATATTACATTAGTAATATTATATTTAATTGATTTATCTATCATTTTCTATTCATTTGGAAAATATAGGTTTTATATTTTTGGTGAAGGTTAGGGTTTCATTTGCACATGATAAATTGTTTCACCAATGGGATCCCCATGTGTGTGAATCTTTGGTAAATTCAATGGTCAGCATTTATATTCTTGGAAGCTTAAGATGGAAGACCTTGTGGACAAATATTAGTGGGTTCCTATATTAGGAATGAAGCCTAAAATTATGAAGGTATAATATTTAGGAAAGATCAATATTGAGGTAAAGTGTTTAATCAGATTGTGTCTATTATATTATATTTTGATAAATTTATTAGCAAATAAAATTTATAAGTAACTAGGGGAAAAGTTGTAGAGTTTGTATCAAATAAATTATCTAGTGAAAAAATTATTTGTTCAAAACACATTTATTCATTGAGAATTAATGATGATTAATCTAAAGATAAACATATGATTGATTTTAATACTATGATAAATTAATTATTTTATATTGAAATTAAAATGGATTAAGAATAAAAGTATATGTATTACTTTGGTTTTTTCTTTGCCTGAATTTTGGGATAATTTAGCCATAGAAACAACTAATACTAAATTAATATTAAAATAGAATACATATTAATATATTTATTATTATAATAAATGAGATAGAAATCCATTGAGTATTATTAAACAAAAGATTCCTTAATTATTAAAGGTTATTCACAAGAGAGAAATGAAAAAAGGCCTGGATAGTCAAAGTTTAGAGTAAACCTAAGACTATAATATAAGAAAGAATAAAATGTTGAATTATGGTCAAATGAGGCATTTTAAGAGAAACTATAGATCTAAAAATGTTGAAAAGGGTAAGTCAGTTGATGATTCCTAGTCTATAGAAAAATACCCCTAGTGAAAAATCGAGGGGCCTATTCCTAGAAACATCAAACTCACATGGATGCCATGATGCATGGATTATTAACTTATATTCCTCTTTCCATATGACTCCTCATAGGGAGTGGTTATATAAATATGAAAATATGAATGGAGGTGATGTCTTATTTGGAGATAACTCTACCTACTATATCAATGGTCGATGGAAAATCAAGATAATATTCAAATATGGAAGGGTTAAAACCCTTCCTAATGATTTTCACTTTCATGTTTGGCTAGAAATATAATTTTTGTAATCAAGATGAATGATTTGGGTTTTCAAGTGATATTTAACAAGGAAATTTTCAAGATGATCCATGGATCCATGGTATTGGCAAGAATATTATGCACTAGAACTTTGTTCAAGCTTGAGGACAAAACTATCATTGATGGGTTTAATAGTTTGATTGATCCTAAGGATAGAAATGGACTAAACAAAAATACTACGGTACCTTAAGAAAATATAATTATTTGGTATTATAATATGGTTCATATTGGAGAGAAATTCCTTCAAGAACTAAAAATTAAAGTATGGATCAAGGTATTTATTATTGTCCTTTAGATTTTGAATTTTATGAACATTGGGTATATATAAGTAAAAATCATGTAATTTTTTAGAGTAGTGTTACTAGATAAAATGGTATTTTTCATTTAATACATGTATATATGTTTGGACCTATGAATGTTTCATCTCTAGGAAAGTCATTTTATTATCCATCTTTCATAGATAACTAATTGATAGAAACATGGGTTTACTATATCAAGCATAAATATGAGTTTTTCAAGGAGTTTAATGCTTTTATTTTAAATCAAATAGAAAGATTAAGGTCTTGAGAAGTGATAATGGTGGAGAATAGTTATTCAATTATTTCAAGTTATTCTATAAGGACTGGGAAAAAAAGGTAAAAAAAATAAATCCTTATACACTATAGTATAATGGAGTTACAAAAATAATGAATAGAAATCTAATGGATAAGGTGAGATGTATGTCAAGTGTTGCAGGTAGCTTAGAAAGGTAGTTTTGGTGAGAATTAGTTACAACTTCATGTTCCCTAATTAATAGATTGCCTACATCATCCATGGTCAATAAAAATCCAAAGGAAGCATGGAATGATACAAAACCCTCACTCAAACATATTATGGTATTTGGTTTTAATTATTAAATGTATATTCTAAGATTAAAAAGAACTAGGTGGAAAAAAAACAAAAAAGTGTATATTTATTTCATATAGTATTGGTGTAAAAGATATAATATGTGGAACCTATATATGCAAAAGGATGTTTACAGTTGAAATTTTATATTTATATAGATTAAGTGGGTTCAAAAATAGGAGTAAAAATCAAGGATGAACATAAATATTTTCAATTTAAACTAAAAGAAGAAGAATATATGTTTGAATTTGAAGCAACTATAGAAGATGAACTAGAATGGTAGTTTCAAGAAGAAGATTCAAATGTAGTAGATGAGGAAGAAATAAAATATTTAGATGCTATAAATTCCATTTTTTATAAGATAAAATTGTGTGAGAAGAATACCAAAAGGGCATCCCTCCTAATTTTTATTTTGCATTTATTCTATCAATTTTATCATTTATTGATGAAGACCCAAGGACTCTAACAGAGGCACTGTGATCAAATGTAAATAAGTCATGGAATAAAGCTATGGAGGAAGAAAGGGATTCCTTAGATAAAAATCATACATGAAACTTGGCGAAATTACCTTGAGTTATAAAATGTGTTTGTTGAAAATGGGTATTAAAGAAGAAGTATAATGCAAAAGGAAACATGAAAAGTATAATTATCTCGTAGTAGAAAATAGATTCTCTTATGTATAGGGAATAATTTTCAGTGATATATTTTATCATGTTTCTAAGCTGAATTAAATTATATTTATTTTATATTATGTTTTTACTTTTGATTTATTCATATAAAAAATAGATATAAAGATAACTTTTCTACACGGTGAGCTTGAAGAAGAAATCTACATGATCAAACTAGACAATTTTAAGGTAAAGGGAAAGGAGTATTTGGTTTACAAGTTGGAAAAGTATCTTTATAGTTTGAATCAATCACCAATGATGTGGAATAATTAACTTGATAGGTATGTGTTGGGACTTTGGATTGAACAAATTAAAGCTAACACCTATGAGTATTTTAAATAAGAAAATGAAAAATTTATTATCAAAGTCTTGTATGTAGATGGCATGTTGTTAATTGGCAATAAGGAAATGATTAGTGAAGTCTTATTTATAATCTCAATTTAATATGAAGGATCTAAGTGATACACAAATTATTTTTTCCATGTAAATTAAAAGATATCATGTAAATATAAAACTATGGTTAAATAAAATAAAATATACCAAGTTCATTCTCCAAAATTTTAGGATATAGGGAAGTAAACTTGGAGTACTCATTTTTTAGTTGGTCAAAAAATATCTACTAAATAATGTCCTACTAAAAATTAAGGAAATGTCTTATGTCTTATAATATATTGTTTTTGTATGTCTAATTCATAAAAATGTTTGTACCAAACTTGATATTGCTCATGAAGTGGGATTAATAAGCACAATTATGTCAAATATGGATAAAACATTAGACTACAGTGAATATGATGTTTAGGTATTTATGCGAGACATTTGAATATGTAATATATTATCAAGGTAATCCTAGTGAAATCAAGATATTTAGTGTACATGGATTTGTGTATTCTGATTGGGGTATAAATGTTAAGTATTGTATATCTACCTATGCATATGTATTCAATGTTTGCAATGGAAAAATAATTTAGAGTAAATGGCAAGTAAGTGTTTTATATCCACCATAAAGGCTAAGTATTTAGTTACTACTCATTCAAGAAAGGAAGAAGTTTGGCTTAAAATGTTGTGTTCCACTATTATTTTCATTCAAAAGGTTGTAAGGATAGATTATGACAATCAAATTAAAATTTTATTACAAATAATATTGAGTATCAGTCTCAAATGAAACATGTTGATGTCTAATATATATATATATATATATATATATATATATATATAGGAAATAGTGGAGGAGAAGAAGATAATACAGGATAACGTGGACATAAATAATATTTTTTTTATTAAATTACAAGGTTCGGAGTATTGAGAATTTTTATTAGTGTAGAATATCAATCGGCATAACTACCCTTATTTTTAAAAATTATGCATATGTGAACCCCCTATGTAAAGTGTTCAAACATTTAGATGATAATGAATATTTATTTTATATGTTTCACATGCTTCACCCCTTAGGTATTCAATATCTAGGAAATGTATAGTTATCCTATAGCTATTTTCCTTTAATGATTATAATATGGTCAATGTTTGACCCATAGTTTTATGGGGAACCATTATGGGTTGTATTATTATCCCATGGTTTTGGTATCCATGGTATTGTAAAATGACTTAGGCAATTGCCTATTGATGTGCATATTTATACTTGCACATGCAGTAGGGGTAGAGCATAACATATAAATACATTATTGTTTTGTAAGATAGACAAGTTAATACAAGATTAAATGATGTTATTCTGATAGTTTTTTTCCTATAATGGTTTCTTAAGTGAAATATTGTGTTATGTGTAACATTGTGTGTGTGAAATTTATCTTATTAAAATTTTAGCATAAATATTCTATTATACTTAATTCTCTCATATTCATTTATTGGTCATTTTCTACTCATGTGGGAGGTGGAGGGGGATGAGGATGAAAATTTTGATGACCTCCACTTTATACTACAACATGGACTACCCTACCTCTTGGGATAGTGACAACATGGACCTTCAATAATATAAGGATGGTAGTTATCAAAACCTTGAGGAGTGATGAAATAAGTCATATATGTAGTTACTTTAGATTCAAAATTCATACAATATGTATTGATAAGGATATTTAAGCATTCACCATCATTAATTTCAACCTTAGTTTTATTGTACATGCATTTTACTAATTTTATTATGTGCATATAAAAGATATTGCATATTTCAGGCCAACAAAATATAATTATAATAATCATTGATTTAATTATAAAATATACATTGTGAATACCAATTATAATGATCGTACAATGTCTAGATTAAATAACTAACCATCAAAAGAAAACTATGACAAATGTTTTAAGAAAATAATATTTTTAAAAAACTAGTAATTAAATGAAACCTATAAATTATTTTGAAAATAGATATACCCTTCATCCTCTAGGATAAATTTACTAAAATTAGTAAAATTCTTATTCTATAAAATCCATATATAATTTTGGCAAAAAAATAGGATTTCGATCCAACTAAAATGAGTAACAAAAACCTTTAAATATTTTTTTAATAGAGCTTTTTTGAATTAGATATTATCCAAACAATAAACAACCTTAATTAAAGAAGAATGGATAGGTGAATAAACATGATACCCTATGGAAAATGAGAAAACATCAGATTTGCACCTATGAAGATGGTAAAATCTAAGAAATTGGGTCTGAAAATCTAACCCTAAGGTAGAAATATGAAACCCTAGAATGAAATATGAAACTCTAAGGGAAAAATTAAGGTTTTGTTGCTATGTTCTATAACTTATTTTCAATTAATATGGTCTATTAAGATATAATTTTTTAAATTTTTAGATTATATCAAGTATATCAAAGATATATGAATCTAAATATAAAAAGGGTAGAATATGATTCTTAAAAATTCACTTAATATAGCTATAAATTTCCTAAAGGATTTAGATACTTAGTGTGAAGACTATTATATGTAGGTTTGTGATTGGATGCAAGTAAATAAACGGTTGGAAATAGACTATGAGTTGCTCAAATTAGGAAATGGGTGTCTAGAATCACAAGGATGAATCTGTAAGCTTATGGATACCAATGCCATATGCATCTACCTTTTGTTAGATTATTTTATGTATATTACATATATGTTTCAATAAAATCCATTGTACATGATTTTAATCCATCTATGTGTGTCATATCAAGTCTCACTATGTGTGCAGTATCAAAAAAACCTATCTCCTTCACTTAGAAACATTAGGTTTACTTTTAACACTAGGATTAGGTTTGTAAAATGGAAAGAATGATGGGTGAAGCTAACCTCAACCACTCCTCAATAAATGGTTGAGAATTTAATACATGTCTAATACTCCAAAGAGGAAATTTAAACTACACATAGTTCTCTCTATTAGGTGTATGTGTGAAATTATACTCCTTTAATGAATGCAACCTATAATCTAAATTTTGACACTTGGAAAATGGAAACTTTGGATTGGATTTAGTACTTCAAACTTTAGATAATACCTTCTCCTTATGACTGATGATTGAATCATAAAATATATGTAAATCCCTTTGAATGTGAAAGTTTTAGAATAGGCTTGCTTGATAATGCTAGTTATGGAATTGGATTAGACCTATTGTTTATTTATATGGGACTCTTTGGGTATTTTTTCATGCCATTGATGTGAGAAACATACATGAAGATAATTTAAATTTAAAAAATGACCATTGCTTGGATTAGGACAAGATTTCATCAAAATTAGATTCTTGCATAATTATATAGGAATATAAGTTTGATGGACTAATTTAAAAGGTAGGAATATAGATTTGATTATCTAGGGATAGTTTAAATATGATTATGCACATGTTAACAAAAATCATGGTATTCATATATGTAATTTATTATTCCTCAATTTAAACATAAAATAGCTATATATATACAAAATCCACTAAGATCATTTTTAGGACAAGTATTAAATATAAAAAATAAACATCTAGCTTACTTATATTCTACATGAGCATATTTATAAAAAATTTAAAGGAATAAATTTGATTGCACATATCATTTTCATGCTTGTACCAAAGGAGGACCTAGGTGAAATTTAATTTATAATTGAATTCTCATGGCTTAGAACACATGCACATATAAGTGGGAGAACTATAATTTTAACCCTCTTTAGAGTATTAGAACTTAATAAATGTTGTGTTACTCAAAGGGAAGTGGTTAGGGTTAGTCCAACCTAAAAATCTAACCCATTTTTAGGTCATCATGTTTTTGAAATATCAATTATGGTTTTGATAAAAAGAGATGGAAATAAAATATAATCAAAGAAGACCTAAGGTGTAAACACACATATGAGCTATTTTTAGGCACAAAAATACGAAGGATATATATACCCTTAAAGTGCATAAATATATTCCTTATATTAGAGATAGTGAAAATTCTGATCCCTTCAAACTTATATTCCTAAAAATGGCTATTCCTTATATTAGAGATAGTGCAAAATCTAAGGATCAGACTTTACTAGTAGAATCTAGAGATGCCTTCAATCTTTATTTCAGGTATGAATACATGATGATGTAGTTATAAATAATTTCAAGGTATAGATACACCTTATATGAGTGACATATAGCTAGAATAAACTTAGAAATTACTTCCCTCTTTCTTTATCAAAAATTCTAAATTAAAACACTGCAATATCTAGTTTCCATTTCAATTCAGATTACTACATTCATTTCCATATTTTACTTCATTTGATTAGTGCATACTTTACCATTATTTTAGATCACTTAATTATAAAATAAATAAAACATTTTTTGTGAACCCAATCACTGAGTTGAGCACAAAAATCCCTATGTTTCCTCTTACATTAAGGTTTAATTTTTTTTACGGTTTCATAGTTATTCTCTATTAAGGTTTGACTTTTAGATCTAATTTCTTATTTCCCCTTATTATGTGTTTTTGACATTAGGGTTTTAATTTTGTGTCTAAAATATTTATAGACACTAGTGTTATATGTTTTCCTTTGTCTTAGGGTTATTACTCATTCCTATAATTTTTATCCTCTTGAAGTTTTAATTATAGTTTTTTCTTACACATCCTTCAAACCCTACTATGTCTCATCCTATATATAGTCTTCTTTTCTTACACATGTTATGCCTTATGACTATAGAAATAGATGGACCAATGTTAATATAGATGATAATGGTCATGAACATGTTGATAGTGATTGTGTGAATAATGTTAATGATTATGTAAATGATAAAAATTATTACTTAAATGATGATAATGATTATGTGAGTGATTATACTAAATATTGATATGTTATTGATGTGTCTTTGTATAATGGTAACGAAGGAGAAGTAGGTAAAATAATTATTTTAATTATAATACAAGAAATTATGTATCCTTCCCTTTTTATAAATTTATAATAGTCATGATGTAAAATAAAAACATAGCAAAAAGGAATCAACAAACATTCATTTTGATCTATTAAGCTTATGTCTAAGAAAGACCAATGTTTTTTAAATACAATACAACAACAAATAGATTACACACATGTTGCTTCTCATACTATTTAATATGTTTCTATACTTCATAATTCCATGGTTTATAATGATGTTTCTAATAAATTACTTGTGATGGTGATTCTATTGATATAAAAAAATGACGATATTTATAAGAAATGCAATGATAGTCATGATTGTAAAGAATATTTACCAATTTTTCAAAATTTTAAGGGTGGATTTAAGATAGAGATCTATTCTTCTTCAATAACTTACCATATCTAGGGTTTTTTATCCTCCAACACTTCAATTAGAGGAATGAACTATGGGTATCCTGATGATTTTTTACTATGGAACTATCAAGTAGGCTAATGCTCTCCCTAAGTAGGCTTTGAAATCTAAAGATACATTGGAAAGGGAGCTCAAATGGTGGATCTCAGAGAATGTTTCTTCAAAATTGGAAATAATGGTTCTATAAATCCATAGCTCTCAATCATGATTGGTTGCATCCTCTGAGATAGGATTGGAGTTGGCAACAAGTTAGTGGAACCTTATATGCCTAGTAAGACTAGAATAAAATTAGAAAGGTCTATTATAGGCATGGATGAGTTGTCATGGGATACATGGGTTTATAAGGAAATAATATTATTGAGATAATACTTCATAGACATTCTCTCTAAGCCAATAACCCTAAATGATAGAATGGTGCCTCCTCTCCATGTGGAAGATAGCATCCCTTCACTCTCCTTTGGAGAGGAAGTGATTGAGGAAATTATCAAGAGTGAGGATTGGTTTATCTCTGGTGGGATCATTTATAAATTCTAAAGGCATTATCCCAGTCTATTAAATTTACATGATTAGGTCTCTAAAAACTAACAACCACTTATAGATGATAATATGGAGATCTACCCATGTGTGAAAGGCTTCTTCATCCTAGTCTTTGACAGCTTAAATGACTAACCAAGAGTTCTATAGGATAAAACATGGAGCTAAGATCACCATCTTCATTTTATGAAACCCTAGTTTGCTAATTTCAACCCATTATTAGAAACCCTAACAACTAGGCTTATGTGGATTCATTTGTTGCACCTCATTTTGTAATTTTGGTTGACATCCTACATCTTGAGCATTGGGAATGCACTACATGAATTGATGATAATAGATGCCTTAACTATTGGCTTATTACACACCACCTTCACCCAAAATTTTTTGGTGATGGAAATTTCAAAGAAATGAATAGCAAATATTAACCTTAAAATCAAAGACCGTTGTGGGATTTATTCCTTGGATTATGAAGGAATCTCTTTTAGATGTTGAAAGTGGTATGACATTAGGGATTTGGTAATGAATTATCATAGCCCCAAATAAAATATAATAATTTCATGGTGGAATGTCATCCTCCCTTCACACCTTAAAATATTTATAGATAATAATTGGTATATCAAAATAGAGGAAACAACTTTTGTTTCTCCTCCAACAAAGGTAGTTCAAAACCAGTTTGACAGAGCCAAGTTTGGAAAAATTGGGAACTAGTCCTAGTTGGGGAGGATTTATTAAGCAATTATTCTCTATAACCATCTAAGGAATAGATGGTGATTAGTAAAACAATAAGGGGTAGTTAGATCTAGAAATATCCCCATGTATTATGTGATCTTGTACCCTGAAGGGGAAAAGTGGCATCTTGGGTAGAAGCGAGAAGACATGTAAAGGCTCTTAGGAGGTGGAGTGAGGCCTCACTACATGTTGGTTTTTCCTTACTTGGTATTATTTTTGGTTTTTTGTCTATTATTTTTTGGCTTTGTTTAGGCCTATTTTTGGCCTCTCTTAGGATCCTTAGGTTCAAAGGATTGGTGGTATTTTTTGTAATCCTAGGTTTTTGTTTTTATAAATCAAATGGGGGACCTATAAACCCTCATTTATATATTAAAAATGAATATTTTATATCAATGGTTTATATAAGTGGGGAAAATAAACTTGTGAATAAACCCTTCCAATTTATAACCATGTATGCTCATCATACAATGTCCATGATGCATGCAATGGGTGAACTCAAAAAATGAGTTGTTGCCTTATCCTTAGAATCTAAGGCATATAATTCTAAATTTTATAACAATGTTATACTAGGACAACTTAAAATAAAGAGGATACTCAATCATCCTTATCTAGGACGATTTATTATGTCTACATTTCCTTTATTTGATGGATATGAATATCCTCACCCACCTTGCACACTGAATATCTTCTCTCATAAAACATTCATGTGATGGTGTAGTATTAATAAAAATATTTCATTTAATTTTAAAAGGTAAGACCTTAGGTTGATTTTACAACTTACCTAGTGGTTCCATAGCTTTCTTCTTAAAACTAGAAGAAGCTTTCTTATCTCATTTCAAAAAAATTAAATCCCTAGGTTAACATTATAACATATCCAAAACCTTCAAAAAATTTATAATTAACCCATGAAGAATAAAATTTTAAGATTAAAAAATACATTACATTGTTTAATATCTCAACAAAATGATTTAGGAAAATAATTCTTTATAAAGATATTTTACCTCCACTTAGTTTAAAAGAACTCTCATACCTATATTTACTTTGATAAATTTTAATTTAATTTATTTTCCTATGAGATTGATCTTATAAAATCATGAACTCTTTCTTATGACTCTAAAATTTCCCATAATTTAACAAACTCAAGTCTCTAAGGTGAATCTTCATCTAAGAAGGAAACTACATATAAGACAATTAATAAGGAAATAAATTTAATAAGTCATGCCCTTTATATTGTTGACCAAAATATACAATTTCAAAGACTCAAGGATAATCCAAGTGTTATTTTATGAACTCTACCTGATAAAAATTTCATCACATTAACTTTTATTTGATATTGATTTGCACATTGTTTACCACGAGTGGGGACTAGGTCATTTTTTTATTATCCTTGAATCAATGGGCATAGAGATAAAAACTATTATAAATTTTAAACAAAAATTTAATAACTTATGGATAAATGTGTTAACACATTTTAGATAATAATAATGCACCTTTGGATCTAACTCCTCCATCTTAATCTAATTCACAATCTAAATATTTTGATATATTCTAGGAATTTTTTTAATGGCATGCATTGGTATATAAAATTAAAATTGAACTGATGGCCATT
Source organism: Torreya grandis (assembly GCA_037957365.1). Classification (NCBI taxonomy): domain Eukaryota; kingdom Viridiplantae; phylum Streptophyta; class Pinopsida; order Cupressales; family Taxaceae; genus Torreya; species Torreya grandis. The sequence continues at coordinate 167,957 of JARHVA010000307.1, forward strand.
AAAGATCTTATAAATTTAAAATAGACAAGGAATTTTTTTTAATAACAACATATACTTCAATTAATTCATGGTTGATTTTCTTACTTAATTAGGACATGATCAGATAAAATTACATGTAAATAACCATGAGGGGTCATTAGGTCATATCATAATATTAGTTTATTTTGGCCTAAGATAGTGGAACCATTATTTTTTATAGTCCCAACCATTACATAATTTGATGAAATATTTTTAAAATCATGTTTATATAAAATGGAAGAAAAAAATTATAATGTCAAATAAGCTATTTCATTTCATTTCCAAGAAGGTTTACTTAAATTTCAACAAGATAGAAAAAAATACTACAAAGGTTAAAATTACATCTTTAACTACACAAGTATAGATGTTAAATAAATGCAAACCACATACACATGAATAAACTAAGAAAGTAATAGTTACTCCTTTTATACACAAGGTACAATAAAATAAATAATCAGCAATTATTACTATGGATCAAGCATTGATCAAAGTATTTTATTCATTAGATATAAAGCATATATCTAGTGAAAATGAAATTAGTAGTGTTTCTATGACTTCAATACCAATAAAATATCCATGTGATTCACTTACTCATGAGCTATATCAATTAAATCAATATAAAATAATGAGTGAAGAATATTTATTTCATATACGTGGTTGGTTAGAGAAATTCATCTCATTTGATATTTCCTAATCTATTAAAATCATTGGATATTTATAATATGGATATGTGTTATGTTTCAATTCTATATCATTTAAAAATTCACAACTATACTACAAAATCACAAAAATATCATTTTAAGATGCTAATAAAAATGTACAAATGATCAAATAACTAGTGCATTTTCACATATCTAGATACCCAAGTCATAGACACATATGTAAATACATATCCAAAATTATATCAAAGTCAATAAAAATGTGTATCATGAGAATATGAAATAAAATATATCAAGTACAAATAGATCACTCAAAATGGGCACATGTTTCCCCTCAACCTCTACATCATTATCAACATCTTGATCCCTATGTATAGGAATTCTCAAAGAAGATGGTCCACTATTAACCTACTACACCTCTCTTGATCCTCATATATATATAATCTCACCTATAGGGTGGAATTATTTTCCATTATACTTAAGTGTTCACCCTATAATCAAATTTACTCTAATAAAATGGTATATCCTTTATCTACACTCTAAATATATGGGGGAATATCTTATATTGATAGATAACCTACCAAATCAGTAGCCTATCTCCTTAGATCATCACATTCACAAATAGAAATAATATAGGTAGAAACAACATGTGACATAAGGTCAAAAAGTGAAACATATATTCTATCAATGTCCTCATCTCTCTCCACCAAGTCATTGTGAATAGCATCATCTTAAATATGTCAAATCAAAACCATAAAATACCCCTCAATAATGGTGATCCAATAGTCATCTCTTGTATATTACACAAAATTTAAAAATCATTAAAATATATTAATAAAAATATATCAAAATAATTAGAACATTAAAATCTAATGCTTACACATACCTATACCTATAATAGGTGTATCGACCTATCTAGATCCATACACCTCATCTCTCTATTTACCCATATCCACATTAGCATTTATCCCTAAATATTCATATGACAATTCCACTAAAAATGGAAACAAAATAGGCTAACATGACTGGGCCCACCATTGAGTATAATTTGCATTGCATCCTACATCATCACCAACTATAATCACATATAAGGGATCTACCTATCATGTTATATTAGATCCAACTTTATAGTAGTAGTATTGTCTCACTCTCTAGGATTTCAACTTACATTACATGGATGTGTCCATACAATATGTGGTGGAGTGTAATGTCCCATTTCTAATAAAATCCTAAGGGTGGTCAATTATCTCATTTATTATATTTTAGGTTAGCTAATTTGGATAGTAAGGAAATATTTATTTCATATTTTATGGTCCACCATAATTCATGTGTTAAAAATGGGATATTAAATATTAGTATTTATTGCACAAGTGGGGAATGGTTTTATAGGTGGAGTTAATGTTAATTTTCTAAGGAAATTTTCCAAATATAATGTTTCTTTATAGGAGAGGATACTGATGGAGGCTCTATGGAATCTTGTTATTTTATAAGGAGCTCAAAATTGGGAAAGTTGGAATTAAAGACAAAGAAGGAAAAAATAGGATGTAAAGGAGATTTTGGAAAGTGGATAAAATATGGAAATGGATTGATTTTATAACTAATGTCATCTTCCCCAAAGCAAGGATTTTGGCACCCATCATGTGCCCTCTTGTTTATTAATATGATATGCTTTTATTTTGGAAGGATATTTTGCCATTACAACAATTTCTACATATTGTTGCACTTGTGCTTCAACAACAGGGTTTGAGGATGAAACCCCTTAGGTTCTTAGAGATTAGAAGATGAAAAACATTTGGTTTCTCAAGGGAAATCTCACTTAAGGATTTTATTTTCATGTCAAAGCTTCATTCAAATATCAACTTTTATGTGATTTTTTGTAATTCATAGTATTTTCCCAAGTATATGTTTCTGATTTCATAGTTAGATGTTTTGTGAGCTTTCACACCATATGTGTCAGAGTGTGATTTTGATTTATTAGTTACATTTTTATTTGTTTGATATCATATTTATGTACTCTTCATAAAAATTAGATCATGTATTATTACCTCCCATGCATGTTTAGTTTGAGAGGTTTCTGGATCTAATATTGAAAGAACTACATTATGTACTTTGTTAGTTTATTATAAAAAAAGGTGTTTATGTGTCATGCATGTGTTTTCATGATAGAAATAATTCATATTTTCCTTATTTTCAAATAAAAATTTAATTAAGGTTATTACAGTGGTATCGAATCCCTCATCTTTTCGTATTTTTGGGAGAGTTCACATCTTGATGTAATATCAAATGCATGCGAGTGATATTAGTGAACGAGAATCAAGATACATCCAAAGAGAAAGAAGAAAATTTCAACTACTAGATATTGAATAAGAAATCATGGGTAGAAGAGAAAAGGTGATTCAATATGATGAAATTAGTTATCTATATGAGACAATCAACTGAGGTTAGAAAGATCTAGACAAAACAATCTAAAGAACCTTAAATTAATCCATGTCAAAATTAATTTGAGTTATCTAGGATATTAGCATGAATAAATCAAATGAGGAAGAATAAATATCATCAGCAAATGAGAAGGTTTTAATTATCCCACCTTCAAAAAATTTACAGGCTAAATTCCTATTGAGGGAATAAGAATCACCTAATGAAAAATAATTTGTGTAGAGGGATCTAGGTAATGATTATGCATCCATACATGCAAGGTATGGAGAGCTCAATTATGAAGTGAAAAAATCCCTCTTTTTCAGGTAATTTTGTGAATCAAAAATGAAAAATAGTCCTAGGGGAGGTAAAGGCAATCGATAGGATCAACCACATAGAGAAATTCAATAGCGGTTGGGAAAAATAACTCTTCCTACTTTTGATGGGTCAAAAAAATCTACATGAAGGTCCTAGTTGTAAATTTTGGATATGTACTTCTCATTAAATCCAATGCTTGAGGATGAGGAAATTGAATTTGATACACTCCACTTAGGAGTGGCACATGAATGGTGGTACCATATCATGTTCACCTAAGGACATACTTCTATTACCACCATAGAAGAACTCAACCAAAGGCTAACTGAAAGATTTAATAGCAAGGACCCTAGGATACATTTTATAGGGTTGGATCAACTCAAATAAGGGGTAATATAGTTGAATATGTTATTGATATTCAAAATTTATTTTTCATGATAATTAGCATATCATAGAGGAGGCTCATTATTATTTTTATAAAAGGATTATCTGAGCATCTCAAGGGTCTTTTTAAGGCATTCAATGCTTTCACTTTACAAGAAGCTATCAATAATGATTTTGATTTAAAGACCACTATACCTCAGCAAAAATCTTATTCAAATCCCTTACCTTGGAATAAGGATAAAGGTAAATTTCAAAATAAATCTATGACTACCCTGACACAAAAATATGCACCTCTAAATGTAAATCAGATGGATGATGAGACTAGGAATGAGCTTATGAGGAAGAAATTTTGTTTCTCTTCAAAGGATCCATGGATTCTAAGACATGGATGTATTGGGAAAGGGAAAGTGTATTATATTGATATTGTTTTGGATCTAGACTCATATTCAAATGAATCTGAAGAGTTTCATGATCCATAAGATCCTCACCATGAAGAAAAGGATAAATAATAAGATCATGTGGGCACTCTTACATCCCTTTTAGGAGTACTTAGATACCATCATTTCAGATTTTGATGAGAGATTGTGGGACAAAGAATGATCATATTGATTGATAGTGGGGATACCCATAGTTTCATTTATGAAGCATTGGTAAAGCAAGGGAGACTTAAAGTCAAATATTTTAAAGGATTCAATGCTATTGTGGCCAATGGGTATGATATACCATGCAAGAAGAAGATTCAAAATTGTAACCTAGCTTTTGAAGACCACAAGGTTTGTGATGATTTTTATGTTGTTGGATTAGGAGATAGTGACATGGTTTTGGGTATGAATTGGATCCACTCTTTGGGAGAATAATCAATAAATCATCAAACTATGGAACTCAAATTTAGATCTGAAGGGAAGCAGGTGGTTCTAAAAGGAATCATAGATGGAGCTCTGTAAATGGTCATAGCTAGAAGGATGGAAAATATTTTTTAGAAGTGTCAAGTTTCATGGGTTGTGAGTTATTTGGTGACTCCATAGGATCCCTCAAGGGGTAAGAATGATTCAATTCATGTTAATATAAAAAATATTTTGGATATACATAGTGTGGTTTTCAATGATATGCCACCAAGATTATCTCCCAAGAGATGATTTCAACATATCATAGAACTAGATCCAAGGTCAAGGCCTATCATTACTACTTCATACCACCATCCTATAATGTACAAAGAGGATATTGGAAAGGCAATAAAGTAACTTATGGATATGGGGTACATTAGATGAAGTTTTAATCCCTTTGCATCTTATGTGCTGCTAGTGAAGAAGAAAGATGGTACTATGTAGATGTGCATAGATTATAGAGGCTTGAATAACAGGACTATTAATAATAGATAGCCAATTATTAAGATAGATGAGTTAATTGATGAGCTACATGGTATTTCATATTTCTCAAATATTGATCTAAGATTTGGGTATCATCAGATAAACATGAGAGAAGAAGACATTTAGAAGACTGCATTCTAATGTCACTATGGACATTTTGAATTCTTAGGTATGTCATTCAAACTCAATAATGCACCAACCACATTCCAATATTGCATGAAAAATGTGTTTGGTAAGAATTTGAGGAAGTTTTTTCTAGTCTTCTTTGATGATATTTTGATTTATAAAAAATGTTATGATGAGTATCTTAAACATTTAGATATAGTTTTAGGTGTTCTTTAAGAGCGGCATTTCTTTGCTAAATTTTCCAAATGTGACTTTGGTTTCACTAATATCCTATACTTGGGTCATGTGATTAGTACAAAATGGGTTTAAGTAGATCAGTATAAGATCCAAGACATTTTAGATTGGCCTCTTTAGACAAATCTAACATATCTTAGAGGGTTATTTAGATTGTGTATTTATTATAGGAGGTTTTTTAGTAGGTTTTCTTAGCTTGGATATCCTCTTACCAATTTGACAAATAAGGGAGCCTTTAAATGGATAGAACAAGCACAAAATTATTTTGAGAAGCTCAAAAAGTAATAAGTTCATGTCCAATTCTAGTTATTTCATATTTCTTATTCCCTTTTGTAGTAAAGTGTGATGTTTTAGGTGTTGTAATTAAGGATATCTTATCCTAGATAGGACATCCCATAGCTTTAAAACTCATAAAGATACAAGGTTATGAGATAAGGCTACCTATCTATGACAAAGAAATGTTAGACATAATGCATACTCTAAATAAATTCAAACAATATCTTGTATGTGGAAAGTTTGTTGTCAAATGGATCATAACAGTTTAAAAATTTTCTTAAACCAACAAGATTTGAATGATTGACAACATAAGTGGGTATGTAAGATACAATCATATAAATTTGAAATTAAATATGTTAAGGGAAAGAAGAATGTAGTAGTTGATGCCTTCTCTAGAATACACACTCTTTACAACATTTCCACTATATTTGTAGATTGGAAAGTTTATATTTGGATTGAGTATGCTAAGAATACATTTTTTGCTAACATTCTAGATGGATTAGAAAAATATGATAGGTACATAGTGGGAGATGGGTTGATTTTGTTCAAAAATAGAGTGTTCATTATTATAGAATCAAAAATGAAGAAGAATATATTAGAATCATTTCATGATGCATAATTAGTAAGAAATCTAGGATTATTAAAAACATAAAGATATATTAGAGAGATAATCTCTTGGAAAGGTCTCAAAAGGGATGTTTTTATGTATATCAGAGAGTGTAACACCTGCATGTAGAATAAATAAGAGTAAAAGTTTCCTATGGCATTGCTACAAACCACTTCCCATTCATGAGAAAAAAAGGGAGAGTATTTTCATGGACTTCATCTTTGGGTTACCCAAGGTACAAGGAAAACATTGCATTTATGTCATATTAGATAGATTGACTAAATATGTGCTTTTTTCTATCTCTATTGATTTCAAAGCACCTCAAGTTGCTGATTTGTTTTTCAAATATGTATTTAGATTATATGGGTTACCGAAGAAAATTATTAGTGATAGAGATAATAGATGTTCTCAATGCATTTTGATAGGATTTATTCCATCTAATAGGAACTAAGCTTACTCCAAGCACTAGTTTCCATCCACAAATAGATGGACAAATAGAAATTGTGAATAAGTGGCTGGAAGGATACTTGAGGAATTATGTCTCAAGTAAAAAAATGCCTTGGATTAAGTGGCTTTACCTAAGAGAATATTGTTAAAATACAAATTATCACATGCATATTGGTATGTCTTCATTCAAAGCATTATATAGTTATGATGCATTAACCTTTGTCAATCTTGTACTTTCAGATAGTAAAGTACCTATAGCTAGTGACTTGGTCAATCAAATTCAAGACATTTTGAGATCTCTGAAGGAAAAATTACAAAAATCACAAAAACAATAAAATATATATGTAGATAGAAAGAGAACAGAAAGGATATTTGAAGTGGGTGATATGGTGTACTTAAGATTGTAGCCATATAATCAAGCTTCTATCAAATTAAGTGGGAAGGAAAAATTGAATCCAAAATTCTATGGGCCATACCAAATCATCAAGAAGATAGGTGAAGTATATTATGAATTTAAACTCACTAAAAATTATAGAATATATAATGTATTCCATGTTTCTTATTTGAAGAAAGCAATGGGTATACATATAGTTCCTTCCATTAATTTACCCCTACTAGATGATGAAGGGAAATTAATTTTGGTTTCAGAAGTTATGCTTGATACTAGGGTGAGGAAGCTAAGAAATAGGAACCCAACAGAATACCTCATCCGATGGAAAAACCTTCTAGTTGAAGATGCCACTTGGGAAGGTCCAAAAATTTTAGAACATCCAAATTTGCATTGCTTGGGGATACATAATTTTGGGAAGGGGGGACTTGTAATGTCCCATTTTTGATAAAACCCTAAGGGTGGCTGATTAGATCATTTCCTATATTTTTAGTGAGCTAATGTGGATAGTTAGTAAATATTTATTTAATATTTTATGGTCCATCTTAATTCATGTTTTGAAAATGGGCTATTAAATATTATTATTTTATTACACAAGTGGGGCATGTTTTGCTAGGTGGAGTTAATGTTGAGTTTATAAGGAAACTTTCAAAATGGAGCATTGATTTTTAGGAGAGGATATTGATGGAATTTCTAGGGAATCTTGATATTCTATAAGGGGATCAAAATTGAGAAAGTTGGATGTAGAGATAAAGAATGATAAAGCAAGATCTAAAGGAGATTTTGAAAAGTGGATAAAATATGGAAATGGTTTGTTTTTCTAAATGATGTCATCTTCCCTAAAGCAAGTATTTTGTTACCTATCTCAGGCCCTTTTGTATATTAATATGCTATGCTTTCATTTTGGAATATATTTTTCCATTACAACTGATTTATATCAATTATTGCAATTGTGCTTCAACAACAAGATTCAAAGATGAAACCCCTTGGGTTTGTGGAGATAAAAGGACAAAAACCTTTGGTTTTTCAAGGGAAATATCATGTATTGTATTTTCATGTTAAATATTCATTAATATATAAACTTTTGTGTTTTTTTTTGTAATTCATAGTAGTTTACCAAGTATATGTTTCTAATTTCATAGTTAGATTTTTTGTGAGCTTTCAGATCTAGTTTTAGAGTGGCACCATATGTGTCAAAGTGTGAGTTTTATTTAGTAGTTTCATGTGTGGTTATTAGATATAATATCTATGTACTCTTCATAAAAATTAGATCAAGTATTATTACCTTCCATATATGTTTAATTTGAGAGGTTTCTTGATCTAATAATGAAATATCTACATTATGTACTTTGTCAGTTTATTATAAAAAATTGTACATGCACCATGCATGTGTGTTCATGATATAAATAATTCAAATTTTCAAATAAAAATGTAATCAAGATTATTACTTCGTATGCTAAAAAATACTTCATTTTAACTCTTTATTAAAATTTATTTTTTTTAACTCATCATTAAAATCTTCATAATAATTTAGATCCAAAACTATATAGTAACACATTCATATTCAAAGCACCTATAAATTCCAAAAAAGTTACCATAGAACTAACAACTAACATGAATCCTTCATAATTGTACAACATCCTCAATCCACCGATCAAAGTATTAATAAGGCCTCTATATAATAGAATCAACAATCAACATATATAATGGAATACAACAATCCATAATACTATGACTGTAAGCACATGGATCATTGATCCATCTCTCCACATATTTATATTTATGTATTTAGTCATCCAATGGATGACCTGTGGTGTGAACCACATATATATGCGTGTAATCCAACACATGTTAAAAGGCATTTATCCAAGACCACCATTATAATACTCTTGGGTAAAGAGATACAAATCTATAAAAAAAAAAGGGATAACATAATATAGCCCTAAAATACATAGTATCATTTGTCTTAGTTTCATCAATGATAATATTCATATCATAGGATATGGTCATGCAATTGTGACACACAATAATAAAATAAATGATTATAACACCTATATAGTTATGCACACATGGAATATAAAATAACATAATCTTTGAAATAAAAATGGTAGAATAATTTGGGGAATATTTTGTGCCATAATCATGACATGTCATTAATATATGGGATCACCCTTTCTAGATTGGTCCCTCAATAGCTTATAAAATAGCCCAAGCACCTACAACTAGAAATCAAATAATGTGCCACACATCCCCCAATGTTATTATCATCTCCCTAGTAGGGGGCCAAAAAGTACATGTATCAACATTCCATCTCTCTTTTAAATTACTAATTAAATTCATATCATAAGGCATCAATCCTAGTTGACCAACATGGCCAAGCCCCAAAGTATTAATCAATCATTTCTTAGAATTACTAAATGCCAGACCTAATATGGTATCCATGTGTCTCCCATAAATAAATTATCAAACGTATATATCTCTCTATAAGCACATAAAAACTATAAATCCAAGATCAAGTTCAAGATAAAAATATAGAAAAGTATATGAGAATGAAAAATTAAACACTACAATAATATTTCATGCCCATTAGATGTTTACGATAGTGAAAAGACATTTATGATAGACACTACCAATAAAATTTTAGGTAATGCCAAAAAAGGTTGGACACTGTTGGTAGCCTATCTAACATAATTAAAAATGTGTAAATGTAAATAGAAATAATAAAATAAAAAGATTCAAAGTACTAGAAAAATCAATAAAAACTTTTTTGGGGAGAAAACACTAGTCCTAGTGGCTTCTATACTTGATGGGATGCCTCAAGAATCTAAAATTGAGTGGGGATAACACCTCATCACATCAACAATATTTTAGGTCAAATTAATAAAATGGGTTTGGAGTGAAAATGAATTCTAAAAATAAAAATCTTAAACCCAATTATGTCAAAATTAATTTGATGCTTATAGTTTCAAATATCAAGATTGATTCAGAATAAAATTTGATTTTTTATATCTTGAGGCTCATCTCTCCATTTCACCTCCTATTAATTATGTTGGAACACATGTAATACAACATTACATATAGTGACATTTTTATGTTAATTTATTATTATAGAAAAACATTACATTTTATATAATTATTTATAAGATATATATAAATTTACTTAGCAATTAGTAATCATTTACAATAATATTATAATTGTAGGAAATCGTAAGACTTGTTTCTAATAATAATTATATTGCCTTTAAAAATACATCACCATTAAAATATTTTATTTTATGGAACATAATTGTTTATGATATTAATCTATCTACTAGGGGAAATCAATGTGACTTCAGCTAATAGATATACATCCACTCACATGTGGGATACAAACATTTAATACAATTATAAAAATAACTCAACACTTCCATATTAATGTTTGTCATCAACATTAAATTCTTAATTTTAAAAGAAATACTATGTATCTTATCATCATTATATCTTATGTGCCATAAAAAATCCCTTGCCTTGTATTACATATTTTATATGTGTTCGTAATGGTTAAAATATTTTTATAATTACATATCTTATCATTTTTATCAATTCTTACAAATCCAATTGTAAGATTTCTTTTTATTTTATTTATTTATTTATTTTTACTTTTATTGTTAGGTGTTATCAACTGAATTTTTAAAATTTTAAGACCTAATCAATATGTAATGATTTTCATTTTTTGATTATTATTGATGTTTTCCATTGATATGTTATTACTATTTGATCTCGTCACTTTATTATTTTTACGACTTCATCAATAATATATTATTAGTTACTATTTTTGGACAACCTTTTTAATCATTCTAATAATTATTAGTTAAATATTTTTTTAGTACCATGCAAATATTTAATTTAATTTCTAATCATTTTAATTTTCTATATTTAACTTTCAAAATTGTTTATTATTATTATTATTATTATTATTATTATTATTATTATTATTATTATTATTATTATTATTATTATTATTATTATTATTATTATTATTATTATTATTATTATTATTGATATTGGTTAAAAATATTAGAAGAATTTAATGATTAATATTTTTATTTTATGAATTGGTTTTTAGTCATATATTTAAGCCTGTTATCATATTATTTTAATTGTACTTACTTTTTCATCCTAACATCTCTTAGATATACTTAAATTTTCAATCACTAATCATTATATTCTCATCTTGATGGTGGTTCACAAAGCATGTTCTAAGGTGTCAATCCAAAAGATTTCACATAATTGTATTTTAGAAGCATTTGTCACTACATATATTATCATGTTTGTATATTTATTTTACATGATTATACATTTTCTATATAACAAATTATGTGCATAACTCTTTCTTTTAATATGAGTGATTTGTAGGCTTAATCCCTCATTTCAAATTATGGGCATACAATAGGGTTTTTTCATATATTCAATCCATATCAAATAGACCATTTGAATTATAAGACAAATTATATGATCCATGAGTCAAATGAGAAAATACATACATATTTGGGGCACTCTACATGATTATGAAGAATAATTGAGACATTATATAACATTTTTACATACATATGTTGGCATTCCATATTATTTTGATGGATAGATGGATAATATTTGGACATGGACTTTATTCATGTGAAAACTATTATATTTTTTACAGTGGGGAAAAATAGTACTACATAATCACTTTGGGTCTATAATCATCTACATCGTTTAATCCTTTTACATACAAACTTATTTTAAGGTCATAATTTTGCATACGACCTTGTTCTATGGTTCCACTTCTACATACAACCCTATTTATGTGTTCCAACATTATATACAAACTTGTTTGAGGGTTTTAATTTTACATATAAACTTGTTTCAAGGTTCCACTTTTACATATAAACCCAATTTTGGGGTTCCAAATTTAAAGACGGTTGATAAAAAGCCTTGTTTGATTATTTGGCCAAGAAAAGGGAAAGGCTAAGATCACCTTAACCATATGGATTGGGTTATGTTGTTTTCATGGTATCTCCACTCCAAATGACATGAGTAACCTTTAGGATCAATAGAAAATTGCACACCAATAAGTGTAGTCATTATTTTATTATTTTGGTTTTTCATTTTGATTATGATGTCATCTATTTGGAATAGAAATGTATCTAAGTGTGTCCAAAATTACTTACAGGTATGCAATGGATGTTATGAAACACTAGGGAAAGGAAGCTCAAAATTAAAAATGATGCTGTAGACATGCATTTTTTTGTCACTTTAAGCTAGTTGTTTTATTACTTTTAGGAAACTAGTGTTTAGTTCCTAAACAATAAAGGGCTTGGAATAAGGGGAAAATCTAGTTTAGTGTGGCAAAATATAGATTTTTATCAAAAAATTTACATGAGGAAGAGAAATAAACTTATCTAAAAATGGACTAAAATGAATGATTCAAGAGCTAGAAATTGTGGTGCAGAAATAGGACATTATCATTAATCTGGATCTGACCTTCATTTTATGATTGGACAAGAGCATTGGAACAGGAGACCCTAGTGTCTAGTGTTATAGTCTTTTTTTCTTCTATTATATTAAAGGTATGATATTTTTAGGTTTTTATTTTTTGTCTCAGTGTGAGCCTATGTATGAAATTTTGAGGGCTAAATGTTGACAGAGCTCATTGTAGATCCATTTTAATATCCAAACCTTAGGTTTATCTACACATAGGAAAACAACAAATACATTAAAAGTAGAAGGGGGTAAAATGGGTTAGGGGAAGTATGATCATATGATCTATAACCTTTGTTGTCCTGATCACTACCTACATTAGCCCTCAATCTAGGGTCTTAGATCAAATGTAGATTTCCCTTAGGAAACATGCATAATCAATGTGCATGGTAGATGCAAGAATGAATTTTCACCCAGGTCTATGTGTGATGTAAAATTTTGATCCATAATATTGATTGATTTTAATTATGTAATGTGCCAAAGTATTAAATGTTAGATATAAAATGCCTTGTGTATTTATTTACATAGGAGACTATTTTGAATTTGGGAGCTTTATTCACATTAGGCCGACATTAGAAAACTTAAGGATGAAGATAAAAAGGGACTAAGACTCATTAAGTGAGGGAAATTGATCATTAGAACTCAAAATGACCGTAGATAGGAGTGTTGGAAATGGACACCTTAGGGACTAGCACTATAGTTCAATCCCAACACTCATATCCTATATGTTAGAGAACTGGGGGGATGGAAAGAACATGGGAAATCTAACCTAGCTAAGGTGGAATGACCATTTGAAAGGATCTAGATGACTGGGAATAAGCAAAAATATGACTCAAGCATGAAATAAGAATATGATGATTAAGATGAAAGACATGGCTAAATGTGAACAAAGCTCATATTCTCCAATCAAAGCTTCCTATGAAAGGATTGTGAAAATACATGATATGTGTGGTTACTTGACCAATTAAGGTATATATGTTTCCCCCCTTTTAATATAGTGATGCAATGAAATAAAGTACTAGAGTAAAAAAAGAAAATAAAATGCATACCTGAACCTACTTGTGTGAAGATAAGTGTGTTGAAAAAGGGTCTAACTCACTTCTTGGCTAGGGAAGTAGATGGAGAGATGAATAGTGCTTAAAGAAAGAAAGAATCATTGAAATGTATGACCCCTATACTGAATCTAAAAGTGAAATCTATGTAATATGGAGAAGGAGGGCAATGATTTCCTCCTATGTTGAATCTAACTGGAATGAGAAATCCTTAGAGGCCCAAAACTAATGTCTTCCCTCTATCCCAAATAAACTCATGTAATATGGAATGTGTGTATAGAATTATGTATGATATGAAGAGCAAAATCTATCATGCCCCCACTCTGAATATCTAAACTAAAATTGATAAATGCTCAGAGACCCAAAACCAATGTTTGTCCTCTATCCTATACAAACTCATGTAGGCTGGGTCTGGGTAATGTAATGGACCAACCACTATAGCTAGCTATGTGGTCCAACCTAGTGACAACCTAGGTACAACTAGGTGTAATCTAAAACTCTAGTAAATGTGCAAGAAAATAATAGCATGTCTTGTCATTCTAATTTGTATAATCTTGGATGATGAAGAATATGAACATCTATACCATGCCCCTAAATTTGGTATGTGAGTGATGTATATGTATAATCTATTAATATTCATAACCACATGTGATATGACATATCATGGCATGCCCTATGTGCAAAACTGGAGATCAAAACACCATGCTCTGCATTATACCTATAATCTATTATCTAGTCTTATAACTATGTCATGTTGTATGAAGTTGTATGTGTAAGATGTGTAGTATGTACATGCCCCTAAATTTGGCATCTAAGTCTAAATTTGTATCAAATTTATTATGAATCCATATAATTTGAACCATTGAATCTAACTGTTCTATGTATCTATAAGATAAAATCACTATGGATTCATATGATTTGAACCACTGTATTTGCATAATCTGTGTATCTATAAACTAAAGATATATCCCTTAAAATGTCTTGAGTAATGCTGAGTGACCCATGTAATTTGAATCACTATGTATCTTGACTGATCTAATTTAAATCTGCTAATATGACTATTGGATGTGTATGAACCATGGTGTATCCATCTATGAGAGTGGATGGGTCATGCTAGGTAAGTGTAAGAATATAAATAGTAGCAATGATACCCCCTTTTTCGGAGAGGGATAAAATTTGTAATAGAGGAGGTCAATCCAAAAGTGATGACTAGTGATGTAATGATAGAAACAATGTTGGTATAGTTTAAATTAATTGAGAAATTATTTGATTGATTAGACTAAGTTGTTTGAAAGTTTAATGAGCTTTTGATTGGTTAAGACCAAGTCATATGTTTGGATACAAGAGAGGTATAGAGATGTGTGTGCCATAGTAAGTAGATGAGGTGGTAAGAGAGCAAGGCTTGTGTGATATCAAAGATATCATTATCATGATTATGTGAAATAAAATGGTATATAAAATGGAGCTATGAAGTTTAAGTTATAAGCAAAATGGTACTTTGCTTTGGATGAAAAAGTTATTTGATATAGGAAATTGGATTGATTCTTGATTCATTTGTGCATTAACTAGTTTGAGATTTGGAGCTCTGGAGTGAGAGATATGTCAAGAATATGAGCACTTATTGTGGCTCGATTTGAGTAGTTGGCAGCCTAGATTAAAGCTGGTGGGGAGGTTACCCCGATAAGTAGCTAAAATGCATGATTTTTTGCCAATTTAAAAGCCTATTTTTGATGTTTTCAGGCCTTTTAAAGTATCCTAAGATAACTTCCATTATCTTTTCCAATGTTCAACACTATTGTCCATGTTTTGGTGTTATTGTCCAATGTTGGTGTCCTTTTTGTAGTGTTGTTGTCCGCTAGGCCTAGTTTCTTAAGATTTTGCTTTGTGACCTATTTGTTATGTATTTTGGCTATTGATTTGGCATGGTTGACTGATATATATAAAAAAATGGTGTTCTTATAGGGTGAGGTATGTATGAGGGAGTTATATATAGGCTAGGTGATGGAGACACTGAGGTTGTTATCATTTTTTGTTGATGAGAGAGCTATGATGGATAGGGTAGGGTTGGGTCATATGTATGAGCTAAGCACTATGCAGGTGGATAGGTATATAATTACTACCTTATGTGAGAGATGGAATGTATACACATATAATTTATATCTTTTGATTGGGGAGATTATGATTACTTTGGAGGATGTGTATCATATTTTACATATGTCAATTAGTGGATGGCATGTGACATTTCAGGATGACATGGGTGATGATGTTATTGATCATGTGTCCTTGTATTTTGTTGGTATGCCCTTAGGCATACATCAAATAGGTAGTGATAGTAATGTATTATTTTTAGTTATTGTGTACTCAAGTGTTTTATGTCTATGATAGTGGTTGGCCATGTTGTTGGCTTTATTTGTTGTTGTGGATGGGAGTGGGGTGTTGATTGCATATATGATGCATAGGATCATGTTCAATATAGAGGTGTATGGCATTATGTTCTCATGGGGTAAGACTATGCTTTCCCACTTATACAAGGATATTTATAGGTTTAATCAAGAGGCATTCAATGGTGGTATTATTGTAGCTACTTTATTACATTGTTGGGCTTATGAGAACATAGTAGATGTATGACTAACTAGATTATCCAAGATAGAGTGGGCACCTCTACAAACATATGGGGTGTAGTGGATGAGTATATTGGCTATCTGATCTCCTATGATAGATCACTATAGACAAGTTTTAGATAGATTGGTGGCTTAGGATATCATATGGAGGCCTTATAGAGTATTTCTTGGGTGTCCCAAGGATGGAGTACAACTATGGTATATGAGGGTCAATTGTTGGTTACATGACTGCTAGGTTAGAGTGTAAAATCACTTTTATTATGAGCATATGACTAGGTAGTTTGGGGTATCACAAGATGTGCCCCCAGTAGCATGGGTGTGGCTGAGGAGTGCATAGGCATTAATGAGGGTAGGAGCTCATGTGAGGCCTACTAATATTGAGTTAACACCATTACCTTTGGATGCATGAGATGCGGATATATATATTCTTTATGTAGATGATGTTGGATACATATAGTCATATACCACATGGTGAGCTAGACATCGATGGGATCCATTATATCCTATTGATGGAAAAGATGCCCCCAAGTATGAGGATTTGGCTCCAATCTAGATGATGGGAGGTAAACATTGATTATATTTTAATTGTGGGTGCTTGTTTTAACTTATTTTTAAAAGTGTATGTCTAATGTAGTGTTTTACTTTTATGTGCAGGTGGAGTGGGAGGTGCTAGGGTAGGAGGTGGAGATGATGAGTACTAGGATACTATCATTGAGTCTACACTCTATGAGCTTACATGACATAAACATGATAATGTTGTTGAGGAAGGTTTGATATAATGAGTGACAATTATAGCCAGTGTTTATGCTCATTTGTTTGATAGGGATACTATAGTGATAGTTGCATATGTTAAGGTAGTGAGAGAGAGAGATGAGTTGGATAGGCATAGGATAACTCCACTTGATTATGTATTAGTGAGTATGTGGATTATGGATGAGTATACCTATCTTTAGATATGGTATGAAGACTTGTGCAAGGATCATGATCGACTGCTAGAGTGAAAGAGTCATTATAAGAGGCATTTGAGAGCTTGAGGAGTTGTAGGGCCATCGAGTACTAGGTTAGGCTTTGGGACTAGTATTGGAGGAGAGAGTGAGATTGAGAGTGTGGGCATAATTCCCATTCATGATTGATTGTACCTTGATATGATGTATATGTTTTGAAAATTTTCATTTTATATATATATATATATGGACATTTGTTTAAAATTTTATTCTAGTGTATTATGTTATGGATTTTGGAAAGGATTGATATCTTTGTTGTAATTTATTAATTAGGAGTAGTTGATCTGGGATTGATGTTGAGATTTTGCATATATTTGGTAAAATAACATTTTGGGATGTGATTTTTTTTGTTCATGATATGTTCAGGTGTGATGTTAGGTTTTGATTTTGAATTGTATGTAAGTAAAAAAATTTATTTGGTTTGTAATTATATGTGAGCAAAACATTTATTGGTTTTGTAATTAGGAAATTGTTTAGATAAGTTGAGCTGGTTTGAGATTGGTAAATTAGGATTTGGTAATATCTAGATTTTGATAAGATAGTTTTAGATATGGATAGTTATTGGTAATTAGGAATATTATTTTTTAGTATATGGGGATGTAATGTAGCATGTTGTGCATATTACTTCCCTGAGAGTGGCTCAAGAATACAAAGGCTAGCTAAACCTTTGGCTCCATTATTTCCATGCTAAGTGAAGCTATAAACTAATGCTGATATAAATGTGTGTCATATCACTCTGTGTTGTATCACTATCTAAACCCTGATGGTAAACTAAATAAGTGTCCATACTACTCATGTTATGTAAGAATATGCTATATATCTAATACTATTTATTGTGTACTAATTTTAGCTATGCATGAAGAATCTTAAAAATGTAACTTTATTGGTCATGCAATTAAAATTATGTGTTGTGAAGAAAGCTCATCTATCTATAATTGTATACCCTGTGGCCTCTGTTTTGATGTGTATGACTAAGTAATAGATTGATATGGAGCTAAAACCGATGATGGTGGCTTGTTTAATCTCAATAATAGTGGGTATTATGTGAAATGGGTCCCTAATAATCTATCTATAGTGAATATCTCTCAAGAGTAATACTCTATGATGTGGGCTCATTTAATCTTAATCATAGAAAATTACTACGTGAGATAGGACCCAAAAAATTTGGTCGTGGTGAATATTTCTTTGGAGCAGTACTCTACTACGATGCTTGTGACTCTATTGGATATGTATATGGAACTGCACTACGTACTCCTCAGACTAAAATTCTATATATAGGTTGTTCTTGATATACTGGTTTCTAAACCTTTTGAGTAGCTTTAATATGATATCTCATATGTGGCTTTGTCCTAGAACCAACAGTATCCTCACAATGATTGATCAATTATTATTATAAATAAATGTCTTGGGATGACTCAGTCATGGATTAATGAGGTCTAAGATTCCATTATAGGGGATATAGTGATGCCCCTTGTGTGAATGATATGATGTTATTATCAACACATCTATTAATGCAATCTTTGAGTCTATAACAATCATTATCTCTATGTCCATAGATACGGTGATAGTTACAAAAGGGATGATGTGGATGTCTATGTAATAGATGTGGATCTCATCAATGAGTATAAGGTAATGTGATTAACCTCCTACATAGTAGTGTTAATAACATGACTCATGGGCTATCCCACTCTGAATCAAAATGTAGTGGTACCTTTTTTATTGTTATCTATAGTGCATATTATAGGTTGTGCTCTAAAAACTGGCTCTATGTTCTTAACTGGTTAATTTTCTAGTTGTGGTCTCCTATCTTGCTTAGGATATGGTGGATGTTAGGTGCTAAGATATATATATATATATGTAGGTACTACTGTGAAATCTAGAGTAATATAATCAACTAAATCTATCTCAATCAATCCTAATTTATTTTCCAAGGCTAAAATTGTATAGCATAAGTGCTTGAAAGAGGACTCTGTCTAATATAATAGATGATCAAGGAGAGGTTGATGAATCCCCTTAATAAAAAAATGTTGAATCTCTAAATCTATTGGTTTATAGATCAATCTTAAAATATGCATCTTGAATCATAAGATATCATCACTAACTGGCTCTAAAGTATTTTAGATTATGGTAAAAGCAGGTTTTGAAGGGACCCCGAAACCCTGTATAATCACTAACTGGCTCTAAAGTATTATGATGTAATGTGGCAAGTTTCTCATATGTAACATGAGGGCCCATGTTTGTTATGTAATGTCTAATAAATTCCTCATCTAAGTCATCATATGCGTGTAAATAACCAATATGGAGTAGATGAAAGAAACAATTATGTGCCTCCCCCATTAATGTCTACTGAAACAATTTGAGTAGAATTAAAGGACTTGATGAGATGGTAAATCCTTATGAAAGGATTGAAGGTGTACGAATGGATCTCTAGTTCCATCAAAGTGAGAAAATGAACGTTTACAAATGTCTTTAGAAGAGGGTTACCATATAAATCATTGGCATCCATCCAACACTTATAAGCCTTATTTTCCAAGGTAAGGAGATGTACTTGGTGTTTTAATTCACTAACTGCATGCATCAAAGAAATAATCTCCTGGGATGGTATATTAGCATCTTGAAGTGGTTCATTTAATCATTAAATTTGATCATTAATTTCAGACATGAGAATGCTACATTTAGTAATTCGATCATAGAGAGGGGGTGTGCTCACTTGAACCTTGCAAGTAATGGTAACTTGGACCTTACTAGAGGGATGTGGGCTATCATTCTCTTTAGGTGAAGAGTGAGAACTGAGTTCTACTGTAGTGAGGGTTGGCTTTGGATATTCATTGGTATCTTTATGTTTTATTGAATCACATTCTAATTGAGTAGAAGATGTGATTTTATCATTAACATGTGCATTATTTGAAATAAAATCATGCATAGAATTAGAAACAACATTTGGTAGTGTATTACGTTTTAGAAGAGTGAGATAAGAGTTATAAACATGAGATGGATTTTCTTTTTCACTATGTGCATAATAATAATCATTGTTCCATGCATTTTCATGTTTGAAATATTGTTCATAATCACTCTCATTTTCATATTCATTTTCATGTTCACTATCATATTCATTATCACTTCCATTGTCACTAGGGAGAGGTGTGAGAGAAGAATTTAATTCTTTTCTAATATGCAATAAATTATAATGTGAAATTGGAATATTATGTGCATCTATGTTATCCATGGATGGAGTGTATGCATTATTTTAAGTTGTAATATGAGAAATTAAATAAGAAGAGTTTTCATTTAGACATTTTATTAATAAACTAGAGTTAGAAACATGAGACTAATCTTTTAAACTATGCATTGTCAATTTGATTATATTACATTTATATTATTTTATTTTGAACATAGAAGTATCAAAAGAGAGAGAAATATTACATTCACATGGAATCAAATTATCACCAATAAGAGGTTCACTTGTAAGTGCATGACTAATTTGTTTATTTGGTGCATTGTGCATAGGAGAAGGAGGTGAAAAGTACCTTTCCCATTTATCAAAATTATTTTCTTTAGAAGAGGGAATAAAAGAGATAGGTTTGATAGAAGAAGATGCATCTACTTTTTTTTCACTATCACTTTCACATGTATCATCACATTTCTCATTACAATAATAGTAATTATCTTCATTGTAAATGAAATCATTTTCCACATTTTTAGTTGATGTACAATTTTGCAAATTTGTCCATTCATTGTCATAATTATGAGAAATATTTAGAAATTTATCTATGGGATGAGAGGGAAGAAGTGCTTTAGTGGCCATTTAATTTCTTTCACCAAAGAGAATATGTAAAAGTATTATTAAGTAAATAATTGTCAAAATAACTACTAACATAGAGATTTTGAATATATTTTTGACAATCTAAATAATTTGCAAAAAATTAAAAATATTTTTCCAAAAATTGCAAGAAAGGCTTAAGGTTTTAGGACCTAGTTTGAAAATCTAGGGTTTTGGGCTAGGGTTTTAGAATTTTTGAAAATTATACAATAATTTAAATTCTAAAAATAATTTTGAATAGAATTAATGCACAAAAATTTATACAAAAATTAGAAATTAGAAATTTAATTTTTACACAAAATAACTACTAATATTGAAATTTTGAAAATATTTTTGACACTCCAAACAATTAGCAAAAATTATATAATATTTTTCTAAAATTGTAAGGGAGGGAGGCTTAGGGTTTGAGGACCTAGTTTGGAAATCTAGATTTTTGAGCTAGGGTTTTAGAATTTTTGAAAATTATGCAATAATTTAAATTCTAAAAATAATTTTGAATAAAATTAATGGACAAAAATTTATTAAAAAATTTGAAATTTGAAATTAAATTTGTGCATGAAATTTTGAAGTAAAAACCCTAAGTTTACCTAGGGTTTTAGATTTGTTTGAAGTAAGTCGAGTTCACCAAATGTTTTATTATTTTTGGGAAACTAGTGTTTAGTTCCTAAACAATAAAGGGTCTAGAGTAAGGGGAAAAATCTAGTTTAGTATGGAAAAATATATATTTTATCAAAAAATTTACATGAGGAAGAGAAATAAACTTATCTAAAAAGAGACTGAAATGAATGATTCAAAAGATGGAAATTATGATATAAAACTGAGACACTATCATGAATCTAGATTTGACCTTCATTTTATGATTGGATAGGAGCACCAGAATATGATACCTTGGTGTCTGATTCTATAGTCCCTTTTTGATGCTATTGTCTTGAAGTTTTGAGCTTTTAGGATTTTATCAATTATCTCAGTGTGAACCTGTGTATGAAATTTTTGGGGTTGAATGTTGATAGAGATTATTGTAGACCTATTTCAATCTCTAAACCTTGGGTCTATCTACACACATGAAAACAACAAATACATTAAAATAAAAAGGGGGAAAAACTAGGTTAGGGAAAGTATGATTGCACAATTGAGAACCCTTGATGTCTTGATTACTGCTTACATTAAACCTCAAGCTAGGGTCTTATATTAAATGTAGTTCTCCCTTAGGGAACATGCATGGTAAATGCAAGAATGAATTTTCACCTAGGCCCTTCCTTGATCAAGAATATAAGTTTATGTGTGATGTAGAATGTTGAGCTATATTATTGAATGGTTTTAATTATGTAATGTGTTAAAGTAGTAAGTGCTATATATAGAATTCCTTGTGTAGTTATTTATATAGGAGACTATTTAGAATTTGAGAGCTTTAGTCACATTAGGCCAACATTAGAAAACTTAAGGATGAAGCTAATAAATGGGTTGGGACTCATTAAGAGATGGAAACTAACTATTGGAGCTCAAAATGACCTTGGATAGGAGCACTAGAAATGGACACCCTAAGGTCTAGCACTATATTCCAATCCTAGCACTCATGTCCTACAAGCTAGGGACCTAGGGGATGGAAAGAGTAGGGTAAATTTAACCTAGATAAGGTGGAATGACCATTCGAAAGGCTTGGGATGATTGGGAATAAGCAAAAATATGAATCAAGCATGAAATAAGACCAAGATGATTAAAATAAAAGATGTGGCTAAATGTGAACAAAGCTCATATTCTCCAATCAGAGTCTCCTATGAAAGGATTGTGAAAAGACATGATATGTGTGGTTTCTGGACCAATTTAGGGTGTATACACTAGTATTTACCATTTCATTTAAATACTATATTAAATGGGGCATCTATAGACACCCAAATTTGGTATGAGGCTTATTTTAAAAATGATGTTTTTATGAATTTACACATATTAGCTCATTATGAATGGATAAATTATTAACATTATTATCTTGATATTTTGATCTCTTGTATATTCATCGTGGGTATGTGTTATTTTGTTTGATCTTTATTTATACTTATTGGTTTGTCACAAGGATCCCTAGTTTGGTGGTATTTGTCTTTATTATTTTTTACATTCTTAAAATAGTTCAATAAACTCAAAAGGTGTTTGTTATTGGAAAGGCCTTAGGTTACCATTAGTATCTTGGCTTTATTTGTGTATATCTTTTGATTTTGACACGCTTCATGTAGGTTTCCTTTATCTTATTAGGTCTTGTTGTGTCATCTTGTGCATGTTAATAATTCCTTAATTCATACTTGATAACACTATATATTCAAAGCCCCTAAAATAATTATAAGGACAACTATTCAATATAGAAAATAAATATCTAGTTAACTTATACTCTGCTTAAACATATTTTAAGTTTCTAAAGTAATAAAATTTATTGTAAATATCAATTTTATGTTTGTACCAAAGGAGAAATTAATAAAAATTAAATTTATACTTGCATTCACATTACTTAGCATGCACATCGCGCGCACACACACACACACACACACTTGGGATAATTATGTGTAAATTAAGCCCACTTTAGAGTATTAAAACATAATAAATGCTTAGCTACTCAGTGAGTAGTGTCTGGGGTTAGTCTAACCAAAAGAGATAACCTTTTTTTTAATTCATCTTTTGGATGAAATAAAAATTAAGGTTTTGATGGAAGATAAGGAAAATAAACATCATCTAATAGGACTGAAGGTGTGCACACACATAGAAACAATTATTAGGCACAAGCTAAAGGGTCTCAAGAGTTACAAAGCCCCATAAAACATGGGGACAATGTTAGAAACCTTTGAATAGTGACACCTACTATAGGGTTTAGAATCATGTGATAGCATCTAGATAGTCCTTCAAAAATTATATCAAGTATGAGTAATTTATGAAGAAATTATACAGCATTTCTAATTATAAATACACCTTCTATGAGTGAATAATAATCATAATCAGCTAATTACGTTATTCCTCTCTTACATTTTTTATTTTAAACTAAAGTAATGAAATATTTAGTTATCCATTTCAATTTAAAATAGAAATTTATTATAATATTTTACATAATTTTATTAGTTCATATTTTTCCACTATTTTATATCACATATAACTAAAATAAGTAAAACACCATGTCAGTTTGTGTAGTTTGTTTTTATTTGTGAATATTTGTACAAGTCTCTAAGAATGTCTATGTTTGTTCAATGCAACTCTAAAACATCTATGCAGAGAGAGAGAGAGAGAGAGAGAGAGAGAGAGAGAGAGACGTTAAGTCTTACAAGTTCTACTGTATGAATTTACTTTAATAAATCTTATTATATATTATGTAGGATGTTAGTGCACAATATTTTAAATATGAGGAATATTGTAGAAGGATTTTTTTGCACATATTTTTTTGTGAAGTGTTACGATTTGATTTATAAGTTATGATCTCCATAAGACTTGTTCAATGCACCATGTTTTTATGAGATATTGAGAATAATTTATTTTCATGATGCATTATGTTTTTATTTTTAATGTATTGTTAGAATGTTAATGGATATTTAATGATCATAGTTTATAGCTATGTGATAGAGTTGCAATGTGTTATGAGTCCTTGGGACTTTGTCTTAAATTATTTATGTGTAGTGTGTTATTGATAATATTAATGTGCCTTTACAAACATGCCTATACATTTTTGTTATTCAATTATAAATGGATAGATAATTTAGAGTTAGTAAGTTTATATCTTAAGATATGATGTTCTAATACATCTCATTTGAGATCGCATATTGTTGTAGTGTGTGTGCAAGATATATTTATATTATTGAAATAAAATAGATAACATTGTTGTTTTTATTTTACTTCATTTCATTTTTCAAATATATAATCTTGAATTCTATATGTTCTAAGACATCTCTTAATTGAAACCTTTAACCATAATGACATCATTTAGTATCAAAGTAAAGTTTTTTCCTTCTAAGTGAGTGTGTATATTTGATTTCCACATTTGTGAGTGGAGGTAGAAAGAATTGAATACATATTCACCATGAGTGTATTGGTTTTTATTTGATATCAAAAAAATGCCACACAAATTAAGTTTCACTATAGGATTGCCTAGAGTGGCCAGACTGGCAATATTTATAGACTTGGTAAAGTTGATGAGTATTATGCAAGCTCAATTAGAGGTTATAGATACAACTCAATGCTAAGGTGTTGTGATGGATGATGAGATAAAAAAAAAATTATATATGAAATACCTGAGAACTATGTATTATAAGAATATTTTGATGAACCTAAATACATATTCCTATGTGTAGTATTGAGGATGACTAGTAATCCAATTTTGGACCGCCATAGTTATTCAAGGAGTCTAAATATTTAATAACTCATTGTTTGGATCTCTAATTTAGAGAAATACTTTAAGTATTATAATATGTAAGATCCCAAGAAATTCAAATTTGAATTAGTAAAGTTAAATGGTCATGTGCCCTTATTTTGGGAGCATGTGTAGATAAAAATAACATATAGAGGTAAAAATAATATCAAGACATGGGATATAATAGTTGAAAAGTTGAAGGATATATTAATTTTTATAATTACTATTTAAATTTATTTAATAATTTAAAAACTTGTGATAGAAGGATATCAATGTAATAGATTAAATTGAGGAATTTTATTAGAATGGGCCATGTTGAATATGAAACCAAGAATATCTCAAGATATATGATGTATTTTGCATTTACATTCAAGATGAATTTGGTATGATCTAGTGGTAATCTATTAAATAATACTATCAGTGCATGATAAATATGGAGTAGAATTTTTACCATAAAAAATAAGGCATAACATGATGGAAAGGAATGTTTTATTAGATACAAGGATAAGGAAGTAGATACATAGGTTATTTTGTGTAAGAAGGAAAAACTAGTACTTTTAATGAAATGAGACTAGTGTGAAAAATGATATAGGTAATTTTACCCAAGGTAGAGTATCCTATAGAAGAGGTAGAGGTCGTAGATTCATGGGTACATGCTTTAAATGTAGAGAGACTAAACATAGATCATTCAAGTTTCCACATGCACATAATGATGGTAGTAGGAGGAATTATGTAAATGCACATATCATGCAAGAATATGAATAAAGTGTTGTATCAATTCATAATGTAGATGAACCATAAATTGAATAATATCTCTTGTGAAGAGGGTGATGTTGAAACCAATAAAATAAGAGAATAGTCCTGCATAGAGGAATAATATTTTCAAAATCATTTATAAGTCTTGACAAAAGTGCTATAATTTTATTGTTTATAGTAGTAGTGCAGATAATCTTGATTTGTAAGATATGGTTGAGAATATTGGTCACAAATGTATTTTGCATGTAAATCCATATAAAGTATATTGCTTAATAAAGGGACAATAGGTTTTGGTGAATGAGAAATGTTTGGTAAGTTTTCATATTGACATGTATACGTATGAGGTCATGTGTGACATAATACCCATGAACATTTACCATGTATTACCTGGATGGCCTTGGTCATTTAATTATAAGTCATAGTATGATGGTCATAAAAACACCTCTACATGTTTGAAATATGGAATGAATCACACTTTAAATCTTATGAAGGTGAAGTCATGGAAAAGAGTCCAATAATTTTGATGATTTCAAGAAATCAATTCTTGAGAGAAGTGAAAGAGCATGCATTATGCATTGATATCAAATCACACATAGGTTATGAGCACAAAAGAATAATAAAATTTTCAACATGAAGTGAATGATTAGTTGAATGAGTTTTAATATGTGAATTTTAATGATCTAAAATATTGGTTTCTACTGATGAGGAATACATGTCATTTCATGTATTTTATTCCAAGATCGAGTTTGCCCAAAAAAGTAACATATAGTTTGACACATAATGAGAATTCATTGGTGCAAAGATAAGTATAGGAGTTGTTAAAAAAATTGTTAATAATATTTGATCTTATACATATTTATAATAGTGTTAATTCCTAAAAAATGTGGAGAATTGAGAATGTGCATTGATTCCAAAGCCATAAAAAAATTACTATTAAGTAAAAATTTCCATTTTCACATATGGATCATCTAATCGATTGTTTAAGTAGATCCTATTACATTTATAATATTAAACTAAAGATTTAATACCACTAAATTTACATTAGGTAAGGTTATGAATGGAATAATGCATTCAAAATATAATAAGGGTTATATGAGTGGCTAGTCATGTCATTTTGTTTGATTAATGCACCAAGTACACTCATGAAACTCATGAATGAAGTTTTGAAAATTTTTATTAGTAAATTTGTCATTTTGTATCTATAAGACATATTTATATTCAAAAATAAAAAATAATAACAAAATTACATATATTACAAGTGTGATAGTAGTTGTGAGATGTAACATTTCTAGTAAATTTGAAGAAATACAGCTTTATGAAGGAGTTATAATACTTGGGTTTTTTATTAGAAGTTTTGAAGATGGATCCACAAAAGTACAAACCATCCTTCAATGGTCATTTCCTTGGAACAATTTTGAATCAAAAATATTTCATGGACTTTCAAGTTTTTATATAAATATTATTCATAATTTTAGTGGGACATGCAGAAAAATCACTTAGGTGATGTGCAAAAATAGGAAATAATTTTTTTATAGCATAGAAGAAAAACATAACTTTCAATAGTTGAATAATAAATTAATTGAATAACTAGAGTTAGATTTTCCATATTTCATAAGGATATTTCAAGTATATTTTTATTTGAGTGGCACAATAATTGGAAAAGTGTAAAGTTAATAAGGTAGGTCTATCATTTAAAATTTGAAAGATGCAAAAAGAATATATTTAGTATATGTTTACTAGTACTATGCCATAGTGCAAGCACTTAATAATTAGAGGAATTATTTGTCAAGAGAGGAATTTATATTATACATAGACCATAAATCACTATAATTAATAAATATTTAAATAATTTTGAACCAAATGAATATGAATTGGGTTGAGTTTCTTTATAGTTACTCATTTACATTGAAACATAGATGTGGTAAGTCTTAGGAAGTTGTATATGTGCTAGGTAAAATATTTATATAATTTAATTATATTTGAATATAATTCATATAATTTTATTCTATGAATTATTTATAGAATAAATCTAAATATCTTAAGGAAACATGGAAAGCATGTGTATAACTAGTGAGTGGAGACATAAAACCATGGCTAGATTTGGTCAAGGAGAAGCATAGTGGATGCTAATATGTCATTTCAGATATGAAAAAAATTATGCACAATTAGATTTGAATTAATATTTCCCATGTATGAGTGTGTATGTGCATAATCATGTTTAGGAATGCATATTTTACAAGTTGGCAAAAAGGATAAATCAAAATGCAGTGACGTATCAACCATTTCCTATAACAAAGATACCATGGGAATATATTAGCATGGAATTTGTTTTATGATTTCCTAGAACACAAAGAGGTCATGATTCAATAAAAAAATTATTTCATTCAAAAATACAAGGGATGTGATGTGTATTGATAACTTTGTTTTTAGAGAATTTGTAAGGATGCATGGGTTTTTGCATAGCATATTATTAGATAGGGATGTGACATTTGTTGAAAAATTATGGAGGATGTTATGGAATATTTTGAATACCAAGTTATAGTTAGATTCAACATATCATCCTCTCACATATGGATAGATAGATATAGTCAACATAAGTCCTGGTAATGTATTACAAAGTTTGATTTAATGTAAGCCAAGAACATGGGATAAAATTTTGGCATAAGTTGAGTTTTCTTCTAAAAATTTAGTTAATAGGAACACTATAAGGAAACCATTTCAAATTATGCATGGAATTATTCCAAGAGGATTTTTAGAATTGAGGGACATTAGATATGGGATAAGGATGAAGATTTGTTGATTATATGTGCAACTTGCATCTGCAAGTGTGAAAAGAATTAGAAAGAAACATTGTGTATTATAATAATGCGTAGACTTAGAAATAAAATAAGTGGAATATAAAGTGGGATAATTGATCTTTGTGCACTTAAGAAATGGAAATTTTCCAAAATTAATTTATGATAAGATAACGTGTAATAAAATTATACCATGCAAAGTGTTTCAAAATTTTGTCTTTGATGCATATGATATTAAGTTACCTGAAGGGTTAGACATATCACAGATTTTTAATGTAGCTAATTTGTACTCATATCATGAAGTAAAACATAGTGGGAAGAGTGTAAGCATAGATCCTAAAGTTTATTGGAGAGTCTAAATACTTGATAAATAATGTAATGAGGTAAATAATGTAATTGATACATGAGTTGAGAAGATAAAACATTGAAAAGAGTATACTTAATGTTTAATAATGTGAAAAGGTAAATAAATTGAAGATGCAACTTGGATGAGTGCAACACAAATTTTTAAGTTAGAATACCTCTGGAGGATCTCACAAAAGGTGCATGATAAGGATCTTATTTTTATTTATTTCTTGGGGTGTATGATTCAAGATCATCTAGGTTCACAAGTAATTCTACACCAACCAAAAAAACTTTAGTAAAATAATAAGTAGCTTTTTAGGAACAAGTACTCCATTACATGTAAGGTTTATTTTGTTGTTTTGGATAATTTGATGTTTTTGTATTGTCTCATATTTATGCATGTTTTGTTAGTTATGCACAACATTGTTGGTTTATATAGTTTGTGGTTTTTTATGAAGCCTTGTGCAATTCTTTTTTAATGTATTTTTTTTAGTGTAACTTTAGAAGATCCACATATAAAAAGGGACACATGAAATCTTAAATTTATGTTGTACAAATTTTATTTAAAAATCTTATGATATCTTATGATATCTTATGAAATATTTTGGTAAGAGACATTATGAATATGAGGATCATTGTGAAATAAATCTTGTATGCATCTTATTTTTATGAAGTGTTATACCTTGAATTATGAGTTGTAATATCCATGTGACTTGTTCAATGTGCCATGTTATTATGATATTTTCTGAGTGGTTTCCCATTGTTATGTGTTATGTTATGATGTATTATATCATGATGTGTTGCATTATGATGTGTTATGGATCATCAAGATTGTAATATATATTTAATGATTATGACACCAAGTGATGTGTTATAGGTGTGATGTGTTATGATCCCTTGGGACTATGTCTTGCATTAATTATTTGTAGTGGGTTTTTGAGAATAGTAACATTATTAAGTGGGTATTATGAATATATAATCATGGCCACTAAAATTGTTTTAGACAACTAGAACTAAATAGATAATTTAGAGTTAGTAAGCTCACATATGAAGATATAATGTTCTAACACATCTTATTTGAGGTTGCATATTATTGTAGTGGGTGTGCAAGATATATTTCCATTATTGTAATCAAATAAATAACATTTTTGTTGTTGTTTCAATTCATTACATGTTTCCATTGTGTAATCCTAAATATTGTCTCGTCTAAGGAATCTATTGATTAAAACCCCTAACCACAACTATAATATTTGGTATTAGAGTAAGGTTTATTCCCTTCATGTGAGTGTGCATAGTTTGATTTCCTTGTTTGTGAGTATAGGTATAAATTAGTGAATACATATTTAGAAATGAGTGTTGGGTAGAAGATTTAACATTTTTTATTTGATATCATAAAAAGGGCACACTACAAGAGTGCCTAGAGCATATAGAGTGTCAAGACATATAGACTTAGTAGATTTGGTGATAAATATGAAGCCTCGATTAGAGGCTATGGATACCACACAAAGTTAAGGTATTGATATGGATGATGAAATAAAAAAAAGGAAGTCATAGAAGAGTTACTTAATAACTAGGTAGTATAAGAAGAGGTTAAAAAACCTAAATATTTATCTTATGCACAATCATAGAGATGAATATGAAGCTAACCATAGTTATTCATGGAGTTTGAGTCTTGAAGAATTCATTTTTTAGATCACCAATATAGATAAATACTTTAATTATGAGAGTATATAACATCATAATAAATTCAAATTTACATTAATAAATTTGAAGGGTCATGCATCTTTATGGTGGGAACATGTGCATACCTAAAGAATATGTAGAGGTAATAATAAGATCAAGACATGGGATAGAATATTTGAGAAGTTCAAGGCTATATTCATTATTGATGACTACAATTTAACTTTGTTTAATAATTTGCAAAACTTGTGATAAAATGAGATTAGCGTAAAATATTAAAATGAGTAATTTTAATAGAGTGGGTAATATTGAATATGACACTAATAATTTATCAATATATATTAATGGTTTTGCATTCTTATTCAAGATGGATTTGGTATGATATAATTGTGATCTATTCAAGAAGCTTATCAGTGCATGTTGAAGGTAGAGGAGAATTTATCCCATAAACAACAAGGCATAGCACAAGCAAAAATAAATTTTCCATGCATGAAAAAAAAAGTAGTGGAATATGTTATTATGTGTAATAATGAGAAACTAGTGCTTCTCAACATAATAATACTAAAGTGTAAAGAGTAAGATGTAACTTTACCAAAGATAAAGTATGTTGTAGTTGATGTATAGGTTGTGGATACATAGGTACATCTTTTAAAGGTGGAGATATTTAACATAGAGCATTCAATCTTACACATGCACACAATGATGGAAGTATGAGGAATGAGGAACATGTGCATATTAACAAGAAGATGAAAAAGTGTTGTGGCAATTCATAATGTAGATGAACCATAAATTGGATAAGCTCTCATGATGAAGAGGGTGATGTTAAAACCAATAAAAGAAGAGAGTAGTCCCATGTACATGATGAATATTTTGAAAACCATTTTAAAGTTTAGAATAATGTGTTACAATTTGATTGTTGGAAGTGGTAGCACAAATAATCTTGTTTCATAAGATATGATTGAGAAGCTTGGACAAAAGTGGATTGTGCATACAAATCCATTCAAGGTATATTTGATTTGGAAGGGACACCAATTTTTTTTGAATGACTAATGTATAGTAATTTTTCTTATTGGCATATATAAATATGAGGTCATGTGAAACATAAAGCCCATGGATGTTTACCATATATTACTTTATTGGCCTTGGAAGTTTGATTGGAAGGAACAATATGATGGTCACACAAACACCTATACATTATTAAAAGATGGAATGAATCACACTTTAAGTCATATGAAGGATAAAGGTGAAAAAAATTACAAGAGTCCAATAATTTTGATGATTTCAAGAAAATAATTCATGAGATAAGTGAAATAAAATGCATGTTATGTTTTAATATCAAAGCTCGTATAGGCTTTTTATCACAAGAGAAGAAGAATCACTTCCAACCAAAGTGAAGGACTAGTTGAATGGGGTTTTAGAGATTATTTCTAATGATCTACCAAATGGGTTTCCACCCATGAGTAATATAAGTCATCACATGGATTATATTCAAAGATCAAGATTGCCAAAATATCGATTGACACATCATGATAATTCATATGTGCAAAGCCAAGTATAAGAGTTATTAAATAGATGGTTAATAAGAGAAAACATGAGGTCATGTGTATTTCTAGAATTATTAGTGCCTAAAAAATGTGGAGAATGGAGGATGTGAAATGATTATAGAGACATAAAAAACTTACTATTAAGTACAGATTTCCATTTCCATAAAAGGATGATTTAATGGATCATTTTATTGGAGTGCAATACTTCAAAAATATTAACTTAAATAAAGTATAATACCACATTTACATCAGGGAAGGTGATGATTGGAAAGTTTGTGTTTAAAACTTAGGAAGGGTTATATGAATGCCTAATCATATTGTTTATATTGACTAATGCATTGAATAAATTCATGAGAGTCATGGATGAAGTGTTGAAACCATTTCTTAGTATGTTTTTCACTATGTATTTGGATTACATATTGATCATCAACAAAACAAAATAAGAACAATTAATAAATATAAGACAAGTGTTATAGTATTTTTGAGATGAAAAAATTATTGGTAAATTTGGATAAATGAAGCTTTATGAAGGAAGAATTAGTTTATTTTGGTTTTTTGGTTTTCCAAAAAGTTGGAAGATTGATCCCAAAGGTTTAAGCCATTCTGAAATGGTAATTCTTATGAGCATGTTTGAATCACAAATATTGAATGGCCTTGAAATTTTATATATAAAGTTTACTCACAATTTTAGTGGGGTGTTGAAAGCACTCAATTAGGTGATGTGAAAAGATAAGAAATATTTTTATAGAGCATAAAATAATAACATAGCTTTAACAGTTGAAGAATAAATTAATTGAACACCTAGTGTTAGCATTTCCATATTTCCTTAAGGAATTTTATGTATATTATGATGTGAGTGGCAAAAAAAGTAGAGTTATGTTGAATTAGGAAGGTAGGCCTATCACTCAAGTGATAATTTGAATGATGTGAAGATAAGATATTCATTGTGTGTTTAGGAGTATTATGCCATAGTGTAAGTGCTCAATAATTTAAGTCATTATTTATTACAAAATGATTTTCTATTATAATTCATAAATAGTCAAGGAAATTTTAACCAAAGGCATATGAAGTGGGTTGAGTTTCTACAGAGTCACTCATTTGTGTTGAAACATAGAAGTGGTAAGTTTTATAGAGTTGTAGATGCACTAAGTAAAAGAGTTATCTTGTTGAATGAGATGTGAATGGAAATCATACTTATTTTTTAATACAAAGAGATATATAAATAAGAATAATATTTAAAGGAATAATGGAAAACATGTGTAGAACTAGTGAGTGGATGCATAAAACCATGGTTATATTTGGTCAAGGAGAAGCATAGTTGAGGTTTAGTAGGCCATTCTAGTTATGATAAAACATATGCATAGTTGGATGAGAATAAATTTTATCCAAGGATGAGTGTGGATGTGTATAAGTATGTGCACAAGTATGTTTAAGAATGTAGGGTTTTCCAATTGGAAAAATGAAGATGTCAAAATGTAATTTTATATCAACCATTTCCTATTCTAGAGAGACCATGGGAAAACATTAGCATGAAGTTTGTTTTATGATTTCATAGAAAACAAAGAGATCATGATTCCATATTTGTAATTATAGATATATTTTCCATATCACACATTTTTTGCATGTGGAGGGGTGAGGGGATGGGTGGTGGTGGTGTTGGAGTTGTGAGAATACATTGGTTTCCTTAGAGCATAGTATTATATAGGGATGTGAAATATATTGGATATTTATAGAGGACATTGCGGAATATGTTGAATACCAAGTTACAATTCATTTAAACATATCATCCTCACATAGATTGACAAATTAAGATAGTCAAGATAAGTCTTGTTAATCTATTGTGAAGTTTGATTTAAGGTAAACTAGGAATATTAGATTCAATTTTGGATTAATTTGAGTTCTATTATAACAATTTAGTTAATAATAATAGTGGAAGGACACCATTTCAAATTTTTTATGGAAGTAATTTTTAAAAATTATGGAAGTAATCCAAGAAGAGTTGAAAAATTGTGTGACATTTGAAATGGAAGAAGGATGAATATTTTTTTGAGTATATGTGTGATTTATATCTACAAGAACATAAAGACTTAGAAATAAGCACTGCTTAGTATACCAGTATGTAGACATAAAAATAATAGAATGGGAATATCAAATGGGAGACTTGATCTTAGCACACTTAAGGAAAGAGAGATTCCCAAAAGGAATTTATGAAAAACTAAAGTGGAATAAAATTGGACAATGTAAATTGTTTCAAAAGTTTGCATCCAATGCATGTATGAGATTGATTTACCTGAAGGGATAGACATATCACCTATTTTCAATGTGGTTGATTTGTAATTGTATCATGAAGAAAAAAGTAGTGGGAAGTTTTTAAACATAGATTTCAAATTTGATTAGAGAGTGTCAATGTCTAAGAAAGAACATGAAGAGGTAAGAAGGTGATTGATACATGAGTTGGAAATATAGCACATGGAAAAGAGTATATAGAATATTTAGTAATTTGAAAAGTCTAAAAAATTGAAGATGTGACTTGGATGAGTGAAACATAAGTTTGTAAGTATAGATTACCTCTCAAGGAGCTCACAAAAGGTGCATGAGTAGGAGCTCAAGTTTGTTTATTACCCAGGGTTTATGATGCAGGAGAATTTAAGTTCATACATAATCCTACATCAATTTGAAAAATTAGTGAAATAATAAGTAGCTTTGTAGTTATGAGAAATTATTAATTGCATGTAAGGTTTCTTATGTTGTTTTACATAATTTTATTTGTGTTATTTTGTTTTGCCTTTGTAAACTTGTTGTTACTTATGCATAATGTTGTTGGTTCACACATTGTTTTTTATTTTCAAATATTTGTGCAAGACTTTGTGAAGGCCTTTATTTGTTCAACACAAGTTTAGAAGATCCACAAAGAGATATGGAGACTGTAGACACCAACATTGTGTCGACCCCCCTTGGTCCCCTTATAACCACTTACACACTTTATTAATTTAAAATAAATTACTTATTTTAGATTAATAACCTCACCTAGACACCTCACCTTGGACACCTTGCCTTGGACACCTCACCATAGGACCTTTTCTTACCCTATGAGTCACCCTGAGACTAGGTCATCTAATCCTAACTACCCATGACCTATTCTCACTCCATCCCAACCTCCTAACTAACTCTTGTGCCTAATAACCCCATCTTTTGACCATTCTCCAATGACAAAAGCACTTGGTGGATGGAGAAATGGGCCAAATAGCCCTTCTACCCATTCTCTATCCACCAACATCGATCAACTATCGGCAGATGCCAGTGGGATCACCGATGTTGGTTACTTAACCCAAGCTCTAACATTGAGTTGCCCTCTAATTCTTCCCTAGGCTCTCTCTCTCTCTCTCTCTCTCTCTCTCTCTCTCTCTCTCTCTCTCTCTCTCTCTCTCTCTCTCTCTCTCTCTCTCTCTCTCTCTCTCTCTCTCTCTCTCTCTCTCTCTCTCTCTCTCTCTCTCTCTCTCTCTCTGGCCCCAAACTCTTTGATATCGACGTGCACACTCTGAGACCAATCATTAGAATTTGACTGATGTTCCCTTGGCTACAAAAATTCTATGCAAGTCACTCCAGATTGAACTGGATCATTATACGAGGACCTCAACATCAGCCACAATAGGAATAAGCATTCTACACCACTGGTTCTTCATCAACCAGAGCTAAGTATTCTTTTGTCTCACTTCAGTAATTTAGAATACATTAGTAATTAGTTTCTATTTACTATTTCTAAATACTATCAACCCAACTCGACTTTCTTCTTGGAGAGGCTGAGAGGCCTTCCCCTTATCCTCACTCTCTTTTCATACCTACCCTCTACCTTTTCCCCCTCTCAGACCCTATTCAGTATCTTGTAACCCTGCACAAACCTTTAAACTTCTAGACTCCTCCCAAAGTCCTCTATTGGCCACAGACATAACACTGAGACCCGTCCAAGGCCCACTGCCCCTACTGACATCGACAGTATAATCGATGTCAGTGACTGTGACAAACTGATTACAGAGAATAGGTATGCGTTATCTACTTTCTCTTTCTTAGTATTTCATCATTTCTTTTTATTTTGACACTCTTTTTGTCAAATAGTGGACTGTCATCCCTTAAGGAAGTTTTTACGCTTTCGAGACCGAGCATATAGCTTGGCAGTCCACCATATCTTTGTCTAACATTTTATGTGTTTAAGTCTTATTCTTTCTATAGGTGTCTTCCTCCACAGCCAAAGAGGAGCTCCTACAATTCTTGGATATGGTGCGCAACTTAATCTGGGTAATGTACAAACTCCTGACTCTTAACATTTAGTTTCTTCTTTCTTCTAAATGTAATTAGTAAAAAATGTAGAGAAACATTCTGGCACACTGGGTGGGACCCTGGAGTTTTCCTTGGGTTCATTTTTTTTTTTAAAGCAAACTTTCATATAGGTGCATTAGGAAAAAAATCTCTTCTTGCATCCTTTTCTTCTATCTCTCTATTTCGAAAAGAAACCATTAGCTCAAGTTAAAAATAACATCTTTCTTTTTTTTTTATCACTTTTCCTTGCATCTTAGAGTAGTGAAAATTCATACTCTTCACCTCTTCTCACTTGTTTGCATCTGAACAAAATATTTCAATTTGGGTTAAAAACTATTGCATCGCATTCCTACTTGAATGCATACTTAGCCCATTCACTTAGTAAATAAAAAGCATTATGAATAAATCGTAGTGCACAAATGTTACACAACCAAACCACAAGAACATCAAATTAAACATTTAACATACTTGAGACAAGGCCCGTCTAGGATTTCATCACCTAGCAGATACCTTACCCTTCCTGGTGATCCTACTTGGACTTCACTACCAAGGGGAGGACCTACTCTGTTCTCTGGCAGAGTATAAACTATAGGCAAAGTATATATTGGCTAAGCGGCCTAGCTCGGCTTTGGGTTCGTGAAGTGAAGGGAGCAAGCCCCTAGCACTAGGCCACGTACCAAACCTAACATAGATTTTTGAGCACCGAAACATAACCTGAAACTAGCCTTAGACTTCCTCTTTAGGACCCGTTCTAAAAGCCCAATTCCCAAACATATTCTTCTAAGGCATAAGCCACCACGAATCTAAAATTTATTCTTAGGAATTTAACGTTTAGAGGTTGCTTGCCAAATCATCTTTTTTGCTCTTTTTATCTAATTTTTTGAGCTGGTAAGGTCGCATTCTGAGGTCCAAAAACAACTCAGAATTTCTCTTTCTTTCAAAAAATATCAATTTTCTGGGTTTCTGGAAATACACAGACACCGACATCAATTTTTCCACTGACGTTGGCAACTATTTTCACCGACATTAGTTATCCCACTGATGTCGGTCTCTGTCAATAAAATTTTCTTTCCAAAATAGCAAGCTTAAAACCTGACTTTTTTGCTGTTAAACACAATTTTGGGTTTTTTGAAACTGAAACACACAGTTTTTGGAACCTGAATCCCCTTTTGCCTTGAATGGTTTTGACACGCAGTCAAGCCAAAACTCTTGTTGACCACGTGAGTCAACAACCACTTCCACCTTTGCCCTTCATACCAAGTCCCCTAATGGAGTATACTTCAAACACTGAGCATACTCCTATCCAACCAACACCCAATCAACCTCTAATTGTTCCCAAAGGGGATCAAAATTTTAAGAGATTCCTTGACCAAAACATCAAGGCTCTCCAACACTATCTCACAAGAAGCCAAACACGAGATCCTTCAAGTAACCCAATTTATGGGATGCCAACTTCTCTTACTAAAATGGAAATAATATCAACAGCCTCCATTACCCAACCTATGGTCACTCAGGTCATTGCCTCAACCAGTAACCCAACCATGGCCAATGTTCAAGATTTGGCCTCTCCTTCTATTTCTGGACCTACCTTCATCGGGGTTTCCGTACCCCCTCAACCACAAACAATTCAACCAAGTTCTACACCATTCCAAAACTTGATTGTCTCTATCCCACCCACTCTTACACCCATAAATACAAGAGTGACTACCTATCCTTTTACTAGTGTCACCACCACTCAACCACCTTTGGCAGCATCTAGTCAATTTGTGCCCTCCAACTTCGCAGCATAAGTCCCCATGGTCTCGACATCAGTCCCTATGATGAACTACCAATATGTTACACCTATA
The DNA here is from genome assembly GCA_037957365.1 of Torreya grandis. Lineage (NCBI taxonomy): Eukaryota > Viridiplantae > Streptophyta > Pinopsida > Cupressales > Taxaceae > Torreya > Torreya grandis. The sequence goes on from JARHVA010000307.1 coordinate 206,842, forward strand.
CAAATGCAACCAAGTACGTCATACGCCCCTCCCAACATCTCCCAAGTACCTTACAACTTAGGGGGTGCCCCTCATACTAATCCATCAGCCGATCTAATCAAGATGTTGATGGATAAGATGTCCAACCTTGAGACATCCATTTCTGGTTCAAGCAATGTTCTTTCATATGAACAAATATGCATCAAACCCATCCACCCTTCGGTTCCTATTCAACCATATCCTAGCCAATGGGAACTCCCAAAATTTACTTGCTTTCAAGGTAAAGAGGACCCACAGCAACATCTATGAGCATTTAGACATGCTTGTTACCTCATAGCGCACGATGATGCATTATTACTTCGCACATTTCCCATGTCACTTTCTGGTGCCACCCTTGATTGGTATAGCTCTATTACCAGTCACTCTCTTTTTACCTTTACTCAACTAGCTCAGTTATTCCTTGACCACTTTTCAATCAACATCAGTAAAAAGGTCTCCATTACAGACCTATATTCTATTAGACAGTTTGACAATGAATCAATAGCTGATTGCATTGCCCGTTGGAGAGGTTTAATCAACCAACTCTCCTTTTCATTACCTCAACCTGAACTCATTGAGCTCTTTTCAAGAGCATGTGCCAATCACATCTCATCCACTTTGCAGGTTCAAACTTTCTACACATTTGACAAAGCTTTCACCATGGCCCAAAAGCTTGAACTCTGTGCAGTCAAAGAGGATAAGGTCAAATTGTGTAGTAAAAATACCAATGCAAAATCTAATGACCCTTCATCTTCCAAATCTTCTTCCTCCCATTCCAAGTCCAAAGGATTGGCAAATGCTGTGGTACTTAGATCATCATCTTCTACCACAACCAACCAATCTGAGCCTTCCACATCACAATACATCACAAGACAATTCCAACAATAGTATGTACAGAGTCAATACACTCCAATAGGACAATCATATGCTTATCTATTGGATAAACTAGTAAAGCAGGGAGTCCTCAACCTCCCTCAAATCTGACCACCCCAATTTGACCCTTCAAAAGCCATCCCTACATGGTATAGGAAAAATGACTTTTGTAACTATCATCGTGTCAAGGGTCATGACATAGACAATTGCAAAACCTTCAAAACCGTTATTCAAGACATGCTAAACAAGGGGGATCTTGTTTTGGATAACCCAAATGTGTTGGATAACCAAAACATAGACATCTTTAGGCAACCATTCCCTAACCATCCCCCAAGTCAAAATAATGTTCAAACCATGGCCGATGACCTTCAAGAGTGTAACATACGCATGGTCGACATGGTTTCTCCTTTCATTCCTAACCAACCTCTCCCATAGTCTAAAGAGGTTAGTAAACCTATTTCTCCACCATGGGTAGAAGAGCCTATTTTACCCACATCACCCTCACGACATCAAACACCTCATCTACCCACTCTTCTACCTCGTGAGGAACTCATATTACATGTTCCTCTTGCCCCCACATTGCCTCTTCTTCTACCATTGGAAGAAGTTACCATTCATACCTCAAGCCCTCATGTAGAAGAGGCCATTATCCCTCTACTTCACCCTTTACAGGAGTCTTCCTCTCTTAGTTGTCCTCCACTGATGGAAGATAGTCTTCCATCCAGCCCCCTTTCACACATAGCAGAGTCTACTTTGACCTCTCCCGTATTGGGGGATGCTTTGACGGCACCAATGCCAGTGGCCTTGCCCTCATCCTTCTTATCACCAATGGGGGATCATACTTTCCCTACTCCTAGACCACACGTGGGAGGCATGATCATCCCTGTGCTCTATCCTCTCAAAGAGCCAAACTCTCCAATCCCTTCTCCATCGAGAGAAGAACTTGTCACCTCACCCACTTCAGTTGAGGAAGATCCGGTGATGGTTTTATCTCACCTTTGGCTTGAGATCACTGCGTCCAACATGTTTCTGCTCTTACGATCACCCAAATCCTCCAAAAGACCAACTATAAGACCTCACATGACATCGCCTAAACTCTTCTCTCGATTGGCAAAAAACCTAGGATTTCTCCATTCTAGGAACCTAAAACATGAGGATTATGGGAGCGACTTAAGGCTCCTTATCTTACACATCCCACTTCGACTGCCAACCCTTTTGTGATAAATCACCCCAAAGTCTCTGACGAGGATCAGGCTTCCACTTCCAAATCTTCAGAAGCTCAACCATCCACATCTAAACCCAAACCCTCACAAGCGTCCATCATACTGAAATAGGTTAAATCTCTCAGTGTTCGCCCTGCATCAAACTTCACTCACCCACAAGTGAAGGTATACTTGAACCTCGCCCTACACAATAGTGGTCCTCACACCAAACTAAAGAAGGCTACTAAACCATGTTGGAGAACTCCTCCCCCACCTTCACCATTACCCTCTATCTTGGGTCCACATCCATCTACTTTAATATGAGTGCTCCCTACTCCAACACCTCACAAAAACAAATCACCTCCATTACTACCTCTACCCATCAAACATATACTTCTTCCAAAAAAATTGACACCTCTCACCATGAAAGTGCCATCTACACGAGTGGCCACACTGCCAAACAAAAAGATGGTACAAAAAACTCCTCTTACAACTCCTAAAAAGAAGTTGTCAACCCCTACTACGACAAAGTGTGCAGACCCATTAGCGGGTTCTTATGCTTTGCTGTTATGCCAATTTTTGCAATCTTCTAGCATCAGTCTCCCACCCCTTAAACCATACCAACCTCTTAGATCAAAACCATCTTGGTTCAATGACACTAAAATCTATGCCTATCATCGCACCCCTAGACATGACACTGAGCATTGTTGTGCTCTTAAGGTTGTCATTCATCAACACTTGAAAAAGGACACCCTTTTCATTAAGGATCCTCTTGACCACCCCTTCAACAAATCATTGACACCATCCCCTATCTCCTAAACCTCCTCACCTTCATTGGGATCCCAATGTCAGACTATGGTCCCTCTACCACCTTCTCCCCCTTTGTTTGAAATCAACACTATCAATGTGGCCACCAGGTCACAAACCATGAAGGATAAAGGAAAAGAGAAGGTTTCTATCCCTTGGACATATCTATTTGTCAAGCCTTCTCAACTATCAAAACCCAAGATTTCAATCTTGGGCACATCCCAACCAACATCTTCTTGGGTAATTCATGACTCCATGGTGAAATAACTTCACCAAACCCCTGTGAAGGCATCTTTGTATGACCTAATACAAAGTTCTTCACAACATCGCCAAGCCTTGATTAAAGCTTTACAGGCAGTGGAGGGCCAACCTGAAGACCCCCAACCACTAGTTGCTTTAGTCAAAACATTACCCACCATTGCCTCCATCACCTTCAGTCATTCTGAGATTCTAGACTACAACTTGGAAGATCAGGATCCCACCCTCTCAAACTAAGCCTATCAGGAAAAAGCTTCATAGGATGCATCCTAGCATCACACTCCTTGTCTAAGAGGAGCTTCATCATCTTCTCTCCATCTTATTTATCCAACCCATTGATTATCCGTAATGGGTGTCAAATATTGTCCTTGTCCCTAAAGTAACTGGGGGAATTCAACTTTGTACTGACTATCGCAACCTCAACCAAGCATCAACCAAGAATCGACCAAAACGTGCCTACAACCAAAATCTGAAAGAGTAAGATTTCAAAATCAGAGATCTTGTCCTTAAAGAAAACCAACACGTGACCAACATGGAAAGAAGCAAACAAGGAAAGTTTGCTCCTAATTGGCTTAGACCTTATATCATAATGCACAAGTATGGATTAGGGACTTAACATCTGTCTTCTCTTGAAGGCTAGCCAGAACCTGAGCCCCTTAATGCCTTGCATCTGCAACCATTCTACTATTAATCAAGTAATCATTCACTTGATATTTAACTTCAGCTCGTCCCTTGAACAACCCCTATCATCCTCATTCCTATTCCTTCAACCCTTTTTCCCTACAAACATTAGTCAACCCTTTTGTAAAAGCATGAATGCTTTGTCCTGATAAAAGGGAAACCCCTAAACCTCTATAGTCTTATCCATGACTAAAATTTCAGTCAAAAACAAACAAAACATAAAATTGGGATGCCTAACAAAATATTCAAAGGTCATAAACTATCAATGTAAACTGCTCCCTTAAATAATAGCTACATTATTGCTATAATTAATAGACTATTCCCTTGAAGGATAGCTATTCACAGACATCCAAACATACAAAGCAGAATATAGACCATTCCCTCGAAGGATGGCTATGCCCAAATTTTGCTATAAACATGGCACCCGCTCAGAAGCTTCCCACATCGATCAGCTTCAAGAAGACCACAAATCAAAACAAAACATCCCCAAGTAGACTTCTCGCATTGATCAGTGTACCAAAAAAAAAGTGACTGACAAACTATTAAGTCATGGACTTGTCTATAGTCGTTCTCAGGGTCACCTATAAAAGGGGCAAAGTAATCCCTGCTAAAAAGGGTTACGCTATCCTGACATATCACCTAATCACACCTATTACCCCAAAATACTCAAGGGATTTTGAACTCACTTAATGTCAAGTGATTTGAGTACTTCTCTAACACAAACCAATGGTCAACAATGTAATGCATGAATAGGGATTTTGTTTGCAAAAACCCTTATCTATGATATCATTATGGTCCTTGTCAATGAAAGAACAATGCGCCTTTCACTTCTTATACATCTTAGCCACATACAACCAAAACATTTTATAACCAACCAAACCTTTTTTAACCTCATGATTTGTTTAATACAAATTACCAATTTGTGTTATATGAATTATCATAACTCATTCACACTAGTTTTTATGAAAAACAATACACATGGAAACTATCAACCAAACATAATTTATGTCAAGCATATACCATCACCAATATGGAAACTTGTTGAAGCATAAATATGCTCATTTCATTTTTAGCATACACCATCACCAATATGGAAAATTGTTAGGAATGAAAAACCACATAACCAATGTTATATAATACACCATCACACAATATGGAAAAGGCTATAACATCATCATTCATTTCATTTTTAGCATACACCATCACTAATATGAAAAATTGCTAGGGATGAAAAACCACATCACCAATGTTACATAATACACCATCACACAATATGGAAAAGGCTGTAACATCATCATACACTCATCATTACAAACATAACCAAACCAACTATTAACTACTTTATCCTCTTCTTCCCTTTTGGGGAGAACTACATTAGCCTGAAGCCCTCAAGACAGGGGCTATGTAGGCAGCACTCAGATGACACGAAGTTCTTTAGGGTTAGCTTAGCCATTCACCCGTTCATCTCCCTAATGATAGCGGCCATCCATTCATTTGTTCATCTACCTGATGGACCAACCATATAACCTTTAACCATGACCTAACCTAGTCAAAACCTAATCCATAACCAACTCCCTTCTTCCCTTTTGGGGAGAACTACATTGGCCTGAGGCCCTCAAGATAAGGGCTATGTAGGCAGCACTCAGATGACATGAAGTCCTCTAGGGTTAGCTCAGCCATTCACTCATTCATCTCCCTAATGACAGTGGCCATCTATTCATTCGTTCATCTACCTGATGGACCAACCATATAACCTTTAACCATGGCCTAACCTAGTCAAAACCTAATCCATAACCAACTCCTTTCTTCCTTTTTGGGGAGAACTATATTGGCCTGAGGCCCTTTCTAAGGGCTATGTAGGTAGCACTCAGTTGACATGGGATCTTCTGAGGTTAGCTCAGCCATTCATTGGTTCATTTACCTAATGGACCAACTATCTAAACCTATCCACAATCATGACCAAACAACTAGCCTTGCTACTGTAGAAGCCACCTTAGACTTCTCATGGGGCACATTGGAGATCATATACATCTCCCTAACCACAACAAACAACACTTGAGATCAATTATATCTCAGCCTGACTCAACCAATGACCTTGGAGATCGTGACTATCTCCTTAGACCACAACCACTTTTGAGACAACTTTGCCTTGGTTGTTTTGATTGCATATATGCTACCTCATGAATAGTTAGCAAATTGTACGTAACCCATATTATGACCCTCACACATATTATCAGATTGCAACCAAGATGATCCTTAATATTTGTGACATTTTCATGTTTTCCATGAGCACTTCCTAGCCCGAATACTTGGAACACGATGACCATTGGAGATATCACTTTGATCGATCTAACCCAATCAGTGACGACTAATAAGTTGGGGCCTAGTTAGTTTGATTTTAGTCTTCCTCGACCATTGGAGCTCCATCTTTGATCGTTTAACCCAATCAGCTACCATTAATAAGTTGGGGACTAGTTAATTCAATTTTAGTGCTCCTCAACCTTGCCTGCGACAATTTGACCTAACTATCGCGTGAAGTGCTATATGCGCAATCTCAACTATTACAGCGTTCACACTCCAACTTCACCATACTCATCCACTACCTATGAAATTGGCAACCAATTTTGGATTGCCTTCTCTCAATTCCCACTTTGAGGGGGAACACCTTATCCCATACCTGGGGCAACCTACACCTTATCCCATACCAAACAACAAGAAAAAAGGGGCAAATGTAGACACCAACATTGTGTCGACCCCCCCTTGGTCCCCTTCTAACCACTTACACACTTTATTAATTTAAAATAAATTACTTATTTTAGATTAATGACCTCACCTAGACACCTCACCTTGGACACCTCACCATAGGACCTTTTCTTACCCTCTGAGTCACCCTAAGACTAGGTCATCTAATCCTAACTACCCATGACCTATTCTCACTCCGTCCCAACCTCCTAACTAACTCTCGTGCCTAATAAACCCATCTTTTGACCATTCTCCAATGACAAAAGCACTTGGCAGATGGAAAAACAAGCCAAATAGCCCTTCTACCCATTCTCTATTCATTGACGTCGGTCAACTGTCGACTGATGCCAGCGAATCACCAACGTCGGTTACTTAACCTGAGCTCTAACATTGAGCTGCCCTCTAATTCCTCCCCAGGCTCTCTCTCTCTCTCTCTTCCTCTCTCTGTGGCCCTAGACTCTTTGAAATTGATGCGCACACTCTGAGACCAATCATCAAAATTTGACTAACGCTCCCTTGGCTACAGAAACTCTATGCAAGTCACTCCAGATTGAACTAGAACATTATACAAGGACCTCAACATCAGCCACAATAGGAATAAGTGTTTTACACCACTGGTTCTTCATCAACCAGAGCTAAGTATTCTTCTGTCTCATTTCAGTAATTTAGAATACATTAGTAATTAGTTTCTATTTACTATTTCTAAATAATATCAACTCGACTCGACTTTCTTCTTGGAGAGGCTGAGAGGCCTTCCCCTTATCCTTACTCTCTTTTCATACTACCCTCTACCTTTACCCCCTCTCAGACCCTATTCACTATCCTGCAACCCTGCACAAACCTTTAAACTTCTAGACTCCTTCCAGAGTCCTCTGTCAACCACAGACATAACCCTGAGACCTTTCCAAGGCCCACTACCCCTACTGACATCGACAGTATAACTGACGTCGGCATCATTGACCAACTGACATTGGCAGAACTACCGACGTCAGCGACTGTGACAGACTGATTACAGAGAATAGGTATGCGTTATCTACTTTCTCTTTCTTAGTCTTTCATCATTTCTTTTTATTTTGACACTCTTTTTGTCAAATAGTGGACTGTCATCCCTTAAGGAAGTTTTTACGCTTTCGGGACTGAGCATATAGCTTGGCAGTCCACCATATCTTTGTCTAACATTTTCTATGTTTAAGTCTTATTCTTTCTATAGGTGTCTTCCTCCACAGCCAAAGAGGAGCTCCTACAATGCTTGGATACTGTGCGCAACTTAATATGGGTAACGTACAAACCCCTAACTCTTAACCTTTAGTTTCTTCTTTCTTCTGAATGTAATTAGTAAAAAACGTAGAGAAACAGAGACATTAAGTTTGTGAGTTCTAGTGCATAACTTTTCTTTGAAAATATTACAATATCTTATGCAATACTTTGGTGTGCAACATGGTGAATATGAGGATCATTGTGAAATAAGTATTTTGTGCATCCTCTATTTTTGAAGTGATGTGCCTTGACTTGTGAGTTGCAGTCTACACATGACTTGTTTACTTTGCCATGTTATTATGAGATCTTTGGAATTATTTCCCATCATGACATGTTATGCTATGATGTGTTATGTCATGATGTATTATGTTAGGATATGTTATGGATAATCAAGATTGTAATGGATATTTAATGATTTTGATGCTTAGTGATGTGTTATTGGTGCAATGTGTTATGAATCTTTAGAAATGTGTCTTGTATTGACTCATTTTAGTGGGTTGTTGATAATATTAATGTAAGTAGGTGGGTTTTATTCCTAAATAAATAGGACCCTACACTTGTGTAAGTCTATTAGAAATGGATATATAATTTAGAGTTGTCAAGCCTAGATCTTTAGATTTGATAGTTTAATGCATCTCATTTGAGATTGCATATTATTGTAGTGTGTGTCCAAGTTGTATTTTCATTATTAAAATTAGGTAAATAAAATTTTTATTGAGGTATTATATTTTATTGCTTTGTCCCACTATGTAATCTTAAAATTTGTGTGCTCCAAGGCATCTCTTAATTGAGGACCCTTTTGCAACCATTTTTTTTCCTCTTACCTATCCCTAATTTTCTCAAAAAAAATCTTTTAATCTTTAAGAAATCCCTTCGTATATATTCACGGTTTGTACTGGAAGCATCTAAATGATAGACAATTATAATCTAGATCTTGATTCTATATTCCATAAATAGAAGAGATCCTTATTGCTTCTGGAAAAAATTTAGCCAAGTCTATTAAAACACATACTCTTGCATAAGTAATTAACTCATTATTTAAAGTAGTATCAGAGACATACATCGAGTTACCTATAATTCTTAGAATTTTCTCTAGAACAACCTCATCCCAATAATGTCACAACTTGTATATCTCCACCCATAACATCACATTGTGCATCAGTTCTTCTAAGGGGTTAAAATTTGGTAACTAATATCTCTATAAAAACCCTCATTTTCAAGAAACCATGATGGCCTTGCTTTAAAGACTTTTCATTGATCCTCAACCATTTAGAATGTGACTTGGAAGAAGTCCTATGCCAAGAAGCAAATTTCTAGTATGGCAAAAAAAATCAATTTACTCCTTCCCACTACCTTAGAGATTCCATACTTATCCATGCACCAATAAATTTGAAAATTGGTTCCCTTTGTAAGTAGGCTTGAGTAATATTATCCACAATTTGATCAAGAATGTTTAAGAAAGAGATTTCCTCTACCACCTAAAAGCTTATCCCTTCCTCCAATACAACCCTTTTGATACTTTGGGTTCCTTATTCTCCTCATTCATTCCAACCAACCCTCCATATTTTTGTGGTTGGTGTATCTTTAGTGTTTTCCCACCTTCTAAGTTGTAGGACCATTCATCTCCTTCCCAAGGGCTTCTTGAACCACCAAAAACTTGTTGAGAGTTGTTTTTTTAAGAGTTCATAATTTAGTGTAAATGTAATTTTTTCCTCTATAAACCTAGCTATCCTTAGGATTTTTATATCTGCTTGCATTATCGAAGCCATGACTTGAGTCCCACCATCACTCCCATTACCTTCATCCTCACACTGATGCTCTTCCTCACCTTTTTGCCTTAGTGAGGCCATATCCTCATGTATTCAATTGGTTTTTCTTCTTTATTATCATTTTCTCACATAATTAAATTTATTAACTTTTTAATGATTTAAATTTATCTAAATTTATAAATAAAATAATTTTTGGGGAGCTCTTTTACTAGTGAAATAAATAATTTGGTCAAATTTGGTAATAGAAGAAGATTTTAGTCTTATTATTGAAGCATGAAAAAAGAAGACAAATAAACATTGGTAATTGAAAATTGTGATTAATGATTGTGCTCGTTTGGCTTCCAATTGAACTTCCTTGACAATTCTCCACATGAGACTAGTTGGTAATAAAGTACTTGAACTTCTAACTAACCTTGTTAAGGAAAAAAAATCTTGAATAGTGATAATTTACATATATTAGTAACCCCCATAATGATTAAAAATCTTTCCACAATTTGGAGTTGGATTTGCAAGGCTCCTCCCACTCAATGATTTGATGGGCCTTATTTGACAATCAATGCCTTCTATGAATAGGAATAGTGAAAACATATTGATTGGCATTTTTGGGTGATGATAAGTTAAGTTTGCAACGGAATTAAATCTATTGCCCTTCCCTTACCTTGGTTGTTTTAGCTTGCAATATGAGCAACAATAGACGAAAAGCCTCTCATGTATGCCTTTGCTTCTCCTTTCAACTTGATTTTGGGCATTCCATGCCACGATGATATTCTCCCTCTACTTTTTTGCTTATGGAAACTTATATGTTTGTCTTTTGCCTTCTTAAAGAGCATCGATATTTTTCCTAGGGTCAAGCTTTTACGATACTCTTAATTAACATTTATAAATTAAATAATTTTAATTAATCCCTTGCATCCTTTGCTTTTCTAAAAATAATACTTGTTCATTTAAAAGTGTTTTGTAAATTGTTAAATGTGAATTATGTTATAGATTTGATACTTTAATTTTAGAAAAGATAATTTGCCCTACCTATCATAATCTACTTTTCCTTATTGAAAATGGTTTATTGTTTAAATAACCTACATTCAAATCCATTTTAGCCCCTCACAAACACGTTTTTATAAAATAATCATATTAAGATTTTCAGAACTTTGAGAGCCTTTAATACCTTAATTATAGTCTCAAAATTGGATTAATCTTCCCATGTGTATTAATTACTTGAAGCTTTAAACATTCACAAAACTCACGGATATGTCTGAAATGTACTTTTAATCTTAATAATATATTCATATTCATAATCACAAACAACAAAACTGGCCGACAAATGTATAGGTTGGTATAAACAGAAATGTAAGCTGTTTTTATGCCGTAATATACATGTTTTTTATTTTTATTTTTATTTTTATTTTTATTTATATACGAATCTGGAATCGCGGCGGAATTCACGTTTGGGTCCCCCGAAGATAAAAACAGAAGTATAACTAACCCACTGTAGTGTTAATGAGAATTCAATGCGATTTGTTTGGATGACGTTACGTTTTTTTTGGTTTTGTTGGATGATTGTCCAAAAACTATGATATTGTCTGGTTTCGGATCCGTGAAAAATAATAATAATGCAATGTGGGTTGACTTTAACATTCTCTCAAATGTTCTTCATCATTCATTCTTTAATAATGATTTCCTTTTTAATTGCGAACCAGCAATTATGACCGTTGTGGACAGTCTAGTCTCATGCTGTTAATATCCGTAAGTTTTACGCTCAACTGAGAAGTGAGATGATGAAAACAATAGTTTCAATGGGCTCATCTTCAATCTAACTACCATTATTCTATTAGTTTTTAAAGCATATTCTCAAACAAGGATTACCATATGCCTTTACTAACACAATAGACCATTAAAGTATTTTTCAAATGTGTAATGTAAATAAGTGAATTCAAACAAAATCATGCATTTTGAAATATTATTATAAGTAAAGTATTTCTAATTATATAAAATATGTACAAGTATATGTTGATTTTGCATTGTTATTATTTGTTTTTTCTTGACGTTCATACTTTAAATCTGCAACACCCATATATTTATAATATTTATTTTTTTCTCCTTACTTAAAAATATATCTAATACATTTATGATATTTGAATATTTTAAAGAAAATAAAATGATTTATGCTAAATTTATTATTTGACCAGTTTTTTAAAGGTTGAAATTCTAATATATATTGACAAATAATAAACTATATATAAAAAAAAAAAATCAAAATCAAAATCAAAATTGCTAATTACAAAATATTGATAAAACCCCCATTTTGTATCAAAAATACTGCACAATAAAATATTAACTTAAACTAACACAATAAAATGTTAACTTAAACTAATGTTGAGTGCTTTAATAATTGTTTGACCTCTCTTGAATGTTTATAATTTCTATGTATGTGAATATACCCCCTTGTGTCAAATGAACTATAAAACTTATCTAAAAAAAAATTATTTAAATTCAAATTAAATATTATAAACACCTACACTAACGTTCAACATCTAAGAGTTAAAATGGGAGAGAGAGAGGACATTGCTATGTGACTTGAGAGTAAAGAACAAGGTAAGATAAAAATAAGCTATGGGAACACAAGTGAGGGGATTTTAACAAGGTGGAGGTCAACATGAGGCCATATTTTCTAATTTGAAACAAAATCACTAATATAAATCTATTAAAATTAATATAAATTGATACTAAATAATGTTAATATGTAATTTTTAGGTGTTTATGTTTTTGCCCACTTTGAGGTGTGTGTAAATAAACATTTCAAAGTAGAAAAATAAATATATAAAATATATAAATACACATCCCAATCTTTAGAACTAAAGATGATGCATCTCAAAACCATCAATCTTGGAACTTACAAAACCATTTTAAATTTCTTCACACATAAGTAAGTGTAAATAATCATAAATATTTAAATTTCAAATACTAAAATAAAATACCTTATTCCATTGAAAATATATATGGATATAGATTGGAGTTAAGATCCCTTCTAGACATGGGTCTCAAAATTTAAGTAAAATATGAATAATATCTAAGTAAATTTTGGGTAAAGTCTAAGTAAACTATGTATAAATTCTATGTAAAATATGAATAAACTTTGAGTCATCAAAATTTTAATATGATGATGTACATGTCCTAGAAGCACAACTTTAAAATATAATGAGTAGAATGTATACCTCTTTTTAACTTTGAGATAAACATGTAAAGTTCACATCTCAAAAGAAATAGATTAGATGTAATATATGTAATATAACATATGAAATCACCAATATGTATAACATACAAATAAAGAACATTGAATTACTAAGCACAATGGATAACCTTCCCCATGTGCAATCATAGATATAATCACTATAACATCATTTTAACATGTCACATGATAGTTAAGATAAGATATAACATTAAAATGTTGGCATATATTTAGATCATGGCACATATAAGGATGTTGTAGTACAAAGTATGTGTAATGTGAAGAATTTTTCTCCAATAGATGTATGATGAGAATTATGGAAACATATGTAATAAAAAATGTCATTGTAATGATAACATACAACATGGGAAATGGAAAATCATAGCTATGAGATGTTAGTTCTAAAGCTATAATGTTAATGATCATAAGTAAAGTAGTGGGGTCTTGCCCTATTAAATGCTCCAATTATAGTATGGATCATAGTCACACAATGAAGCTATAAATATAATGGATATCAAGGAATGGGAATTGCACATAGGGAACACAAAAGACACATGACATATGTAATAAGGCATAAAGTGGATGCATTAACTACTGGAAAACATGTAAGCATGGAAATGAATGTAGGAAGCACACTAGACAATAAAATTATTGCATACACATAGGAAAGCATGTTGAACATGCAAAAGGTACATCATGCATATAAAAGAGACATATCATACATGGAAATCATAACATGCATATAAGAATCATGTCTAGCACATGAAAAACATACCAGGGACATGGAAAACATGTCAGAAGAAAGCATTTTTTTTACATAAAAAACATTTCAGACATATGGAAATCATGTCAAGTAGTGAAATCAAATTAGGCATATGAGCACAATAGACATGATAATAAGAAATGTAAGATTAAATATTGGTCTGATGTGAATCATGGAAATATATGAATACATAAATATAGTCATGGGAAACATAGAAAAATGATTGAAAGGGTAACCTAAATGGAGAAATAACATGCCTCTAGAGTTTCTTCCAAGTAGATATGGAATGATCTCTAAGCAGACATGGGATTTTACCCTACCAATTAAGAAGCCACAATAATAAAATTGTAACTTGCTAAAGATTTTTCATTTGTCTTTCCACTCACATTAGTAATGTATATGAAAATAATATGAATTAGTGTATTTTCTGATATGCATGTTTATAATGTGTATGTGAAGTGTGTGTTATAATACAATCATAAAGTAGACACTCTGTTAGGAATATCAAGAAACCAAATAAAGGAAATATGATGAATTATATTATGTGAGTGTTTTTAAGACATTTTATAATCACATATAAGTTAAGTTACGAAAAGCATTTGGATTATGAAATTCTATATATGTGGATACTAAAATCTAGAATTTGGCACCTGATAATTTAGATTTTGACCTACCTTTTCCATACATGATTGTGTGCATAGATATGCCTCTAATTCACATTCTCTCACATCCACATGATTTCTATGAGTTCAACCCTCATATTTTAATATCAATCACTTATAGAAACCTCTTAGCCTATAATAAACTAGCTAAATATCTTACTTATACATCTCTAGGACATCAGATCCACATCCCTAACTCATGGACATTAACATCAGGCTCAAGCAATTTCATCAATGAAATTGACTCGAGGGTGACATTAGCGACCCTCACCTAAAAATTCTTATTTTTAAAAATTATATCATTCCTATGGGTCTACCCATCTTTTTAACATTTCAGTGGCATGATAAATTACCTAAATGGACTCATATAAATACAAATCAAACCCACACTTATTACTCACTTGGAACTTATATATCAAGCATCTATACACTAATGCACATTAATCAAATCTACCCTCTTCTTCCAAAATTGTAAATTAGTCACTAGGATCAGTCATTAGCCAAGTCTAAAGCATATCAATCAGAGTCAAGAGAGAATATTTTTAAGTGTCAAAAGTAAGATTCTAGGTGCATTATGTTTAACCCTAAAATCTAGATTAAGGGGGCATTTAGGGTTAAAGGGATAGAGATAGCCTAGGGCACAAAGATGATACACTATCTCTAAAGAATGATAATTATTTATGAAACTTAAATAGAACATATATTGAATTTATTAAATTAAGATGGTAAAGATAAAAAGTATATTTATGCTATATATTACAATAACAAAATAAACATGATACTTAGTTGATTATAATGCTAATATCGATCTAGATCTGGAACATGTAGAAAGTGGACTGGATTTAGATTATGGAATAGTTACATGATTTAGTAAATTATGCCTCTATAGCTATAGACACATCAACCTAGGATAGTTATGCCGACTAGTATGACATACTTACTAAAATAAGATGTGACCACCTAGATGCTTCTATGTTTTATGTCACCTTCAATCTGGTGCATTTAAATTTAGGTCATGGACTATCATTCCTTGTCAAATATCAAAACATTAGTTCTTCATCTTCATAGTGTTTGTGGTAAAATGGGTTAGTAGGCACACAATGTCGAGCTACTCCAAAGAACCCTTTGTCAATAAACATTGTCTACAATGTCAATACTCTAAAGAGATCCTCATACTTATGTATTTATCCCCTACATGTTGGCTTGTGTGTAAATCATGAAATTTGTGATAAATATGTAAAATAATGACCTAACTTGTAACTTATAAAATATAGCTATTGGGTTAATCCTTTAGTACTTCAAACGTGTAGATGTGTTGTCCTTATGATTGATATGGAAATATGAGAAAATAGTAAATATTTTCTCACTTGAGTGCTTGATAGAATGCTTTTTCTAAGTTACCTTATGAGTTGTTAGGTGTTTCCATGTGAGGAATGAATGAGGGTTGATATTATATCTATATCAATACCTTTGGAGAATATATCACATTAAAGTACTTAAGCTAACCATAGGAATATGTTTCATTTACAAAATATATAGCTTTAGGGCACTGAAAACTTTTGTTGGAATAAGACACTTGTGTTGACATAGGCATCTAATTAGAATGCAAGTGTCTAGGTATTTATAAAATAGATGTAGGTCCAAAACTTGTAGATATGGAATATAATAAGGGTATAACATTCTAGGTAAGGTATAAATCATGGGTCAACATAATAATATTAGTCAGACTAAGAGATAAGCAATTAGGCACAAAGATATAGTGTAGGTGAGCATTTTAGCATTGAGAAAGGTTTATAATCTAAAGGTACATCCATCATATGTATTTTTCAAGTGCACAAGATTGAGGTGTTATATAGTTCATAAATAATTTTGAAATTTCCCTCCCTTTAATCTAGTAATGAAATTGATGGTTTAAAGGAGAAAAAATGTGTACCTAGGTGTGTATAACACACCTTGCTTTTGTTTGAGTCTGACTTGAGTGTTTAACTAGTGACTAACCTATAACCAAGAACATGTTATGGTATATAATCAATGCATATAATTTGAAATTTAAATCATCGAAATGATTTAAATTGAAAGAGAGCAAGTTTAGGAGTACATGTGTATTGATGTAACCATCATACCTTTTAGAAATTTGATTTTGAAAGATGTATTATTATGAATCACTAAAATTGAGATTAAAACAAATATAAATATGGAAAAATCATACATATAAATAAATAGAGAGAGATATTGGAGGAAACATGCCCCCAACCCTATAGAAAATGTGAATTTCCACCTGAAAATTGAGATTAGCTCAACCAAACAACCTAATCATACTTATAACCTAGTGAGTGTGAGTGAACTAAGCCAACTCACGCTATAAAATTGGTGAGGTTAGATGATGTAATCAAATCCAACCTATAAAATTATCAATATTGAGTTATTTAGTCACCTCAACCATAACAAAAATTGAACCAACTATTGTAGTAGATTAGCTCAATATAATTCATAATAGTCCAACCTGATGGGTGTTGACTATTCTTGATAATGTTTAAAATCTAAAAATGATTTGATTTTATAAAATTATGTGCATATTTCATAACATATGCACTTTAGATATGTATCATGCTTAAATTATGTATAACAATGGTATCAATGTATATAATTATACCATAAATGTGTATTTGAATCATATCATATACAATTTGGCCAATTTAAAATTATGTAAGTATGGAGATATGAAAATTGATATAAGTGTCAATGTGGAGGACATGTTTCCAAAACATACCCCCACTATAATCTAGGTATGTTTAAAATTGAATAAGTGTGGAGAACATGTTTTCAAAATATTCCCCTACTATAATCTGAAAATTGATATAAGTGCCAATGTGGAGGAAATGTTTGCAAAACATGCTCTCAAAGTAATATAGGTAAGTTCAATACAAAATAAGTGTGTAGAACATATTTCCAAAATATGCCCTGACTAAATTTGAAATTATGAAAAATGTGGAGAACATGTATTCAAAATATACCCCCACTACAATTTGAATCTATCAAGCAATGTAGAAGTCATACCTCTATGGCATGTTCCCACTGATATTCCCCCTTTTGAGGTGAGATCAAGTAGCAACTGGTAGTTACCTTACCTCAAAAGGATAAGATAACCATGTAAACTATGAATGTATCATGTAGCATATAGAGGGAACATATCTAGGTAGATATATCATTGAAGCATATAGAATGTGATCCCGCCAAGTCCTAAGATACATGATGTAGATCATGGTAATGTATAGATAATAACAATACAAAGTTCAACAATCAATAAATCACACACACAACAGCACTCAGAAATTAAATCAAGAGACAAAGGTCCAAAGAGACCACAAATAAGGGGCATGTTTAAATGTCACACAATTTAAGGGACATGACTTAATCAAATGTCCACAAAGAAATAAATGGCATATTAAAATGCCAACATACAACAAGAAATGACATATTCAAATTCCAAAGAGGAAAACAAAATAATGGTGGCCACAAATAATTGATCATATTCAAAGGCTCAAATAAGCAAGACAATAGCAAGGCAAGACACTTAATAAAGTGCATAAATTAAAGCATAAGCAATCAACATATACATATCATACTAGTCCCTAGATATATGTGTTAAATGCATAACATATCAAGTACATTATGAAAAATAAAATCATGGATAAAGGTGTGTGTAATATATATATATATATATATATATATATATATATATATATATATATATATATATATATATATATATATATATATAATCTAAAACATGATAATGTAGAATGATCATATAATGATAAAACCTAGATTTATTATGATCATAAAGGTGGAGGACCCCACCATCCTAGTGACATGAGTTGATGAAATCCCAACATCTGAAAGTGCTTAGATCATGTATTTATGAATGCCTAAATCACACTAAATTTTTTTGAAACATGTGTGTATATATAAAATACTGATACAACATCTACCAATAGGGAACCAATCACATGTATGCTAAGGATCTAATAGGATATGTAAAAGTTAAACATAATTTTTTTTTTGAAATTCTTTTTTTTATATATATATTTTTGGTATTTTTGTAATATTTGAAAGGAAAATACTATCATATGATCACATCCAAAGGATTCTCATAGATATCTCCCCAGTTTAAACCTAGTGTAAAAAATTGGTGAAGCTACCTAAGAGCATGAATAGGTGTAATATCTATCACTGTAGTTTTGTGATGCTTTGTCTATGTAAAATAGGACTTTATGGTTGTGAAGTAGAAATAGTAGTAGGGGTTCGTATAATCCATCATTGATTTATTTATGGTTTGTTTGGAATAAAATTAATAGGAATATGTGTAGGTACTTTAGATATCTAAATATGGTGTGTAATAGGTAAGAATTTTGTGGAACCCACTGTGGATATCTAATGTAATGGTATCTTAAGTATTGGTCACTTGGTAAAGGAAATTACTTGTTACTTACCCTTTTGTATAGGATCAACTGTAGGAGGTTTGATAATTAATTACCTAGGTATAAATTTATCTTACTCAAGAGGACGTTCATATCCAAAATTTTGGAAACTATAATTACTCGATTGGCATGAATGTATTTAACACATCTATGCATTTTAGAAGGTATTACTCAAATTTTATGTATCTAATTTCATCTCAATAACATATCAAATATACTCGTGGAAGTTATAGTTATGAAGGTAGTAACCCATGGGTGGGACCCACATATACTATTAAGTCAATCTCACCAAAAACTTGTTGTGAGGTCCCATCAAATGCTCTAATCGATTTGGTTAAAGGATGTAAATCATGATTTTAATTACCCAAATGCATAACTAATGTCATGGTACAAACAATATCACTTGCACCATTATTAATCATAACACTGTGTATAGGCTAGTGATCAAGGTATGCTTGAATGAATATCATAGTCATCATCCATAATTTCATTGTCATCAAAGGTAATGGAGGATTTATGAACCATAGGAGGTGTATGCCACATATAGGTACCAAGGATTCCATCCAATGGGTTCTCATGATGATATGGATAAGGGTACACACTATATTGCATTTGCACTTATATATCCTTCTTGTAATGATCTTACAAATGATTTTTAAATATTTCATGTTTGTGGTGGTCATCAAGTTGTGAACTTGATTCCTTTAGAAGATCATCAAATGTAGTATTTTGATCATATATGAGGTCTTAGATGTTATGTTTCAAGGTAAAACATATGTTTGTAAAATACCCAACGCCTTGGTAATAGTCATAATAAGCATTTACATCATACCCATTAGGTAGAGGTCTACTCATATCAACTTCTATAAGATGAGGGAGAGATATAAGAGGACACTCTACAAGCTATGGGAGTAGTCTTAGGTTAGTGTGTAAATTTTCTTTATGGTGCATTGGATAAGATAAGTTTAAAAGGTGGTTATGACACTACATTTATTGTGGTGGTTTTTTTATTTTTTACTCTCAAGAGGTTTGACCTTATAACTTAGTTTGATACTAAACTTGGTATTACATGTAGATGTAGTTGGTGTGCTTGCTACATACCTAAGTTTGTGAAATGAGATAAGTTTCATTTCATAATCATGAATAATGTGGCATAATTCATTGAAATATTTGAACTTTTTAGACACAATGGACTCATTTAAAGGATAAAGTAAACTTTTCTTGAAAATATCTTGAAGCTATTTATTTGACATTAGATTGGTTAT
This sequence comes from Torreya grandis, assembly GCA_037957365.1. Classification (NCBI taxonomy): domain Eukaryota; kingdom Viridiplantae; phylum Streptophyta; class Pinopsida; order Cupressales; family Taxaceae; genus Torreya; species Torreya grandis. The sequence goes on from JARHVA010000307.1 coordinate 226,846, forward strand.
TTTAGCTAACATTATGTTTTACCTTAAGACATATTCAATTATAGGTTCATTGGTTCCTTTCTTGATCTTTGTAGTTTGGGCATAGGAAACTTTTTTAGTAATTTTAATAGAAAAGTGTGCCAAAAATTGATTCATAAGGGGTTTGAAGTTGATTGAGTTGCTAAATCATAGAGCCACCCTAAAGCATATTATTTTAAGCTCCTTGGAAATAATTTGGTCAAAATCTTATCATTTGAGGCATAATTAAGGCATATCACATTAAAATATCTAAGATGTTTAGTATCACCCTTCCCATCAATAAATGTGAACAAAGATGCAACAAAACAAGTTGGCAAAGGGTGAAAAGATATATATAGTGCAAGAGGAATATGAAACACCTCTTATGAATCAATAACATAAGGATATTTCATATAATTTTGTTCAATATTTATAACCTTAGGTGTCAAAAAATTTATAGTTTGGACAAGAGCGTGCACCTATTGGTATTTTAGGTTGGATAGTTGAAAAGACACTGAAGGAGGTGTACCTGTAGGTTGGGTAGATATAGGAATTGAAACTAGTATTTGAGTTGAAGCATTTTGGTTTCCCATGTAATATGTGGCAATAATAGTTTCAGGAAATAAATGTTTAAATACATATCTTGTGCCCCCATTAAAATTAGGTAGAATGATTGGTATGGAATCTATTGTAACACCTTCTAAGGAGTCACCATCACTAGGTGAGGAAGCCTTAGCCTTATCATGCTTATTAATTTCATCTCTAATAACATAAAAAAATGAATCTATTAAGCCCTTGTTATTATTGAGATGAATGATTAATTATTTTTTATCTTCCACTTGAAATCAAATTTTTTAATTAATATTTTCCATTACTTAGAAATGAAGAATTACAAAATTTAAAAAATAAATTAAAACCCTAGCTGACTGAAAACCCTATGAATCAAAAAAATTAAATTCAATCGGGTTCACCAAATGTTTAACCTTAAAATCTATATTAAGGAGGAATATATGATTAAAGGGGTAGAGATATCCTAGGGCATAAGGATGATAGATTATCTCTAAAACAAGCTAATTATTTATGAAACTCAAAAAAATATATATTGAATCTATTATACTAATATGCTAAAGATAGAAAGTTTACTTATGTTAGATGTCAAAATATTAAAGGGAAAAAGATAGTTGATTATGATGATAATACCAATCTAGATCTAGAATAGGTAGAAAGTAGACTAGATCTCAATTTTGGAATAATTTCTTGATTCTATAAATTTTACCTCTATAGATATGAACATTTACATCAATGTTGTTGTCTAACTCAGATATAGGTGTCTAGTAAAAAATACTTATTGAAACAAGATGTGACCACCTAGATTCTTATGGATTCTATGTCACCATTGCTTTGGTGCATTCATATATGGGTCATAGATTGTCACTCCTTATCAAATATCATAACCCTAGTTCTTCATATTCACAGTGGATATGGGAAAATGGATTAGTGTGCACATAGTGTCGAGATACCTTGAATACCCCTCTATCAATTAAATCTACCTACATACTCAATACTCTGAAGAGATCTTTAGACTTATGTAGTTCTCCCCTATGTCTTGGCTTGTGTTTGAATCATGAAATGTGTGATAAATAAGTAGAATAATGACCTAGCTTGTAACTTGTAAAATATAGCTCTTGGACTACTCCTTAAAATGACTTATAGATGTGTTGTCCTTATAACTGATATGGAAATAGGAGAAAACATGGAAGATTTTATCAGTTGAGTGCTTCATAGAATACTTTTGGTAAGTTGTCTTATGAGTTTCTAGGTGTTTAAAGGTGAGGAATAAATAAAGGTTAATATTATATTTATATCAATCCATTTGGATAATATATCACATTAAATAACTTAGGTCAACCATAGGAATACATTTAATTTGAAAATTACATGACTTTAGGGAAATAGAAAGATGTGTTGGAATAGGACACTTGCATCAATGTAGGTATTTGACTAGGAAGCAAGTGTCTGGGTTAGAAAATAAGTGTAGGTATAAAACTTATAGAGATGGAAGATAATCAAGTTTATAATATTATAGGTAAGGTAGAAGGCATGGGTCATCATAATAACATCAGTCCAATTAAAATATAAGCAACTAGGCATAGTGAGATAGTGTATGCAAGCCTTTTGGTAGCATGAAATATCTAAAAGTTGAAAATGCATCCATGATATGTATTTTCTAGGTGTAAATATTTAATTGCTATATAATTTAGAAGTAATGTCTATAAATTCATTTTAAAAATAAGTGATCCATAAACTCCAATGATAAACTCTAAGTAAAATTTTAAAAGTATGAATTCTGAATTTCTCAACTTATAAGATGTTGGAATGATTAAAAATTGATGAAAATCTGATCCAAATCAAATTTCAAAACTAAAATAAAGGTGAACTGATAAATCACATCATTTATCCATTGAAACCATCAGATTTTCCAAATTCTTGATTTTATCCAATTTCTCGTAAATGATCAATTCATTAAATTTTGCATTCTGACTAAAAATCTGAATTTATAATTTGAATAATAACTAAAACTAAAATGAAAAAATGAATTCTAAGATCAAAACACAAAAATTGTTTACGGGGTTTAGAACTCCTACGTCCCCGAGTTCATATCAAATCGATCCATTAATGTTGCTAAAATTTGCAAGCTAAAATAATACTTACAAATAATAAAAGATCATATCTCTGTGCAAAAATAGTGTTTCAAACCTTTGAAAGACCTTGGCTAACTCAGCACGTCCTTCACCTTCCTAAATCACATGCAGAGGCTTCTCCAAATCAAAATTGACAACTTATATAGCTCAAAATGGCATCACCAATTATCCAAAATGGGCATATGAATATACTGTACAGAGCCTATCAAAATTTTAAACAACTTTGTAGTTTACTCCAAGCTCTGGTTCAGCCTTTAAGTGCTCCAAAATGACCAAATACTGTAAGTAGGTCTATATTCTCCAATACACAGTCGGCCAGAAGCTTGCTTTTAAATACAAATTCGTGCCTTAAATAGCACTTTGACCCCTGCAGCACAAGCTGTCAAAGCCTATCCCTTTTGAATGGTAGGTCACAAGTTCAAACCATCGGCCTTTCTTTTAGGCACTTATCTCTTATTATCCCACATGTGTGGGGCGAGAGGAATAAGTCAAGGCTTATCAAAGCCTTTGGCCACCATTTCCACCATGGGTTTATCCCACATGCAACGCATTGGGGATAGAATAAGGCTTTAAATAACCTTCAACTACCCTCTTATCATGTGGCTTCAGCCACATAAGGCTCTTTTTTCTTGGGCTCGAGCTGGGTCTTTGAGGGCTCGGTCTTTCACCACAAGACTCGCCATAAGACCCTGTGACTTGCCAATGAGCTTAGTCACTTAACTCCACTTGGCATAAAAGATGACGTGGCAAGATGAGTCACTATTGATGACATGGCTTGTCATCGAACCAAATTTTTTTGTAAACCTTTCAACTTTCCAAGTGTCGACCTCTGATAGGTCCAAATGTCGAAACAACCTCAAAACACGTGCCACATGTCACAAGAGACATTTTTTGACCAATCTTCAAATGGCCATAACAAGAGCTCCCAAACTTAGATTTACATTTCAAAAAATGCATCAAAAATCTCTCAACGAGATCTACGCTGTGAAATTGGTTTCATCATGATTTGAAAACTTTTTCAGAATGAACTCTGTATCACACCTCCCTACAAAAGAGGATTTTGGTCTCCAAAAGTTGACTATCACCTGAAATCTTATAACTAGTCTACTGCATCCATGAAAATAGAACCCAATCATAGCAAGAGATATAAGCAATTACATTAAAATGATTCATAATCAAATTGTAAAAATGCCTAATCCAAAGGCATGAGTAAGTGAATCTACAACTGCCAAAGTGATTACAACATATCAAATTGCCTGCCCAAATGTTACATCCTATAAAGCGGTGAATTGCCAAAAACTGAAACAACTTCCAATGTAACTGCAAGACAAGTCTATAATGCTGACAACATACAATTAATATTTTAGGCATGTTGAAATATAATGCCCTAGTATAGGACTTATATGCTAAGCAAATGCAAACAACCAAAAGTGTATGCTGCCTAACATCTAAACATGCCCAAAGGGTCTTTAAAAATGCATCTAAACATCACTGTGCCAAAATAGATACATTCAAAATAGTAGTCTAACTATCAAATGTTGTAAGGAAACAACACATAACATCAATCTACTATATCCCCAACTATTTCATATGAGTTAATGTCTTATCCATTATTAGACTACCCATACAATATATTCTGGAGATCAAAAACTTAGAGTTATCAAAAAGTGAGAATTGAAAAACTTCATATGGTAAACCTGTCTTGAAGTGTTCCCACCAACTCTAATCTACATCTATCAAAGCTTGTTCATTCCCTTAGGTGAATTATTAACCATGCTTTGCAAAAAGAATGTAGTGATAATCCACTTAACCAATTCTTTCTTCCTAGTGAAATTAATTGGCTCTATGGATTCATTATCAATTGCATACTTTATTAATTTGGGCTTTGCCATATGTAATTGAAAATATTGTTGACTTAACCTCTTTAATGGATTTTCACTTGTAGGTTTTACTGTATCCTAGGTTGTATTCTCAACTACATTATGGATTGAATTAGCTTCATTAACCTTAGTGAGAGGTTGGTAAATCATCTTAGTTTTAACATTACTTGAGTGTGAAGATGAATGAAGCTTAAAACATCTATCAATCCTATGTCCACTCACATTACAATGAGTGCACACATCCTTCTTAGGTGAGGGTCCCCTTTTGCCAATTCCCAAATTAACATAAGAATGGTCTTTAAAACATGCAATCTGCTTCAACAAAGAATTTCGTTTCCAACAAGTCTTAGCACTATGGTTATTCATCCCACAAAAAGTGCATGGAAATGATTACATTATCTTCTATACATTATATCCAAACTTCTTAAAAGTATCAATTAGATCAAAAGATTTAGTGTAAGAATCAGGAGGTGTAATCTCAATACCTCTTTTACCTTTACACATTTGAACTAGTGGCCTAGAACCTTCGCTATTAGAAGCTCATCTTCCCTTAGCCATGGAAGAAACTTCTCCATCATCCACCTGCACACTAGTATAACCCAAACCTGCACAAAGAGGTCTATGCTCAACCTGCATTGGGTTAGTTATACCTTGGCTATCTCTACCAAGTCCTCCTCCATTATAACCCATTTTAAACAACAATTTAGATCTTATGCCCTTAGTGTATCTTTCAAAATCACCAAAAACAATATTACTAAAAACCTAAATCTAAAATGGTAGAAGAAGATGAAGATTCTTGTGGTGAAAAACTTACCGTGCACTCAGTCATAGTCTTTGCATCTAAATTTGAAGGCTTTACCTTTTCACATTCACCACATTTCAATCTAATCAAGAGCTCATCCTTGGATTCGAGTCCCGATTTTAACTGTGCCACTTGCAATTCAAGTACAAATTTCTAGCATTTCAAGATTGCATTTTCATCTTTGATGGCCTCAATCTGTGACAACTTGCCCATGGTTTCCTACAAACACCTAATTCCACACTGCACACTACAATATAATCAATCTGCAAACCAATAATCCAACTATTTTGGAAGCAACTGTCAATACACAACTAGAAGTAATCCATGCATTCTAACTGCTCTAATACCAACTTGATCCGTAAACTCCATTGATAAACTCTAAGTGAAATTTTAAAAGTACATATTTTGAATTTCTCAACTTATAAGATGTTGGAATGATTAAAAATTGATGAAAATTTGATCCAAATCAAATTTCAAAATTGAAATAAAGGTGAATTGATAAATCACATCAGTTATCCATTGAAACCGTCAAATTTTCCAAATTCTTGATTTTATCCAATTTCCCATAAATGATCAGTTCATTAAATTTTGCATTCTAATTAAAAATTTGAATTTATAATCTAAATAATAACTGAAACTAAAATGCAAAAATAAATTCTAAGATCAAAACATAGATTTTTTTTATGGGGTTCAAAATTCCTACGTCCCCGGGTTCGTATCGAAACAATCCATTAATGTTGCTAAAATTTGCAAGCTAAAATAATACTTAAAAATAACAAAATATCATATCTCTTTGCAAAAATAGTGTTTTAGACCTTCGATAGACCTTGGCTGACTCAGCCCGTCCTTCACCTTCCTGAATCACATGCAGAGGCTTCTCCAAATCAAAATTGGCAACTTCTATAGCTCAAAATGGCATCACCAATTCTCCAAAATGGCCATATGAATATATTTCATAGAGTGTATCAAAATTTTAAACAACTTTGTAGTTTACTCCAAGCTCTGGTTTGGCCTCTAAGGGCTCCAAAATGACCAAATACTGTAAGTGGGTCTATATTCTCCAATACACAGTCGGCCAGAAGCTTGCCTTTAAATACAAATTCGTGCCCTAAATAGCACTTCGATCCCTGCAGCATAAGCAGTCAAAGCCTATCCATTTTGGATGGTAGGTCATGAGTTCAAACCATTAGCCTTTCTTTTAGGTGCTTATCTCTTATTAACCCACATGTGTGGGGCGAGAGGAATAAGTCAAGGCTTATCAAAGCCTTCAGCCACCATTTCCACCATGGGTTTATCCCACATGCAATGCATTGGGGATAGAATAAGGCTTTAAATAGCCTTCAACTACCCTCTTATCACATGGCTTTAGCCACATAAGGTTCTTTTTTCTCAGGCTCGAGTTGGGTCTTCGAGGGCTCAGTCTTTCCTTGGAGGGCTCGCCACAAGACTCGCCATAAGACCCTGTGACTTGCCAACGAGCTTAGTCACTTAACTCCACTTGGCATAAAAGGTGACGTGGCAAGAAGAGTCACTATTGATGACATGGCTTATCATCAAACCAAATTTTTTTTGGAAACCTTTCAATTTTCTAAGTGTCAACCTCCGATAGGTCCAAATGTCAAAACAACCTCGAAACACATGCCACATGTCGCAAGAGACATTTTTTGACCAATCTTCAAATGGCCATAACAGGAGCTCCCGAACTCAAATTTATGTTTTGAAAAATGCGTCGAAAAGCTCTTAATGAGCTCTACGTTTTGAAATTGGTTTCATCATGATTTGAAAACTTTTTGCAGAATGAACTCCAGATAAATAAGCACAATTACACATTCACATTATGAGGAAGAAATACAAGTAGATTTAATTCCCTATATGAAATTTTGGATACATATGTGATAATTAGTCATAAATGGGGGTGATTGGGGATAAATCATCACATTACACTTCCCAAGTTTTTTATAGGTTTCTATACCTCACAAGTAAACCTATGGTTTCAAGGAGGAGATATATTTTTGGAGTTGCTTACATGTTAAGTATCAAGATTACACATAAAAAATTATCACAAGAAGTCACAACTAATTGAATGACATCAAAGAGAAATATTAGCTTAAGACAGTAATGTTATCTTTAATCACTAACATCAAAAAATATTCCTTAGCCTAAAATTAGTGACCCTACATGCATAGGTTGTAGTTCTAGATTTGAGTAACTCACAAACCTATTTTTAGTCATTTTCTAATGTCATAATTTAATCACAATTAGTAAATGAATCAGAAAAGCTAAGTATATTTAGCACATGTCACTTGTCAAATTTTTTAAAATAGTTCACATTTAAAATTATGCTTAATTATCATACTTTACAATTTTAATTACAATCAAGTTTATACTTTAATTAGGGTTGTAAAATCTGAATTAGGGTAAAAATAATTATTGAACCTACATATTTATCAAAGCATGTCAAACCCTAATTATCCCTTAGGGGTTCATCCTTCTAGGGTTTTCATATTTCTACTTTAGGGTTTTATTTTCATACATGATTAATGATTTTCCTTCATATTAAAAATTAGACATGGCAATAATGAATAAGCATATCATTTATTTTTTGGATGAATTGATGATTTTAATCATTACATATTGTTCTTTTTTTATATTTATAATTTGGATCAATAATATAATCAAATTGATAAAATATTTATACACTATTAAGGTTTAAATTAACAATGAACAATTTTTAGCCTTCCTTGATCCATGTTCTTGGGACATCAAAATTATATTACTCTCTATTAATAATATACATCCCCTTACTATATTTATTATGAATATTGAATCTAACAATACTCATGAATAAGAAACAACTATTGTGAATAGTTTTGACGTAGTTTATGAAAGATAATTAATTGAATATATGGAAAAATATCCATAAATGTTTGATGCAATGTTATATGTAGTGAGATGTGAATAGAAAAGTTGGCTTAAGCCATTACATCTAGGGGAAACTATGAACCCTTATGTGATATCAACGAACCCTTTCAACCTACTATTCTAAACAATGTATTTACACTTATACTATTGGTACTATTCCTACATCTACACATTAATCATATATGTCATGTCTACCGAAAGTGTGGGGGTAATACAAGGCTTTCCAAAAGATTCCATACCCATTCTACATTGATGACTTATTCTCATCCTATTATGACCAAACATATTACATCACCAACCTCACTTAGTGCATGTTCCCTCAAGTAATTTTTTTTGCTTTTCAAGCCAAGGTGTTACCATTATCTTGAGGTACATCTAACACTAGTGATTCAATGGATTCATATACTTTATTTCATAAATTTTATCGCTTGAAATAATAAATTATCCATTACTTATAGGATTTTTAGCTCTTAATCTTCCTATATATGATGCTAAATGGGACCCCAAACAACACTTTCAATCCTTCCAAGAAATATGCTTAGATTATGCATCTAATGACATATTATTGACCAAGTTATTCCCAATAATTCTCAAAGATTATGTTTTGCAGTGGTTATATGACCTCATTCTCTAATAGGTTAGATCATTCAATCCTTTGTCAGATCAAGTTTAGCACGCTTTTCCATCAACATTAATGAGAAATTATCTTATTTAAAAATTACTAAACTCAAGAAAGGGTCTAATGAGATGGTCAATGATTATGTAATACATGCCAAATAAGATGATGAATCCTATATTAAATAATGAATTATAAGACACCTTCAAACAAATTTTAGTTTGACCATTGCATGAGTCAATAATATTCAATAAATCCAAGTCTTTCAATGAGTTATGTCATAGAGCGAGAAAGTGAGAAGTCAAACTCATAGCTTTGAACAAACTCAAATATGCATCCAAAAATCCAAGTAATTCAACAACTAATTTTAAAAATAGACCAACCTACAATGTTAAATCAAATGATAATAAAAATGATGAAAATACAATAGTTAATGTAGTATCACATTCTCTAAATCGGCTTTAGTTATCTCCTCCAAATAAGAGGTGATTTTTACAATTACCATCATCTCCTCATTTATTTTTATAGAATTTACTTGACCGCAACCTCAACTCTCCTCCACCATAATATTTTGGCACAAGCAAAACCTACACCTTATAAATATGACATTAATATATAATGTGATTACCATATAAATCTTAGACATTCTAAAAACAAATGATTCAATTTAAGGCATAAGATATAAGATTTTATTGATGACAATGATATTGAGTTAAGCACAACTACAAAGTATTTTAGGCCACAAAAAATGGAAACTATAAATTAAAAATCTTCAATGAACCATTTCCAACACATAAGCCAAAGTATACCAATAATACTTTTGGATTACATCATTCATATAATGTGCATCCTCCACATGCAACAAATGATCACCCACTAGATGAGATTATTGGTACACTTAAAAATATCTTACCACATCACTCTATAATTGCATTTGATAATAGTGATATTGTTTATGATGATTCAAATATCCACACACTATTCATATGAGCTTATGTCAATAAATAAACTATACATAATGCCATTGTTGATATTAGGTCAAGTGAGAACATGTGCACAATGACATTTCTCAACACACTTGGATACACAAAATAAGATTTACAAAGTAATATAATAATGGTTAATAGATTTTATGGAAACACACAAAACATAAATAAACACATTTTAAAACCTCTTTGGTGTGATGTGCTATAGACTTTATACCATTTCTAGTATTTCCAAGGACATGGGTCTTCAACATATTATATTGATGACCTTGGATACAAAATATCTATCTAGTAACATCTATAATGTTTACATGTATAAAATATATACAATGCAACATGGTAGTTATAGTTTTAGGCATTTGATATAAGTACTATCTTCAACTAGTGGTATCTTCTCATCTACCCCCACCACCAATGTAGTAGGTTGTTACACATATTTAGTAACATTATGCAAAGTTATTTATTGCACCTATGAAATATCTATCTATAAACTTACCTCAGAGGATAATATTGACTATCTTAAGTACTTAGTTTTATATTAGTTATCACACTAGAGAGTTATTCATCACTCACAAAGGCTATTATCTATTGTATCATGTAATTATCTAACACCATAGATAGTTCATCATGTTCCACATAAGACATATACACTGATACATTATCCTACTATAAAATTAACCCCATAGAGTCATTGGCCTTCTAGAGTTACTCATTATACATGTGGGCCTATGAGTAATGATGATAGCCATGTTATGGTGCATGATTCTTTTTTAGATTTTGATCAACCTAAATCTGGTACTATTCACTCATGATAGGTGACTCTTGCACCCCATAAAACATGCACTTATCATGTCTATTACATTGATGGGATCATTATTTAACACTTTTCAAATTTCAATATAAATTCAAAAATACAAAAAATCAAATAATTTAAATTTACAAAAATATTCAAATATTCAAAAAATAAAAAGTTAAGATATAAACATGATATGATTAGCAGATTAAAATATTTACATATTTTATTTATCACGTGTTTGGTAGATGGTATATTTATTTTCTTTCACACATGCATTTTAAAATATATGAGTATAATGTAGGACATACACATCATACATAAACACATAGATGTTGGCCTCTCCTATTCCTATTGACCATGCCAATGTTAGGGACATCCTATTCCATAGGTCACATTATCATATTTTATATAATTATATGACCTTTTACCATGTTGAGATACATATATTACTTAGACATGTCTTTCTAGTTACTCATATCTTACATAGTGCTACATGAATATGCTAATTTACTATGCTATGACACTGACATATATGATTGGAGTAGAATATTTTTTGCTTTTTATATGCTTCATTTATACTATTAATTATCTTTGATAGATTACTCAATATTTTTATATTTTTTGAAACCTTTGGCCTTATGTGCACGACATTCATCAATACATTATTCATGTTAGCCTTTTTATTATGTTTGAATTTGATTAATGCAAATATATAGTGAATACAAATAACATCTCAGAAAGTAATATAGAATGTAATGATGGATTTCCTTAGATGCATCAAAATATATAATCTAAATTCATTCATTATCCCCATGATTTATTATCAAATATTGAATTTGAAAATGGTAGTAAGGGTGTAAGTAGACAATGTGTGTTTGATTTTTAGCCTCTCATATATAGTGATATTACATGTAAATAATAAAAAAGTCCCAAATAGGTGATAACTATGGATGATTCAATCATATCTTAGCCACACTATCCCATGTCTAAGGTACACTGAGAGTAACTTCATAGGGATAATTCTTTACCAAGGCACTACAAAACCAAACTATTGAAAGACTTTATATGGATAAAAAATTAAAAAATCTATATAGACACCCATCTTGTACAAGTACACATATTTATAGTCTCTTTGTATGTATATACCTTTTCACTAAGAACTAGATGTCTAGTGACATGATCTCTTATACACTCTTTGGTTCTATCTTATTTCACTTTATTTACCTACCCCTTTGGGTCTATATGTTATGTTTTTTATCTCCATCCAATGTATGCCATGGATTCATACCTATTATTCATATTTTTTGTATTTTTTAATCCCATATACACATGTGTCCATCTTGGACACTATAATCAACATTAGAGTCCAACTATGATGCAATTATATAGGATTAAATTTTATCCTTTTTCCATATATTTCACTTTGTGACCATTTTGTTAGACCTCTTTGCCCATCCTATGGTCAGATTTTTTCATGTCACTAGGCTATAATTCAAAATAAAAAGGTTATTATATATACAAAGGCTATAATATAATTAACATAATAAAAATTAGATTAGGTGACTATCTAATTGAAAAAGATTATTTATTTCAAGCTATCAAATTATACTACAACACTGAATCAAATATATGAAGAATTCAAAAGGTCAAATTTACTATTACTTTACTTGTACCAAGGGTTACTAGGATTAAGATCATATATTCACACTCTTAAAATTTCATATACATTCATAAGAGGGAGAACTACATGTGAGTATGAGCCCCTCTTTGGAGTATTGTCTATGTAGGCAGGACTTAGCAAAAAATGGGGTTATTAGGGATAACTAAACTTTCATTATTAACCCCGAATTAACCAAATTACAAGTGGTCCAATGAAAATTAACTAGTGTTTTTCTTATTATCTATATCATGCACACAAAAAGACACATCTAATGATCTAAAATAATTACACAGGTGACAATGCAGGCTTGATGCAAATTTGGAGCCATTCATGTACATATCCTTAACTAGACACATGTTAGAAGTGGACACTAGCATCGATGTTACTATCCCTGATCAAGTTAAATATTGGGTAGAACAAAATAGTAAAAGTATATAATAAATAGGGTTGATATATTTAATATAACTTTATGATGATTCTTGATCATGTCCATATTCCATAACAGAATAACAAACATGATATGTTATCTTTTATCCCTTAGCAACTTTATAATTATATTTGTTACACATGTTTAAATATATTTTAATATCAAAGTACTATATCATATTTATAAAATATAAATATTATAATATTGCATTCAAAAAAAAAAAATCTTATATGTTTATTTTGTGAATCCAAAAATCATAAAACATTTGGTGAACCCATCCTCTATTCACTGAACTAAAACCCTAGTTTTCACATTACGATTTTTGTCTTCTTAAAAATTTCATTTTATATTTATATATTTTATTTTTATATCTAATTTCTCTCTTACTTATATTATCATATCTTAGGAATGCTTAGTTACATTATTGCTTTGGCCCTAGTAGTTATGTGCTTCAAAGTTGTCTTGAACATTACAAACCTTATGACATCACTAGCAGAATGCAATGCATGAAATATCCATTATGATTATTAATTTAATCCACCTGATGATCTATGCATTGCATATAAATACCTATAATAACAGCAAAAATAGTATAAAACCTCTTTTGCTTACAACTGTGATAATGAAAAAACTAATGATGCAAATGCAAATGTAAATGAGCAAGGTAGTGATTATGATATTTCTATTTTAGGTATGACTATGATGACATCCATATTGGATATGAAATTATTCATATTCATTTTTTTTAAAAAGATAAAGAGTTACCAAATACACAAACTAGTAGCATTCATAATGTTGAAAATCAAAATACTGCATGAATACCTTCTTTAGTTACTTCAAAAAGTGAGTGTGCTTCTTCCCCTTCCAATAATTAAAATTTAAAAGACATTTCATGTTCCTCCCCTATCTCTCATGATGAAAGCATTGATGAATCAAGTGTGTACTTTATTCTCCAAGTAATATTAATGTTGAAAATTATCTTACCTATTTGAATGATACAAATGCAAATAGCCAAATTTGTCCTTCCCCTCTAGTTTGTGATTAAAAAATGCATGTCATATGTCTTCCATTTCCTAGTTTGAGGGAAAAAATGAGAGTGCATATAAAAATCATAATTAATTACTTACAAAACATGCATTGTTTGAAGACACAAATAAGTTCCCAACTATATTTCATGTATCGTTTACAAATATCAAGTCATGTAAGATAAAGAGGATCAAAATTAGCATTGCATCTTCTCTCTCTCCTTTTTAAAGTGAAGCCAAAATTGAACATTGCATTATTCATTCCCATGATGTTACAAATGAATTATAAAAAATTTCTTCCCTTCTCTCCTTTAAACTTTCCGATACAAAAAATTAAATGATTACAAGTTTCAAAACTTTTTCCCCCACTCCTATTCAATGTCAAGATATTTTTAACAATAATAGTACCAACCTCCATGAAATATAACATTATATACTCACATATTTAAACATGGATACACCTTTGTAACATGAAATAAAAACATGTAATCATTCACACCTTGATAGTGAAAAATATTCAATTATTCGTATGATCTATTTACATGGTAATTTACAACCACTAGGAAAAACTTCAACCTCTTCTTATGATATGTTATCTATCATGACTACTATTGTTTCTTGCATAACACACCCCATTTTTAGTCTAAAAATAGGGAACCTCTTTTTTCTTTGGATTTTGGTCTTATACCTTTCAAGAGTTCATTGTGGTTATTGGTTCAAATCAATCTTGTTGGAAATCTACTAGATGATTAGTTATAAGTGATTGAACTTGCTTATATTAGTATATTTGTATTTCTTAAGTTAAATCCAATATTTTATCTAGGAGTAAGTTATTTTTAAGAATATAAATTTGCAAAATTCTATCAAGTCTTCATCTGTATCATTGTTTGTGTTTTGAAACACATTTTAAAAAGTTGTTTTAGATCATTTTACCTTAGATTTATGCAAGTTATCTAATTGTTTTGAAGTTTTATCACTTATTTTCCTAAAGAATTTAGTCTATTTATGTTTATTTTTTATTCAAAATGTCTAAGAGTTAATACAAATTCATTATTTTACTTGGTCACTTTTCTATAAAATGGATGAAATTAGCTTTTGAATCAAGCGAAATGGTTATGTCCGTGCATTGGTTCATTTTATACTTAATCATTTTTTGGCTTTTGCCTTAGCCATTTATTTTTAAATATTTATCCATTGATTTTCAAATTAAATCATTGAATGTGCATTTTATATTGTGCCCAAATGTACCCAAAGAAGTTGGCCTTCACACTTTTTGACAAAAGAGTAGTCAAAATTTTTACATGAAGGATAGTCTACAAAAACCCTGAAGACTTCATGAGAATTGTCTAATTTTTTTAATCTTTAATAAAAATGTCAAGAATGAGTCAGAAATTTTTCACGAAGGCTCAACAAAAAATTCATGAAGAAGATAAAATTTATTAAGATTTCAAAAAAATCATTAAAGTATTAAGTCTTCAGAAAAAGTGTTATGACTTTGTCAAAACTTTTGAAAACAAAAGTTTCGATAGAAAAACTTATAAATCCTTGGACCTTCAAAATAAAATTCAAGAATGAAAGTCTATGGAAAGCATAAAGACTTCATGATAATTTTCTAAGTTTTTTTCTTTAAAAAAAAAATATGGTGAAGACTAGTGAGAACTTTTGGTCCAAAAAAAAGTTTTGAATACCAATACCTAGAGAGAAGTTGTGACAACAAAAGTTTTGAAGGCTAAGTAAAAAGTCATAAAAGATAAGAAAAAAAATTGAAACTTTTAAGTGAGGGATCAAAGACAAAACTTACAAAGACCCAGTTAAGAACAAAATTTCTAATGATAAAACTTGTGAAGACTAAGTTCAGAACAAAAGTCCCAAAGGTTAAATCCCAAACATAAATTATGACAACACAAGATCTATAGACTTAGGTCTTTGGATTGAATGAGTCGAGGGTCTTGAAAAAATTATGAATAATGAAGGAAAGGCTCTCCCTTTCATGAAAATTATCATCACATCTTTTGTGTGATAACTATTCATTGAAGAATGTGTGGCATTATAAAAGAAAGATCTCAAGTGTCTAGGAGGACATATATAGGTTGTGTGGCTATGAAGTTGATAAAATCAAGCTACAAATCTAAAACCCACATATGACAATGAGCTACCAAGTGTGGGTCTTGTATAATCAAAACCAATCATGCACTAAGGGAAGAGTAGAAGGGAAGCCAAGAAGAAGCCACTTGGCATTAACCCATTATGGCAAAGAACACATTTTTTCCATAGATAGAAAGGCATGAGCCTAAATTTGATGGCCCATTTGGCTGTCAAAACCCTCGTGAGGCAAAGAATAGAATATGCATCAAATTTGATTTATATAATCAAATCATAGTCCAAATTAATCATAAATAATATGGGAATCATTGGTGTGGTGTGCATAGTGGAATAGAGCATAGGGAATAAAAGACAAACTCAACCTTAAAGAGGTAGGGCAATTGATTATGCAGAAACATGGGTGACTGATAGTCTTGATGCAATACCAACTATTTTTAGCTACCAGAATTCAATATAGGCATGGTTTGATTGTGTTAATTCCTAACATGCCTTCAATTTTTCAAAGATCTATAGATACCTACTCAATCACACTCCCTTAACTGCATTGATGATTGTTATAACTACCCCATTAGTGGGTGAATTTAAATTTTAATTAGAATTTACATTTGAACACCTCAAGCTTGGGTGCCTATATAAGATATGATCTTGATCTATAATAAAGGCTAGTCTCTTTAGGAGTGAGTAATTATGCTTAGGTTGGTCCTTTTTTTAGGACTAAGAGGATTATGCCTAGGTTGTTCTTTTTATGATTAGAAGAGAATATGTGTGGCTATATCCTTTTAGAATAGAACTTAGAATAGTGGACCAGTCATTTTCCTTTCATGTATTTCCCTAATTTCTAGATTAGTTTTCTGATTTGAAGTTGTTTGGAAGTTGAGTCTATAACTCATTGAGCATTTGATGAATCCAAAATAATCCTTAATAGAAACATCTTTATTTGAAAGATTTTCCATTTGATACACTTGGTCTGCACATTTATATGGTGATTTTGTTTTCCTCTTTAGCTTTGTTAATTCATTCCATAGACTCTTGCACCATCCTTAGTAGGAGTTGTGTTAGGTCTGGCTCAACTAAGGACTGGTTACTCAAATATCCATATTCTCAAAAGAACTAGGTTGGCCAACATAAGAAAGTAAGATATTTTTCTCTTTTTCCCTTCCCTTCTCTCTTTTTCCTTTTTTAATCAATCTATTAGTTTAGTTTCTAAATTTGAAAACTGATTTTAAAATTTATCTTGATTTCATATTCTTATCTATTGCTCATTTATGCATTGTTAAAGTTATAAGAAATAGAAATATTCAGTTCAAATTAGTTATTTATTCATATTTAAGTCATTTTATTGGTTCCTTAGGCATAAGCTCTTTATTTTAATGTATCTCAATCTATTTGAAATACACACTAAAGACCCTTGACATGGTATGGTCACAATGAGCCAACTGGGTTACCTTGCATACCAAGACCTTGGGGATATTTGTTCATGCAAGTCTCCTTTTAGGAGTGGAAGGGATTAACAACCCCTGCCTAATTTTTTGTTGTGTTTAAACATCAATCAACAACTACTATGGGATATTTTTAACAAGTCAAAACTCTTAATCTACAAATTTCTTATCATGAAGGTTTTCTTGAGGAGAATACATTAACAAAGTAACCTATTACTAGGAGTGTATTTGAGCATCATTATCCTTCAAAATTTATTATGCTTGAGTTATCCTCCTTTAATGGTCAAGAGGACCCTACTATTCATATATATATATATATATATTCACTAAAATATAATTTATAATGATTTTTTATTATTTTATTATTGATTTTAGAAGGATATAGATTTTGGGCCCAATGTTCAAAGATATATATATATATATATATCTTTGAACATTGGGCCCAAAATCTTTATCCTTCTAAAATCAATAATACAATAATAAAAAGTCGTTATAAATTATATTTTAGTGAAAAAATATATAAATTATAATTATAATTTTACAAAACTAAAAAGACAGTAACATTGGACGCTAGTGTCCACATAGGATAGAAGCATCAGACACTAGTGTCCATGCAGAATAAAATTGTCAGACACTTACATCTAACCCTAAACACTAACATCATGTTATCAACACAAAAATATAGAATGTCAATGTAATCATCTATCATCCCAATAAAAAGACCAAAATTACACACAAAATGAAAAAACTTCAAAAATTTAAAATTACTAGTAAATTCATAATCAGACTTACTTATCAGCTCAAAAAACTCTTGGCCAGCTAGGGCACTATAGAGTATGTTAAATAACATTAGTCAAAGTAATATTCTATGTGGCATGGTTATTCTATAATTTAGATCTCAAATTTTACAAAATGTCAAAATGAAAATGATTTTAAATTTCTATTCAATGCACCTAATAAACAAATTTTGTACAAACTTCAAATGTGCATATTTAGAGCATCAATTATCTAATTTCAAAACCACTTGCATTAGAATATAGACAATGAGCTCTTCCATATTATACCAAACTTGAATTTTTCAAACTTTTTTCCAAATATTTCTAAACATTTTGTTACGTAGATATATTTTGTTAGATTCTAAATACTACCAAAAATAATGTTAAAAATTACTATCCATAATATTTTTAGAATAATATCAAGTAAATTATATTGAGCACATTATTAGTTGTCCTTTTGAGAGGAGAAGAATAACAATAATTATAACACATCCTACCAAAATGGGGGAATATTAGTATGGGCATGTTTATAAACATGTTCTACATAATCAACTACATTTTGCATATTCTCTAGATTAAGTGGGGGCATGATTTGGAAGCATGGTCTCCACACTTATTTGTTATTAAACACCTCCAGACTATATTAGGGACATGTTCTGTAAACATGTCCTTTATATTAGTACTTATTTTAGTTTTCATATTTATACATATATAGTAGGGGTATGCTTTTGAATCATGTTTTCCACACTTATACAATTTCTAAATTAGCAAAAACACATAGTAGATGATTTAGATTCACATTTGTGGCAAAATTCTATACATTGGTACCATTTGTTATACATAGTTTTATCATGAGACATATCCAAGATGTATATGTTATGTGATGTGTGCCTAATATTTCAAAATACAAATCAATTTTATATTCCAAAAATCTTTTGTAGAGTGTTACCACATCACAAAGGTTTATGTGTTGATACCTCGATCAAACTTTTATGAACTATATTGAGCCTTACCCATCTGCAATAGTTGGCTCTTCTTTTTGGCATGAATGGAGGGATTAAATTATCTAGCCTCACCAATTTTTTAGATGAACTTGATTACATCACTCACCTTATACCAAGCTATAAATATACATATCTTTTTCACTCAATTTGTGCTAGTCAAGAAATGATACTCTTTATGGTCAAAGCACCACTCTTCCTATTTCAAGTTCTGGGCATGATCTCATCACAAATATCCATACTCCAGATATAGAGCCACCATGGTGAAAACCACTTGACCATTTTTAGGCTCATTCATATTCCTAGATAGAAGATGGATGAGGTTTCAAGCCCCTATATACTTCTCTAGTTTCCAACACTCTAAAACCATCACTACATGACACATACACATGTGTGTTATATCCATGCTCTTTCTTTATATTAATTTTTATTATCGATTACATATAGATGATATAAATTTATTACTTTGTGTCATATTCTTGGTTTTAAGTAACGTTCAAATGAAATGTTTAAGAAAATCTCAAGCAAAGATAAAGTGTGTTGTCCACACCATGGCATGCATTTTTTGCCTTTAAACTATAAATTTTAGTTTTTCCTACATTACTAGATTAAATGAGGGAAAATTTAGATGCCCATTTTGGTATAAGTACACATGTTTATAGTCTCCTTATATGTATATGTTTTTTCACTTTAAATTAGACATCTAGTGGTTCTCTTATAAACCTCTTTGATTCCATCTTATTTTATTTGATTTAGCTACCCCTTTGGGCATGTATGTTATGTTTGCTTATCTTCATCCAATGTATGTTAGGAATCCATACTTATTATTTCTATTTTTTTTATGTTTTATCCTTGGGACACTTTTGTTTAACTCAGACACTAGCCTTGATGTTAGTGTCTAACTACGATGTTACTGTCTAGGCTTATCTTTTTATGCTTTTTCATATCTTTCACTTTGTGACCACTTTGTTATCCCTCTTATCCCATAGTATTATCAAATTCTCATGTTTCACTAGGTTATAATTCAAAATTAAAAGGTTACTATATATACAAAGGCTATAGTCTAATTAACACCCTAATAATTTGATTAGGCAACTATCTAATTGAATAGTATTATTTATTTCAAGCTATCATAATTCATTACAACATTGAATCAAATATCTAAAGCATTCAAAAGGTTAAATATAATATTTAATTACTTGTACCAAGGATTACTATGAGAAAGATCATATAGTCACATTATTATAATTTCACACACATGCCTAGGAGGGATAACTTTATGTGAGTCTAAGGCCTTCTTTGGAATATTGGCTATATATGAAATACTTAGTAACAAATAGGGTTATTAGGTCTATCTTGATGCATGTTACTAACTTCCCTTCACTAAGTTATAAGAGGTTCAATGCAAAGAAACTATAGTTTTGTTTATTAACTGAATCACACACATAGAAAGACACATACAGTGATATAAAATAGTTACAAAGGTGATAATGTAGGCTTGATGTAAATTTATAGCCATTCCTATACATATCCTTAACTAGACACCTACATTAAAAGTGGACACTAGCATCGACATTACTATCCTTGATCGATGCAACTATCTGTTAGATAAAAATAGTTAAAATATAGAATGAACATGATTGAGATGTTTAAGATGACTCGATGATGATTCTTGACAACTACCACATTAAAGAATTAAAAAAAAAACAATATATTCTCTTTTATCCCTTACCTAATTTATACTTGTTGTATTTATTGCACATGATTAAATTAATAATATTATCAAAGTACTATATCACATTGCTAAAATCTGAATATTACAATATTGTATTCAAATAATTTTATTGTATGTTTCTCTTGTGAATACAAAAATCATAAAACACCCTATGTGTTTCTAATATACCATAATATACATGAAAATAAATTATGTATATAGTGTTTTATAATGGATTAAGTACTGAATTAGTACCCTTCACACCATCGATTAGGTAAAATGATGACCACTTTTCCTAGAATGATAACTCTTATTATTTTTACAACTATCAAAACATGGTTCTATAAATAAAATAAAATAAATTTAAATCCAATAAAATAAAATACTTTTATTCAAGGAAATCAGGAATTTAGTAGAAAACCCCTATGTCAAAGATAAATCCTATTGTAATGCTCATTAAAATCTAGCAAAAGATGATCATATTTCTCTTTAATGCATAGGAATCATGAATTTAGTTGAAAACCTATAACAAAAATCAAAAAATAAATGTTCAAGAAATAAATGTGTTCATAAATGCATGTGTAACTATATCGGGTTCACTAATTTGTGTTACCCTATTTTTTTAAATAAAAGTTTTTAATAGTTATAAAAAATTGAAATATTTATTTTGATTGTAATATATCACATTTAAAAATAAAACTAAATGTAAGTTATAATTGATAATTTAAATTATTGACAAGTTGTCTGTGCTAAAAATAGTAAACACAAACAATAATTAGATATATAGCTTTTCTAATTTTGGTTGACTTTTATTTTAATGTATGACAGTGGAAATTAGGATAATATAGGACTATGATGGCTCAAATCCATAGGTAAGATTTTTGGATATTTCAAATCTATGATTATTTTACCACCTACATTTTGTCTGCTAAAAGGGATTAAATATTTCACTTCTATAGATTTCATGTATAAATTATTGTTTTCCTTCTCTTCGCTTTAGAAAACCTAATGGTACTTATGAGAGATATAAACCTAAAAAAAGAGAGGGGAAGTGTAATGGATTGAGTTGAACCCAATCACCCCCATTGGTGATTGGCATTTGTCATGTATACAGATAACCCTATGATGGAATTAATCCACACATAGTTCTCCTATCTAAAGTGACTGTGTAATTTTACTCCTTGACTATATGTATGTAGATATAAATTTAGCTTTGATACTTGAAAATATTATATCTTTACTTGATTTTTGAATACTCCTAGTGAGTGACCTTGAATTTGGTAAGAATAAATCATATTTTCTTAATGGTTATTAGTGAAAAATTTCTTAATAAATAATGCCAAACTAGGTATTGATTCCCTTAATGAATGACCTTTGATTTATATTTATAATGAAACCTTATAAAATTTTCCTTTAGATGACTTGTGAAATGTATAAAAAGACCCAAATAAGTATTTAAAATTTTAGAAACCAATTGTTAAATGGCATAGGGATAATTTTTATAGTAGTATACTTGTTTTCTTAGCACATACATGTTGTATAAAATTAGGGACATTTATTATGACGCTGGAAGTAGTCTGAGAATGATATAAGGTAGTTTGATCATTGGATTAGAAATTATTATGTGTTAGTAATGGATAATAAATGAGTCAATCCTACATATAGATAAATGACTATAATAATGGAGAATAAGAGTCATTTATTTGAGTATAATTCAAATATTTCAATATGTGTCAAGAATTAACATTGTCAAGTAATTTGAACCATATTTAAGTGGCTATAGTTAGAACTAGAATAAAAAAGTAAAACCAAAATCCTTGAAGGAATGGATCTCTCTTAAGTATTTAGTCACATGCCTTGATAAACAAAATTTGACAATGGAAATTATATATACTTTAGTAATAAAATGTGAATCTATCATAAAATAAATTATCTAAGGGAAAATAAATAAATTTGATTAATGTAGTTAATGAGATGTGGGTGAGTTGGTTAAGTGGCCTAGTTGTTTCAAGCCCTGCAAAGGTTCAAATCTTAGGAATGGCATTTGAGGTTGGTTATGGGCATTGGTTGTATTCTCAGGGCCATTAATTATTGTTGGTTATTCTTGAGGCTGGTGGTGGTCATTATTGGAAATAGTTGGATTCTCAGGGCCATTAATAACCATTGGCTATTTTCAAGGTTAGCGGTGACCATTGATACACATAGTTGGTATACATCTAGTAATACATGGTATAGTGGTTAATAAAATCACATAAGTATTTAGGCCCCTGATTGTGTCCTAAACTATTCCACACTTTGGTTAATAATCGTCACCTATAATTTTTTTTTAAGAACATAGGGAATTAAGAGAAAAAACATTCAATAATCCTTAGTCAACAAGGTTACTCCTTTATAAACTTACTACCACTTGGAACCATTAAGGATCCCATATATAAGCAAAAGCTATGTAAATGTAATATTAACACATAAAATAATTACTAACTCAAGCCAATTTATCTTAATTAGACTAAACATTTATTGATTACATTTATCTTAGTTGTTATAATGTAACCATGTTCTAAATTATAATAGTTTGGATCATAAACAAATACTTTTGGTGTTGGACTTAGGATAGTAAAATCATAGAGCATATATACATCACAAGTGCATGATGTATAACATATATAATTTTGTATGTATTTGGTCTATGTTTATATATCAAAAGTAGGTAGAATATGAAAAGACTCCTTTAAAGGAATAAATGAAAGGCTAGAATGTAAAGCATCAGAGTATTGTAAGTCTATAAATAGTGATCAGATGTAAATGAAAACAATTTCGAATGATAAGAGATTAATATATACATTTATTCATGGTTCTTCAAATGTATTTTGTACTTTTTTCATGCGTAGTTGAATCCTATTATGTTCAATTTTTTTATCATATAATATTAATATACGCTCTCTACAATTAAGTATTTATTTCAATGGATAATTAATACTTTGAATATAATGAATACTCAACTTGTTCCATAATTTTTTGTTTTATTAAATTATATTCTACTTTACATAGTAATAAACATTAGCATGTTTTGGTGGTTTTTCTTGAAACCTTCTCTAACAATGGTACAATGAACATAGAACTTTGAAACATGATTAGATGGTTACTTGGATAAAGATATTTGGAATGATGGTTGGATGAGAGAATTTAAAATTTCATATAAGATGAAGCAAATAAAATAGGAATCTCTATGAGAGATGTTATAACTGATCATTTACATGGCAAAATATATGAAATATTTTGGTGCGAATTACCTAGGTTATTGGCTACCTAGTTATCAAGGTTAGAATATTACTAGTTTAGGCTAAGAGAAATAGAGGTCTAAAGAGAATGTATAAATATAATGAATCTTATATATTTATTAGACACATGTGATAGACCATTTGATGAAAACCATTATTGACAAATACATTACTGAATTTGTAATGTAAGGATATATTTCATTTGAATTTGCACAATATTTATTCATAAGATTCATTAGAGGTAAATTTATGCAACAACTACCTATTTTTCTAAAATTATTGGTTTTAGAAATGGCCATGGTGCCTATCATGGATAATATGGAGTAGTTGCTTTAGGCATTATGGGGATGTGTGTGATGTAAAAGTGAATGATGAATAATTGAGAGGCATAACTTTAACTTTAACCCAAAAGATGTAGGACATAAAGAAATAGAATGAGAAGATAATTTTAGGGCTAGAGCGAGACCTATGGTAATAGAAAATATGTAATACATTAAACAATATTAAGATAACTATGAATATGAGTATATTAGGAATTTAGAAGATAAATAAGGAATGGGATCTTAGAGAGGAGATATTGATTATTGATAATATGAAGATAAGGAAATGAGAAGCCCTGAAATAGTAGAAGGTGAAGATGAGAGCATAGAAAGAGGCATAGATTGGGAAAGGGATTCAAATAATATGGAAGAGAGTGAGGAGGATAAGAGTTTAAAGATAATAAAAGAGTAGTTATATTAGTTACAAGATAGTTTTAGATCATAGTTACAAGGGAGAATATTATTTGGAGAAGAAAAAGAATAATAGTTTGAAGAAGTAATGCTAAGTCACGAGAATAAACCAAATTCAAGTTCAAATGAGGAAAATGTCTTAGAAAATGATCACTCATTTCAAGGTTACACATCCCCTATGCCCATTTTAGCAACAAAGATAAGAATAAAAAGTTTAGAATCTAGTAAATATAGTAAGTGGTTTGAATATTTCATAGATAAATTTGGAAGACTTAGTGAAGACACTAAGAAAGTATTGGAGAGGAAGAAATTAAGGGAGATCAATTTTCTAGTCAAAATAAGTTTTAATATGTTAATAAAGTCTAATTCGTAACAACAAGTGGTTTAGGTGTGAGTGTAAGAAACATAGTTCTCATTACAGGAGTTTTTGTGACATTGACATCATGTGGTGGGTCTTCTAACCTTGAACAAGACCTATTAACATTAAAGATGAAATGGTAGGTTAAGGTGTAACTACGAAGGATGAAAAGAAATGCAATCTCATAGGATCCTTAACAAGTAGAGCCATAGAATTCATGTATAAAATGGAATTCTACCAAATTGATGTTAGAAACCCCTTATCCAACAGAAGCACAATCGATTACTTTCTTATAAACAATTAAACATGGAATTATACCAGAATGATTAAGTAACTAGAAACTTGAGACAGCAAAGAATTTGAGAGACAATACACACTCTTGTATTAAATACTACTAGAAGAAAATACAATAAGGAAGATGCCACTTCTTCCTCCACCTCAAAGGCTTGCCACACCTCAAGACCTTCTTCCCTCTCTCTCTTGCTCAACACAACCAACTCAACAACTTGAGTTGTTATCCCCTCCTTGAATACTTCAGCTGATCTCCTTGACCTTACACCTATAGATCTCCTTGACCTTGCTTTAATGCTTCAATACTTTACTTGCTTGCTTGATTTACAATACATGCCTCATGGGTCTTTAAATAGAATCCCATGCATACAAAAATAGAACTCTAACTACAATAATTAGACATGCAGCTCGTGATTATAATTAGTCCTTAAACATGCAAACACTCGCTTCACTTAACTGACTGTTCGTCAATAGTAGTTCTAGAATGCCACAGGTGATTGATGTTGGTCCCTATATGTCTGGTGCTGACCGACATCGGCTAACTTCCTATCGATGTTGGTTGCCTTCTGCACTGGTGATGACCGACGTTGATCATTCTGTCGATGCTGGTACTTCTGGATCTTCAGCAACCTCCTATTTCTTCATGTCTGCAAGAGTTGACACTTTTAGCTCCACACCCTAACAATATCCCACTTGGAGATAAATAGTTGCAACTGTACCTATACTTGTACACCATATATTTTGTTCCCTTGGCTCTATATCCCTCTTCAACGTCACTCTTGAAGACCAACCACCACAAAACCTGTGATGCTATACCTGTCACTTATGCCAAAAGAATTTTGCTGCTCCCAAATTCTTTATGACATACTTCTAAACCAACTTTACCCTTAGCTCAGAAAACTCCCTGTATATGAAACCCTGCAACAAGCAACACAATACAGTAACACGATAATGTAGCTAATATTATCCAACCTGGTAAAGATAAAATACAATGGTCAAACCTCCATTGTCCTGCAGCCTAATCAAGACCATATATCATAGCCTTCTATCTCACATGTCCATCCACTCTCTTCTCTAACTTGGGAATCCATCCCTCATCCAGTGCTTTCTTCTAGCTAACAACTCCACCAACAAATACCTGTTTGGTTCTTCTCCAAGGACTCACACTCCTCATCCATGCCAAGCTCCCACTGTTTCTAGATTCTACCTACATTACTTCTTCCATCTTCCTAGTTCTTGACCATCAGTAAGCAATATAAAGAAGGTGAACAATGAATATGAGGTTCACTTACCCTTTCTGACCTCCATATGGGTGTTTGAGACTCCTTGACAGCTTGCTGTCCACCCAACATCCATTCCAGTGACCGATCTTGGCAATCTCCCAGTCTGCTCCTGACCGATGTCGGTTCCCTACACTGACCCTGACTGCCAACGTCATTTCCCTGGCTGACATCAATGTCCCCCTACTGACGTCGGTCCCTACCTAACTGACATTAGACTTCTTCTACTCGACTCTACCGACCCTGTTGGTTTGCACATGACTGATGTCGGTATCTGCCTGACCGATGTCAGTCCCAAGTGACTGACATCGGTGTCTGTGTGTTCCTATAAGTGATGAAATCTTCATTTTTGAGCTCATCTTGGATCAAACCTCTGTCCATACTACCCTACTCAGAATTATTCAGCCCCTGTGACTGATCTCTATCCTTCATCTCCTCCATAAACACTAAGGCTTCTTTGTTCCTATCAAAAACATCAAATTTCCTTTTCCTGCAATGAACTCTATCTATGCTTTCCGAATCTGAACACATACCTTTTAAATCAAGAACATCCATTCCCTTCTTATTCATGTGACCAAGCCTATTAAGCCACATCTTCGAATCTACAACGGAAGTAGATAAACCAGAAGTAGAATCAGTAATACAAGTAGATAGATAAAGAGTACCTACTTTCTTACCTCTAGCTAAAACAAGTGCACCCTTGGTAACCTTCCAAGAATCCACTGTGAGGGTTATTGTGCATCCCTCATCACCCAACCTTCCAATAGAAACCAAACTCTGCTTCAGAACTGGGACATGCATGACCTCCTTCAACACCCATGTGTTGTCCATCTGCAATCTCAGCTACACTTTCCCTTTGCCAACTATTTGACAAGGCATACCATCCCCTAAATAAAGCACTCCAAAGTCTCCTTGTTCATACTCATGGAACAAATCTCTGTTTGGGGATGCATGAAAAGAAGAACCATAATCTAAAACCCAAGATCCTACCTGACTATCCAAAGAAAGTATGAGAGCATCTTATACCATAATATTTGCATCCTTTGCTTCTTCATTACCTTCATGTTGATTCTCTTTATCCCTCAACCAACACTCCTTCTTTGTGTGTCCTTTCTTTCCACAAAACCAACAGGTAACACCTCTAGACTCGGATCTCCTTCCCACCTTCGACCTTGATTTCCCTTACTCTACCTTCTCTCTTTGCCTTCCCCTGCTTTCTGCACTTAGAGCATTCCTTGATGATTCACCTATGCTTCTCCTGCGTATTTATTCATTCAAGATCACACTCACAACATCATCAACTTTTAATATTTTAGAAGCAGATGCAGAATTACTTACTGCCATAACCAGACTATCCCAACTTTCAAGTAAGGAGCATAAAATTAAAAGAGCCTTTACTTCATCATCAAAAACAATATTGACTGAAGCTAACTAGTTTACCAAACCATGGAAATCACTAAGATGAGTATGTACCGATCCACCTTCCTGCATTTGCAAAGTAAATAATTGCTTCATAAGAAATACCTTATTAGAAGCTAAGGGCTTTTCGTATAAATTTGCCAAAGATTTTATCAACTCTTCCGTTGTCTTGCACTGTGATAAGTTAGAAACCACAGACAATGCAAGGCTCAACCTTATGGAACCGAGAGCCTTCCGATCAAGAACACTCCATTCTTCATCCTTCATATCTGTGGGCTTGCATGCAACCCCACCCAATGGTAAGTACAAATCCTTTTGATACAGATAATCCTCTATCTGCATCCTCCAATGTTGATAGTTCTTGCTGTTAAACTTCTCCATTCGTAGCTTACTTTCTTCTACCATTGTTGAACTGCCACTCAATCAAAAACCCTGTGAATGACCTGTAATCAACAAACAATAACCTGCTCCCTGCAAACCATAGCTCTGATACCAACTGTTAGGAACCCCTTATCCAACGGAAGCATAATTGATTACTTTCTTATAAGCAATTAAACATGGAATTATACCAAAATGATTAAGTAACTAGAAACTTGAGACAGCAAAGAATTTGAGAGACAATACACACTCTTGTATTAAATACTACTAGAAGAAAATACAATAAGGAAGATGCCACTTCTTCCTCCACCTCAATGGCTTGCCACACCTCAAGACCTTCTTCCCCCTCTCTCTTTCTCAACACAACCAACTCAACAACCTGAGTTGTTATCCCCTCCTTGAATACTTCAGCTGATCTCCTTGACCTTACACCTGTAGATCTCCTTGACCTTGCTTCAATGCTTCAATACTTTACTTGCTTGCTTGATTTACAATACATGCCTCATGGGTCTTTAAATAGAATCCCATGCATACAAAAATAGAACTCTAACTACAATAATTAAACACACAGCTCGTGACTATAATTAGTCCTTAAACATGCAAACACTCACTTCACTTAACTGACTGTTCATCAATAGCAGTTATGGAATGCCACAGGCGACTGGCATCAGTCCCTGTCTGTTTGGTGCTGACCGATGTCGGCCAACTTCCTACCAACACTAGTTGCCTTCTACACTGGTGATGACCGACGTCAGTCATTCTACCGATGCTGATACTTCTGGATCTTTAGCAACCTCTTGTTTCTTCGTGTCTGCAATAGTTGAAGCTTTTAGCTCCACACCCTAACAATTGATCCTTCAATAAGTCAAAATAAACTAATAAGAGAATTTAAAATTAATAAATGTACGAATCATATAATCCAAGTCTTGAAAGATATTCACCCCAAATTAGGTGAATTAGTATGGAACTATGACTGCATGTTCTATGATGTGATGAACTAAATATACTTTCTATTTTAGGATACAAATAAGGCCACATGGTTTCTATAAGGCCTATGACCTTAAAAAAAAAATTCCATTGTTTAAATTTAGTTCACTAATAAGTTAGATGCTTAGGTAGTTGCTCTTTGAGTGGAGTAGATAGAAGACTATGGGGATAGTCCATAACCTACTACAAAAACTAATGTAAACATAGATGTTATTTTGTAAAATATGGATGACCTTCATGAATTTAACAAACCCCAATTGAGCATTTGGTTTATAGAGTGTGGGAAAGAGGTGCACCATAAGAATGACTATCCAAAAGTCAAAACTAAATTCTATGAGATCTACCATTTGGTAGGACATACGACTAAAAAAATTCATCTTTTAACAACAAACATCCAAAAAACATAGAATCTATATTAAATTTTATAAAAGTCACACAATCATGATAATAAAAAAATTTGAACCCTCCAAGAGTTGAATAAATACATCACTAAGAATGTCTTCACAGTAGCTTTGCAATAGATTTTATCTTTGAAACCAAGGGTTCCAAGCATAGATGTAGAGTGACCACCATGACTCTTGTTATTCCTATGTGGGTGCCAACCTAACCCTAGTATTAACATTAGGGCCCATTAGGTTGGACACCATAGTCCCTACAATACTATATAATATGGACTCCTACATCCCCTTAGTGTCAACAGCCATGAAACATTGTGTTACTCCCAAAAATTCATCATAATGGGCCCCATATTCCCCCTAAAAAATATATGGGGGATATGATGGCCAAAACTAATAGGGGTGAGGTTCCCCAAAGCCATAAGTAGGATATAATCACAAACTACAAGAGAGATAGGACCATCAACCACTTATTTTTTATCTACATGGAAAATATAATTATTTGATAGAAAATTATCCAACTAATTCATAAATATAGGTCTAATATGCTTGTTGTAGAGTTTCAAGGTAACATCACACATAATATTACCCTATGTTATAAAATCAATGAAAATAAAAGCTAGTGTGAAATGTAAATTTGAGTAATTCAAACCTAAAATATATTGCATTCATATAAGAATCCACCCAACATCAATCTATATAGAAAGATTTTCCACCCTTATATATGCCCTAAGATCAATTTATTATAAAGGTGTAGTAAGAAAAATACATAGATCCTACAAAGGAAAAGGGTCTAATGTATTATTTTGCATAGGTATTACAAAATATACAACATCATATTGTGTTTGAAGGAAATGTTACAATCACAGATACACAAATGTATGGTTAAATTATGTGTGTTATGGTTACTACTTTCATATATATACTTAAATTAGTAATTACTCTACATAATGAAGATATATCATAAAAAATCACAAACCTTCTATATAATATATTAGAATGTAGAAAAAGAGGTTAACAACATATGTATAGGGTGGTATGGTATGTAAAGACCAAGAAGCCATGGGTGTTGATTCCCTAGTGGATATCTAATTGGTAGAGTATAAATTTCCAAATTTTATATTCAACTTTGGAATTATAGTAAATATAATCCCTCCATCTACATGGGAAGCTATTGGATGACTTGAATTCATATATATGAGGTTAATTTGAATTCATATATATGAATACCAATGAAGCACACTATCCTACATTGATTGGTAAAAATTGGGAATACGATGGTTAGATGAACATCAATGTAGTGTTGAATCAGTTGGAGGCACACCAATGGGACAATATTATCATCATACCTATGAATAAAGTTGATATCAAGCCCTATAACATTCCTAAATATTTTGAGTCACCTTATGCATATTGTGGACAATAACTAGTTTAAGGTTGACACATGAACCTAAGCACAACATATTGTGAACTAGAGAGATTAACATTTTCCATTCAAAGATAGAATAAATTTTGTAGTTACAATAACCACTACAACCTTCATCTAGACTTATGATAACAAAATAATAATTTACACATTTCCATATATGAGAGTGAAATTCATCATTTGTGTGACCACTAATGAGGTATGAATTATATTTGTTATATCAAGTGGGTGTGATAGATATGCATTAAATTAAACCAACTCAGGAAGGTGTTCTACCTTGGGAAGTTGAATCTTCAGTAAAAATTGATGCAGATACCTATATGCTAAATCAGGTGAGAGGAGACCATAAGCTGAGACCAATGTGAATGGTTTATTCTATAGAATTATAATTACCTCAATACTTTGAAATTGAATAATTGGACCAATTTATTTCTATTTTAGAACATGTTCCAAATTTAGATCAATGAGTCAATGCACTAAATGACATTATTGCAACATAGTGGTTAGTACATAAATCAAATGCATTTAAATAGTAAGATGCTTGTAAATTGTTGAAATCTTGATTTCAAATAACACCTAAAATCATGATTCAATGGCCAAATTTACTAGAAGGATGATGCCTTAAAATGCATATTCATAAATGTGTAGATGTATGGTATCACAGGGTGTGGAACCCAGATACTAGGTACATGTATTTAGCTATACCCTACCACTTATTTCAATAGCTTGGTTATTGCACTAGAAATTTAGGTGAGAAACTAAGAGTTGGCCACAAGTTCAATAAGATTTTATTTAAAAAAAAATCTTTGAGGATGAGAATCCCATGGGGTAGAAATATATTTAGAAGATGAATATATTTTTATGTTATAGGTGAGCAGAGGATCTAAATAATGTGTAAGATTATGCTTCACAGTAAGGAAACACATCTCTAAAAAATGACAAGGCCATTAATAATAAAGAGTAGTTTTTTTGAAACATTGAAATAGGATAATTTAAAATTAAGAATATATAGACTCCAATGTTAGCAATGAGGATTCAGATTTGAAGGGTTTCTTTGAACCTTAGCAAAAGGAAGAGGAATCAAAATCCAAAATCGTAGAACACACTGGAGATGTGCAACTAATAAATTTACACTTTTAGGAGCAAGAAGAGAAAAGGACACCATGAGACTTTATGCCAAGTGGGTCCAAAAATATATATAAATAACCATTACAAAACTTATTAGGAAACATTGGTGTTGACTATGTACCAAAGATTTTGACTTGGGGGACTATTAGACATAACAAGAGATATCATAAAGTTTTGAATTATTGTGAGACTATAAATATGTGTTCCCAATGAAGTTTTCAAAATTCATGAGTGTATACCCTTCATTAGGAGAGATTCACATATAACTCAAAGAGTGTGCATAGCCTATCAAGAAGTGCATAGATAGGTTAAATCCCAATATTAAGCTTAAAGGTAAAGCTAAAATTGATCATACGTAGGAAGTAGGGATTATTTATCTATTAAAAAAATTAAATTAGGTGTGTCTAATGGTGGTTCAACCCAAAAAATTAGGGGATATTAGAGTCTATGGGGACTATAGGACATTGGAATATTCCTTCATTAATGACATATTTCTAATTCCCTTCATAGATGAAGTTCTTTAATTGGTTTTAGGGCACAAAATCTATTCCTTCATATATTGTTTCAATGGCTACCATCAATTACTACTTATAGTCAAATCTCATGCTAAAAAAACCTTTACAATGGAATAAGGGTCTTTCACATACAAGGTAATGCCATTTGGTATGAATAATGCTCCTAATATTTTCTCTAGGGTTGTGGTCACTGTGTTCAATTATTTCATCCATGATTTTCTTTAAGTATATATAGATTATTGAGTTATGTTTTATTTATTTAAATAACATCTATCTAAGTTGTGACTCATGTGAGAATGCTTTCAAGCTCTATGCATCACTTTGAATGTGAAAAAATGTTTGTTGTTTACACCTTTTCGTGTTCTCTTAGGTCACATAGTATGAAACGATGATATTTTGGCTGACTAAGATAAAATCACTATGATTTTGGATATGCCACCTCCTAAAATATCTACTAAAGTACAATCAATCTTGGGACATACATTATATTACCATAATTTCATCAAATAGTATGCAAATATATCCATTCTAATGGAAATAATATTATGAAAAGATATAAGGTTAAAATGGACTATGGAGTGTCAAATATATTTTTTTAATTTTAAAGCATAGGTTGGTAATAACCCCAATATTGGTATTTCCCAATTGGATTAAGCCATTTCATGTGCATGTAGATGCTTTGGGAACTATATTATGATCTATATTACTTCATCTAGGAGATGTATGATTAGATCACCCCATTCACTTCACAAGTAAAAAATTATTAGCAACAAAGAAGAATTACACTACTACACAATGTGAGGGCCCAGATATGGTGTTTTTCCTATATAAATTAAGAAATTATATATTAAAAACACCATTTTAATTATTTATAGGTCACCAAACTCTATGATATATAGTAAATAATCCCGTGTTAGGTGGAAAGATATCTAAGTGGCTAATGTTATTTAAGGAATTATAGTTTAAGATCAATGTTAAACTAAGAAGAGAAAATGTGGGACTAAATCATATTATTTGAATAATGAAAGGGGAGGAGATATAATAGTTTATTTATGAGTCATTAGATGTGCACTTATTCAAAGTTTGTGAACTTCTAGAGAATATGGAGGGCATATCCAATTTAATAGAACAATGAGTTTTTCATGTACACTATGTTGAGAAATATAAGAAGAAACTGGTCACACCACACTATTTAGTGTTATCAATGGGATTATATATAATATAGGTAAGGATAATGTGATGTGAAGAGTAGCCTTTGATCATGAGAGACAATAATTTTTAAAATAAGCTAGGAATTTATAGGAGGATAATTTATAAGAGAATATACTAAAAGAAAAATATTAAAAAGTGGTCTATAGTGGCCTACCTTATTCGAGTATGCACATAGAGTCACAAAGAATTGTGAGGTTTTTTTAAAAATATGAAGACGAAATGAAAAGGATGAAATCCCTCTAAACCTAATGTTAGTAGTATAACCATTTTTAAAATGGTGTATTAGATTTGTATGACCTATTAATCTACCAAATAAATGGATTCATGCCAAATATATAATTATTATGATGGATTACTTTGAAAAATGGGTATAAGTTATTGTGACACCAAGATATAGTGTTATAGACATAGAAAAACATTATACAAAAATATCACAACTAGGTTTGGATGTCCTATGAAGTTGGTCAATGATAGAGGAATGCACTTCCTTAATAATATTATCAATACTCTGACTAAATAATTCATGATATCACATCATAATAGCACAACCTATAAACCTCAAGATAATGGGAAATTATAAGCATCCAAAAAATTCTTCGAGAAGATGATTCAAAAATATACAATGTGTAGTGAGATGATTAGGAACATCATATTCTTATGATCCTATGGGCATACATGTATAATTGTATTTATGCAACAAGGTTTACTCCTTTCTATTTGGTGTATGGAATAGAAGTAGTTATGCCTATGGAATATATAGTTCATAGTATATGAATCACATTGATAATGTGACTGGGAGATTAGGATTCAATTTTGACAAGGTTTTTAGATATAAATTGCATGGAGGAAACTAGGCCAAGAGTGAATTGGACTTAGGAAATAATTAATCAAAGTCAAAAAGCATGGAATGATTGTAATACATTATCTAAATATTTTTATCTAGAGTATGATAGTAGATTTCATGTACATCTAAGTAAACTATACATTTGGTAGAAAGGACTATACATCATTCATGAGTTATCACAAGGAACAATAATGATAAGTGATCTTCAATAAACCATCCTTCTAGGGTGTGTAAATGGTTATATACCACTAATGATCTCCATTAATATTTAGATAAAAAATTAAGTGGGTGTTGAGTAACACCATGTAGTTAGGATTTTTATTCTTTTATTATCCTTTTTTAGGGTTGTAATGTAATTGCATACAGTTTGATCTATTTATCATAGGAACATTCAGATGTCACAAGAATGTAAATAAAAAAACAAAGTAAAGTAAAATAAATACAAACAAGGATCACCATAGTGTCAATGTGAGGTCAACATGGGGTTAATAAATTAAGTATAGGAATGAAGAATGATAAAAAAGGGTATGGAGGATATGTAACAAATGGTCAATTAAAAAGTGATTAATGACAAATAAATTCAAAGATTCTTATTCTCCAATGTAGATTATTGTGTCAACCTTAGATAATTTTCAATAAAGGAAAGGTTTAGAAAAATAAAGGCATGTGTCACATCAAATAATGTTATAAGACAAAGTAATGGACTTTTCTAATGAAAATCCAATGTCACATCAAAATAATCAATGAAATTTTAACCAAGACCATAACAGGATGAAGAAGACTCAACATAATTAAATGTGAAGTGTCAGACAAGTGGAAAAAATCAAAGCTATATAAACATAGGGAATACAAAGTACAATACATTTTAAATCTCCTAGATCATAATATACTTTTATGATCTTGGATTTATCAATTTATTTGAGCATAAAATCATCGAAGTTTTCACCATAATATAGCAATAATGATTAGATTAGAGCTCCTCATACCATTAAGTGATACACAATAGGAGGAAATTAGAATAGGATTGGAATCGAGACAAATAAGGTACCATGATTCTGACCCATTTTATTTCACAAACATAATAGAGATAACCTTGTTTACCCTAGATTTAGCTTCTTCTTTTTTTATCAAAGCCCTAGCCATGCAACATTATCTATGAAGGCTAGACATTGAGTGATTGATCAAGATCTCAATTTTGGATAACTAGATGAGGTGGTGATGATGCTAATAAGTTTGTATAATGAGGTGGTAATATACTTAGCCAATAAGGATATGATATACATCAACAAAAAAATAATGATGAGGGAAACATGACTTCCATCCCAAGGAAAATCCCTCCTTTCATGGAAAACCAAAATCCCTTTGATTCACTTAGACACAAGAGAAAATTATTCTAGAGGATACAATGTAATCCCTCTTAATTCCATATAGGATTCCTCAGTGCAAATTCTCTTTGACTGCATTTCACACAAATCTTGGTAGACCACCAAAATTTCATGTTAGATAATGAAATGGGTCATCAACATTGCATATCACATGAACTGGTTGCATGTTAATTTCAATTGGGTAGAGTTCCTAGTGTTTGAGCTAGTTTCTAACATATAAATATTATTTTTAAAACATAATAAAATTTACAATATGGATTATTAATATTATTGATCTAATGTACTCAATAGAAGTCTTTAGATGGACTTATCATAGTTGATGGAGATTTTTGGCCTATGACCACCTTATAAAAACTAGCCTAGATGCGGATAAGGTAGTACTAAGTAAAATTGGGATACTTCAATCAATGGTGGATTTAAGTATAGGTACTCATTATATTTCATCTAATGGTTCCCACTGATGTGATTCATTTTCTCACACCACATGCATAGATCACTAAACTTCATGATGGAGTGTAGGTGAAACTTCATGGGCTCACTAAAGCACCATATGTTTATTTTCCATCCTTCATAACCATGTTGTATGTGCACACTAATTTTCTAAGTCATCAATCATTATTGGAAATATTAGTGGCACCTATGCATTCTATGGCCCCTAAAGTACAACTTGTGGTGAAATCTCAATGACAAGGACCACTAAGGACATCTACATCCCCAATACAAAATTCTATAGGGAAAAGGAAAGCATCAACTAGAGGAAAACACCACCTCCACCACCAAATAAAAATACTTGTAGAACTAACTCTTACCTCAATGACAAGAATGTATTGAATATTTTTACCAAGTATGATATTGCATAACATGGAATCACTAAAGAAGAAGTGTATAATTCTATGTTGGAATACATAGACACATAAATATATGAGGAAGAGGAAGAAAAATATTTTTTCTTCTAGAAAGCAATGTACACTTTTCAAGCATGCAAAACACCGAAATAATCATAGCGGTCAACATTACCACACATTTTGAATCAATCATAGTTGACACTATCATGGAGGATGAAGCATGCAAATTAATAATAAAAACCATATTATAATTAAAATTGAGAGTATTATCCTCAATAACACAAATAACCCACCAAAAAATATGGGTAGAGTAAGGCATAAATCAATAATAATGTCTTCAACAAACATTAATGCATAGGCCTAAAACACACACAATATTGAGGACCTCTCATTTCATTTCAAAATTCATGCAATCCTTTGTCATACCATAATGAGTGGAGGATATTTATTTTAAATTAGAGTAGGTAGTAGATAGATAAGTGTATGAGATGAGCCACCCACATAATTTCTTGAAGAAGGTTCTGGTTATACGTACTTGTTCAAAAGTGCTAGTTAGCAGATGCACATTAGTGATGTCTTCCCCTTCTCCTTCCCCTTCCCCTTCCCCTTCCCCTTCCCCTTCCACTTCCCCTTCCCCTACTCCTTCCCCTAAAAATTCACCTTATTCACCCCCTTAATCTCCAAATTATCCAACTCTTTCACAAAATGAGGGCATCACAACTAAAGAGTAATTTTTCTATACTAAAGTAGAGAAAGAGAAGGATCACAAGGATGTAGGAAAAAAGGAAAGGAAAGGAAAGAAGAATAATAATAAATAAGAATATGAGTGCAAGGCCACAAAATAATAATAATAATAATAATAATAATAATAATAATAATAATAATAATAATAATAATAATAATAATAATAATAATAATAATAATAATAATAATAATAATAATAAGAAGAAGAAATAAGTGGTAGAGGATTAGGAAAAGTAGGAATAACATTTTGTGTATAAGAATACATTTAGATAATAAACTACACAAAAGAAGAAGAAGACCAGAAGAAGAAACAAGATGAATAAGATGTGAGAAACAAGGAGCATGAAGACAAGGAAGTGCAAGAATCATAGATGAATAATTATGAGGCTGACACAACAAACAATGAATTTAAAGAGAAATAAAATGAAATATTTCATAAATAGGAAGATAAGAAAAATAAATTAGCCTAAAAGCAAACTGCAAAGGATGATATGTAGAAGGCAGAACAAGTAGAAAAAAAAGTAGAGGTAGCTTCCAAGGCCAAAAAATATAAATAACTAAATAAAAATTATAAATAGTTGGATCAAACTTAGAATATAATGATATAATATCCCAAAAAACCAATAATTCCTAATTCTTGACAACCTTTTAGTATATCGTAAGGCTCTAGATTAGCACTGAGATGTGCACAAGAAGAGGTGTTGCAAGAAAATCCTCAAAAAACTAGACAATGCTTGTGGAATGTGAAAGTTCCACCCATAAAATTAAAACCCTTCATGCTCCCATTTTCATGAATGTAAAACCACATAGCCTAAGCCACAACTATTTAAACTTCTCTCACTTTGACCATAGTAAGCTAAGAGGTGTCACT
The DNA here is from genome assembly GCA_037957365.1 of Torreya grandis. Lineage (NCBI taxonomy): Eukaryota > Viridiplantae > Streptophyta > Pinopsida > Cupressales > Taxaceae > Torreya > Torreya grandis. Next base: position 265,779 of record JARHVA010000307.1, read on the forward strand.
TGATGTGACCCAGCTAACAATGGAAAATCAGATTAAGAGAACAACCTCATTTCAAGAGTCCATAGTGTATAAGACCACTGATATAGAGTATGATAACCTTTATCTAAGGGAAGAAAATTCATATTTTCATGTTCGATTAGCCAGGTCCAAAAATCTAATAGATGGACTTTATCCAACATTAATGGTACAAGTATTGGGTGACTAGGTGATGTCTAAGAAAAAGCCATTGCTTTACTCACTCAACTCACAAAGGATTGGGTGGCTACAAAGGAACTTTAGTAGATCCAAATTTAAGGTTAACACTTGAAGGCTAAAATAAAAATCATCTTCAATCTCATTGAAGAATATGAACATGTCCTAGACACTATTACATGACGAATTATGTATATTACTCATAATATGCTCGAATATAAATATTAGTTATATGATATTTTGAGTGAGATAACAACTGACTTATCCAAGGTAGAAAATCCAAGGCAACCATGGAATATCTTTCATCCACTCTAGACTAAATGGATGTTGCCCTTAATGAGTCTCTTAGCTTAAGAGATAATGTTATGGACTAGATGGACAAATGGAAAAATGAGATGCTCAAAAACATGTTCACTAGCATGCAGACATAATGATATATAAATAGGATAGAGGAAATGTTTTAGGACATTCAACATAGGATCTTAGATAATAGGGCCATCATGTTTTATATAGAGGGTGAAGACATTCAAAACATCATATAATGCCAAACTACTCTATGCACATTGATAAAAATGTTTTGAGATGCCTTATTAGACTTGAATAAATTTAAGAAAGATATTTCACATCTGGACAACTCCATTACTATGGTTATTAATTCTCCCTAGTTCATTCTTTTAGCCTAGATTGTGCATGAATTATAAAATAAGGAGGTAAAAAAATGCAACAAGCTCTATCACCTATATCTAAAACTACATAATCCTATTCCATTATCCCACCAGTGACATCTTCTTTAACAATAATATCTTCTAACCCATCTCTTGTCACAACACCTTCTTCACAGCCTCCTTTAGTACTAGCAACACACTCCATTCCTTATCCATCTCTCTAGATACTATGTAGTTATCATTTTTGTAAATTTTAAAGAATTTTTTAGTAGGGAAGGGAATAAGCATTAGGCACATGGCCAATATGGTTAAAACCCCATAAATGATAGGATCATAGTTATGTTAATCTATTGAAAACCTACAAGGGTAGTATATTGGTACACTATGATCCTATCATTTATGGGTTTTTAACCATATTGGCCATGTGCCTAATGATTATTCCATTCCCTACTAAAACATTATTTAAAATTTATGCTAATCTATTGAAAACCTACAAGGGTAGTATATTGGCACACTATTTAGCTCAAAAATTGAAAGGGTGGCTAAGTAGTGTGAAAGAGGTGAAAATCCATAAATGACACCTTGAGCTATTACTATAAGAAGTGTTTTTTGACCAATGATAATTTAGTGTAGGTAATTCCACTACCTCTAGCACTAGACATACTTCCTACAACTTTGCCTTGGGATGAGACAATTATTTAAGTCTAGGAAAATGTTGGTAGTGGACTTAGGACTATAAAATTATAGTGTAAATACATAAGTATATGGTTTATAACATTTTGTATGTATTTGGCTTATGTATGTATACCAAAAATCTATAGAATATGAAAAGACTCCTTTATAAGAAGAAATTAAAGAAGAGAATGTGAAGTAGTAGAGTATTGTAAGTCTATAAAAAGTGATCATATGTAAAGGAAAATAGTTTTGAATGATAAGATATTAATATTAATATTGATTCATGGTTGAAATGTATTTTGTATTTATTTTATGTGTAATTTAATCCTATTATGTTCAAATATATTTACTTATATAATAAAAATGGGTGTTTTACATAATTTTGTGTTTGAATGGATAATCAATACTCTAAATAGAATGAATTTTGAATTGTTTGATAGTATATTTACATTCTAAAATTGTATTCTAATTTATGCATTAATAAAAATTAGTATGTTATGATGGGTTTCCTTAGAACCTTTGCTAATAGAGACAAAGTGCAATGTTGAAATCCCATAGGCACAAATACAATCACATGCCACCTCCATATTGTCAATTACATTTAGATTTTCATAATTTAATTATAAATGAGGCATGTCTATCACAAAATAAAATAAATAAGTGGGTTGAAATTAAGTTCATTATATCATTATCTACAATGTATTAGAGAGTTAAAAAATATTTAGATCAACCTCACATGTGTAGATACTAAAATATTATTTTACACTTGAAAAATATTAATCATGGCTAAACCCTTTAGTTCATGACCTTCTCATTGCCAAAAGGCTCGTGTTCACAATCTCACTATGCCAAATTGCTTATCATATAGTCCAACCCTAACATTATTATTGTATAGATAACATGTGGCCTAAAGTATTCATAAAAATTGATTTATATCTTGAAAATATAGTTATAAATCCTTGATGCGAACTAGAAATCTGACTCAAAAGAGGATGGTTAGTATTGTGTTAGTTTCAAAATGAAAACAAAATGAAAGGAAAATACTAACTAGCATAAAATCTCTAGTCCTAGACACTAGGGAGATATTAGTTAACAAGCATGACTAAAATTCAAAAGAAACCTTCTTTTACCTTCCTTGGATGCTCCAAAATGCTTATTTTAGTGGCTTACTCGGTTTGTACTCATGAAGTCTTCATCAAAGGAGGCTTGGCTATATCCTCTTCTCCTTGGCACCTTGTGGATTTGGATTAGCTTAGATTGGAATAAATTTGGCATGGTAACACTAGTTTCTTGAAGATTTTGGAACCAATCTTGTATTATAACTTTACATAATCATGTCTTAGAAATGATTTTCATGGCCTCTCTATTTATAGATTTTTGAGAATATCTAGAATCAACTTGAACCATCCATTTTGAGATTGATATGTGTGGTTGAGAATTAATTCAATTTTTGTAATTAAGTTTATAATTATCCTTATCATGACATTGGAAGAAGGGCAATTAAGAGGCATGGAGGGCTTTGATGAGGCATGGGAGGCATGAATCCTGATATTTGTGGCATTTATGGCCTAGGAATGTATTTCTAAGAAATGAGGTCACCTGATGATGCAAATATTCAATATTCATTTCTAAAAACAAGTTTTAAACAAGTTTCCATGTAATTATTAATTAGGCCTTGATTTGGATTAATTATTTCTTAAGCATGTTTAAGCACTTTGTGTACAAATTACTCAAATTGATCAAAATGTTGTTATTGGTCTAAAATTTGACTGGATTAGAATTAGAAGGCAATGTTAGATGTGTTAGATCTATCATCCCATTTAGGATGTTACCAACAAAAAATAACAAAGGCACACATCTTTTTCAAAATATTTGATAAGAAAGATCAATCCAGAACACCTAGGTGTAAAATTGGCATTTTGACTTGAAATGATCTGATCAAAGTTAGTTGGCCCATAAATTACATTGCCCAATTTAGGGATACTCTAGCCAAAATCAGCACTTGAATATGTTTGTTTCATATATTTTATCATGTTTTAGTGTTTTTAGGCCAAATTATGCATTTTGGATGGAAATTGGCCAAAATCTTGGTTGGAGATTATCAGTGCCCAGTTTTAGGTGTCTATAGTTTGCCCGTATTTGGGAAGACGTTACAAACTGTAGGCAAAACAATGTCTTCTCAAATAATGTGAAAAGGCCTATATTCCAAAAAGAAGATGATGATTGAAAAATAAAGCTCCAAATGGTTTTGGGAAGCCTATGATGATGCCCCCTCGAGGGAGTAACTGTCACATTTATTGATGGATGGTCCCTCAAAAAGAAATAAGAATAAAGGTAGAATTAACCTATGGCTAAGATTAATCCAAATGAGAAAATGCTTGCATGCATTGATTTAAAAAGATTATTGATTTTCCCAAAGGTGGCTATAATCAAGAATAAAAATCAAAATAATGATTTGCCCATAGGCAGTTATAATTATTAAGAGGACCTAGATTGGCTAAAGATGATTGTGCCTAAGTTAGGGATGATTAAAAAGCATAACTCAAAGATATAACCTAGAATAAAGATTAAATATGAGTGGGTGAAAAGTGATGAAAGAGATGGATAGAAGAATAAGATTGATCAATGTGAATGATTTAGTTGTACCTACCAATGAGGAGATGTTCATCCTTACTAGAAATGATACAACTAGAATGGGCAAATGAGTGGATTTGATCAAGGGTACGATGGAAAGGTTTGCTAAGGTGCCAAGGTGAAACCTCTATAGATCTATTAATTGTATACATTCTTGAAGATAATTTTTGTTGTAGCATGTGATGATAGGCTTCATGATTAAACAACATAAAAACTTGGCCAAAATTTGTGTAAGGACTAACTCTTGATCCAATAAATACTTGAATATAATGCACCAATGATAAAAACCATGATGACAATGTTGACATATGAATATGGATAGACTCAAGAATAATGTGTCAAGGAATCACCCATGAATACATATATACTGAGTTGAGACAATAGTGCTAAAAGCAAACAAACAAGCAAGTGAAAAAACAAACAAACAAAAAAACAACCTAAAATAAACAAACAAATAAAAAGCCTAAAAACAAAAGCAAGATAAAGCATCCTAATAATGACCATGCCCTAGTAAGTAAAATTGAGGATAACTAACTAGGCTTAGATAGGACAAATATTTTTGGTATTTTTGAAATGTTATGAATTTTTTTGGTATTTTAAGGTATCTTAACTCATTAGAGAATGACAAGATACCTACTTATAAAATGGCTAGAGCATTTGACATAGGTTTCTCATAAAACGGTGAGAGCATATGGAAAGGGGGATTGAGGTGACCTCAACATAAATCGAGCATGACCTACATATTCCTAAAATGACCTCAAGTCATAGTAATTCCATCTACACAAAAGGTAGGGAAAAATTAACTAGGTCCCAATAAGTTCTCAAATCTAGCAAATGGCCAGTCAAATGAAAATAGTAATGGCAAGCTAATGTGGCAATGCATGATAAACAAGTGTTTCCCTAGTTCTCTCATAGGTGGTTGTAGCTAGGATACAATGGCATATGTCAATGATACTAATTTTCCCATAGGTAGTTATAGTTATTATTAAGATAGGTGAAACATTGATTTGCCCATAGGTGGTTATAATCAAGCTCACGTAAACAATCTTGATAGGATGAAAGATATCTTGCCAGATCAATTATCACACTAATTTCATATACTTTCATTTAAACATAGACTTGATTGATTATTGAAACTTGATTATAATCCCCCATAAAAGGTGCATGAAGAACCAAAGTAACCAAGATCAAAACAAGATTGGGTAGGATGAGTAAAAATGGGATTTGGTCTAGTTAGGAATGGAATGATAGGATGGTATGGTCTTGTTTAGGATAATGATGGTTTGATAATTGGGTTAAAATGGTAGGATGGTTTCCCCCAAGTGATGGGGTGAATGCTAGGAATCTATAATTGTAAATGGATATGTAACAATGATAATGGCATGGCAATGAAATGATATGGGACATGTTTTTGGCTTGGGTATGGTTTTTGATTTTATTATTCATGTTGATGGGGAGATGCATGTCCTAATAAATAAATGATACAAATATAATAATTGATCATGTTAATTTCTATCCCATACCTCATCTAAATAGTTTATCTATCAAGAACTAGCTACAGATTTGGATGCTGAGAATGTTGTTGTGTTCTTCTTTGGTCATTGATTTTTATTCCTTCAAGCATCAAGACAAGGTATCTTTGTAGCCTCTACAAAGGAAAGTGTGGTCATGGATGGTAAACAAGGACAAGTATTGGATGGTAAGTTTGATTATGAAATGGAATGGTAGATGATAATAGAATGTGGAAAGGTTGGGAAACAAATGAAGATTGGGACATTTAGTCACATGTATTGTTATTGATGCCAGATTTGACATAATTTTGGTTATGGTGGGGCTAAATACTTGTTCTCTTGATAAGACCACCATATTTTTCTATTATTTGATCTTGAGAGTAGCTACCATCTGATTAGGTTGTAGATAAGAAGATATTTTGATTTGATCTTTAATTTTGTCTTCATCCAATAGTGAAGAACTTTTGTGCTTAGCTATTAGTGCCTCAAAGAGGTTTTCACTAATGAAGTTGTCTTTATTGTCCCATAGTACCTTAGAGAAGGTTTCACTAAGGAATGTGTACATTTGACTTTAATTGTCTTCTAGAGCTTCTAAAAAAGTTTCACTAGAAGATGCTAAGTTTTAATTTTGATTGTCCCCTATCACCTCTAAAAAATTTTCACTAGGAGAGTGTTCTTCTATTATATGAATGTGGTTCAATAAAGTTTGATTCTATCGATCCCAATCGACACTTGTGAGAGATGGAATGTCAATGATATGGCTATTTTGGTTGATGGTAATGGCCTGTGGAATGGTAATGGAATGGGGAGAGGCTACACAATCCTCTTAGAAAATACTAGGATAACTTATGTCAAAGCTAAATTACTCATCCTAAAAAAATTTATAAGGATCATAAATGTATTCAAATTGATCTACAAGTCATGTGTAACCAATGTTGTAATAACCATGAACATACTCTTCTTCTGAATCTTATTCTAACTCAAGGGACTCTGAATTTGATGTTGAGACTGATGTTGATTCAGATTTTGATGGTAAATTTGATGTCAGTTCAATAATAGGACCTAACTCTAATTATGATTCTTCATCTGATGGGTATTCTTTACAATAATGTCTTGTTGAATGTTTGGTTTTAGACAAGTAACGACCTGTGATGGCATAATGGGATCCACAAAAACTAGTTTGTTTGAGTGTGACTCCTCTAGGATGGAAAAAAGGTCAAGAGATAACCCCTCAAAGACTGGCTTATCAATAGGAGGCTATTAAAAAATAGGCATATGATTGAGGTAATTATTTTCCCAAAGGCAGTTATAATAATTAAGAAGTGACTTAACAAATATTGGCTCTTCAGTGTGAGACTCCTCAACACCTAGGATAGGATCAATAGGTGATTCATCACAAGTTTACTTATCACAAGAGGTTGGTTCAACAAAAACATCTCAAATTGATTGGTTTTCTTGGCCTTGGTTTCTAATGAGTTGAAAACTACTAGTTTTGAACATAGTTTGGTCTTTGAAAGATTGGATCAGTTGAGGTTTGGATGGGATTATTACTGGATGAGGAATTGCTTATGATTAGATAATGGTAGGGCCTTGGGGAGCATGATTACTCATATGAGCCAAAGGATGAAGTCTTGATATGATAACTATAGGGCATTGTGGGGCTTGATAGCCTACTCAAGCCAAAATACTAGGTCGTAGAATGATGAAAGGGTGTTGTGGAGCTTGGTTACTCATACAAGCCAAAGGACAAGGTATTGGTATAGAAATGGTTTGGCATTGTGGAACTTTATTTCTTACACAAACTAAAGGATGAGGTCTTGGTATGGGAATGGTGTGACATTTTGGTCTTGGAATAGAAATGGTATGATGTGGTGTAGCCTAATTGCCCACATAAGCAAAAGAATCCAAGTCTTTCTCATAAACTATATCATCCCAATTATGAGTTGCCTCATAAGTTGGTTCTTGATTGTGTTCCATGTACTAATTATTACAAAGAAAGTATGGATTTATATCCCAAACAACATTATCTATAGTTGGTTCTTCAAATTCCTCCTCACAAGCCTCTTCATGCCAATCAAGGTCTTGATTTGGATTTTGTGGATTTTAACTATATTCCCCATATGAAGTATTATAGGGAGAATAATAAAAATCCTTAGAAATTCTTTCTCTATAGGGGTTCCTAGTAGAATTTTGTGCATCCATTATATCATAATTTTGATTGTATATTACTCTACCATAAGTGTAGTGAGACATATCTATGTAAATGATGAAACTCTAAAATAAAAATACTTAAGAGTTCTACAAACTCTGAAAAATTATTTCCAAAAGACAAATGGTTCAAGCTTGGTCTAACTTGGTCAAAAGGTGGAGTTGTATCTCCAATGTGGTTTGAAAGTGGAGTTGTATCTCTAAAATTATTTGTGTTAAGACTTAGCATAAAATAGCCTAACATCAAATGTATAATGTCAAATTTCATATGCACAAAAAGTTTAAGTGTTTGAATAAAAACCAACATGTCAAAGGTCTAGGTCAAAGTGTTCCAAACAAGGTCTAAACTAGGAAATGAAAAATTTGAGTTACTATGTCTTTTTTCCAAACGTAGAGTCAAAATCTAGGATCAAATAAACAGGCATATGCTAGGACTTTTGGCCAAATGGCATCAAAATCTAGACTTGAAACAAAGGTTTACGTGATTTTATTTAATCTAATAAGTTTATAAACAACTTTGACATAAACCCAACACATTGAATCAAACATAAAATGATCAGTTGGCATAAGGCATAAGGCAAAAGGCTTTTGGATAAAGGTTATGTTCTCCCAAATAAAGTCACAAACGATTATGAGGATAGGCTCTAAACAAACAAACCATAAATACTTTTCAAATTTGGGTAATCAATTAACTAAAGTTATGCAACCCAAAAGAGAAAGATCTATGTATTAGTCCCATTAATTAAGGCCTAAACATAAATCAATCAATGTTTGAATCTAAACTTGGCGAGGCTAATTGAAAACTTAACGATGAAAACTAGGATTTGGCCAAACAAGATAGATAATATTGGACAACATGATGACACAAGACAATGGTCCTAATGGTATACATAAAATGGTTTGAAATAAATGGTTTTTGATACAAGGTAAACTAGTCTTGAAACAATTTGAGAAACTTAATGGCATAAGCATGTTTAAATGATGTGATCAATGCTATGTTTCAAAATACTCAGAGGCACAAATGGTTTGACATGATTTGGGTAACATAACACTAACTTTCTCAACTCAAATAACACACACAAAAATAAGTTTGGAAAAAAAATTTAAGGCACAAGTGTGGTGTAAATGGCCATCATAATGCCTCTTTAGACAAAAGAGTGACGTATAGACAAATTAGTTTTGACATGGCTTTATGAACATATAAACAAGTTTTAGTCTCAAAAACACCAAGATAAATGACCAAACTACACTAAATATAATCATCCAAAAATTAACAAGGGTATGGTAATGTAGGGTTGACCAACTATCAAGTTTCAAACGTCTCTAGGGGATTTAATTGCATAATAAATTTCATGTCAAATAATGTAAAAGAAAACCATGGAAATTGGGTGATTGCAACATTGGCTAGTTGTTAAAAGGTCTAGTCCTTTTTACAACCACTACATCCTACTGTTCACTTAGTATAGTGTGATGTCCAAATGTAGATACATCCCATGTGCAACTCCAAAGGAGTAAGTGAAGTCAATGTTGGGAGATGAAACCCTAGGTCAAAGCTTCCCTAAAGAACTTGGGGGAGATAATGATGTCCCCCTCTCAATCCAAGTTTTTATGAAGTAAAAGACTAATATAAAGACTTTAGAGTAATTTTTAATATCACCCAAACTTTGATGAGTTTTTGGGGAGTGCTTTAGATGACATTCTTTCTAATCCTTAGACTAGGCTTTTTCCAATAGGAATGGTATTTTTTATTCCAAGGGTTCCCTAAAGGGGACAAATGAAAGAGTATAAACACAACGTCCCTCTTTTTGCCAAACAAGAATCTAATTTAAATAACTAAGTGAATATAAAAATCTGGGAAAGGTGAGTTCATTTTTAAGCCCAAATTCAAAAAATGAAGTGGTGTTCATTTGACCCCTTGGTCTTAGTTGTAACTTTGAAAACTAATGATAAAAACACTTATTTAAACACTTTAAATGTTACTTTAAGCACCAAAATAATGTTCCTAATTCATTTTTAAGCATGTAAAAGGTGATCTAAACATGTTTTTAGAAAATTTCAATCTTGGTCCTACAACAAAAACATTATCATGTCCTTTAGCCTTGAAGTTATTTTGGGTTTGAAACAATGAACTTTAAAAAAAGAGCTCTCAGGTTTGTGTTTTAAGAAAAACATAGTGACCGACATTGGTTCTATAAATGACATCAGTTGCACTTACTAACTAATGATTTTTATCTAATTGACATCTATTATAGCGATAGTGATCGATGATGGCTATCCAACCAATGACAATTTTACTAACCAACGTTGGTTACTGTGTAAACTTGTGATAAAAAAAGGGTAAAACAAAGTTAGAAAATCAAATTACAAAGAGTTTAATGATCCAAATGAAGATTTTAAAGTTTCATAATTATCTTCTTCATGTGTGGGATGCATCTGGTCCCATTGGGCATGCCATTATGTAAACTAGGAATTTGACTCAAGAGAGGATGGTTAGTATTGTGTTAGTTTCAAAATGAAAGAAACATACTAAATAGAATAACATCTCTAGGCCTAGACACTAGGGAGAGATTAGTTAACAAAAATGAATAAAACACATGACTAAAATGCAAAATAAACCTTCTTTCACCTTCCTTGGATGCTCCAAAATGCTTGTTGTAGTGGCTTGCTTGGCTTATGCTCATGAAGTCTTCATCAAAGGAAGCTTGGCTATCTCCTCTTCTCCTTGGCACCTTGTGGCTTTGGCTTGGCTTGGCTTGGAATCAATTTTGAATTGTAACACTATTTTCTTGAAGCTTTTAGAACCAATCCTAATTATAAATATGCATAATCATGTCTTAGAAATGATGTTCATGGCCTCTCTATTTATATATTTTTTAGAATGTCTAGAATCAACCTGAACCATCCATTTTGAGATTAAGATGTGTGGTTAAGGATTAATTCAATTTTTAGAATTAGGTTTATAATTATCCTCATCATGACATTGTTATAAGGGGAAATTAAGAGGCATGGAGGGTTTTGATGAGGCAAGGGAGGCATGAATCTTGATATTTGTGGCATTTATGGCTTAGGGATGTCTTCTCAAGAAATGACGTCACCTGATGATGTAGATATTCAATACTCATTTCTAAAAACAAGTTTCCATGGAATTATTAATTAGGCCTTGATTTGGATTAATTATCTTAAACATTTTTAAGCACTTTGTGTACAAATTACTCAAATTGATCAGAATATCTTGTTATTGGTCCAAAATTTGACTGGATTGGAATTGGAAGGTAATGTCAGATGCATTGGATCCATCATCCTATTTATAATGTTACCAACAAAAATTTATAAAGGCATGTATCTTGTGTAAGAGATCTAATAGGAAATATCAATCTAGAGCACCTAGGTGCAAAATTGGCATTTTGACTCAGAATGATCTAATCAAAGTTAGTTGGCTCATAAATTACATTACCCCATTTATGGATACTCTCGCTAAAATCAGCACTTGAATATGTCAGTTTCATATCTTTTAGCATGTTTTAGTGTTTTTAGGCCAAATTATGCATTTTGGGTGGAAATTGATCAAAATCCTAGTTGGAGATCATCGGTGGCCAGTTTTAGGTGTCTACACTCAATAACTATTTGTCCTTCTAAACACTAGTATCCATATTAGGACACTAACATCGATAGTATGTCCCAAATTTGATACTAATGTCCCTACCTTCCTAAGATAAAATTACAAATCTCTTGACATTCATGGGTTAGCCTATTTTTATTCCTTAACCCTCCAATGATATTATTTCAAAAGGTATGGTATAAATATAAATCAAAATTCATTCATTATCCATCAAGAAATTTCTAGCAACTACCAAGCAAGCACCTCTCAAGCTCACACTACACTACCAAAAATCCCTTACATAGCTAATCTATATTTACCTATTATTTCCTATTTGAAAACCAATCATAAGATTAATATTATTACATGTACAAATCTTTCAAATATCAATCTATGAGTAATATTTTTCAAATTATAAGTTATATCAATATATGCACTCACCTATAACATATTTCACAAATTTTCACACATAAACCCACATAAGGGGAGAAATACATTGGTTTGAGACCCCATTCAAAGTATATATATGGAATGATCATTAACATAGGGGTATTTGAGGTTATCTCACTTTTAATTAATCTTCCTAACCCCTATTTTGTAAGGTGACATGCCAATTTAGAGGACCTAGGGTTTTAAGCAAAAAATGGATTTTGAGAGCCTATGCATGTTATCCTAGTTGATAACCTATAAGGCAAAATTTAATCCTAATAGTTTCATGTAGTTGTTTCAAAAAATATTATGTATCTTCAGCTAGATAGAAGCATCAATGGTAATGTCCATATCCCATTAATATCATCAATGTTGATAGAGAGTTATTTTCAAAAATCTAATGAATCAAGGCATAAAATCAATATGTCTTCTTTTGCACCTATACGTGTCAAATTTATCTACACATAATTTAATAATCTAAGTATTGTTTCTCCATTTAATTTCAAATTTCATAATAATTTTTAGCATTTTACTTATTTATATTTATCATATTCTCATATTCATCATATTTATTATAATATTATAAATCTAAATTTATTTAATTAGCATGGTTTTATGACAGATTAGTTGATATTTGATTAGGCTATTCCCCCTAACCCATCCAAAAAGTGTACATTTGGTGAACCTAACCTTTAAGTCTTTTTTATGGAAAATCCTATCTTTCCTTGGGGTTTCTTTGATTTCTAAAATTTTAAAATCCAAAAATCATATATGCATGACTTACAAAGGAATAAATCATGTTTAATATGGATGAATCAAGTATTTAATTCATTTTACAATATATTATATTGTTCATTACTTTTTATATTCCAAAAATTAATAAATCAATCAATGATATAGTCAAATGGAGCCAACAAATTCGTAAAAACAAGAGAATGCTTTAATACAAGATAAAAATTTAATATCTAAGAGTAATAGTATTTCCATAATCCATGTAAAGTGTTGAAATCTTTTATTTTTAATTATTTAGGTGATCTTAGATCAATGTTTTGGGTCACACTCTATGAACCATCATTAGGACGAGGAAGAATGAGAATAAAAATATGAGCAATTACAAACTTATGTCTATTTATGCATTCATTTTTAGGATGAGAGAGTCAATAAAGATTAAGATAATTAAATAAAATAATATCAAGCACTCAAATTTATGAATAAAAATACCCAACATGAGAAATGTAAAAAGACAAATACACAAAACAAAAGCTTCATGACAAGAAAATATGGTAAGAATAATAAAAAATGGAATAAATAAATTCAAAAATTAACTTTAAAAAACCTATTCTACAAATGAATAATAGACAATTTAAGTAAAATAAAATTAATATTAATATTGATTGAAATTAAAACTAGTGAATAAAATTTAGAAAATTCAGAGTTACAAGACATGAATTAAAAATGAAAATGCAAAATAAAGTAAGAGATGAGAGGATAAAAAAGATGATAACAAGTCAAAAAGTTGAAACTCAAAAGTTTTCAGTCAAATATGATAAGTAAAACAGGCTTTAGCCTAGGGACAAAATGTAAAAAAGTGGATAAATAAAATGAAGAAAAAATAAAAACACTGAAATAACACAAAAACATCAAATTGAATTTAGAGGAAACTAATACCATAGTAAGCAAATAAAATAAAATACATATATAGTTGTCGAAAATAGGGTAAAATATATATACCACAACATAGAAGAATAAAAAAATGAAACAAGATATAATACACTATAGAGGGGAAATAAAAGGAAGATGGGAAAGAAACGATGAAATAAAATAAAATCAAACCTACTAACTTGACCACCTAAATTTAAATATAAAGGAAGAATGAAAACCAAAAGAACACAACTAAAAATAAATAAAATTGAGTTATGCCTATTAGGGTTTTTAGAGAGGTAAATTAATGGTTTCCATGAGTGGTTGAAACCAATCCCTATATCTATATTCAAGTTGTTCTCCTATTTGAAAATTTCAATAGCTTATCTAAGATGATGTTTAACGAATTGATCTTATATGGATAAAAATTTGGTGTCTTCAACTTAAACAACCTAATCTGTATTTAAACTCTTATTATAATAATATTGAACCCTTATCCATATTTAATAAGCACCAACATGTGTGATCCCATCCTTTTGTCCCCTTATATCCTATTCAATTGATAGCTACCATTATATTTCAATTATTTTCCCATATCTTATCTTGGATTCTATGGTCCATGCTTTCACTACATGAAAAGGAAAGGGTTCCTAACCTATTAATCCACTTATTCATATAAAATAGGTTTCTCCTAAACCTAATCTAGTAAAAAAATTATGGGATATAATATTGTCTGACAATTAAGTAATACACATGATAGTATCTCAATCATTGAGCTTTTAAAACAGTCAACTATCTATAAGGATATCGTATATCAAGATTTGCATGAAACCTAAGTACCAAGTGACATAAAAATAAATTATTTTGTGTATATTATGCAAGATCTCAAAAAAAATGCAAATATCATCACTTTTGACCATAAATACTTTTCCTTGAAGGATATCATTGATCAAGATCTTCCTTTATTTATACAAGTCAGTATTCATAATAAATTAATAAAAATAGTGTTAATTGATAATGGATCAGATCTAAAAATTTGAAACACATAATTATTAAAAATATGGGCATTAGTAATGATATTCTTCAAAAATAAAATATCCATATCAAAGGTTTTGATTCTTCATGTAGGTCAACAATTGGCTAAATCACATTAAGTGTGACATTGGGACCAAAAATAGTACAAGCTACATTCCAAGTAATGTCTCAATCATTGCATTATAAATTACTCTTAGGAAAACCTTGGATACACATTATGTAAGATTCATCTACATTACATAGATGTGTAAAATTAATTCATGATGGGGCATTATGGACAATGCCTCTAGATGATGACCCCTTTAAATTATGTAAAATGTTACACTCTAACATAGAGTGGGTTCCTCAAATGATACCACCCATGAAATTTATTCCACTTGATAATATATCAACTTATGATATGGGTGATTCAATTAAGGTAAATCATTTATCTCAAGATGTTCATAAGGCACTCACATCTGAGGTGAACACAAATACACATAAGGAGCAAGAAAATGAACAAAAGAACAAAGAAAGAGATAAAAATCCATTACAAAAGGAACCAATGATAAGTACAAATCAATCAAATCAAACACTTGACCTTCTTTTATTGGTAAATTTTGAACAACAAGATGGTAAGTTTTTATATTATTATGACATTGATGATGATATTCCTACTAATATGATAGATGAATAGTTTCACAAACTCATATTTGATATGCTTGAGCATCTCTCACGTAGTTTATTCACACCTACAAACCATACTAAATATAATATAAATACATCATAAGTGGATTAAAAATAAAATATAGATAAATTTAAGGTAAATATAACAAATGAACATGTGAATGCTTTTTATATAATCCATCCATCTTGGAAAAAAGATTTAAGTCAACCTTATAGGGGCTAAATTCAGATACATCATATTAACAAACATGGTGTCCTCACATAGGTCCACATAAATAATTTTACAAATCTTGATAGAACAAGATGCTCTACACATAATAATTTCTATGTCACTTGAGCACAAGATGATATATTTACATCATAATAAGCATAGGTCAGGAAGAAGGCTAGTGTAGACATCCAATTCCTAACACCATTTGTGTTGAAATTGTTAATTTTACTTGAATTTCACTCAAATGCACATTTTAGGTCAAAATATATAAAATGTCCTAAATGGTTTGAACTTGTCATTTACAAGTGCCAATTTAGGTCAAAGTATCCCTAAATAGGGCAATGTATTTTATGGACCAACTAACTTTGATCAATTCATGTTGAGTCAAAATGACAATTTTGCCTTTTATCACTCTTTTCTTCTAATTCATCGGTACACATCACGTACCTTTGTTATTTTTTTTTGACAACGTCCTAAATAGAATACAGCTCCAATGCATCTAACATCACCTTCCAGTTCCTCTCTAGTCAAATTACAACCTAGTAATATGACTTTTTGACCATTTTGATTAATTGAGGGCCACTTTTCAAATAATTGCACAAATGTTGATTAACCTTGTTTAATTCTAATTAATCCAAATTAATATCTTAAGTTGATTTTCCTTGAGAGTTGTTGAATATTTCTTTTTGAAAATTTATTCCTATTAACTACATCATCAGGAGACATCATATATGGGGTGGCATCCATCAAGCCATAGGTTCATAAAATATCAAGATTATGGGTCATCCATGCCTAGTTAATACCTCCCATGTCTCTTTAATGCTTATTTATCTTGAGGATATTTATGGATTTAATTCCAAATATTAGGATTATCCATGACCACACATCTTAATCTTGAGATGGATGGTCATGGTTGATCCTGACTAATCTTAAAAATCTATAAATAGAGAGGCCATGAACATCATTTCTAAGCTATTTTGGTGCAAAGTTATTATAATTAAATATCTTAAAATCTTAAATATTTTAAAATTATAGTGCTAAATTATTTCCACAAATCCTCATTGATAGGCTATTTTAGTGGTTTACAATCAAGAGCCTAGGTTTTATAGAGTGTTCTTGAGGCATTGGAGGAGATTACCACCATTGTTGACAAAGACAAGGATGATTGATTAAGGGAGAACATGTATTTGAGCCACATGGGTATGGTGAATCCATTTGGGAAGGTAATATGGTGTTGCTTTCTTTCATTTATTTCTTTTTATCCTTTGTAACTCCCATAGGAATAGATAAGCTTGGTTAGTTAGTTATTTATGCATGTTTCATTTTTTATGGACTAATACTTGATTAACTTGATTTTTAATCCTCTCTACATCTTGGCATGCCTTTTTGGACCAGACGCATCTCACACCTAAATGAGATCATTTTGAAACTCTAAAATATTTATTTGAGCCTTTAAAACTCTTGAAAATTAATTTTCTAACTTTATTTTGCCATTTTTGGTTGCCATAGTTTTTACACAATAACTGATGTTGGAAGAAATACTGACATCAATTACCTAATTTAACTAACATTGATCAATATAACTGACATCGACTAGATCTCAGTTAACCTTAACTGATGTTGGTTGTAATAACTGACATCGATCACTATGTTTTTCCAAAAACATAGACCTAAGACTTACTTTTTCAAAGTTTATTGTTTCAAACTCAAAAGGGATTCAAAGCTAAAGGACATGCTAACAATTTTGTTATAGGACCAAGCTTAATATTTGCTTAAAACATGTTTAAAACACCTTTGCATGCTTAAAACTTGATTAGGAACCTTGTTTTTGTGTCTAACAAAGAATTTTTAGATGTTTTTGGTGAATGTTTTCAAAGTTTGCAACTAAAATTGAGGGGTTAAATAAACACCACAAAATATATCATTTGGGTTTAAAATTAAACACACTTATTAATTATTGCTTGCAGTAGTTGTTTACTTAGGTTTTGTTTGGCAAAAAGAGGAATGTTGTGTGTATAATCTTACATTTTTCCCTATAGGGAACCCTTGAAATCAAAAGTGCCATTCCTATTGCAAAATAGCCTAGTCTAAGGATTAGAAATAATGTCGCCTATAACACTCCTCAAAAACTCACCAAAGTTTGGGTGATCTTGAAAATGACCCTAAAGTCTTTCTATTTTATGTTTTCTTTATTTTCATGTAAACTTGGCTTGTGAGGGGGATGTCATTACCTCCCAGAATTGACTTAATTTGACTCCTTTGGAGTTTCACATGGGATGTATCTACATTTTTAAATCACACTACACTAAAAGAACAATAAGATGTAGTGGTTGTAAAAAGGACTAGACCTTTTTATAACTAGTCAATGTTGTAGTCACCCAATTTTCATGCTTGTCTTTTGCATCATTTGATTGGAAAGTCATTGTGTAATTGATTCCCCTAGAATAATCCAAACCTTGCTAGTTTAGTAGACCCCACTTTTCCATACCTTGTCAGTTTAGACTTAAGACATTTGTTTTTTATCATTAGCTTACTTGGTCTTGATTTGTGTCTAAAATTACTTGTTAACTCAATGAACTTAACCAAAACACATTGTCCTCAATTTCCTTGAGTAAGGGAGGTGTTACATTATCCAAATAAAAAATTCATATTTTCCTTGTTCAAATTGTTAACAAAATCTTTGTGTCATGTCATCCACTTTGGCACAGTCATGCTTCCCAATTCAGTCTAGATCTTTTACCCAATTTGTTTAAATCCTTGATTTATAATCCACATTTAAAAATGAACCTTTCTGAGTTCTAAGGGTTGGTGCATCAAAGTGGGTTCACCATTTATGCACTAAGCTTGTTTTAACTTGGGTTCAATTTACTATTTGGATTCAAGGTCATTTATTAAGACTCAAAATCACATTAAAATCTTGGTGGACTCAAGTCATCTTGTGTATCGCTCATGCTTTGAGGCTTAGAACATGTTTTATCCTACTAGAATCATGTGGCAACGTTATGATACCTAGTTGGTCCTAGCTTTATACTTAGTGATTCACGTATGTTTTTACATCTTGAGTTGCTTACTTCATTTTGTATTCTTTATAATCTAGAGAGCTTTCCTCTAAACTTCTAGGGTTAACTTGTCAAAGTTGAATCTAGCTTTTGTAGTGTGGGTGTATCACAAAGATCTAGGATTTGGTATACTTGTTTTCACCTTGGGTTTTTGAGTTACCTTACTCTCTTCCGATCTATATGATTTCAACTTTACCAAAGGTTGAGTAAACTCATAAACCAAATCTTCTAAATTGTATGTGGTTTCAAACCACCCTCCTTTTATAGTCTAATTGGTACCTTGGTTATTGTTTTTAAATAAATCCAAAGCATACTTTGGTTGTCAAACATTGGTCCAAAGTTAGTCAAACACACAGAACAACTCTTTTTTTAGACATGACTCAAAGGTTCACTTGTAGTGGGGCCTCTTATGGCCGTAGTTATGAAGATGAGCAATTTTATGATGGTTAAGATAACCCCATTATTTTTTATTATATCCCCACAACATTAGGATTCAAAGATGATTACAATGAATATCAACCCCAATAAGATCAGGATGAATCCCTTCTTAGATTGATAGAATCAAGTGCTTGACTACCTTCTGATTTTCCTACAAAACAATTGCATACCTTAGTTAGAGAAGGAGAAAAATGATGGCAAGAGCAAGTTTTTTCACAAATAGGCATACCTTATTCCTCTAACAAAGGAAAGTAAATACAAACAAATTCAAAACCCACAAATCTAGATCTTATAGCTAAGATCAAGATAACAAGTCAATGATATGTAGATCAACATGTCATAGACTTAACAGACTCCCTAGCTGCCATTTCAATTCACAATAATGCTTCTAAAGAACACAAAGATATGTTTGGAAGTACACAACAAGTATTGGATGAAAACATTACCATAGTGGATCAAGGAAATCTAAATGAATAGTTAAATTCACAAGAGACCTTACAAAGTGTTCTATTTGATACATAACATACATTCTTCAATCATCAAGAACCTCTTATTAATTTAGAAACCTAGACTTTCATTTTGAATTGAGAAAATCCCTCAAGACAATTTGGCTAGTTCTTTTCAGCCAACCCAAATATTGGTAAATAAACATAGAAATTCCCAAAATCAACAAAGTGTGAAACAACCAAATTCAGGGAATGTTTTACAATCCAAGAATCAATGACCTATGTTCTCGACTCAAGTAGTAAATCAGAACCAAATCATGGATCAAAAGGTATACGCTCCCTATAGATCCAATCAAAATTAGGGGCACATTCCACCCCAACAACAACAAAACTAAGGGCATATTTCACCCCAACAACAATAAAACTAGGGGCACATTCCACCCTATTAGCAACAAAACCAGGGGCATAGTCCACCCCAATAGCATCTTATCCAATCCATAAATGCACCAAACATTCAAGAATGGAACTCTATGAACAAAATTTTCTAAAGATTAGAGACAAATAATAGAGTCAAAAAGTACAAATTCAATGAGATATACCCATATCCATTTGACTTATCTATTATTTAAAACCCATTTCCACCTCATTTTGAGGCACCCAAATTTGATAGATACAAAGGGAAAGGAGATCTATGTGAACACATGCAAACATTCTTTATCTTATGTCAAGAGGTTGCTTATATTAGTGAGTACTTCTTATGACTATTTCTATGAAGTTTAGCAAGACAAGCTCTTAATTGGCTACTTAAACTACATAAGGGATCAATTGCAGATTAGAATGACTTATCAAAAAAGTTCATTAACCATTTCTCATAAAACATAGAACATGAATTTACCATTGTTGACTTATTCAAATCCAAGTAGCATGATGGTGAAAGTTTTGTTGCATATCTACAAAGGTGGAGAACATTGGCAAGCCACTTTCAACACAATTTACTTGAAAAATAGTTGGAGGATATCTTTGCATAGAATTTGCATCCCAAAGTTGTGCATAATCTATGGTTAGCTTATTCTAACTCATTTAAAAAACTTATTGACAAAGGAGTGCAGATTGAGAAGGCTCTTATTGTTAGAGACCTTGTTAATATTTTTTGCACAAAGTCAAGCATCTAATGAGACTAAATCATTGGCTCAAATATTTATGCAGGATAAGCCTAAGGGCTTTATCAAACACAAGAACATGGTTCGAAATGGGGTGACATAAATAAGACATGTACAAATGTTACATGCTATGCCTCCTTCAAATATACAATTAACTCCCCCAAATCCACTACTTATTTTGTAGAGGCAACCTCCATGAAGGACATTTAATAACAATTTTAGAGCCTTTAGAAAGTTGGGATAAATAGTTGAAATAGTGTTACAAAATATCATTGTAGCTAATTTAATTATATGGCCTATATCAAGGCCATTTCCTCAAGATCAGTCAAAACCTGACTGGTACAAAGAGAATGAATGGTGTAACTTTCATCATGTTGTTGGTGATGGTGTATACCATTGCATTCAATTATGGCATACTATTGAGGAATTTATTGAAAATGGTAAGCTATAAATTAATTTGGCCCCTAATCAAGACACAAATCAAGATATGAGAATCTATAAAGACCCCTTTCCTTGACATGATCCACCACCACCAAGGAACAATCAAAATGGTCACAATCAAGGATAGAGGTAGAATCAGAACCAACAACAACGCCATGTTCATAATGAGCATAATTGAGATCATAATGCCCACACTAATAATGTGGCTTATGACAATGTACTTTATGACTATAATAACACTGTGGGATGCATTTCGATAACCCACATTACCACTATTACTATAATGCCATGTGGCCAATCTCATGTTCCTCAAAACATGAGACCCATCATTATAGGGTCAATACCCTCTCCCCCTAGTAATACCATGTCGATTTTGCATCATCATGTTGCTACTCCATTTACATGGGTTACTAATCCTAAATAATAATATTGTTCTTCTAATTATAAAGGCTCTTCACTGACCCAAAATTGTCACAATATTATTAATCACTTGTAGGTCACCATCCAAGGCCCTTTGCCTCACTCTTCTAATTATAATAACTCATTGCCACCTCTAGGTTGTGCAATCACAACTAAACACCTGTGAGTTACCATACATGGACCTTCACCCACTTCTTTCTAGAAACCCAATGAAAACATTGTGCCAATAGTTCCAATGCTGAATATTGTCCCAACAAAGACTAAACTAGTTCAATCCATAGTTCAAAGGCCTTATAGTATAACAAATTAATTAGATAAAACCCTTGCACAAATTTCCATATTAGAGCTCTTCCAGACATCTGATGTCCATATAACCATCTTCAACAAAATTTTGCAAGAGTATATTGTGCCTAAAGATATAAACCTTGATCAGGTATATAACCTAGTTGGACATTTATCTTCATTTCAGCAAATCATATTTGAACAAAAGGACATGTCCACCCTTAGCCCAAACCACGATAACCCACTATACATTGAGATAGTCATTACGTCTTACCAGATCAAGTGGGTTCTTATAGATAATGGTTCAAGGCTAAACATCATATCTATTAATTTGGTGTGATGATTAGGTTACATGGACAAAGACATTTAGCCAGAGACTATTACAATCAAGGCTTAAGATAACACTGAGAGGGAGTCATCTGGTATAATTTAGTTTCCATTCATGGTTGGGTCTATTTCTCATCCTAAATTATTTAATATTATGGATAATGAGCTTATTTATAACATTATTATTGGTCATCCTTGGATCCATGAAGTATAGGTAATTCCATAATTCCATCTACTCTTTGCCAATGCCTTCAATTTCCCCATAATGGGATTGAGGTTACTATTCCTGCTGATCAGCAACCATACCAATACTACAAACATCTTGAAATAGAGTTTCATAATTATAACTATTTCCAAAGTTTTTAATTCATTTAAAATAAGAACAAAGCCATCATTTCTCATCCATCTCTATCTAATTATATAGACCCTAGTGATCTAGCCTCCAATTCAAATGATTTATTTCTTGTAACTCTAGCCAACATTAAATTATTAAAGATGCAGGCATTTCTACTTACCATTTAAAGGACATCCTCCATATTACAAAACTACCAAAATCCCCTAAAACATTTGGTAAGCCTAAAACTTCTCAGACTCCTAACAGACCTGATCAAATTTGGAAACCAAAGAAGAAGCAACCAAAACCTCCTATGGTTTTTATACCTGAAATTACACCAAATAAATATCAAGAGGCCTTTGTCAAGGGAAATTGGTTATATTCTAAAGGCCTTGCAAATTATTTTTAGAATCTTAAGTATCTTATCCCTAAAAGGATAATGGATCATCTTGACTATACAGGGAAAGGTCTTGGTCCATAGGCTCAAGGAATTTTAGAACCCTTATCAGCTGGAGTTATTAATTGGAATCATGGTCTTGGATTTAAACCACCACAGGATGACCTCATAACATTTGGTAGTGACTTTACTAAAGTGACTAGTAATGAGACTCTTAGAAGTGACACAATGTCCCATTATAGCCTTTTTGATGAGCTTGTTAATTCATATTTGTTTGATTCAAATGCCATATCGACCATAACACCTATTGGATCTTCCCATCCTAAAGCAAAAACCCATCCTAATGGTGCTTCCCTTCCTACATTAAGACATTATATATTTACCATTAGTGCTTCCCATCTTGAAGCAAACCCTCATTGTAACCTATGCCTTTGCCATCCTCAACTCATAGATTAGGATCAGTAAAATTTGGTCATATGCCTTTATGAGTTTCAAAATGAAGAATCAATTGTAGAATACATGAGCCTACTAGATGCATTCCCCATCAAGGATCATAAGCAAGGTTTTGATTTTTCATTGAATTCTTCTACCTACTTTGGAGAGTAAGCAAACTTTCTTGGTCATAATAAAGAAAAAACATCAATATCTTCAGGTGAAACCCAATTTGAGGCACTTGTTGATCAGGGAAAATGTAAAGAAAAAGACAAGCCTTTGAGTAAAAACCTATTTTAGGCACTCCTAAGTAGGATAGTTTGCTCAACCCCTCAGAATGTAAAAATTCCATCTAGCCCAAGTTCCATAACTAGTACAAGCATCTCCTCATAACAACATCAAATACTTGAGCATCTTGCTCTTGAGTTTCCAGAGGTCTTTGCCAATTAGCCTTTACCAGAGAAGGTAAATTCTAATTCTTCATATTATCCATATCTTTGGGAAGAATAATAAGAAGATATAGTAGAAAAATAAGATCATGACCGTACATTTCCTACAATTCTAGAAGATGGATCCACACTCCTTATAGAGAGCATAAAAAAAGTGAATTTGGGAAACTATGAGCATCCCAAAAATGTTTATCTTGGAGCTTCTCTTAAGGATTATATAGAAAAATTTACATGGGCATATTCTAACATGCTAGGCTTGGATCCAGATTTAGTTATGCATCATCTTTTTGTTCACTTTGATGCTAAACTAGTCAAGCAAAATTCGAGAAAAATGCATCCACAAATTGCCCT
The DNA here is from genome assembly GCA_037957365.1 of Torreya grandis. NCBI lineage: Eukaryota > Viridiplantae > Streptophyta > Pinopsida > Cupressales > Taxaceae > Torreya > Torreya grandis. The sequence continues at coordinate 289,780 of JARHVA010000307.1, forward strand.
TTTAGTTAAAGCAAGTTAAAAAAGTTGTTAGGATCCAATTTTATCATACCATTGGACTATTCTAAATGGATTTATAACATAGTGATAGTAAGTAAAATGACCCCAAGCATATGTGTTTATACTAATTTTTGTGATATCAATAAAGCATGCCCTAAAGATGATTTTCCTGTGCCCAACATCGACATCATTATCGACTCAATTTCTAGGTATGAAATGTTATCCTTAATGGATGGATTTTTTAGTTACAATCAAATCAAGATTGCCCTTAAGGATCAGCATAATACCACATTCACCACTCTATGGGAGATATTCTACTACCAATTCATGCCATTTGGTTTAAATAATGCTAGAGCCACATATCAGTGTGCAATGACTGTCATCTTCCATGACATGATGCATGACATTGTCAAGGACTATGTTGATGATATACTAGCAAAATCAAGAATAAGAGCTAGACACCTTGACATTATATGAAAAATATTTGAGAGGCTTCATGCATATAAAGTCCATTTGAATCCTAAGAAATGTGTCTTTGGAGTGACATCAGGAAAATTTCTAGGGTTCATTATATCACAATGAGGGATTGAGGTCAACCTTAAAAAGGTCACCGTTATTATGGAAATGCCTCCACCAAATAATATTAAATAGTTATGAGGCCTACAAGGAAAGGTCAAGTCTATACATAGGTTCATTTCTAAATTGGTAGATAAGTGTCACCCATTTACTCATCTCTTAAAGAAAGGGGTAGCATTTTAGTGGGATGAAGATTATTAGATAGTATTTACAAAGCTTAATATACTTGGCCAATCCACTAGTCTTATGACCTCCAACACAAGGAAGGCCACTGTTTCTTTATATATCAACCACATAATATGCACTAGGGGTACTTTTAGCTTAGCATGATGATCATGGTAAGAAACACATGGTTTATTATTTAAGCCACACATTAGTAGACTATGAATATAATTATATGCCTATTGAGAAGGCATGTTTAGCTATGATGTTTTCCACTCATAAATTATGACATTATATGCTAAATAACAAAACTATTATTATCACCAAGGTAGATCCTCTCAAGTTCCTTTTATCTAAAGCAGCTCTTTAAGGATGCATGGCTAATGGATTATGCTTCTTAGTGAGTTTGATATTGAGTACCAGAATCAAAAAGCAATCAAAGGCCAAGTTCTTTCAAACCAACTTACAGAAGCTCCTATTACGACCACCCAACCCCTCAACTTTGACCTTCTACATGATTCTATCATGATAATAGAACAAGCATCATAACAACCTGACCAGTGGACACTATATTTTTGATGGATCCTTCACATCCTAAGAGTCTAGAGCTGGTATATTATTGATCACACCATATGGGGATTTGGTCCCCAAAGCATTCCAAATACAATTTTAGTGTACAAACAATATGGTCGAATATGAGGCATTGATTATAGGGCTTCATCTTGACATACAATGGGACATTCAAAGTTTAAAGTTATATGGAGATTCTTAGATAATCATAAATTAGATAACTAATCATTATCAAACAAGAGATGATAAACTTGTTTCTTATAATAAAATTATTGATAACCTTAAAACACATTTTAAATTTCTATAGTTTGAAAAAGTTCATGAGTCAACAACAAATCTACTAATGCTATGACAAAAATTAGTTCCATGATTCAAATGCATGATAATGCTAAAGATTATTAGTTCTTAATTGAAAATATTCTTTATCCAATACATATTCTATCAGATTTAGAGAGGATATGCACCATTGATTATCCTAATCCCTCACCTGAGCTACCATAGATCCAATATTTTTATAACTATTTCCATAGCCATGTATTTCCTGCCAATCTTTCCAAAAACCAACAAAAACTTTTCCTTCATCACTTAACATGTTATATCCTCCTTGGAAACATGATTTATCAAAAAGGCTATGATAGATTGCTTCTTCATTATTTATCTTTGGGAGAATCTAAGCTAGAACTAGAGGAGGTTCATGAAGGAATGTATGGGGCCCATACCAATGGTGTAGTCCTAGCAAAGAAACTTCTTAGAATAGGCTATTATTGGCCCAAAATGGAGATATATGCTTGTATTTATGTAAATAAGTGTGTTCCTTATCAACATCATGGTAACTTGATACATTCACCTTCCTTACCATTGCAATTGATTACAACACCATGGCCATTCTCAACATGGGGTCTCCATCTCATTGGCAAAATTAACCCAACATCTTCAAATGGCCACAAGCACATTTTGATTGTAACTAAGTACTTTACCAAGTGGATTGAGTCCATTCCTCTCACTTATTTTATCAAGAAATAAATAGCCAAATTCATTCATTACCATATCATCTATTGATATGGCATCCCAGTCCATATTATATTTGATAATGGTGGATCCTTTTTGAACTAAGATGTGAAATATCTTTATGAAAAATTCAAGATCAAGCACAATAAATCCACTCCATATAACCTAAAAGGTAATATACAAGATGAGGCATCAAATAAAACCATTCTATCCATCTTAAAGAAGATTGTCAATGATGTTGGTCGTAATTGGCATTTACAACTTTTTCCTTCCATCTAGGGTTATAGAACCAATCATCATACCCCAACTAGAGCTACTCCATACTCTCTTGTTTTTGACACTGAATTTATCATCTTGGTTGAGATTTAGATCCCATCATTACAAATATCATTGGAACACATTAAAGATGATGAATACTATAGAGCCTCATGGCTGCAAGAACTAGAACTTCTTGATGGTAAGTGTTTAGCTACCCTAGAAAACTTATAGGCCTATCAAAATAGATTACAAGAAGCTAAAACAAACACATTCTCCATCGAGGATTTGAGATTGGTGACTTAGTTTTGAAAGAGAACTATAAGAACATGAATTTTGAACCCAAAAATAAAGGCAAGTTTCAACCTAATTGGTTAGGACCATTTATTGTCATGGCAAAATATAGATTAGGAACATATTTATTGGCTAAACCTAATTGTGAAGAACTTTTAGAGCCCATGAACATCATACACCTTAAGATATTCTATGCATGAATAGCTTTGAACCATTGTCTATAAGACCCCTGACTTGGGGGCAACTTGTGCTATCGTAATTTTATCCCACCCTTTTATCTTAACTTGAACACATTTTATACTACCTTGGTTTACTTTTCATGAATCTTGATAGTAAAAGTTTTGATCCCTTGGCACTCTAAACACATTCTTCATCCCATTATGGATTACTCTCTTCAAGAGGCATATTATTTTTTTTCTAAGATATGTTATAAGCTTGAACACTTATTGTCCCTTGACTAATTATGATCTCAATTATGTCTTATGAACATTCTAAACATCTTCAGCAACAGTTCTATAAAGCAGTTCAACCAAGACAGTCTTGTGTAGCTTCTAACAGGTGAATAGCCACATCTTCTCAATACAAGGTATTTGCTACTCTTTCTTTTTTATCAAAGAAACTCATTCTCACTAATTTGTGAGCATGGGCCATTGTAGCTAGCTTAGCTATCTTATTTGAACCTCTACTCTTAGGATGTGTATCTCCTTGACTAGATAGTCTCACCTTGTGCATATTTTATCCCAAAAACACCAAAAACATTATAAATACATTGAAAATACCAAAAACATCAGAACATGATCCATAAAATAATAAAAACATTATCTTATAATTTTGTACATTTATACATTCTCATTCCACCATGTTACGTTCTTGCCTTTTTACAAGCACAAAAACACTAGTTCATTTCATCTTATCCCATGCACTTACCATTTTGCAAGATCATTATTTCTAATCTCATCATCTTTTTGTTTGCCAGACCATTCTCATTTGTTTGTTGTATCTTCCATTTATTCCATTAATCATGTTGGTCTGATCATCATTTTCCTTCTATCCCATTTCTTAAGAGAACTAAATTTGGCCTGAAGTTCATGTTGGAACATGCATCTATAGAACTATGTAGGCATTGTCCACTTGTCTTATACATTTGGATTCAGCTCAACCAACCCTTCCTTTTCTTCTCTTCCCCCATTTATTTTGTCATTATTCCTCTTTAATTAGGGGATAATTATCGTGTCATTATTCTTGGCTATGATGTGGTAGAAAGTAACACCTATACCGCACATGCATGAACATTTATCTTTAAACCACACTAACTTGGTTTTTGTTTGTGTGTGTTTATTTGTGTTTTTTGGTGTTTTGTTGTGCTTTCATAGCTCTCCTTTTATTTCTTCTCCTTTTCTCTTTTTATTACTTCTTATTCCATTCTTGGTCTTGTGTTTCTTTGTCTTATTTTTCTATTTAATTTTGCTTTTCTCTTTTATGTTCAAGAATACCTCGATGGTCCACATGGATCTTGATTATTCATATCGTGGTGTCATGTCATTAAGATGTTCTTGCCTTTTTTTTAAAACATTTTTTGTTCCTACTTAAGTCTTGATAGATCATATCTTGATTTCAATTTAGGTTCATTTATGTTTATCTTTTTCTTTGTCTTTTACTTTTTTGTGTAAATGTAAATCAATGTAACTCTGGTTTTGGTCATTATTTTACCATTATCCTTAGTTATAGATATTCACATTTGAACTGTCTTAGTGCAATTGGAATCTTATGTCATTCTAAGTTATTCATACTTATGATACCTAATTTATTTTTCTATAGCAAGCACTTTGTGCTCAGGTCTCAACATCTTAACATCAACATCAGCTCCAATGAACAATTCTCAATAACACTTTGAAAAACCTAGGCTCATGATATGGAATTAGGCATCTAGGTAACATGTATTTCATGCTTCTTTATCTATACTTAGACGTGCATCTCTTCACATAAATTGTGAGTCTAATTAATTCTTGGTCATTATTCATCATTCCTCATTCCATTCTCTCCCAAACATGGGTAAACTACATTAGCCTGAAGTTCATGTTAGAATATGAGTCCATGGAACTACGTAGGCAATACTCAATTTCTATTTAGGTCAGCTCAACTATCTCCATTCTTCTTTTCATCTCTCTCATTACTTTGTGCATTCTCATATGCTTGGTTTTATGTAGATTTCTAAGCCATTACACCATCGCATATACATTTGTGCCCACTCACTTTAACCTATCTTTTGGGTTATATCCTTGAGTTATTTTTCTTGCTAATTGTCCATGTTAGGGCCCAACATCTGAACCACATCCAAATCAAATCAGCTCTATAGGGGAAATCATTATTTATTCTTTATCAATGATCAAGATTACCCTATTGGAGTAAAAATATTTTATCACGATCAAATATGATCTACTAGAGTACTTCTTATTATATTCTCTTTAGAGACCTAGTTCTAGTGGTGCTTCCCTTCCTAAAGCAAAATGCTCTCTCTTTTCCTCTAATTCCAAGATCTCCACATTAAAGCCTATGATGGCAATATTTTAGTGTGTAACTTGTCTTGGGATTGATCAATGTCATAAGTGCGCAACTTGTACTCTCAAATTGAGTACATTTACAATGTGTCCCTTACATTTATGTATTGTATCTTTCCCATTCCCCCCATCTTTGGGGCCTATTATACCTCTCATTATATTTTTATTATTGATGATAATCATGTGTGTAAAGAATTAGCTCATCTAGATGTGATCTATTCCATGGGTTAATCCTCACTTTCTTTCTCTTTTAGAGAGTCTATCCTTCTCTTTCATCCTAGTATGTCCTCTCAAGAGGGTATCATGGGTATGTTCCACTTTCTTCTTAAAAACTCTTCTCTTTGAAAAGATGTTGCTTTGCCTGAATGTCTCTCTATGCCTTCTCAAATAGTGGAAAAATGTAGACATCTAATTCCTAACACCATTTGTGTTTAAATTTTCAATATTACTTGAATTGCACTCAAATACACATTTTAGATCAAAATCTATAAAATGTCCTAAATGGTTTGAACTTGGCATTTACAAGTGCCAATTAAAGCCAAAGTATCCCTAAATAAGGCAATGCATTTTATGGACTAGCTAACTTTGATCAATTCATTTCGAGTCAAAATGATGATTTCACCTTTTATCACTCTTTTTTTATAATTCATTGGTACACATCATGTACCTTTATTATTTTTTGTTGGCAACATCCTAAATGGGAATATAGCTCCAATGCATCTAACATCACCTTCCAATTCCTCTTCAGTCAAATTATGACCCAGTAATATGACTTTATAACCATTTTAATTAATTGGGGGCCAATTTTCAAATAATTGCACAAATGTTGATTAAACTTGTTTAAGGCTAATTAATCCAAATCAAGAGCTTAAGTGGATTTTCCATGAGAGTTGTTGAATATTTCTTTTTGAAAATTGATTCGTATTAACTGCATCATCAGGTGCCATCATCTGTGGGGTGGAATCCATCAAGCCATAAGTGCATAAAATATCAAGATTATGGGTCACCCATGCCTATTTAATGCCTCCCATGCCTCTTTAATGCTTATTTATCTTGAGGATATTTATGGATTTAATTATAAATATTAGGATTATCCATGACCACACATCTCAATTTTGAGATGGACGGTCATGGTTGATCGTGACCAATCTTAAAAATCTATAAATAGAGAGGCCATGAACATCATTTCTAAGATATTTTGGTGTAAATTTATTATGCTCAAATATCTTCAAATATTGAATATTTCAAAGTCATAATGTTAAATTGTTTCCACAAAGCTTCATTGATAGGCTAGTTTAGTGGTTTACAATCAAGAGCCTAGGTTTTATGGAGTGTTCTTGAGGCATTGGAGGAGCTTACCACCATTGTTGACAAAGCTAAGGATACTTTATCAATGGAGAACATATTTTTGAGTCACATGGGTATGGTGAATCCATTTGGGAAGGTAATATAGTATTTCTTTCTTTCATTTGTTTATTGCTATCCTTTGTAATTCCCATAGGAATAGATAGGATTGGTTAGTTAGTTCTTTATGCATGTTTCATTGTCTATGGACTAATGATTGACTAACTTTCTTTGTAATCCTCTCTATAGCTAGTACATAGAGAAGGATCACCATATTATGATTATCACAGGATAATAAGCCATGATGTAGATAATTATGAGGCATTGAAAAAACAAATTTAAAAGTACAAAAAATAATTATACAAATTATGCAAGAACAAAAATAAATACCTTCTATCTAAAAAAAAATCCAAAGTTAAAATTTTAATGGGATATACTTGAAAATGCTCATGACAAGATGATATAACTTTATCACAAATATTGATGGGGATTATTATGATCATATCAATATTGATGTAAATAATTGGGATAGATTTTGCAACATTATAAATATACAACAGATGGGACATGATATACATGAGTTATAAAATTATTAACTCTTTACAATCTCTTGGGTATAGTATATTACCCATTTTATGTGGACCAAAAGTAGTTGATACCCCCATATGGGTAATGAATCAAAAATTGCATTTGACCTTTAAATTTGGGTAGTAATGGTTGACTGATATGAATAAAATAGTGAAAACTATCGATATGTACCTTATTTTTCAATTTGAATACAAAGGTATTCATTTTTTACATGATGAATATAGTGATATACCAATAAAAACAACTTTCAGTAGTAAATTACTAGAAGACATCGATGAAGTGGCAATAATTTAGTACAAATAATTTTGGAAATCAAATCCACTAGGAAATCCTTTACCTCCCAAGTGTGAGGACTTATGGGACTATTTATTTTCATCCTAAAATGTAAAAATTTAAAAAAAATCAAGAAAAATTAAATCAATTAAATTAATAATGCAAAAAATATTTAGCTTTTACACATTTACTAGCTCTTGCATACATGTTGTTTACTTTATGTTAGTAGATAGTGTACCATCTATTTTCTATACATGCATATGTTTCATGAGTACTTGAGTGTGATACAAGCATACACTAGATACATAATACATGAGCATATATATTTTGGACCTATCCTCCACCCATGTGACATACTATGTTGGAGCATATGATTCATTGATCATGATTGATATAGGTTGCATCCTTTTATGATCACTTTACATTATCATGTTTTTCTTATATACTAATGCTTCCAAATGTCTATACTCATGTTTAAATCTTACATAGTATACTAGATATGTTATTCTATAGGATATTTTACTAAAAAATGTATGTAGGGACTAGTATGATATGTTTATGTTGGTTGCTGATATTTTACTTATTCATATTATCACATGGATTACTTGAGTTTACTTCTTATTTTATACCTTATTTTGACAATGGAACATTTAAACATGTTCCTTATTTGTTGGTCATAATTCCATTAAGTTTTTTCTTTGGTGTGCATAAATTTTAACACACCCTCCTCTTTAGTGTGTGAAATTTTAACATGCTTATTGTTTTTGGTCTCTTTAGACCCATTTTTCATGACATTGAGTGATCTTATGTGTGTGCTTGATCATTTTTTGACCATGCGATTGTTACTTCTAGATGTTTTCATGTTCTATATCATTCATCTAAGGGATTGTTGTGATTGGATATTATAAGATTAATTGATACATATATTTAGACATGATACCATTATATGATTATTTACTACATGATTGATACATATATAGTATGGTTATCTTATCCTTTTAAGATAAGGTGATTACTATATTTGATTTCCCTTACCTTAAAATTGGGGGGGTGCATAATAATGGGGGCATGCCATAGATATATGAGTCTACACAAACATATTTGGAATAATCAATAGAATTTAATATAATTTACATTATTTATATATATACTTGATACAAAAATAATATGCATTTGACACCAATTTTCATATATTTGGGACAAAGTTTTTTAGATTTATGACATATATTATACATAGTTATAGAGTAGAGATTACATTTTGATAGATACTTCAGCTTGAGACACATTACAGGTGCATGTTCCATGAAAATGCACCAAATCACATATACATAATCATATTATACATCACTCACATCATATTTAATGAGGGGTCATGAACATGGCTTGTTCTTATTTCATCTTACATTGATGCATTGACCTTTCCAAGATGCACTGATTAAACCTTTATCTATATAAAATAATTATATCTCTTGAATAGTGTGGTAAACATTAATTTACCTTGACTACCTTTTTATTAATTCCTCTTTAAATTTGATATGGTTACACCACTTGACCTTGGCTAGATTGGATAGAGTATGTTTACACTTGAGTTGTGCGAGTGAGATTTAGTACTCTCAATGGCCTTGGCACAACTCACCCTTGCACTAGATTGGGTGAATTACCATTCTCATAGTCACATATCCAAGGTTAAATTTTTAACCTCTCTCTCTAATTACTCAAAAATGAATCATCATCAACAAAGCAAAGTACCAAGGTGAAACATGATTACATCAACACACAGGTTTATTCCTTCCTTGATCTCTTTACTTTTAATCATTTAAATAATTTAATTTCATATTATATGCACTAATTACACTATAACATGATATTGGTTTTAGGTAATACACAAAAATTGAATTAAAATGAGGCTCAAGTCAAATCAAGGTGCGTTTTACACACCAAGGTACATATTTCTTTTATTTAGCCTAGTAATTTCATCTTCATGCATTACTAGATTAAGGAGGGAGGAATTTAGATACTAAAATCTGATTATATATGATATACTAGTCTTTTATACTTTATAGATACCAATCATGGCTCAACCCTTTAATTCATGACCTTCTTGGTACCAAAATGCTCGTGTGTGTCATCTTATAATGCCAAATTGCTTATCCTATAGTTTGGACCTAACATTATAATGATATAGATCACCTATAGCCTAGATTATATATAAAACATCATTTATATCATGTACATAAAATTATTTATCCTCAAAAAATATTTAACATGTATGAAACTAATGTCCATATCAAGACACTAACATCAATGTTAGTGTCCCTAATTTGATGCTAGTGTCCCTAACTTTTTAATGGTCAAATTATAAATCTCTAGATATTCATGGGTCAGCATATTTGTATTCTTTAACTCTCCCATGATATTATTTCAAAACATGTGGTATAAATACAAATAAAAATTATTCATTATCCATCAAGAAATATCTATCAAATCCCAAACAAGCACCTCTCAAGCTCACACTACACTATTAAAAATCACTTTCAAAATTGATCTATATTTCCTTATTCTTACCTATTTACAAATAATTTGTAGGAATAGTTTTTATATATTTTTTTATCATTAAAATATCAACATATGCTTAGTATTTCTCAAGTTACAATCTAGACTACTACATGCACTCGTATATAGTATATTACACAATTATTCATGTACAAGCCCACATAAAGGGGGAACTACATCAATCTAAGGCCCTCTTCATATTATATGAATATTTAGGAATAAATTTTTAATATATGGGTATTTTAGTTTAAAAATACTTCACTTGAGCCCACTAACCCCTACTTTATAAGGAGACATACTAAGTTAGAAGACCTAGGGTTTTGAATAAAATATTGATTTTAGGAACCTGTGCATGTGATCCTATTTGATAACCTACAAGGAAAGAGTGAACCCTAATAGTATTAGGTGGTTTTTATAGAAAATATATTATATCTTGAGTTTTATATAAGTATCTAAACTAGGATTAAAACATCAATGATAGTTTCCAGATCTCTATGTTAGTCTATAGGCTAACAGAGAACCATTTTCTAGAATTTGATGAATCAAGGCACAACATAAATATATATTATTCTACACATATACATTTCATATATGAATTTTCATAATTTAATAATATAATTATTTTTTCTCTTTCATATTGTAACTTTAAGAATATATTTTTTGCCTTGTACTATCTAAATTTAGTAGATTCATATATTCAACATATTTATTAGGATATTATAAATTTGGACTCATTTAATTGGAATGATTTTATAATAGTGTACTCTATATCTGATTATTATATTCCCCTTAACCCATTATAAAATAGTTAAATAACCTAAAGCACCTATGCCTCTATATGCACATTATATATATTGAATAACCTTGCATTATTATGACCATTAGATCATTTCTCTATATTGCTTTAATATGATGATACACCACTAACCCTAACACATGACCCATACATATATTAATCACATTATTTATAAAAACTATCATTTTATTATAAATTTATAAATACAAACATAACACATACAAACAATATAACAAAATTAATGGAATAAACATGAAAAACATAGTTTTACAATTTATTCCTCCCATCTACTTAAAGGAAAAGAGTATTGTTGAAAATGGGCATTATTAAAATCATTCCTTATATTTCACTATACTTTTATTTATAATGAGTGTAAAAAAGAGGACCACAATCAATAAGTTAAAAGAATTATTAGGTAATACTAAAGATAAGCATAGGTTAAGGTTAATTATCACCTATGGAGCCATGACAACCACCTCCTAATTCTATTGGGTAATTGTAAGAATCATACCCCATATGAAAAATAATTTTGTAATATTCTAACATGATTGAAATCATTAAGTGCATAATTGAATTTTATAAATGTAAGAACCCAAACACAAGTATTAGAAAACAAGATAAGTCATTTTTTGGAAATAAAAATGGTTTTTGAAGTCAACAACCTCATACAAAACTATGAAAGATCATGCTAAGAGATAGTATGTTAAAAAAAATTTGGGAAACATTTAGATGGTAATAAATAAATTATATAATATAAAAATAACCTTATATAATAGGGAGTTATTACCTTTTGAGCCATGATAGGAACCTCCAAATTAACTTGAAAACTTGTACAAATATTTTTGAGGTTTATTTTAATGTACACATGGATTTATACATACTAATATGGAGTCAAATGTAAATTTCAACATGGAAAAACATAATAATTAAACTAGTTAGAAATACTTATATATTGAACTCATCCACACTTGCACTTACAATTAAATATTTCCTTGGCATCGGTGGAAGCCCCACATTCCTTGTCATTGAGTCCAAAAAAGGTGTCACTATGTATGGAATGTATATAATTAATCAATTATATACATATGCATAACAAACCAATATCTAAAAAGTGTGAAGTGGAAAACCTCCTACACTTGTGTCGAACAAAACCTACATCATGAGACATTTTGTGTTCCTCCATTTCATACAAAATATAAAATTACTATTTATGTAATAAAATTTGAATATCATAATATTATTAAAATAATTATGTGTATAATTATTTTTTATAAATGGAACAAACCAATTAAAATTATAAAAAATAATATAATTGATTAGTTGTCAATAAAAGTGGGTTTTTCACAACCTTCCTCACCAGTTGGCCAAATGACAAACTTCAATGCTAATAGATCCATTTTAAATAAAGAGCATAAGAATTATAAGAAATTAAATAGACACACATAATCAACATAATAATTTTAATGGAATAAAAATCATAAAATAAAGTTTTAGACTTCATGTTCACCTATAATTTTTTGGTAAAGAGTATTATTGAGAATGGGCACCATACAAATAATTCTTTGCATTACAAAAAATGTCTATTCAGAGTTGGTAAAAATAAGTGGTGCACAATTTAGATGGTGAAAAATGCATTATCAAATACATTATGTAACCATATGTAATAAGAATTCAATTCATACAGATCCACGATTAGAACCCCCAAATTGGCTTAGAGATTTGAACTAATTTTATTGAGGTTCAATCCAATGCACAAATGGATCTATATGTACTCAAAGGTATTAAAATGTAAATTGTATTAATGGGATATGATTAGTCTATAACTATCATATCTCAATAGATAAGCACTCAGATAATATTAATCAAATAGAGGCTTTGATACTTAATTTTTTGGGAATGACCAATGGGCCCACATATCTATAAAAGGTTGCCTATGTCTCAAATACCAAGATGAAAGGATTACAAATCCTAATCCTATGGAAAAACAAAATAGATCTAACCAAAACCTATGAAAGTAAATTATTTATAATAAGTAATATAATTAGTTATGAAAATAAAGTAAAGTAATGTAAATTAAATGGGGAAGGGTTATAAATATAAAAAAAGGGTAAGGTGCCATGGTTAAAAAAGGGGGTCTAGGTAACCAAAAATGGAAGATGGAAATTATAAAAAATATATATATCTACACCATTATTATGTGTATAAAAAAAATTAGACAATGATACACATGCATTCATTCGCTAAGCAACAAGTAACATCTAACTACTAACTAAATAAAGGAAAGAGTATAGAATTAGAAATACTTACCTTGAAATCAACCCGTTTAGAATCAATCTCCCCCTTGGTCAACGGTGATTTTTAAGAGATTATTATTGATATGAAGACCTCAAAAGATGGATAAAAATTATGTATACTAATAAATATCCTCTTAGTGAATCTCTAATACTTCCATAACATAAGATTCTAGACTTGACTTCTCCAAATGTGGCTTAGGGTAAACATGTGAGTGAAATCAAAGTGAATAGAGTTTATATAATTATTTTTGAATGAATTATGGATTATATATAAATTTTTATAATACCCAAAACCAACCATAAACAATAATATGCCAACATTAGATAGACTGAAACAACTAAGAGATGTTGAATGGTAGTAAACAACATCAACTAGGATGATACAGTAAGAATTTTAGTGAATAGTCTCAAAATTTGTCAGTTTGGTCAATATAATATAGGAATGTAAAAGGCCTAAAACAAGTGGTATTGGCCCAACTGATATTGTAGGATATAGGTAAACTGATATAGTTACATGAGGATAATATGGAAGAAGATAATTATTAATTAAAATCTAAATAAGTTAAATTAATAGCGGGCATGATATGATCATGAAATAGGTATCATAAATATCTCAAAAAGTACCATAAGACTACCCACCCATTTCCTAGTGCACCCTTTAAGGCGTGCACTTAGGGATATTGATGTTCGGCAAGTTGTTGCAAGAGAAAGTGTTAGTAAGTGATAAATGTGAAATATTATGTGTATACATATGCCCCAACTAAAGTTCTTTATGTTTCTCAATAGTGTAACATGGGATGGTGCTTCGGTAAATAACATAAAAACATAATATTAAGCTAATTGAAATGAAATAACTAAAATTTATTCTTTTAAATGAATAATTAAAAGTGTCATATACATACCTTGACTTGTCTTTCCACTAAATGACTACATGCAAACAACATTGTCTCAATCATGGAGGGCACAATAACTACATTTTAAAAGCCCCAAGGATACAAGGATAAGAATATAAATAAGGTGTGTATATGAAAGCTGGTAAAGGTAGAAATGAAAAACTCTCGTAAGTGATTAAATCACTCAGAAAACTAGCGAGTCAAAATCATAAAGTCTAGGTTAGAGACAAAAGACCAAGCATGTAATGAAAATTGATCAAAAATGAATGTATAACACACTAAGTTATGTGAAAAAACATGTAAAAATTATAATTAAATAAAATATTTATGTAATAAAAATATAATCTCATGTAAGATAAGTATGTCAAGAAAAATAATAAATGAAATGAATATGAAAATGTAATTTAGAATGAAAGATAAGTAGGTAAAGTCATATATAAATAAAAATAATAAAGTAGGTAAAATGCATGATGTAATATAATTAAAATCCCAAAAAAATGAATGAACATGATTTGTAAAATGAAAGATAAAATCTCTAATGAATGACAACTCAAAATTTAGTTCTTACAAAATATGTGATGTAGGCAAGCACAAACACCTAATGACATGCCTAGTATGATGATGAGATGGCATGGAAAGTAATGATGATGGGTGTTTATGAGAAAGGTCTAATCCTTTACAAGGTATTAAAATGAAACTCAAACTAAAATCTAAGGGTGTAAATTGATAAACATGATCAAGGATGTGATCAACTAAAATCAATACCCATCAAGTGGATGTCAGAGAAGATATCATATAAATATTGAATTTGAGGTGTCATGCGAGTGATATGGACATATATAGTAGGAATGAGATACATTATATAAGTATGAAATGATAATAAATATTGACATTAAGGGCCTATGACACTCCAACTAGTAGACACAAAGTTTGGGCTAAGAATTGAAGTACATAGATTATCCCATGAAGGTTATATGCATGAAATTAAAATGGTCCTACCTTCCCACAACATGTTCCTCACTCCTTAAGACCTCTTACAGAGTTATCAACCTACTGTGAAGATTAGGTACTTATGTGATAAGATAGGTGGAACTAAATGTAGTAATATATCATGAATCCTCCTACCCTAGTCTAGTAACCTACCACACCTCAATGGACCTTATTTTTATCATGAGTTCAATTGTAGAGATTGAGATTTGACTAAGATAGGATATGTGCAAAATAAATATCACATATATTGGTGTGATATAAATATTAGTATATAATTTCCTTTTAATATTTACCTTTTATTCTGATATGGATTTGAATTTTTTCTATTTTATTGTTCCTCCATATAGATTAAAAAAACCAAACATGGATGAAAAATGTAGCTAACACAAGAGAGTTATGCTCGACCACTTTAGAGAAGGGCCTAAATACCATGGTGTATAAAGACTACTATAATTACCAAATACAAGTGTGAAATCTCAAAATAAACCTACGTGTGACTCAAGTGAAAAGCAATAATAGAAGGATATGGATCCTGGAATAATAATCCATGTAGTGAGTGATACAATGAATAATATTACTGTAGTTGATCACAAGGAGGGAAAATAATGATTTGAAAGAGATTGGGTATATGTTATAATATTCATTTCATTATGGGTTGTACTAACTTATAAGGGATCTATCACAAAATTTAATGAGGGTAAGTGCTCATACCAAAAGAGGGGGAAATTAAATGGTCATCCTAATAGATGGGGAAAATAAATGGTCATCCCAAAAGAGGGAGAAGTAATGGTCATCCCAAAAGATGGGGAAAATAAATATGGGCCATATAATAAAAAAAATACTAAGTAAAACATGATACAAATGTAATAAATCAAAAACCTCAAGTGATACCTAAGTTATACAAGAGAAATGAAGGCTAAAAGTAAATGATACCAAAGAACCAAAAATAAAATAATTAATAATGATGAAAACATATCCTAAAGTAAAATCCTAAGATCAAAATTGGAAACTAAGGATGACTAAAAAAGAATTTATAACCTTGAGGTGATACCTAAGATCCACTAGGGAAACTAAGGCCAAAAATAAGTATTACCCAAGAACCAAAAAGTAAGAAATGGTGTAATTAAAAATCTTCCCAAAAGAGGGGGAAAATAGATTAAATTTATAAAATCAAAGAAACATGAAACCAAATAACAAGAAGAATCTATGTTATTTATATCAAATATGAGCATGTGAAATGTGAGTGTATGTGTCTTAGAAAGTTTAATGAAGTTGAATTTGTTTCATTTTAATGTGGGAAATGTTATTGAATTATAACTCATGGTAAGGATGAGATATCAATAATCCTAGATAATTATGATGGGAATAGTAATATTCCCCAAAATAATTTATAAAGTCAAGGATGGGAATCATAATATACCCTAAAGGTTGAAATATGAGTATCACAAGGTGACCTAATATGTGTAGTATGAAAAAGATGGGTATCACAAGATGCCATAAAATAAGTGATAATAAGAGGATGGGAATAAAAATATGTCAAAACATTAACCTCAAGATTAACAACCCTAGGAGTGATGTCAAGATATGTGTAATGTTGGTGTTATAGGAGGAAATGTGGCATTTAAGGCAATGTTAGAATATTTGGGAGGTGAAAGAAAATTATTGTGTAAAGTATCATCTAGGTTGATAAAATTTGTTGAAACATGACTAAAAGTAACTATATCAACTAGGTTGATACTATTTACTAATGATATAGGGTTAAAATGAACTATATTGACCATATTGACATAGTCATCTAGTGGAGGACTAAAATGAATTATATTAACTTAGTCTATGGAGTTTGATGAAATCGAATAGTTTGGTGAGTTATGACTAATATGGACTATATTAAAATAGTCAATGTACTCTAATGAAATGGATTGAACTATATCTACACATTTTGGGTAATGGTTAATGTAGTATAATGTGGAGGATTGAAATGTATCGACACATTTTTTAACATGGATAATGTAGTTGTCTACAAGTGTTTGAATTTATCAAAAAAAATTATATCATGGTTGACGAAATTGAATGTAGATAAAATAACTACATCATCACATTATGGGTCATGGCCAATGTAGTCCTCTAGAATAAAAATAACTATATCAACACATTATGTTTCATGGCCAATCTAATTTTGGGTATGTTCACAGAGTTGGGGGATAATTATTTGTATATTTCCCCTAATGTGTACATGTTATGGACATAATGGATATATGTTATTTGAATTTAGGATCAAGATTACTGATCCATAATGCATATGCATTATGAGAACATAATGCATGCACATTATGACCACATAATGCATACACATTATGTCTTCATATCAAAAAAAGATAATTGGAAGGGGCATGTGTATCCATTGTGTTATGTGTAAGGAACATGTACATATTCATTTCATATTACACTTTAAAAGAAAAAAGAGTTATAGGAAGGGTCAAATGGTTCGATTTACTAAAATAAATGTGAACTATATATACTTTAAATTTATTTTAGTAAATATAATAAATAAGGGTCACTTAACATCTGATAGAGTTAGTCTCATAGCTACATGCCTTACAATGTGGAAGATAGTTTTTTTTAAATCCAATATGGTAATTACTTAGGCATTTTTAGGGTCTCAATATTGAACCTAGGGATTTTAGGGCATAACATTTGCAATATATGTCCATTTTGGGTAAACATATAGTCATTTTTAGATTTGTATACCCTATAGATTACCTTTTATCATTTTTAAGAGTCCTAAGCTTGTCAAAATTGAAGTTTAAAAACCACTTACTTTGAATTTAAGCCAAAGTGGTGTGATTGGGGAAACATAGGTCATATTGATGACCTACACACATTAAAATACCACTTTATATTATTTCACTTAATTATTATCCCTCCATCCCTATTCAATTCATCCTCTTCCCTCATCACCCCTAATCACTCTCTCATCATTCCTAATTATCCCTAATCACTCCTTCATTGACCCTCACCATCAATCATCATATCTAATCACTCCTTTATTAACCCTCACCATCCCTCATCATCCTTAATCACTACATCATCCTTCCTCATCATTATTAATCACCCCCTCTTCATCTCTCATCATCCTTAACCACTCCTTCATTGACCCTCAACATCCCTCATCATCTATAATCACTCCCCCATTTTCCCTAATCACTCCCTCATTTACCTTCACCATCCCACATCATCCTTAATCACTTCTTCATCATCCCTCATCATCCTTAATCACTCTCTCCTTATCCCTCATCATCCCTAATCACTCCCTCATTAACCCTCACCATCCTTAATCATCCATAATCACTCTTTCATCATCCCTAATCACTCCCTCAATGAATCTCATTATCCATTATCATATGTAATGACTCCCTCATTATCCCTTATCATCCCTACTCACTCCCTCCTTATCCTTCTTAGTGCACACACAAGGAGGGGGAGACCATTTAAGGCCTACCATTAAATCTCATGTTGCATGGGTTCAATAACATAAATAGACATGAATGAATTTCATCAAAAAGTTAATGTTCACATAAAAAATATCAAAATAATGGAATCAATACAATAGAATTTAGATTTAATCAATTCCAATATTGGTGTTATTACATACAAAACATGGATAAAAATAATAGACAAACACCTACATGTCATACATAGACCTCTACCTTCATAATGGTAGTCTAACAGACCTCCTAGATGAAGACAATCAAAATATCATGAAATTATGGTCTTCTCCTCTATTTTTCTAATTGAACCCTCCAATGAAATGTCTATTTACTTATAAGGATGATAATGGACATCCAATGTAATTATGCTCATATCCCTTTGTCTTATTCCAATGCTTTAATATCATCACATGTGTTTTTAAAAACCACATGACACAAAGGAAAGACCAAACCTATTATTCACCTATGGGTGGTTCAAATACATGTTTACATAGAGCATAATAAAAGATAATGAATGTCTTTCACTAGAATAAAAAATTGGGATTTTAAGTATTATACACAATGTAGACCTGTTGAGTTTCATATGGGCACTAAGAGCCAATTTGAATAAGCATGAGACATAGTTGATTATATACAATTCATAGCACTGCATCAAAACATTTGCCTTGTTCATGATGCCATTGTGATTTACATAACTAATTTACCATTGTGAAAAAACTTATATGTATAGAAGATGTTTGTAGGCTTACAAACTTCAAACAAAAGAGTCAAATACCATGTTGATTACTCATGGCCTAGTCATGAATTAAATTATTTCATACCACTATGTGAAAAACCTTAGCATTTTCAAGGCCTAATATGGAATTAATCTTCAATCAATCACTGCTTGAAGACTTATATTTGAACATAGATTTATGTGGGTGTTCAGTCCTAAATAGCACAATAAATTGTTACTTGATTCATCAAGAGACTCCATCAAAATAAAAAATATGATCACCAAAGGAGATAAAAAAAAAGGAGATTCTAAGACTCATTTTGGCTTCACCACTATCAAGTAACATAAAAGGCATTTGTAAACCCATGCGAGTTTTCCTTTTCCAATTAATATTGTGGATTATGAAAAATACACAAGTCCACAAAGAAAAGTTAAAGTTCCAATTAGGGAAATAGGACTAGAATAACATAAGAAGTGAAAAAAAATGTTTCACCAAGATTGAATCGATTAATTCAATCCAAATAAAAATAGAACAAGTCACAATGTCTCACCAAAGAGAAAACCAACCAACATAAAAGGTGGATTTTTTTACCAAAACTCCAAGACAAACACAATTGTGTATGAATGAAGGTTAAAATCAAAAGTTTAAAACACAAACATGAACAAACCATAAGGATAATGTCCAACATGGACATTGAGGAAGAAACCTCCCCCAACTAATCACACTAAAATTGAGACAAAGAATCAAACAATGAAAATAAGAATGCACTTTATTTTTGCAATATGAGATTTCTCAAGACCATGGATTCTCCTGCATCACCTCCTCATCCTTAATCACTCCTTCTAATACCTTATTGGTGGGTGAAATATATTCCTACTTTTCTCAATTGTATTAAGTTCTAATTTAAAATTTTAATCACTCAAATAAGTCCCAAATAAACTCTTATTTCACTCATCCTCTTTCACACAAATAAGGAAATCAAAGATACCATCTAATTATTTGGTGGGATTAAAATATTTATATGGTGATACATGTCCATATATATAGATAGGTGGTTACCAATCTAGTAAACTTTATTCTAATATCATAGTTGATGGAGTGTGTTTCCAAACCTAACTCAATCTATACCCAAACCATTATATACCCAACTTTATATATAAAGGGAATTAAGGGTATATGGCTATTTTAGACTTTTTAGGTTTTACACATGTAAATCCTAGCTTAGATTAAAATATTAGATCTGTTATTAATCTTGAATAAAATTTGGATTTATTGATTCTATGTAACTTTTCAAAAATAGTAAGGATAAAGAGAAAGTGGAACTATCTAGATATACATAGAATTTTCTCACAGATCTAAATACTAGAGATGACTAAGTAGATAGAGAGGAACATTTTATCTATATACTATTTTTTAAGATTTAGCTCTAAAAAATAGTGTCCCCTTAGGAAAATAGCACTACGTGCTGCTAGTGTCCCTCTTGTAGTGACTTTCTACAAATTTTAGATAAGCTACAAGAGTTCTTAAATCTCTTTTAGGTGATTTACTATCATACAGGGGCTCATCTATGTCACTATTTTTGTTGATTCTTCTCCAAACCCCAAATGAATACTTGCACACATGAAATAATCAAATAATCAAATATAAAATTAAATTAAAAACTAGATTATGGGATGTTACAATCATATGGATTAGAACCCCTATCATCCTAATCATTTCCTACATTAACCCCAATGATAGGGTTATTAGATTGTATATAATTCTCCCTTAGGGAATGTGTACCATAAACTTGCACAATATACTAGGATTAATTTTTCCTAGGCCCTTCTTTGATCAAGCATGTAAATGTCTAGGTGTGAATGCTAAGTAGTATGCAGAGTATTTGAGTTATATTATTGATTTATTTTATGTAATAAGTGTCAAAATAGTAAGTTCTAAATGTAAAATACCTTGTGAGGATATTTATATAGGAGGATCTTTGTTTTGAATATAATAATTTAATCATTGGCTGACAAGTTATGAAAAATATATCAAATATATAAGATAAGGGTCATGGAGGGATTAGGACTCAAACATAGGCGAAATGGCTTATCAAACACTGAAGGCAAAATTGGACAGTAGTGCCATGTGGCATTATTGTCTTGAAAATGGTACTGAGGACCAAAGGCTCAGAGTAGAGCAAAAATCAATGATGATGGGCTAAGGGACCCTAAGACTGGGAAAAGGTGACCAGTGACTAATTAGAGTGTCAAATCAATGAGAAAAAGGCCTAAGAAATATTAAAATACTTAAGGTGACCATGCAAACAAAGAATATAACAATCACTAAGACCCTTTGTGTGAAAGAGCAATAAAATACATAGTACTTGTGGTTGCTTGACCAAATTAAGGTGTTTATATTTTCCCCCTTTTTATTATATTAATGTAATGAAATAGAAGTACTAGAGTAAAATAAAATATAAATGCATACTTATACTTACCTATTTGAATGCAATCTAGATTTGTCCCACTTCTTGGCTAGAGAAGTGGATGAGAACTGGAGTGTAATATGTGAAAGGAAACAAATGTTGTAAATGCCCCCTATACTAAAATGAAGTGCATAAAATGAATGTGTGAAGAAATAAGACTCATCTTCCCCCACTCTAAATTTGAGTAATATAAAATAAAGGTGTGGAGAAACAAGGCTCACTTGCTTACACTCTGAATCTGAGTAATATAAACAAAATATGTGGAGAAACAAGGTTCACTTGCCCCCACTCTAATTATGAGTAATGTAAATTGAAGGTGTGAAGAAATAAAGCTCACTTTCCCCCACTCTAAAGCTGAGTAATGCAAATTTAAGGTTTGGATAAATAAGGCTCACTTTTTACCACTCTAAATTTGAGTAATGTAGATTGAGTCTAGTTTACTGCTATGGATCAACTATTGTACATGACCCTATGATCCAAACTATTGAAAACCTAGTGATGATACTAGTGATGATACTAGTGTAATATAATAAATAAAAAAATGGGGACTAAGAACATGGGCTCTATATTGTGTCCCCTAATACTGATATTTGAGTGATGTAGCTATGTATTTAAACATCTGAATGAACTAGTATACCTATGTTAAATTTGTATATCTGCATGGATTGAATATATAAATACATGTGTAGACATGTGTGTCTATATATCTAAAAATATGTAACTCTATATGTTTGTGTAAACTTGTGTATACTTGTGCATATGTATATCTAAAAATATGCACAACTCAATACCTAAGTAAAACTATGCAAACATGTATGTTTGTATAATCTAAATAAGTTTTGAAATCAAATACCTATGTAAACATATGTAGACATGTGTGTCTATATAATATAAATGAGTTGTGTAACTGAATAGCTGTGCAAACCTTCATAGACTTGTATGTCTATGTAATCTAAAAATTGTTGACTTTATATACCTATGTTTGAAAATTTGAATGTAACTCTATGTGTCTGAAGTAATCTATACATAATTTTCCCCCTCTTTGGTGAGAGAGATGAGACTATGACGAGTATGTTTGATCAAAAGTGGTAAGTATCGATTGTGCTAATTTTTACTTAGCAATTTTGATGTTGTATTAGGTTTGAATAATGTATTTATTATGTCTGAGTTAGATAATTTAGTGTGTAGTTGTATAGGTACTTGGTCTATTGTATAAGTAATAGAATTTAATAATTTTTTGTCATTTTTTAGGTTTTAAAGTGATGAGAGCATTGGCTTAACTAATATGGGATAGAGTGTATCAATACCAATTCTCATGTGCAAGAAAAGGTTTGTGAATTGAGCTACAGTTCTCAAGATATGGAAATAACAAGATAGTTATATTAATTAGCAAAATTGGTGTGCAAGGTTAACCTTAATAGGGTGTCATTGAGTAAGTGATAACTTAGATAGGTCATTTTGAATCATTGAAAATGTATTTGCATCATTTGAGTGGGAAGAATTTTAAATTTGAGAGAGACAAACATGTCGAGGAGATGAGATGCGAGGTTCTTTCACTATGAGGAGGTCAAGGCACTTATTTAGGTTGGGGAGGAGTACACCTAGTAAAGGACCCTAACTTTTTATATTTTTTATCATTTTATTTATATATATTATTTATTTTTTTGGAGAAAGGTTATTTTTGGCCTATTTTGTAAAAGGTGGCACTATCACTCTAGGTGTTAGTGTCTTGTTTATAGCACTAATATCCAAAGTGTGGTGATATTATCCAGTGTCATTGTCCTCTAGCTAGTGCTATTGTCTAGTAAGCCCTAGATATGGTGCTCAACATTATTTATTGGTTTCTAAAATTTTTTGCTTTTTTATTGTATTAGTTTTTCTTTCACTGATGTCATATTTGCTTAAAGTTTTTTTAGGTTATTGCCCATATGAGGGAATTATATATTGATAAGATGATGAAGACTATCTAGGGTTTTACCCTATCTAAGGCAAAGATTAGTGTGCTTGATAGAGAAGTATTGGGACATGTGGCTTTCCTATATCCTATGCTCTAGGATAAGCATATGATCACTACACTATGTGAGAGGTGGAATGTAGATATGTGTACATTCTAGCTACCAATGAGTGGTATGACTATGATGTTAGAAAATGTATATCAGATATTATAGTTGACAATTTATGGGCAATTGGTTTTATTATAGGAGGAAACTAGTGTGTAAGGTATACATCAAGCATCTAGGTACTTTTCTACTATGGTTATAGGTACTCACTGCATAGGTAGTTATAGTGGCATACTGTTAACTTTGATTGTTATGGTCAATTTTCATCAGTTTCAAAAGTTTATAGTAATGTTATTATCATCATTTATTGTCATGTATGGGAGTGGTGTCTCAATTTCATACAAGATGAATGAGATAGTATATGACATTCAGTATCATGACACAATATATTCTTAGGGTCAGATTATGCTAGCTCATCTATACATGAACCTATACTCCTTTACATAGGAATTGAGTGGTGGAGGCATTAGTGCATTGGCACAATTGCATTGTTGGGAATATGAGCACATAAATATGAGTATCTCAATTGCACATCCATGGGATGGATGGTCTCACCCATAGGTATTTACAACTAGATGTACTAGGATATGGCATGCTTCGAGGAGTAATACCAATTTTCAATAATTATTAGAAAATCTAAGAGTAGAGGACATTATTTGGAGACCTTATAGGGGTTATTAGGGATGGCCTAAGGATATCACATAGTTGAGGTAGATTCAAGTGAGTTTTTGGATACATGATTAGTGGGATAATGTATATGAGTAGATCTAGTATGAGAGGGTTACTTGATAGTTTGATATGGTATAAGATGTGCCCCCAGCACCAATAGTGTGGTTGAGAATTTTTTGTGATCTTGTGAGGTCAAGGAGTAGGCTTACACCATCAATTATTAAGTTAACTCCTATGTCATTGATAGATAAGGATCTAGATATTGAGGTACCAAATGTGGATGATGATTGAGTAATCAAGGCCAAATTGGCCTAGTGGAGTGAGTATAGGTGGGAACCTCTATTCCTGAGAGATGGGATGGTCTCAAATGAGGTACTAGATGTAGAACCCCTAAGGGTTGTTAATGGTAAGTGAGATAATTAGTTTGTAAGTTTTGAGTAATGTTGATCATGTGTTTTGATATAATAGGATTCTTATTAATTGTATTGAAACTTTAAAGTATAGGAGAGGATGAGTATTATGAGGTCACCATCGAGTCATCACTTTGTGAGTTGACATGGCATATTTTAGATGATGTCATGGATGATGGATTTGTGGAATGGGCCACTAATGTATTTGGAGTGCATGTTCATTTATTTGATCAATTGTTGATAGTGACTACATCATACAAGCTAGCATCAATAAATAGAGACAAGTTACATACGGAGCTATAGAGGTAGACTATGCCCTCTCAAGATGTTTTAGGTGGGGTGAATAGTCATATAGTAGATGACTACATATGAGTTTAGTGAGAGTATGTTGAGTGTAAGGTTAAATTAGATATGTACTGAGAGAGAGAGAGAGAGTAATCATAGCCATAGATCAAGGTCTTATGGAGATAGTGGATCCTCTAGCTCTAGTGTTGATGTGTCTAAGAGTGAGAGTGAAGGGATTGGTCCTATTAGTAATTTTGTATCATTGAGTGATGCATCACATTTGTATTGAAATGATGTTATGAGTTATATATATATATATGGTTGTTATGTAATTTGGCACTATTTATTAGCATTTGAATCTAGTTATATTTTATAATTTTTTATGTGTTTAAGTTTTGTTAATTATTTGAAAGTTTAAAGTTTGTAATTTTGTTTCTATTGGCTTAATTTTAATTTATTTGGATGTGTTATGAATTTTTTATGCATTGTGTAATATATTTAAGCATTTATACTGGTATATGATATTTATTTCTTAATTTTTTATATCTCATAAGATTTATGTATGTATATCCTATGATGGTGAGATGTCCTATTTGAACCTTGATGGCATGGAGAACCAATAGCCATACTACTCATGTTGTGTTGGTGTAGACCTAAATTGTGAAAGTGGAGTTGTCTATGATGTAATGCTAGTGGATAAGTGTGTCAAATTTGATTCAAAAATATTGATTGGTTGTCACTCTGAAACTACACTATGATTTGCCTAATTTCTTGAAAATATTTTAATCAATGTTTGAATTGAAGATACAGTTGATCTCTATAATAATTTCCATAAATATTTATCAATTATTAAACTAAAACTATAGCCTTGGGTTGATATTTATTCCCAAATAATAGGAGTAGTGGACACACAGGAGATGCATTCTAAGATCTGTAAGTGTTTCCAAATATTTTTATTGGTGTTTGTATTGAAACTATGGGTTTGGGTTTGTAATTATTCCTAAATGCCTTAATCAGTATACATACTGAAGGTACATTCTAAACTCTATGACTATTTTCCATCATTATTTAGGCTATGATGTAGGATACTAATGATAAATAGTTATCTTAGAAGCCATAGGTATCTTACGATGAGTAACCAATGGTTCCTTAAAAGGACCACCTTGGGATAACTCTTTCATAGAGGAGTGTGATATAGGAGAATGTGGTGAATGAAGTTTTGATGCCCCGTGTGTGAACTCTATGATATCTCTACTAATATACTATTGAATGCAAGCTTTGAGTGCATAGCAATGATCATATGAATGTCCATTAATCTGGTGAAAATGATAATAATGCTTATGTGGTACCTAGTCTAAATAGTGATTTGGATGATGATTAGTTTAAGGAAGTGTGATCATCCCCTTATCTAGTAGTGTAAGCAAAATGTTATGAGGCATAGCCTTATATAAAATCTATATAACCCCTCTGTTTATATCTTATGTGTTATTTATTGTATGTTGTATTATATAGAGTGGCTATTTTCCTTTACTAAGCATTTTGATTAGTTTTTTGTGTTTCACCTTTTTTTAATTTGAAGTGGTATAGGATATTATACCAAATTTGATGACTGAGCTTCTAAAGGATCTATAGCCGAATTTACATTTGACTATGTAATAACTAATCCCAATTGTACCTCTAATCATATGGATTCATTTCATACATGTATGAATGATTTATATTTTTGATATAGTAATATATCCTTTAAAGGAGAGATTAAACCTCTAGTAAATATGTATTGCACTTCTAAATCCATTGGTTCATAAATTAACTGATACAAATAAGCTTTAAACCATAGAATGTACTCTGAGGTAGGATTTATCTCACCTTTATGTAGTGAATTTAACCTTTCATGTGTGACTATAGGTCCCTTATTTTATATATAATGCATGAGGAAGACTACATCTAGCTCCTCATATGTGTGTAAATATGCACTAGGCAATGTATGGTGGAACTAGTCTAGTGTTTTATCCTTTAGTGACTTTGGAAATACTTTTAGTAGAATTAAATTATTTATAACATGAACCATGGATTTCTCATGAGCTTGAAGATGTAAATATAGATCTTCTTTTCCATAAAATATAGGTAACATTGGTATCTACAATTTATGTAGCAATATCATAGTTGAAATTTTGCATGGAATAAGACTATTATGGATAACATTGGCATCAACTTGAGATTTTGCATTGAAATCATTCTCCAAGGTGAGATGATTTCCTTATTTTTTAAATTACCCACAATATGCATTAAATAAATTAACACTTGTGAAGGTATATTATCATTATCAAGGGGTTTATTTAATGCTTTAATTTTATTATTTGTTTTAGACATTTGTATAATATATTAGTAATCTTGTTTAAGAAGAGTCGATGTGCTCTTAATAACATTTTGAGGTGTGATAGATTAGACCTAGTTAGAGGTAAATAATCTATCACCCTCATTTGGTTCTATTTGAAAACTAGGTTCTATTATAGTAATGGGGTTGAGGGAGATTCATTGGTATCTTTTATATTGTTAGTTTGAAAATAAGTTAATTTATTCTCTCGTGAATGGAAATTATGCACATAATAATAAGTGTGTGTGTGTCATTTAAAATGTGATCTAATTTTTGGTTAAACAAGATAAATATGCAAAGTAAGATAAGAAATATAAGTTGTAGATTCTATGTTATAATCATAATAATCATCATTATCCCATTATTCCTCAAAATTAGAATTTAATTCATTTAAAGAGGTAAGAGTAGAAGAAGTATCATTCACATACTCACTAAGAGGAGAAGCATGAGAAGATTTTAAATTTTCACTACTATCCAATGTATCATCTTGTGTAAGTGTAATGCAAGGCATTTGTTCACTAGTCATTTTTGAAATGCAAGCATGATTATCATTTTCTATTTTATAATCAAGGGAAGGAGTAAAAACCATGTTTTCTTTTTGTACATTATGACATAAAGGAGGAGGGTTAGAAATATGTGCATTATCTATTTATGGCAAAGGATCATTGCATTGATTTTGAAATGTGAATGAAGGTGATATAGGAATTTCATCTACATTAGTTTGTGCATTGATAAAAGGTGTAACAATCTTTGTATTTTCATTTTGAAATGTAATTGAGAAGGGTAAATAATATGCATTATTTTTATCTACTTTCTTTGAATCATGTAAAAGTGATTTTCATGTAGTGCATATATATTGATTTATTTTGAACAATGAAGTAGAAAAAGTGATTGAAAAATTAGGATCACATTGTAATAAAACACTAGAAACAAGAGGTTATTTTGGCATTATGTTGTTAATTTGAGTTTTAAGAATAAGAGAAGAGTAAGAGAAAAGAGATATGATTTATCTAATATATCCTCATATTCATTTGTATTATCATGTGCATAATAATCCTCATATCCATCATTATAACAATGGTCATCATCATCATCATCATCATCATCATCATCATCATCATCATCATCATCATCATTATAATTTAAATCATTATCATGTTCTAATGTACAATATTGAAAATTAGACCAATCATTATTATAGTCATGAGAAAAAATCAATATTGAATCAAGTGGAGGAGGGGTAGAAGACTTTTGAGATTCCATTTTAAAATTGCCAAAGAAGATAGTGTAAATAATGAATAATAAACACATGATAAGTAGAATATAATCTAACATAAGTATGTGTGCAATATGTGAATTTGTTAAATAGAGATTATAATAGAAAATAGGGTTATTTTTAGAACCCTAGTTGCTAGCATTTGTGTGTATAGGGACCTAGTATTTGGACCTAAGGTTTGAATTTAGGGTTGTGTTTCAAACATTTAAATTTAATTAAATAACTAAAACCCTAATATTGAATTAATTAAATAAGCTAGGTTAATCCAAAAAATCATAAAATTAGATTTTTATAACAATAATTTAATGTATGAAATTTATAAGGTAAACCCTAAGGAAAAATTAGGGTTTTTGAAGCTATATTATATTTAATATAGGTTTACCTAATGTTTTAACATTTTTTGTTTTTTCACATGTAAATCCTAGCTTAGATTAAAGGGTTGGGTCTATTGTTAATCTAGAATAAAATTGAGATTTATTGACTAGATGTAACTTTCTAAAAATAGGAAATACAAGGATAAGGTGGACTTATCTGGATATACACAAAGTTTATCACAGATCTAAATACTATAGTTGACTAAGCAAACAAAGAGGAATCTTTTGTCCATAGAGTATTTTTTGAGATCTAGATCTAGACAATAGTGCCTCCTTAAGATAGTAGAACCATGTGGTGCTAGTGTCCAAACCTAATGTTAGTGTCCCTCTTGTAGTGACTGTCTACAACTCTTAGAGAAGCTATGGGAGTTATTGAAGGTATTTTAGGTTATTTAATATAATGTGAGGGCTTATTTATGTTACTATGTTGGTTGATTCTTCTCCAAAACCCTAATGAATACCTTTACACATGAAACAATGAAAAAATCAAATGCAAAAGGAAAATAAAAATTGGGTTGTTGGATATTAAAATTACATAGAGCATACCGCTATTGTCATGAACATTGCCTACATTAACCCCAATGATATGGGTCTTAGATCACATGTACTTCTCCCTCAGGGAATGTACATCATCAACATTTATAATATGCTAGGATTAATTTCACATAGGCCCTTATTTGATCAAGCATGCAAATGTCTAGGTGTGAATGTTGATTAATATGCAAAGTATTTTAGTAGTAATATTGATGGATTTTATGTAATAAGTGAAAAAATAGTAAGCGTTTGATTTAAAATGCCTTGCAAGGCTCTTTATAAAGGAGTATCTTTTTTTGGAATATAATACCTTGTTCACTAGCTGAGAAGTCATGAAAAAGATATAAAAACATAAGATAAGGGTCAAAAATGGGTTAGGACTCAAACACAAGTGAAAGGGCCCATCAAAATTTGAAGGTAAAAGTGGACAGTAGCTCTATGTGGCACTATTGTCTTGAAAATAGTGATAATTTCCAAAGGTGCATAATAGATAAAAAATTAAGGATGGCAAGATAAGGGCCCCTGGGACTAGGAAAATGTGACCAGTGATTATTGGGAGTGTTAAAACAATGAGAAAAATGCCTAAGAAATATAAAAAGCCTCATGGTGACCATACGAACAAGGGTTATAACCATCACTAAGACCTTTTGTGTGAAAGAACAATAAAAGACATTGTACTTGTGGTTTTTTTTACCAAATTAGGGTGTTTACAATGCCTTAATATAGTGTATCGAAGAGGGACCACTTAGAGTTTGGTCATGACCTGATGGGCCCTAAAGGCCAAACTAGGTTCTTGTTGTACTCTGAGTATTTGTCAATCCCCAATATAATATATCAAAGGATTAAATACGAATGAGGTCCAAACCATAGATATATAGGGAGCACCATTTTTAAGGCCCTATCTTGATATCAAACGTTTTGTACATGTTAAGGCGATGGAATATTTTCCTACCTACTTCATATATTCCAAGGAGTAGGGAAAGGGAAGCTTGCCTTCTTGATATCTAAATTAGATTCACCAAATATCATATCAAGGGAATATTTCATTATCTATGGATATCAAGGGAGCAATTCAAAACTCTTAAGATAAGTTTGCCTTCTTAGTATCTAGCTTTGGTTTGCTTCTATATTAAGTCATGGATATCAAGGGAAGCTTAGTTTTTGATATATATCTTTTTTATTACCCTACCTACTTAGCTATGCTCTACCCAATAAGGCAAGGTAATCTTCCTTCATGATATATAGCTTTATTCTCAGCATACCTACTTTTCCTTTCTAGAATATATTCTTAGCTATCAAGGGAAGCTTGCTTCCTGATCTATAGCTTACATATATTCTTTCCCTACCTACTTATTTATACCTTAACTACTTAGCTTCTATTTTTGGTAAGGTAAGTTTTCTTCATGATAGATGGAATGAGAAATGAGTTTTTGAATCATGTTTTGTAGTCAACTATATATAACCTCAGTCAATAAATCCAAATCAATAATACCTAGTCAAACTCTCTTAATCATAATTAAACATATCTATATCTAGATCTATATCTATCCCAATAAATTAGTAGGCTTGATTAACTATATATAGCCTCATATCCATTTGGGTTGATATTTGTCAATCATAATTGGTAGGATCCCCATTCCCATCTAGATAAAATAAAGGAAAGGAAATTGGATGGACAGGGCCCAATCAAGAATATTTGGTCAAATTTGAGGGACTATCTATATGCTCAATGAATCTTAGATTCTCATTGGTGGTCTTATCTCCAATAAATGATCATTATTCCAATTGAGAATAGCTAGTCAAATCCAAGGGACTATCTATATGCTCAATCCAATCTAGATATAGGGCCTAATATTTCCATTAAATCCCTTTATATTAGTAGACTCCACATCTAGATAAAATAATAGGTCCCAATCGATCATATAGTTCCCCATCTTTATATAGGGCCCATATGTCAATTCTAATTGATCAGTAGGCTCCAAATACCATGTATATAGAGGGCCCAATTTATAATATTCAAGTTATAAAGTTCTATATATAGGATAGTTATTTTTATAAATATATTAATTTTCATTGAAACAAAGATGGAGATAGCAAACTACCCTAGAAAAACCTTTCACCTGATTTGATTTGTTCCCTCTCAATCATAAGTATTGAATATCATGAAATAATGGACATGGATATGGGGTATTGTCTATGCATGCTAATAAAAATCAAACATAACATAATTTCTTCAAGTTGATGGATTTATGACACACCCCACAGGAGGGGTATAAATATGGTTATAGATCTAATCTACAGATATCACCCTCAATCCACAAAATACTAGCCCAATATATATCTACCTAAATTTTTACCCCTATCTCTCTAAACACTCACACATTTCATATTTTTGTTCCCCTCTTTGACTAATAATATCCAAGTGAAAAACAACTGCCCATCTATCTAAAATCCCACTGATCACTTAGAACTACCTCATTATGAGATATATGTGCATATTACAAATTATATATCCACTATTCCAACCAAAGCACACTTAGAATAATAGAATAGATTTTATCACAACCCTATACTATAGTGTAGCCATAGTCACAACCCACAAACTACATCTATAATCTTCATTCCCTAAGGATCCCCTATCTATAGATGGGCCCAGTAGAGAGCACCTACCTAGCGAGCAATAGATCAAGAATGAAGGCATAAGATGGAGCATAGTGAACCCCTCTACGCAATGCATTTCACTTTAGGTCCTCTATTTTATCCCCAAATGGATATATGTTTTTATATATAGATAGATAGTGTATAATTATCTATATATAAAGAGAGCTTTATCTATTTAAGAGGCTCATATCTGAAATAGATAGAAAGGAACTCTAGATGTTGAGGGGGAAGCATATATAGAGATTGATGAGGAAGGGAAGGACCCACAGATCTAACCATAGGAGAATTTTTTCTATCGTATATAGGGGAGACAAAAAAAACCCTATAAACTTGTCCATATGGACTCGAGGAAGAGTCCTAACCTATCATACATAGGAGAAAATCACTACCTCATTTATAACTTGTAACCCCCACCTACTATGGATAGGGTTGGGAAACCCAACTAGATATTATATCTATCTATATATATGTTGTATACACATAATATTTTAAAACTTTTATCACTTACTAACACTCTTTATCTTGCAAGAACCCATCGAGTCTCAATATCTTCAAGTGCATGCCTTAAGGGGTGCATAAGGAAAGGGGTGGGTAGACCATTGGTGCTTCACATGATTATTGTCCCTTTTGCCACTTGTTATCTACACACTTGTCTCCTAAAAACCATATCCTTAAGCTTTTTATTCTCTATTGCACACTCCTCATTCATTTCCCACATTTTATCCCCCTTTTACTAACCTAAAACCCCTTTCAATTATTTATAGTATTAGGTCGATTGAGTTGACCCTGTACTATTTTGGATAAAATTCATGTATGGTCGAGGTCAGCTCTTGGCCAACCTAGCCAATGACCTAGTGAATTTTTGTCCATAAAATTGCTAGGTCAACTAGGTCGACCCTGTTGGTTGAAACTTTTAGAAGGGCTTAGGGTTAAATCTCCCTATATATATAATATCATTTCACTATTATTTAGAGAAGAGAAGAAGAAGTAGGATATATTGTGCATATGCTTATCCACCATTCTACTTGAGAAGCAACCTTAGGGTTTCATACTTTATTTGGAGATATAGATCTTGTCTTGTGGAGAAGTATTTTAGATGCATTAGTAGGTTATGTATCCTAGAGTTGATTTATCCTTTTCATCCTTACATACCATAACAACCTCTTGTGAAGCACCTTATCCAAGGGAGAGATTGAATATCAACAAGTTCATCTTCAAAGGTAAGTATTCCTAACTTTGTTCCTCCTTTGTAAGAGTAGATAGATATGCATTTTGACTTTTCTTCAATGCATTAGGATTCCATATACATTGATGTGAGTATTTGTATCTTATGCATGTTTAATTTTATTGTTTATTACCCCCACTTTGTGACATAATATTTGGTGAGCACTAGATTAGACTTTACTTTACTTGTGATTAGTTTATTGATTATGAAAACATAGGGCTTAGTTAGGGTTATTGCATGATTTTGCTTGACTGGAGGCTTTAGAACCCTCTCTAGAATTGTTTATTGTGGTAAGAGATCCCCTAATTAGGTCTAGTTGATCCCTATATTGTTTATGTTCCTAATTATCGAATATATCCCCAATCATAAGTGTAATTATGATCTATCTTATTTGATTTATGATTGATTTATAGACATGATGCATTTATGATTGTATACATTCTAGTGAACCCAAGGTAAATCTAACCCTTGCATGTTTTATCTCACATTTTTCATTATTTTATCATTTTATTTATTATTTTTCTATATTTGAGATACTAGGTTGATAGTTTTTATATAGTTTCTAGCTTTTGTGCACAAGTTTAACACATAGTCACATCAAAATGACTCTATTCTATTTGTGAAAGTCTTTATTAGATATAGGATATTGGGTCAAACAGATCGACACAATAAATGTTTTCACTTCTAGATAGGCTACTAGGTCAACCTTATTGACATAATATACTTCCAAATTTCCAAAAAACATACTAGGTTGACACTACTAGTATAGTATTCTTCACAGGCTTCAACAAATAGGGAACTATAGAACTAGGTCAACCCAGTTGACATAGTTATAAAATTTTGCAAGTAAAAATCAAGGCACTTCAACAATAATCTAACTTTCCTTTGCATCTTAAAACCCACCAAGGTTCCTTTCTCTGTTTCTCTATCATTTATGTTATTCATTAAAGTTCTATTTTTCATATTTTATAGTCTTTAAAACTACCCTTATACATTAAACTAGGTCAACCCTATCAACCTAGTTTTGTATTCTTTCTTCTATCTAAAAGAATAGGTTAATACTATCGACACAGCTCTTAACAAACCTTTACTTCAACAATACAGTAATGACACTATCAACTATGTACTATAATCTCTACATGTGTTATCATCTAAACTAACACTATACTATGTTTCAAAGTTTTAATTAACATGTATATGCTAGTAATTATCTCACACTTTCAGTTGCTTGCCTACTTAGAATAGATCGCATAGTCTAATTAGGTAGTTTTTCAATATACCAATTAATTTCACTATTTTTCTCTTTCTTTTACACACTACCAAATCACATAATATTTAAATGCATTTAAACAATTGTCTACCTAATTAGATTTCATCACCAAGGGGAGAAGATAAATTGGTTTTTTGGCCATGTATAAACATGTGGCTAATGGTATATATTGGAAAAACACCCGACACCCATATCACTATGGGATTGTGAAGTGAGGGGGTAGGCCCCAATACCAATCCAGTACCATTACCAACATAGATCCCTTTCAACCTAAACATATTGAAACCATCCATAGATTGATTTCTAGTTATTTTTTTATAGCCAACTTCCTATCACACTTAAAATCATACTCTAATAATATAAAAACATTTAGGATGACCACTAAGTTAGCATTTACTTTCCAAGTTGACTATGTGCTCTTTGCTCAATTGTATGTTATATTGCAAAAACTTGCATTCGCCAGTGTTGGTGAAAGGTTTTGTGTTGTGTGCCTCAATTGGATCATCCTCATTGACCCAATTGATTGTGTGTTTCTTTTCATTCCTTTATTTCAAATTTACTTGAAAAAATTTTCTTATTTCAATACATAGTCATTATATTCAACACAGTCTCTTACAAACTATATGTTTCCCATGTCTATAGTACTGATTTGACCCTGTCAATAAAGTATTATTTTTTGCCTCTCAAGATACAATACTAGGTCAACCCTATCAAATTTTTATCCTTATTTACCTATTTTCTATCCTAGGTTATAGATCTAGGTTAAGCTTGTTGACTTTGTATCCTTATTTTCTTAGTTTTTAGACCATGTTTTTAGTACTAGTTCGACCTAGTCAACTCTATACTCTTATTTGTTGCTTATTATTTTCTTGATTTTACATCACATTTTCCTTATCTAGTTTTTCTCCTTCATCATGAACTTCCTATTTGAAGACAATACTAAGTTGAATTCAATGGATATGATGAGTCTTACAAACCCTCATAGGGTATCACATAAGTAGATTATGGATACTCTCCTAGATGAAAGTAATTTTCATATAACCATTCACACAACAAACTATGGGACCTCTGATCATTCCCCTTCACTTCATAATCATCTCTTCTCACTTGAAGATCAACCTGACTTAGACTATACATCTAAAATGTTTTTCTTTATCTCTAAATTTTCTCAAATCAAGGAAAGGACCCTTCTACCATTTACCATCTCATGATTAGTGGTCAAGATAAGGAACCTCATTCACCTTCTCCCATGTTCTCACAAGGATTTGGGGATGCTAGATTCTTTTCTTCTTAGCCTCTTCCCTCTATTTTGACCCCTTCTAATATCATGAGTTCTTCTTTGACTTCCTCTACCTTCATGCCTAGTATCTCTACTAACATGGTAGGTTATACATCTAGTGGGCCTCTTCTAAGACCCACTCTCCTCAATTCCTCCACTAGTGCATTATTTGATACCAATGGTAGGTATGTCTATATTTCTTCCTCTCCTTATCCTTTACTAGTCCTTATTTTGCCACACAAGTAAATTTTTCCACTAGTATCTCACATTCTAACATCTCCTCTCAAGATCCTAGTAACTCCCATAGTGGTACCCAAGCCACTACTTCTAATTTTAATGCTTCAAACAATGCTAAAAATTCAACTAAAACCCATCAACTCTTATTATAAACTCTTAATCAAATGAATTATTTTCAAGCTAACAATGTAAATCAAATGATGCAAATGCAAAATCACCTTATCCATCTTCAAATTGACCCTCAACAGATGCCATGGGGCATGCATAATCAAAATGTCCCCCACCTCTTCTTCAAGATTCCCATGGTAATCTTATCCCTCAACTTCCTCTTATCAACAAGACAATAAAACTTATTCAAAATGAGCCTCTTATATCTAAAATTGCTGATATCGATATAAGAGGTATCACCCCTACCATTTCTTATAATGGATTAACTGATCCTACTCTTCATTTAAAAACATTTGTAAATCTTTATAAAGACTAGGTCAAATTAAATACCTTTTCCACTACCAATATATTAGCCAAAACTCTCACAAATGATAATTTATATTAGTACAACCAACTTAAAACTCATTCTATTACTAGTTTGGAAGATTTGGTAAATGCTCTAGTTCAAGAGTTCCAAACTAGTGATCTTCCTGAGAATACCTTGGCCCTTTTTATCAATTGTAAGCAACTTGAAACTGAAACTACCCATACATTCATTAAATAATGGAAGACATTGTCCAACAAATGTGAACATAACATGGTCGATAATAACCTATTCCATCTCTTTACCAATGCTCTTTTTCCCAAGTTATAATATCATGTCTGAACTCTCTCTCCCCATACCTTAGAGGAAGCTATTGACCAAGCTAAATTTCAATATTTCCTTATGAATCAATTCAATCCATCCCAAAAAAATTTAGGTACTCATTTATTACTTAAGAATAAGAATCATCATGATACCAATGATGGCATCATGGACTCTTATGACACCATTCACACTATTCAAGCTATTATTCATAACCAATCTTCAGAACCAAATATCCTTTCTCAACAATTCACCAATACTCATTTATCTTCACCTAATCACATCAATATTCACAAACCTTTATCCTTGGTATAATTACTAAAATTTATACCAATCCCTCTACTATGAGAACTTGATCCCACTCATCCTATGAAATATTGGTATGATTGTTAAGCATGGGATATACTAAGACTGGGGGGGTGAATCAATATATCATATATCTTATAAAAAATTTACTTAATCAAACTCCAATTAACCATACATTCAAGATATGCAATAAAACTAAAACAATAACATGCACCACATAAGAGAGAGAGAGAGAGAGAGAGAGAGAGAGAGAGAGACCAAATTTTTACGTGGAAACCCAAAGTGGGAAAAAACATAAAGAATAATCTCAAGTATATGAATGAGCACCAACTCAAATTATAAATTTTGAAAGCACCAAATTAAAAGAGAACTAACCCCTTTATTGAGAACTAACACAGTAACTATTTTTGAGTACTAACCCCTCTTGTGTATAAAACACAACTATCTCTTAATGTTGATTTGTCAACAAATAATAGAATTCTACAATATCTCTTTCTTTCTCTCCTCTTTTCTTATATAAAACAATTACAAACCATGCACTCTTTTGCATATTACAAATGACTTCTCAAGCCTTTATTTATAGCTTTCCAAATGACCTTTGGCATTCATCCTTTGTGACCCTTCACTTCTCATAGAAAATGGCACCAAATTTTCATGACCCTTTGAATCCTTGCATTTGAAAAGTCACATGGTGACCTTTCATGAGAAAATGCATCAATTCCCATTTTTTCTTTATCTTGGTGACATTTCAAATTATTTAAGGTGAATGTTCATGGAAAAATGTGTCCTTCCTCTTTTATCTTCACTTGGTGACCATTCAAATTCCTCAAGGTGACCTTTCATGGTAAAATGCATCCTTTCCCTCTTTTATCTTTGACTCATGACTCTTTGACTTCCTCATGGGACCTATTTTTGACTTTATGCAACCAAAAATGTATTTATTAATATTAAATAAATATCAACACATTTAGCCAAAATATGAACATTAAAAACACCTTTAGACAATAAATGTTATGGGGCCTTTGTCACCAACAATGATAGACCTTTGACATTAATGAAAATATTTCGAACAATCTCCACCTTTGTCATTG
Source organism: Torreya grandis (assembly GCA_037957365.1). Classification (NCBI taxonomy): domain Eukaryota; kingdom Viridiplantae; phylum Streptophyta; class Pinopsida; order Cupressales; family Taxaceae; genus Torreya; species Torreya grandis. The sequence goes on from JARHVA010000307.1 coordinate 328,446, forward strand.
AGGGTAACCTCAAACTAAAACTACCACATCCTAAAACCTATATTGCTCATGTCAGCTTACACATATAGTAACTCCCCCTTACTATAGCATGTTGTACCTATTCCTCTATCTATTTATGTCCCTATTCCTATTCTTCTCCCCCTTTGACATCAATGGCAAAGGGTCTATCCTAGAGCTAACACTTAACTCCCCCTTAATTGATGTTGATCCTCAATTGTAGGAAGTAAAATAAATTACTCCCAATTTCTCCCATATATACTTGAATGTGTCGTTTGGTAGTTCCTTTATGAAAATATCTGCAATATGTTATGTAGTATTGATATATTATATTTTAACCTATTGATATACCATCTACTCTCTCCAAAAGTGATATCTGATAAGAATATGTTTTATTCTTGAATACATCACTAGATTCTTATAAATATTAATAGAACTTATATTGTCACAAAAAATAGAAATAGGCTCATCATATTTTACCTTGATGTCTTCTAAAGTTTTCTTCATCCAAAGCACTCGAGTACAACACAACATTGCTGCAATATATTCTAATTCAGCTGTACAGAGTGAGACTGAGTTCTACTTCATACTTAGCCAAGAAACTAAGCTATTATCAAGAAAGAAAGATCCTTCACTTGTACTTTTTATATCATCCAAACAAATTGGCCAACCTAAATCTTTATAAGTAACCAAAGTGAAATATCTACCTATGGGATACCACAATCCATAATCTAATGTCCCTATCACATATCTAAATATTCTTTTCACCAGCTAAACATGACTCTCCTTTGGATCTGATTAATATCTCATAACCATGCCTACTTCATGCATGATGTATGGCCTTGATTCTATCAAATATAAAAGACTACCAATCGTAGATCTATATAAAGATTGATTTGTAATAGGTGAATCTTCATCCTTACCTTATTTCTTATAGCCATTGGTGTACCAACTGGTGCACAATCCTCAAAACCAAATTTTTTAACATCTCCTTGGAATATTTATTTTGAGATGTGAAAATTCCTTTTTCTAACTGAAATATTTGTAACCCTAATAAAAATGCCAATTCTCCAAGCATAGACATCTCAATTGTTTTTGCATATTATTAGAAAATTCTCTTGTCATATTTTCAATTTTTCTTCCAAATATTTTGTCATCAACATATACCATAATAATCAATTAATTCTCACCTTGTATTTTCATGTAGAAATTACTGTCAATAAAACCTCTCTTGAAACCTTGAACTTGTAGGTACTTATCAAGTCTTGCATACCAATCTTTGAGAGATTATTTCAATCTATACATTGCTTTCTTCAATCTACATACATGGTTACTATCATTTGAGATAATAAATCCCTCAGGATACTCAATGTAGATGTCCTCTTCTAGATTCCCATTTAGGAAGGCAAACTTGACATCCATCTCAAACACTTTGAAATTTTTAAACACTACATATGCAAGAAACATTCTAATAACCTCTAGCCTTGCCACTAGTGCAAAATTTTCTTCAAAATATATACCCTCAATCTAACCAAATCCTTTACATACTAACCTTGCTTTATTCTTGGTAACTTCACCATCTTCATTCAACTTATTTTTGTATACCCATTTTATTCCTATCACATTTTGATCTTTTGGTTTAGGCACTACTTCCCAAGTATCATTACTTTCTATCTAATTTTCTTCATCCATTTTCTTAACCCAATGCTCATCATGTCTAGCTTTTAAGAAAAATTTAGGCTAAATTTTGGATAACAAAGAAAATTTAACTTGCTTAGATTCACTTACCATCATCCTTCTAGTATGAACTCCTTCATTTATGTTTCTGATGATGTCACTCTTATTATGATTTCTATGAACATATTTGGATGGGGTCTTGGTGTCTTTTTTCTCGTTCTTCTCATCCTCATATAATTCTTTAAAATATTCTTCTTTAATGATTTTAGGAGTGCCTACTGGATCACTAGCTCTTTGTGCTACATCTTCATTTATCCTGACACTTGCACTTTCAATAATCTTCTTAGTTCTTTTGTTATAACATTTACAAGCTTTACTTTTGCTGGAATATCCAATAAATATACCTTCATCTATTTTAGATTCAAACTTACCCAATTTTTCATCGGTTCTCTTTATGAAGCATCTACTACCAAAAACTTTGAAGTAATCAATTGTAGCTAATTTGTCTTTCCATAGCTCATAGGGAGTATTATCACTATTGAATCTCAATAATGCTCTATTCTAAATATGCACTGATATACTTATTACCTCTCTCCAATATTTATCTTATATCTTGGATTCATTTAGCATTGTCCTTACCATCTCTTGAATTATTCTATTTTTCTGCTTAACTAATCCATTTTATTGTGGAGTTCTAGTTGTTGAATAATGTCTCATTATCCCATGGTCTTCACAATACTCAAAAAACTCATCTGACATGAATTATCCTCCTCAATTTGATCTTAGGAAGTTAATCTTCAAATCAATCTCATTCTCAATAAAAGCCTTGAATACTTTGAAGTGGCTGAAAGCTTTTGATTTTGTCTTCAAAAACATCACCCAAATCATATGTGTAAATTCATCAATAAGCAACATGAAATATTTCTCACCTTGATTACTTTAAGTTCTCATAGGTCCATACAAATTAGTGTGAACAAGCTCTAACATCTAAGTGGTCAAGTATTCTTTTTTTTGTACCATCTTATGACCTGTTTCCCATGTTGGCATGGTTCACAAAGCATGTTGGAGGGTTTTTAAATCTTTGGAAGATCTTTAACTACTTTCTTCTTGCTGATGTTGACAAGATTGTCAAAATTTATGTGTCCCATTCTACTATCCCATAGCCAAATTTCCTCATCCTAACTCAAATAATGTTTTTGACCTTTGATATCTGATAACATATATAAATTATTTCCTATCCTCTAAGAATTTGCAATCAACACATCTGTGTAGACACCTAAAACTGGCCACCAATGACCTCTTATTAGGCTTTTGGCCAATTTCCACCCAAAATGCATAATTTGGCCTAAAAACACTAAAACACATTAAATTATGTAAAAATAACATATTCAAGTGCCAATTTTGGCTAGAGTATCCCTAAATGGGGAAATGCAATTTGTGGTCCAACTAACTTACATCAGATCATTCCAAGTCAAAATGCTAATTTTATATCTGGGTGCTTTGGATTGCTCCTTCTTATCAAATATTTTACATAATACACGTGCCATTGTTATTTTTTATCAGCAATATACAAAATGGGATAACACATCCAATACATCTGACAATGACTTCCAATTCTAATCCAATCAAATTTTAGACCAATAACAAGGCATTTTGATCAATTTGAGTAATTTGTGCATAAAGTGCTTAACATTGCTTAAAAGATAATTAATCTAAATCAAGGCCTAATTAATAATTCCATGGAAACTTGTTGAAAACTTTGTTTTGGAAATTAATATTGGATATCTACATCATCAGGTGACCTCGTTTCTTGGAAAGACATCCCTAGGCCATAAATGCCAGAAATATTAGGATTCATACCTCCCATGCCTCATCAAATCCCTCCATGCCTCTTAATTGCTCCTCTATCCCAAATATTAATGAGCCTATTTATCAATTTTAATTACATAATTAGATTAATATTTAGCCACACATCTCAATCCTAAGATGGATGGTTCAGGTTGATTCTAGACATTTGCAAAAATCTATAAATAGGAGGCCTTACCACATGAATTTTAACACGATTATGTAAATTTATAATCCAGGATTAGTTCCAAAAGCTTCATGCAACTAGTGTTACCATGCAAAATTAATTCTAAGCCAAGCCAAGCCATAATCCAAAGGTGTCAAGGAGAGATGAAGGTATCCAAGCTTCAATTGCCAAGGACTTCATGAGCACAAAGTCGAGCAAGCCACTACTACAAAGGAATTTGGAACATCCAAGGAAGGTGAATGAATTCTTGTTATTTTGACTTAATTTTTAATTATGTTTGTCATTTTTTTTCTTACTAATCTCACCCTAGTAACTAGGCATGAATATGTTAGCTTAGTTTGTTTTTGATTTGGTTTTATTCACTAACACAATACTAATCTCCTCTTCTTAATCAAATTCCTAGTTCACATATGGCATGCCTGATGGGACCAAACACATCCCACACATGAAGAATATTATTATGTAACTTTAAAATCTTCATTTAGATTATTAAAACTCTTTTACTTTGATTTTCTAACTTTGTTTTTTCATTTTTCTTTGTCACAAGTTTACACAGTAACCGTCATCGATTGGCATAGACATCATCGATCACTATTGGTATAACTGATGTTGGTTAGATAAAAATCATCAGTTAGTAAGTATAACCATAATCAGTTATATAACCAACATTAGTCACTATGTTTTTCTTAAAAGTAAAAAACTTGAGAGCTAATAGGCCATTTTAAAATGCTTGGTTTGGGGTCATATAGACTCCATTTTGGATGATTTTTTTTTTAAACCATGTGTTTTCTCCTAAATTTTAATAATTTGACATTAGTTTATCTTCAAATTTCATAATTTTTTTAAAAAATTAAAAAAATCTATTTAAAATAGTTCTAATCTAAAATATTTGCTTTTGGGGTGATGCCTTAAGGGTAGATAGGTAACTAGCGGATTTCAAGTTTGATAAATCATGTTTTAGAACATATTTTTCATGTTATAAAATGAATTAGGAACATTATTTTGGTGCTTAAATTAATATTTAAGGTGCTTAAATAAGTGTTTTTATCATTAGTTTTTAAATTTACAAATAAGACCAAGGGGTTAAATGAACACCACCTCATTTTTCGAATTTGGACTTAAAAATGAACTCACCTTTCCAAGATTTTTGTATTCACTTAGTTGTTTAAATTAGATTATTATTTAGAGAAAAGAGGGGTGTTATGTGTATTCTCTTCCATTTATCCCCCTTATGGAATCCTTAGAATCAAAAGTGTCATTCCTAATATAAATAGCCTAGTCCAAGGCTTAGAAAGAAAGTCATCTAAAGCACTCCCCAAAAACTCATCAAAGTTTGGGTGAACTTGAAAATGACCCTAAAGTATTTCTGTTTCATGATTTCTTTATTTTTATGCAAACTTGGCTTGCAAGGGGGACTTCATCACCTCTTATGAGTTCTTTAGGGAAGATTTGACTTGGGGTTTCACCTCCTAGCATTGACTTTATTTAGTTCCTAATTGGAGTTGCACATGAGATGTAGTCAAACTTTAGACATCACACTACACTGAGAAAATAGCAGGATGTAGTGGTTGCAAAAAGGACTAGACCTTTTTACAACAAGCCAAGTGATACAGACCAAAAATCTATGCTTTTCTTTGACATTTTTTGGTGTGAAAGTCATTGTGTAATTGATTCCCCTAGAATGTTTAGAAACTTATATATCTTAGATAAAACCCCACTTGCCATGGAAGTATTGTTGGTGCAAGGTGAACCTCAAGGTCCATGTTATAGTACTATCATTTGAGAGAAGGGGAGGTGTTAAAACTCTACTATATAATGTGAATTTACTTTTGGATGAACACTTAAAATCCACTCAAATGGCGTAGATTGATGGATTCTAATAATACCAAGCAAGCTTATCAATTTAGAGTCGAAGAATGATTAATCAGTTGAGTTTTCTCCCAGATTAAAGTCTTGTTTGAAGTCAAAACTTAGTGAAAACAAATGATACAAACCAAAACACATGGTCCTTATTTTCCTTTAAATAAAGAGGCATTATGCTACCCATGTGAAATAATAAATCTGCCTTATTCAAAAGTTCATCAAAACCTGGCATAGCTATGATGTCCAATTGAGTCTAGACCTTTGCCAAAGTTGTTTAAGTCCTTCATTATTATATAAATTCAAATTTCACCTTTATAACTTCATAGGTTTAATGTGTTAAGTGGATTTTCCATTTGCACTAAACTTGAGGGAACTTAGATTCAATTTCCAATTTAGGTTGAAGGTCATTTTAGACTCAAGATCATTATCACCACTTGATAGACTTAAGCCATTGTATGCTAAACACTTCCACTTTGAGTCTATGCACCACAATATTTTGAGTCAAGAAAAGTAGTATTATGCTATCAAAATTGTGGGAAACTATCTTTACCTTAGAGAGTTTTTGAAACAAACATTTAGCCACACCTTTTAGGTAGTGTAACATCATTACGCTACCCAAACATTTCAAATATTATTTTATAGACCCTCTTGCATAGAGTTCAAATTTATTCCTACATTTTTAGACCAATGCAAGTATACTTATGTGATCCTTTGTCTAGTATATTTATACTGTTCACTTTTGTCTAGCTTATTTGTTAAAAGAGCCAGTTTTTATACCATTATTTATGAGAAAATAAACTATCTTTAAAGTGCCTTTTGTTTCATACCTTATACCTAGTTGATCAAGTCCATGTCCAAGAATCAAATGCCTAGTGTTTTTTATAAGTTTTTCAAATCCATTATATTAAAACTTTTATCTATTTTAATGTCTAGATTTTGACATCATTTGGCCAAGAGTCTTAGGACATGCCTTATTTAAGCCTAGCTTTTGATGTTGCATTTGGCCAAAAGACCTAGCAACTTTTAATTTCCTAGATTAGACTGATTTGAAACACTTCAACCTTAGAGTTTGGCATTTTGATTTATGTTCTATTTACTTACTCATCTTTATGTGAACAGTCAGACATTAGACATTTAACACTAGCTTGTTTCTTCACTAAATCTTTGCATAAACCTTTTGATCCTTTTGACAAATCTAGACCAAGTTTGAACATCATCTATTATAAACATTATCCTTTTTAGAGTTTGTGGAATTATTTAACATTTTTATTGCAAAGGCATTAACTATGGACCCCAATATGTATTCCTATACTCGTAGTGGACTCATGTACAATTCATGGATTATTAATGTGGTTATGTAGGAAGAAATGGTGCAAGACCCCTACACAGATAATACTCCTTATGAGATGGATTCTTATCCCTCTTATAATACTCAATTATGGGCACAAATCTAAGATCCCTTGGCTAACTATTTGGTTAACACACCACTTTATTCATAACAAGACCAAGAACAAACCACACAATACCTAGCTACAATACCCATAGTGGATGAGCCAGTTCTTCAATAGTCATATTCTATTAATATGACTTCCACATATGATCCATTCTTATTTGAGTGACATTTTTTAGAGAACAAAGATGAGATTTTGGTTAGAGCCACAAAGGTAGGGGCCAATTTTCTAGCAGACTTCCCTCATGAGAATTTACCAAGCCTAGTAAGAATGCCACACAACATAATTTACAATCAACATCTTCTTCTAGCAATCTTTTGGCTCTATTCCAAACAACATATCTGAACCCTAATCTACCTAATATAGACAAAGACATCATGGAATACCACTTTAATCAAATGCAGATAGCATATCAAACCTACCTAAATCTAGAACATAATTTCAATCAGATGAACATGGTGAGCAAACCTCTTATTGATTTAGTTCCTTCAATATAAGTTTTGATAGAGTTAATTGGTTAAGAGAATTAGAGTTTAGACCCATTCATGAAAAATACTTTTGTAGACAACTTGATGTATATGCCCATTATTAAAGAAGTGTCTTCTACTTCTACATGGAATAATGATCAAAATATAGTGGACAATGTGCAAACAACATCCAATCCCAATCAAAGTGGTAGTAACATACAAAAAACTAGCCAAAAACATGTGCCTATAGTTAATACCATGAGTGGATCATCATACCAGGGAGTAGGAGTTTCTACATCCCAACCTCAACCAATTTCTTCCTCAAGTGTACAACCTATAGGATTAAGTAGTCAAACAATGGCCAATGTCACACCTCAATTATAGAATATGATGAATCCTACTCCTCCTCAACAAGTAACGAGTAGTATTCACAATAGTAGGCACAATCTAGTGTACCAACACAATAGAGGATAAATACATTACCACCTCAATTAGGGGTAACTAATTTTCCACCTCACCAGGTAATTAAAAACATACCTCTTCAGTCGTAGACTAATATGCCAATCCAAAACCAAGAAATGACTAGTCAATAATGTGAAAATATTGGTCAACAATAGATATCAAATATTTAACCTACTTTCACTTTCCCATAGGGATTCATGAAACAAGGGGGCTCCCATGCTTCTCAAGTACCTAGTAGACAACAATTGGTTCAAAATGTGCCACAAGTTCAGAGATAGGATCTTAGTCCACAAGTTCCCACTTAATAGCAAGGTTCGATTAGTCACCAGCATGTCCCTTTTCAACCATAGTAAGCATAGTATAGTTATATCCCTCCATCCCAACCATAAAATCCTCCAAGTCAAACCATTATCACCAACCCAAACTAGAATATCACATAAAAAAATGTGTGATTTCAAGTACATCCTAATCCACATATGATGCATATTCCTAGTCCATTTCCCAGCCAAACCAATATACCCCAACAAGTATCTTCATCTTACCCTGGTCAAAGTGTCCCACTTATGAACTCCCAACCATTTATCCAAACTAATACTCTTCCTTAAATTAATGTTCCTTCTAGTTTCTTATCCCAAGAATTGCAACAGATGAAGGATGCAATTGCTACCATTCAAGCTAAAAAATAGACTAAAAATTTCAAATTGGATGACGTGTATTTTTATCAATTCAACATGGAGTATTTATAGATACCATTTCTTTCAAGATACGAACCACCAAAATTCAACAAATACAAAGGGAAAAGTGACCCTAAGGCCTATTTAACTAAATTATTTATCGCATGTCAACTAATGGCATATAGTGACATATACCTTTTGTTGTTGTTTCCAAGGAGCTTGGTTGGACAAACCTTAGAGTGGTTTTTAAAGTTTCCCAACAATTTAGTGATAAATTTGATGATCTTTTTGAGAAGTTTGTGCAGCACTTTTCCTATAATCTTGAGCATGAGATTTCATTAATGGAATTTACACAAGCAAATCAAAAAGTTGGTGAGAGTTTTACAAGTTATCTACAGTGATGGAGAGCCCTTACAAGTTGTTTCACTCATAGTTTATGAGATAAATAATTGGTTGTTGTGTTTACTAAAAATTTATATAGTGAGATAGCTTATCATCTGGAACTACAATATGCACATACTTTCAAGGAGATCATTGATAAAGGTATGTTGATCAAGCAAGTGCTCATCAATACAGGAGTCATAAAACTTAATTCAACTAATCAGAATCAAGGTATCAATCAAGGAAATGGCCAAAATCAACATCCCATTCAAGCATAAACATGGCAACTGACATAGGCCAATAACCAAGAAAGATCAAAGCAATTCAACTACAATAAGAATGTTATGGGAGATGGAGTAACTAAATCATGTCATGTCCAAATGGTGCAAACATCATCTACACCACCTTTTTAGCTTACTCGTACTTAACAACCTCTCCAACCAATGTTTTAAGAATAACAACCAAGACCTATGCAATAAATATAGTAGCCTTTACCATAGAAAACCCCTCCTCTAAGGAGAATTGTGCCTATGCATTGTGTCTTTAGTGACCTAGGAGAGCCTATTGAATCTATATTTCACAAACTTGCTACCACTAATCTGATTAGTTTGCCTATACCAAAGCAATATTCACAAGGCATTCTATATCCTTATTAGTACCATGAAAACAAATTCTGCATAATCTATGAAGATGTGTTCAAATCAAGCATTTAATTGAGAATGTGTTGGAGAATGGGGAGATAACATTGGATAATGGTGCTTCCACTTTCAATCAAACTCTTGGGACTTATTAAAACCCCTTTCTCTAACTTAATAATTAGTAACAACAACAACAACATCAGCCAGTGCAACAAAAAAATCAACAGCATCAAAATCAAGGGTCGAACCAACAGAACCAGTAAAATCAGCAAAATCAATAGTAGAACCCACAATGATAGAATAATGGACAAAACCAAGGTTAGAATGGTAATAACCAATAAACCTAACATGAAGTTGCACATGACTATAATAGGGTTGTAGGTCATATTTGAGGGGGTAGTGTTAACACCATCTCCATTAATCCTAGACCAAGCATTAATCAATCTAGACCATTGCTAAACAATAACCCTCAGTCAAATTACATGGATAATCCTTCTTTGACTTGGGACTGCATAGAGGCAAACCAACAAACTTGGAATTCCACTTTTGGACCTTATATTTTCAACTCCTCCTTGCCACGTGACCACATACAAGTGCACCAGTAACTGAGACTTATCTTATCTAGCCTCACACTATTCCCAAAATTTGTTAGCAATCATGGTCCAATATCTAATCTCAATTATGAAATCATAACTTAGAGGTCAAATATTACTATCATAGGCCCATAACCATCTACCACTTTATCTGTTATCCAACAAACCATTCAACCTCACAATAAACCATTCAATACTAACCAAGACAATAAGTTTGATATTGTGGAACAATTGCAAAATACACTAGCACAAATTTATATTTTAGATTTGTTGTGAATGTCATTAATCTATAAGAACATCTTGAATGAGTTTTTAACCCAATATACTATTACTAGTGACATATCCCATCATAAATTCCAAGCTTTATTTGGACACCTAACTCTAGCCCAACAAGTCACATTCAACCAAAGTGATGTCTTCCCTTGGCCCACTCCATAATAACTCATTATATATATATATATATATATATATATATATATATATATATATATATAAGTTTATATGAAGTGGCATAAATTGAAATGTGTCCTTACAGACAATGGATCAGGCCTCAACATAGTATCTCTAAAGCTCATCAAGCTTTTTGGGTACATAATGATAGATCTCTAGCCAAAAATGATAACCATTAAAGCCTCTGATAATTAAGAAAGAGAATCACAAGGCACCATTAGCTTTCCAGTTATCATTGGGCCTTTGACCCATGATACACTTTGTCATGTACTTGATCTTGAGTTATCATATAATATGCTTTTGGGTAGGCCTTGATTACATGGTATTTGTGTAGTCTCATCAATGTTACACCAATATATCAAGTTCTCCCACTCAGGGATGGAAGTGAATATTCCAAGATATTTACACCCATATAAACACTACAAGCATCTTGAGGCTGAGTTTCAAAGTTACAATTATTAGTATGGCATGAAGCCAAGTTCCAAGCAAGATAAAGGAAAGGCCATACTTATTTATCCTTCACAAGATAATTGCATAGATCCTAATACCTTGGATACTCTTTCCCACATGCCACCTCTTGAAGCTTCCAATCATTTTACCATTTCAGATAATGGACCAGGGGAATATGTGACCTTTGATACCTTCCATATTTCCAATCTTCCATAAAATCCAAATATCTTTGGGTGACCGAAAGTTTCTCTATGTATGCATTGGCAAAAAAAGAACAAAGATAAGGAATTTGTCACATTTGTACCAGCATCTGACCTAAAACTTGACCCTCTTGAAGGGGATGAATCATGGTTATATAATGACAACCAAGTTGATTATTATATAAGTGCAAAGTATCCTATTCCCAATAGGATCATGGAGCATCACAATTATGAAGGAAGAGGCCTTGCATCAAATCAGTAAGGAACCATCAAGTTAATTTACATGACTAAGTATGAAAGACCTTATGGACTTGGATTTAAATCTCTTGGGGGTGACCCCACATATCTTATTCAAATTCCATCACCAATTCCTAGTGAGGATGATATCAACAATGGAGTAAAGTCTGATCAAAACCTCACCTTTGATGACTTGGCTGAGACTAACTTATTTGATACTAATGTCATTTGTACCCTTATCCTAATCATTCATCATAGCCTATCACTATTATATAATCCCCAACTGATAGATTGGGACCCATAAGAATCCACTTTATCAATTGATGAGTTTTAGAATGATGAGGCATTTTGTGACTTTTTAGGCCTTAGAGACAACATTCCATTAGGAGATCACAAATTAGGATTCTCAATCACATTGGATCCTAGAGACTATTTTGGAGAATGGGTGAACACCCTTAACAAAAAATAAATAAGTAAAACATTGAGGTCCCAAAGTGAAAACCTCTTTGAGGCACTTTCTAGTCAGGGAAAAAGTAAATATAAAGGCCATTTTAGTGGTGAAAACCTGTTTTAGGTGTCATTAGATGGGGATGTTCATTCTTCTTCAAATTTAGACAAGGAGACCACCAATGATGAACATGCCTATAGATATAAGTTTAGTTTTGTGAAACAACAAGTATTTGATCAAATTATTCAAGAATTTACAACTATTTTTGTCATATGGATAGATCTCCCATTAGGGGACTCAGATTCATCATGTCTAGGAGAGGTTGAAGAGCAAGTCCTAACAGAGGACCCTGATATAGTCTAGCCATTCAAGTCTTTGCCTATTATCTTATAAGATCATTTGAGCCTTCTAGTCGATGATACAATGGAGGTAAACATTAGGACTCCATCAAACCCAAAGTGGATAAAGTTAGGCATGTCCCTCATTGAGGAGGAACATAAAGTCTTTACAACTCTATTGAGAGAATTTGTATATATCTTTACATGGGCCTATTCTAAAATGCCAGGTTTGGACCCTACCTTGGTTTTGCACCATCTTATGGTCAATCTTGATGCCAAACTAGTAAAACAAAAGATATGTAAGATGCATCCTCACATTACTATATTGGTAAAAAAAGAGTTAGAAAAACTCTTATAAGTAGGATATATTTGATCCATTGGCTACTCAAAATGGATATCTAATGTTGTACCTATTAGTAAAAAGCCTAAAGGAATCAAAATGTGTACTAATTTTTGAGACATCAATAAATCTTGTCCTAAGGATGACTTTTCATTTCCTAATATTGACATGATCATCGACTCCATGGTAGGTTATAAAATGCTTTCACTCATGGATAGCTTTTCAAGATACAACCAAATCAGAATAGCACTAGAAGACAACCATAAAATAGTGTTCACCACTCCATGGAAAACATTTTGCTATTAGGTAATGCCATTTAGCCTTAAGAATGTTGGATATACATATCAAAGGGCCATGACTATCATATTATATGATATGATGCATGATATTTTGAAGACTATATCGATGACATATTAGAAAAATTCAAAACTAGGGCTGACCATCCAGCAATGTTGTATAAGATATTTGGAAGATTATGAGATTACAAAGTTAGACTCAACCCAAATAAATGTGTGTTTGGTGTAACCTCAAGAAAATTACTTGGCTTCATCATGTCTCATAGATTTATTTAAGTCAATCTGACTAAAGTCTATATTATAACTGAGATACTACCACTAACCAATTTGAAGCAATTCCATAGTTATAGGGTAAGATCCAGTCAATCCAATGCTTTATTTCTTATTTAGTATACAAGTTTCATCCATTTACACATCTTTTAATGAAGGGAGTTGCATTTCACTAGGATGATCACTACCAAACAACTTTTCAACAACTCAAAGACTATCTTGTTAATCTGCCTATTTTAATACCTCTTATGCCAAGAAAGCCATTATTGTTATACATGTTAGCTACTAATAATGATCTAGGGGCACTCTTGGCTCAACATGATGACAATGGAAAAGAGAATGTCTTACCTTGGTCAGATATGAACATAACTATGCACCTATTGAAAAAGCTTCTCTGGCCATGGTCTTCATAGTTTAGAAATTGTGCCTTTAAATGTTAAATAATAAGACCATGATCATTTCAAAAGTAGACCCACTAAATTATCTACTATCTAAGGTATAATGGATAAATGGATCAAGTTTATTATTGAGTTTGACATACAGTATGTCAATCAAAAGGCAATCAAGGGACAAGTTCTTGTAGATCAACTTGTTGAATCACCTCTTAAAAACACACAACCACTCACATTTCAATTTCTTGATGAATCCATAATTACTGTCATTGACACACCCCTTGAGGAGTAGCCCTAAAATTTATATTTTGATGGTTCATTTACTACACATAGATCAAGGATAGGCCTATTTTTTATTACACCATAGGGTGATCTAATCCCTAAATCATTCAAAATTATCTTTTTCTTGAATAAACAACATGGCCAAGTATGAAGCACTTATTTCAAGACTTCAACAAGAAGTGCATTGGAACATATCTCATCTCTATGTTTATGGTGATTCTCAGTTAATCATCAATCAGGTCACAAATCATTTTTAGAACAAAGATGATAAGTTAGTTCCATATAAAGCCATCGTCGATACTCTTAAGTAACAAATTGCCAATATTCAGTTTGAGCACATACCAAGGGCTAGTAATAGAACTATAGATGTCATGGTTACTATTAGCTCTCTAATTTGACAAATAGATAAAGCTAGAGAGTATTAGTTCTTCATCGAGAATTTGTCAGCACTAGCTCATGAACCTTCAACCATTGTGATGATTTTTGATATTGTTGGTCTTAATTCTACCTAGTATTCAGACCTTTATACCTATCTTCATGACCAAGTTTTACCACCCAGAATATCTCATAAATAATTAAAGCCTTTATCCATTAATCCACTCATTATACTCTACTTGGATCCACCCTTTACCACTATAGTTTTGATGGAATTCTACTTTGTTATTTAACTTTGATAAAATATATACTAGTGTTAAGAGAATTTCATGAAGGGTTATGTGGATCTCATTCTACTGGGGTGATTTTATCCAAAAATATCTTATGTAACGGTTATTATTGGCCCATGATGGATGCAAATGTAGCTTCATATGTAAAGAAGTGTGACAAATGTCAATGGCATGCTAATCTAATTCATGCCCCAGCCCAAAATTTGAAACTGATGTTGACACCATGGCCATTTTCTATATGGGTACTTGACCTCATTAGGAAGATCAACCCCACTTCATCTAACAACCATAAACATATCCTTAATACCACCAAGTATTTCACTAAGTGGGTTGAAGCTATACCCCTCACTTACATGACTAAAAAGCAAATTTCCAAATTCATCTTCAACCATCTCATTTACCACTACAGTATCCCCTCTGACATTATATCTGATAATGGAAGATCATTCAATAACAAGTATGTAAACCAACTATGTACCAAATATAACATCACATAACATTTTTCTATAGTATATTACCCTCAAGGTAATGGCCAAGCTAAAGCATCAAATAAAACAATTATTAATATTATCAAAAAGATTGTCAATGATGTTGGTCATGACTAGCACCTTTAGACATTCCCTACCCTTTGGGCATACCATACCAATCATCATACCCCCATAGGAGCCACTCCATACTCACTTATTTATAGTACTAAAGCCATCCTTCCCATTGATGTTTAATTTCCATCACTGTGCATCTCTTTTAAGCATGTCTTAGATGATCATGACTATCGAGTAGCTCACCTACAAGAGCTAGACCTACTTGATAAAAATTTCACAGCGATGCTCAATAATCTTCATGCATATTAGAATTGAGTCAATGGCAAATAAAATCGACATGTTAAGTATAGAACATTTGAATTTGGTGATCTTGTTATTAAATAAAACTAAAATAATACCATAGTTGAGAAGAAGCATAAAGGTAAACTCAAATCAAATTGGATAGGGCCTTTCATCATTACTATAGATTATGGATCAGGGGCATACAGGCTTACCACACTAGATGGAGATGAACTTCCTAAGCCAATGAATATTAATCATCTTAAGTGGTACTATGCTTGATCACTAAGGTGTATTATCTGTAAGGACCATTTTAGTTATGCCATTTTATCACTATTCTTATTTGTACAAATATCATTCTTATCCATCCTTTCAGTCGTATCCACTTTACATTTCCAAACTATTGATGTAGTGTGTTCTAAATCCTAGCTCATTTGACCTTAGTTTTTTCCATTCATTACACATTTTTAGCGTTGAGGAATCTAATCAATTTCATCAATTGATTAAAGTACTTCAAATAGAGATCATATTTTAGAGCAGTGTGATAGAAGTTTTGGCAGTTGCATCCATTGTTTGTTATTCTTTTATTATCACTGGTCTTGTTACTAATTATAACCACCTTTGGGAAAATTAGTACCATTTATCTATGACATTATGTCCTAGTTATAACCACCTATGGGAAAACTAGGGGTAACATTTGTTTATTGAGACTTGACATACCAACTTACCACATCCTTTTTACCATACTGTGCCTTTTTGCCAACTATGCATGTTTTATTTTAATTGATTTCTACACTAGTCAAATTCCTTTATTGTAGGGTAGAATTAAAGTGATTTAATGTCCCTACTTTGGGAAAATGTAGGTAGCACTCAATACTTATTGAGGTTAGCTCAGTCACCCCCTTACCAAACTCTCACTATTTTTCAAGCAACCTAAGTTTGAATGTTCTTGCCATTTTGTGATCAACCTAAGTTTGAATGCTCTCACCATTTTGTGAGTAACCTAAGTTTGAATTCTCTCACCATTTTGTGAGTAACCTAAGTTTGAACACTCTCATTATTTTGTGATTAACCCAAGTTTAAACAATCTCTTCATTTTGTGAGCAACCTAAGTTTGAACACTCTCACCTTTTGGTGAGCTTGAACAATTTAGTGTCTCATCATTTTTGATCGAGTTGAAATACTACAAAAAATTCCAAAAACATTTATAAAATCGTTAGAAAAAACCAAAAACATTGACCATTTCTTTGCCTTAAGGATTCTAGGAACCCTTACTAAGTTACAAGCAAATCATTTGTCATTTAGTTTCCCCATTTTTTTTGGCCTTTTTCTCTCATGCACTTGCCATTTTGTAAGACCATTCCTATTCTTCTATCATATCCATTCTATTTGTTTTCACCAGTTTTCATTTTTCTTCCCATTCCCTAGGAGTACTACATTTGGCCTAAAGTTTTTATTAGATATTACATCCATGGAAATATGTAGGTAGCATATACTTACCTAGTACATATGGATACAACTCAACCACCCCCTTCCTTTTCTTTTATTCCCCTATTTTTTTCATTTGTTAAGTTTTCACCTATTTTCTAGGGGCAATGTTTGTATGGTTTTTATTGAGTGTTTCTTTATTTATTTGTTTGTTATTTCTTTTGTGTGCCTATTTGTTTGCTTTCAAAACTATTGGCTTGATTTAATTTGTGTGTGTTCATTGGGTGATTCCTTGCCCACACTTACACTTGAATCTATCCATATTCATATGTTTACATTGTCATCATGGTTTATATCATTAGTGCATTGTTTTATATTGAGTATTAGATTATGGGAGTTAGTCCTTATGCATATTTTGGCTAAGTCCTCATGATGTTATACCATGATGCCTACTGACATTTGCTACAACAAACCTCAACTTCAATAATTCTATTTAACAATGGTGGCATCAACATCTCTTCGACAGTAACATTTCGATTCAATCCCAATCATATCTCAAATAGAGTAATTAACCACAAAAGAATTTTAACCTTTATTAGTTTAGATGAGCATCTCCCTACTAGTAGGTTGTTCTAATTCATCATTACCCTCTGTGTTAATTTATCATCATCCTCGACCAAGTTTATCATGTTTTCCATAATCAGGGTTCAATGATTATAACCACCTATGGGCAAATCATTATACACCATCTCACCTGTATTTCTCAATGATTATAACCACCTTTGGGCAAATCATTGTGCTATCACCACTTCCTTTTTTCTACCCATATAAGGGCATGTTATTATCTTATTTATCTATCCTAATTAGGGAAACTCTATATTCTCAATGATTATAACCACCTTTGGGAAAATCATTGAGTTATCATACCATGCTACCACTATCAGGGTACAATGCTTATAACCACCTTTGGGAAAAACATTATACACCATTCCACTTGCATTCTAAATGATTTTGACTACTTTTTAAATATCATTGTGTTTTCACCCCATCATCTTTCCTTTCTTTGGTCCCCTCATTTTGCTTCTTATTGAGGTATTGTTTGCCAACCTATTTATGCCAATCATTCCCTCAAGGGGGCATCATACAATTAGATTATCATCATTGTAATTGTAGGCATACAAGACTTTTTCATTCTTTGAGAAGATGTTACTATGATTATATCTTGCAATGCCTTTCCAAACAAGGGAAAACTATAGACACCTAAAACTAGCCACCAATGACCTCTAATCAGGTTTTTGGCCAATTTCCACCCAAAATGCATAATTTAGCCTAAAAACACTAAAACATATTAAATGATGTGAAATTGACATATTAAAGTGCCAATTTTGGCTAGAGTATCCCTAATTGGGGCATTGCAATTTATGTGCCAACTAACTTTGATCAAATCATTCTGAGTCAAAATGCCAATTTTACACCTGGGTGCTCTAGATAGCTCCTTCTTATCAAATAGTTTGAAAAATAAACATTCCTTTATTATTTGTTTTCATAAATATCATAAATGGAATAACACATCTAACACATTTGATAGTGACTTTCAAATCTAATCTAGTCAAATTTTGGACCAATAACAAGGCATACTAATCAATTTGAGTAATTTGTGCATAAAATGCTTAAACATTCTTAAAAACTAATTAATCCAAATCAAGGCATAATTAATAATTCCATGAATTTTTTTTGAAAACTTTGTTTTGGAAATTAATATTTAATATTTGCATCATCAAGTGATCTCATTTCTTGGGAAGACATCCCTAGGCTACAAATGCCACAAATATCAAGATTCATACCTCCCATGCCTCATCACAGCCCTCAATGCCTATTAATTGCTCCTCTATCCCAAATATTGATGAGCCTATTTATGATTTTTAATTTCATAATTGGATTAATTCTTAGCCACATATCTCAATCCTGAGATGGATAGTTCAGGTTGATTCTAGACATTTGTAAAAATCTATAAATAAAAGGCCTTACCACATAAATTTTAGCAAATGATAATGCAGGATTGGTTCCAAAATCTTCATGTAACTAGTGTTACCAAGAAAAATTGATTCTAAGACAAGCCAAGCCATAATCCAAAGGTACCATGGAGAGATGGAGGTAGCCAAGCTTCCATTGCCAAGGACTTCATGAGCACAAAGCCGAGCAAGCCACTACTACAAAAGCATTTGGAGCATCCAAGGAAGGTGAAGGAATTCTCATTATTTATCCTTACTTTTTAGTTGTTTTTATCATTTATTTTTATTACTAAGTTCAACCTAGTAAATAGGCATGAAGATGTTAGCTTAGTGTGTTTTTTATTTGGTTTCATTCACTAGCACAATACTAATCTCCTCTTTTTAGTAAAATTCCTAGTTCACAATCTGAATCTTTTCTCTTAATTTCATAACCTCCTATATAAAAATTTAGTGTGTGTCCCTAATCACACATTTGAATTACACTCAATATATTATGCTTAAGACCTTCTATATATAGAACATTTTTATTCTTAGTTCTACCATTATCTAAACTTAATGTACATTTTTTGGCTATTCTAGTAATGGTATTGTCTCTAAATTTCACTATTGATCCATTGATATTCTTTAGATTTATGAACTTGAACTTGTCTCCTATCATGTGCCTCAAACATCTATTATTAATGGACCATGGATTTTATCCATTTCTTGTATGTAAAGCTGTCTGGACTAACATAGACTTTTCAAGTTGTTTCTTCTACCATGAACCTATCTAAACTTTCTTCTTTATGAATGGAGCTTTAAAACTTTGGTCCTTCTTGACTGACTCAAACATGCTTCTATAATACCAGGCTATGTGTCCAAAATTATTTCAATTGTAACATATTATGGCCTGTTCATCAAATCCTGACAAAGGAACAAAAGAGTTGTGGCTTCTACTTGACTCTACATGAGTTTCCTTCTTATTTCTGAATTTAATAGCTCCTTTTGGACATTTTATTTTCTTATGACCATAATCATTACAATAAAAACAATAACCATGAAAATATAACCTATTCTAATTTGTGTATCTTTGACCTGATTATCTTTTGTAGCTATGTTCCTTCCAGCATTCTTTGTTTGAGTTGTCCTCAGCATTGTTAACTCCTTCCCTTTTTGTTTCTTCTTTTTTAAGATCTTCAACATAGTTATTTTTGTTTTCAAATATAATGCCTATTTTATCTGATATTGATTTTTGACTTTATAATATCTTATTCAACATATTAGTGTTATTCTCAAATTTTGAATCATTAGTTGCTTTATCATTGACTAATTTAATTATTTTCTCAAGATCTACTTTTAAAGAGGTAATTTCAACAACATACCTTTCACATTATTCACTTACTTTTTGTAACTACGATGTTACATCTTCTTCAGTCTTTTTGGCTTCTTCAAAGTGTGCTTCTAGATCTTCAATTATTTCCTTTGACTCCTTTTCATTTTTCTCAATCTAGAGCTTCAATATTCAATTCTTCTTCTCAAGATATTGTAATTATTCTAAGGCACAAATGAGTTCTCCTTCCAGATTCACCTCAACTTCATCATGTTCTTATTTTTTATCATTTGTACTTTTTCTTGTAGAGGAATATTCATGTATGTTCATGAATATAATCTCTTATTCATCTAAGTCACTGACTCCACTATCTTCGACTAATCTAAGATCTTTAGAATATAAACTCTTCTTCTTGAATCTCTTCTTGAATTTATCTTTGAAGTTCTTCTTATATGTAGACTTTCATTCTTCATTGTCACCATTATTCTTATTTGGGTGCTTAGCTAAAAAATGTATAATCTTACCACATTTAAAACATTTAAATGGCAATTTTCCTTGATATACACTTGTGCCCTTTTTTGGCTTGCAAATGAATAGAGCTCCGTTGTCATCTTCCTCATCACTAGAGTTGTCACTTGTTTCTTGAATTTTAGCTGAGTCTTTCTTTGATGTCTTGAAATCAGCTTCCATTTTTTAGGGTTTCTCTTGTTTAGTCTACATCTCATATGCCATAAGAATACCATGTAGTTCATCCACTTTTAGCTTGGCTAGATTCTTCATTTCCTCGATTGTTGAAACCTTTGCATAATATCTCATTGGTAGAGATCTCAAAGCCTTTTGTACCATCATTGATTCTTTTAACTTTTATCCAAGACCTTGAATATAATTAACTATTTGATCAACCTGTAAAAGATAACTTGCTATGTTTTCTTCCTCTTCCATCTTCAAACTCTCAAAAAAAAATTTGAAAGTCTGAAGCTTAGCTTGTTGAACCTTTCCATCACCTTTATAAATATTCTCAATCTTTACCCAAGTCTCATGAGTAGATTTAAATTTCATAACTTTAACAAATTCTAATTCACATAAACCATATAAAATAGAATTTAAATCTTTAACATTATTTTCATTTGCCTTCTTTTCTACTAGAATAGTTACAAGTGTCAATGACTCTTCATATTCCTCCACCATTGCTTGCTAAATATCAAATCTAAGGGACATCAAGTAATTCCTCATCCTTATGCTCCAAAAATCATAATTTTTCCCATCAAACAAAGGTGTCTTATTTTTATAAAAACCTTCATGTGATCTAGCCATTGTGTTTTCCCTGATCTACCTTCAAACTGTTAAACTCTTTTCAAAAGAACCTACTCTGATACTAATTTTTAAGCATGGGATATACTAAAGGGTGAATTAGTATATCATATATCTTATAAAAAATTTACTTAATCAAACTCCACTTAACCATACATTCAAAATATTCAATAAAACTAAAACAATAACATGCACCATATAAGAGAGAGAGAGAGAGAGAGACCAAATTTTTATGTGGAAACCCAAAGTGGGAAAAACCATGAATAATAATCTCAATTATATGAATGAGAACCAACTCAAATTATAAATTTCATAAGCACCAACTTGTAGGAGCACAAACCCCTTTGCTGAGTACCAACATAGAAACTATTTGTGAGCACCAACCCACAGGAGAACCAACCCCTCTTGTGTATAAAACACAAATATCTCTCAATGTTTATTTCTCAACAAATGATAGAACTCTACAATATCTCTTTTTATTCTCCTCTTTTCTTGTATAAAATAATTAAAAACCATGCAATCTCTTGCATATTACAAATGGCTTCTCATGTCTTTATTTATAGCTTTCTAAATGACCTTTGTCATTCACCCTTTGTGACTCTTCACTCCTCATGGAAAATGGCACCAAATTTGAATGACCCTTTGAATCCTTGCATTTAAAAAGTCACATGGTGACCCTTCATGAGCAAATGCATCCTTTCCCCTTTTGTCTTTATCTTGATGACTTTTTGAATTATTTAAGGTGACTCTTCATGTAAAAATGCACCCTTCCTCTTTTGTCTTCACTTGGTGACCCTTAAAATTCCTCAAGGTGACCCTTCATGGGAAAATGCATCCTTTCTCTCTTTTATCTTTTCCTTGTGACTTTTTGACTTCCTCATGGGCCCTCTTTTTAACTTTATGCAAATAAAAATATATTCATTAATATTAAATAAATATCAACACATTTAGCCAAAATATGAACATTAAAAACACCTTTAGACAATAAATTCTATGGGGCCTTTGTTACTAGCAATGCTAGACCTTTGACATCAATGAAAATATTTCCAACAATGTTCCTAATAATTTTTTTTGGTTTCATGCTATTTTGGGTCATTCTCATGAGACCCATAGGAAGCTTCATAATTTGGCTATGGATTTTCTTCTTGGTCCTAAATTTGACCATGATTTTATTATTTATAAATTCCAACAAGCCTATGGCATTGCTTTCAAAGTCCATGAAACAAATATTAAATCTTAAGCTTTGAATCAAACTAATGCTCATTCGGCCATTTATAAAGATCCTCTTCCAAATCACCAAGACACCTAAGATAAGCCCACCCCTTCTACCAATAATGTTGATAGTCTTATTGAATCAAATCCTAAAGAGAATGTGGTCAATATGAATAATATGAGAAGGGTGTTTGATTTCATTGATCCTCAACCTATCTACACACCTCCATTGTCTCGCACATTTTATGTTATCCAAGATTCTTCTCTAGCTCATTTAAATGAGTTGAAGAAAGATAACCTTATAAATTTTAATAAACCAATTCCAACTCCTCCCTTAGATAACACTTCTCATACTATTTCTATTGTCCCTTCATGTTCTTTACCTAACACCAATGATACTCAAGCTTCTATCAACACTTCTTCTATCAATTCTCAAAACCAACCTACATCAATTGCTTCTTATTCTCAACATAATTTACCAACTTATACTCTCCCTAAATTATCTACCTTTTATCAACATAAATTCACATGTACTTTAGCTCTTCCTTTCGAGGACCTCCTTCAACACTATGCACCTATTTCTAACAATCTTCTTTTATAACGAGTGGGATCCTATCATCGAACTCACTAATCTCCCATCCCAAATATCATTTATTGAGATGATGAGGACCTATTTGCATCATTTTAACCATATTATTCAACTTTTATTCAAAATAAACATCCCTCATCCATCCCCAACAAGACGTGAATCAATCTTATCTACATCTAAAAATAACATCCTGTAACAATGTAAAGAGATGTCCATTTATGTTGATGAAATAATGGAAACTTCTCTTTCCCTCAAATTTCCTATCACTTCCATGATCCCTAATGAGATTATTCTTCATGTGGATGATCCTCCTCTTTTGATTAGTGTTCAAATTGGTGATATCCAATTCAAGTGTGTATTGATTGATGAGGGTTCCAACACTTGTGTTGCCTCTCTTAGTTTTATCAAAACCCTTGGATATTATAAATGTAATCTCAAATCCACATGAAATACATGTCAAGGTTATGATTAAAGGAAAATGCCTCTTTTATGTTGTATGTGACTCCCCATTATCATCCCACTTGTCAATCATTCATGTAAAGGTGATAATATTTAACTTTCCTCTATCTTACAACATTTTAATTGGTAGGCCATGGACTCATCATATGTGATAAATTGCCTCTTCCACTTGCCAATGTGTTAAATTCCCTCATAATGTATCCATTTATAAGATTCAAAGTGACACTAACCCTTATAATTTTTAACAATTCCAAGATCGGGGTATATTCAATATTCTTATCCTTGAACCCTTACCAAGTGTTCCATTTTTTTAGTCTTAATGAGTCAAATTTCTTATCAATTCCACTTGAGTTTATAATGTTCATTCAAAACTCATTATGAATATTCCCCCTAACCTCCTAGATTTTTATGATGATTATCCTAACAAGATCAATCCCAAGATTAAAAATTTTGATCTCTCCCCTCATCTCATCTCTCAGCTTCTCACTTCTTTGCAACCTCATTCTCACTAACCACCTTGTGATGACATCTTTGTTGCCTTAAATAATACTCAACATTCTATTCATCACACCTCATTAGATGATAATTTCATCCCTACCTACATCATTGATATTCATATACCTGATTATGATGATGGTTATACCTTAGATGATCCATTATTAGGAGGTCTTGTTCAGGCCCGTGATGTTGAGATTATCTATTATCATTCCTCTTTGCTTCAATCTTTTAGCATATTTTCTCATGTTCCATTATATGTCATTCCTAATTTTAGAATTTTTCTTCTTTATTTTAGGGTAGAGATGGTTTGGAAACATCTAATTTTTGAATAACCTCATAGGAGTATGCTTATAGATCATTCTATGACTGGGCCCTATCACTTTGTTAACTACCATTACCCCTATAACCTACTTATCCTTAAGATGTGTGCAACTCTCCTTTATATTTTTTTAGACCATACCCCTCCCTTAGTAGATCCCAATTTGGATCCAATTCCTACACCCACTTTAGCTGAGTCTATTCCTGATTTTGATCCTATCAGCCCTATTATCAAGCCTTGTCCTATATATTCATGAACACCACATTCTCTCGATGATGGTTTGATTCATTTATCATAGTTGGTTCCTTTTCCAACAAAATGGGCCAATCAGCCTTACCAAGCTCCTTTTTCTTCTAATACACCTCCTATTATGAGTACATCTACCAAGACTACTCACAAGTATATTATTTCTTCCATGGTACTGATAATCATTCATCCATGCATTGTCACAATTTCTACCAATATATTGATACTTTACATCTTACTACCCCTTAGTCCTCAAACAAGGTTATCCCTCCCTCAAAGGTACTACTTGAGTATATTCCTATTAGATGGTGGAACCTGATCTTATTATAATTCCCAATTCCTAATGGGGGGTATGGGGGTTCAACACCCCCCACAAGCGTCATCGCTTTGGGGGTAGCACCCCTGAAGTAAAATTTGATTAAAAATTAATATTAAAATATTGTAATTTCAAAGTAAATATAGACCATTCACTATTAGTTCATAGATCTAATGGTAGAATTTATATTTGTGCATATTTTCCCTAATATGTAACCCTCCTTTGATATGAGGGAATTATAATTATGGTGACATACTATGTGTGAGTGAGGAGGATATTGTAGTGGTTGTAATGCAAGTTTTTTCCTTCATTTGTTAGATTGAATAATAAGAAGGATTCATTGTTTTTATGTGGGCATAGCCCATATTAGGTGAACCACATTAAATCTATGTCTCTATTATGTTGTGTTTTTTGCATTTTATTTTCATCTTTAATTCATTAATATTTCTCTATGTTCTATATTCATAAAATTTCCTAAGCATGCTGAGGTATATTATCTCTAACACCATTGTGGTACACATCACACCAATCATTATCGCATCCTTTAGTAGCATCCTAAAGATCATATTTTAAATATTCTTGCACCTTCTACCATTCCTCTCATAAGTTACTCTTGCAATAAGGCTCCCCCTTATCCCCCCATGGTTCCATCTCCTCATGTGGTCCTTTCTTCACCTCCTATTCTTCCACTCATGACTCCTTCACCTGTGGACCTTCCCTCACATGTGGATCCTTCTCCACCTATGAGTCCCTTACCTATGGATCCTTCCCCACTAGTGATCCCTTCATCTCCTATAGAATCCACTCCCATGCATTCTTCTAAGCATCCCTTGCATGATATCCCTCCTCATCATGATCCATCAAGCATTCTTACCTTTTCTATTGTGGATATATTATACATGAAGTATTTTCTCAATTTTCATTGAAGATAGATGAGACATTAGTTATAGTTCACATTCAATTTCATAGAGACTTATCAAATATTATGGATAATATGTGTGGGAAAATATATCATTACTTATGAACACTTGCATGGTGTTCTTACATTTTCATATGGATTGGATGTATGTTCCAACTTTATCTTTATCTATTTTTCATATCATTTGACATTGTGTCAAATTATTATTTATCTTACATGGTGACTTTTAGTTTTGCACTTTATATTGCTTTTAATGTCATTTATGTTTGCTTATGGATTTATTCTTTATCATTTCCTTCTTTTTCTTCTTGAGTTTCTTTATTCAAAACTCCCTTGTTTTCTTTTAATGATTATTTGATAACTTATCTATACAAACACGGATAATTATTATTGTGACTTGGTTATACCAACCTTACTCCCTTTAGTCATTCCTTCTATACCAAGTGATCAGTTAGCAAATCTCATTATAATACCCTAGTACTAGACCACTTTGATTTCCTTTTATTCCCCTTTTTCCCTTTCAAAAACTATACATACACATAGTTGAGACTTGAGATAACATGTTGGTTCATGGTTAATCCTAAGTGTTCTAGTCAGTCTTGTCTTTCGTTACTTAGCTTCCTTTAGCCAAAACCTAAAGCTCATTCATGTGTACTACTCTATCTCTCATGACTGGTAATTCCAAGTCCATATGGAGTAATCTTAAAAAAAAATCCATAAAATTATTCAAAATCCAAATCATTTAACAAAAGGCAATGATCAAAAAGGAAACATTTAAAATTCTCAAAAGTCAGATCCCATTAAAAGATGTGATTCAAAGCACATCTCCTTTTTCTAATCAAATCTCAAACTCCATAGTTGGCCTTAGTATATATCCAAGGTCCATTAGGGTGTGGTAGGCTAGTAGATTAGAAAAGGAGAAAAAAAATATTTTAGTTCTACCTACTTTATCATGTAAGTACCCAATCTTTGCAGTAGACTGACGGCCCTAAGGAATGGGGAACACATTGTGGGAAGGGAGTCCATTTTTATTTTATTATACCAATCTACATTCATAAATTAAACTTAGTATCACACTTATTTACGTACATAGCTTTATGTCTATAATGAATAGGTTCCCTTTGTATATTGATGGTCACTAGTCACTTAGTGTCTTCTTATGTCCTTAGTATGCCTCATGTCCTAAGTTCTTCTCATAAAACACCTAAGTTATAATTATTACATTCCATTTTTCATTACATACAATCTTAATACTTCCTCTTGATAAATATTTCTTTATTCACTAATTACTCCCCTAGGGATTCCATTTGTGAGTTACATTATAAGACCATGGATAGGACCTAGCCTTCCTCAAAAATTACCAAAATTTCACATTAATATTACCAACATCCCATTTTTACCATATTTTCACATTTATTCCACTTAATTTGTGTTCCATTTGTTATTTGTAGTGTAAGACCAAGAATAAGACCTAGCCTTCCTAACAAAATTTTCTAATAATCCAAGTCACAAACAAAATTATGTGTCAAATATGAGATAAGATTTGATTGATTATAAAGTTACACATAATTTGCATGCTTCCCATCTTTATTTATTATGTTTTATGCTCACTTCATTAGTCTTTCACTTTTGTCTTCCTATTTTATGATCACATGTAAGAATCCAACCATTTCTTGAATTTTTCATACTTCCCAACATGAATTAGTGTGATAAATTTCAGACCAATTTTGTCAATTTTTATTTTATTTTGTACTTCTTAATGTTATTTATTATGATTTATTGACTTAATTAATTTTTTTATACCATTTGGTTATTTTACGTGTTTTCCACTTTATTACATTACTTTCATACTTCCCAACATGATTTAGTGTGATTTTACTTATTTTAATTTGGTGTTAATATTTTTCATAGTATAAAAACAAACTTTTTGACCTTTTATTTACCACTCTTGGTTTCTTATACTTAGTCATTTCTTGTTATTACACATTTCCCAACATGAAATAGTGTGTAGTATATTTTTTTTTCGATTGATTATACTTATCCAAGTCCTTTTCACCTATTTATTTTTAACCATGCATGTGTCCTAAATAATTCTAGAAAATAAACCACAACACATATATTTTCTATAGCATATACAACAAAATATAAATACATGTGTTAAAAATAAATATATTCATGCATCCACAACCACAACCATAATACAACCATAATAAGATCAACATCCAACTGCCAAAATGAAATATATATATATATATATAATGTGTTTTTGATACAAAAGTACAAAAAAATACATTGATCTAGGTCTAAGGTTGGGATCTATCTTGTCTATCTCATGGCATAGCCATGCTACCCATATATGCCTCAAAGAATCCCCTCTAAATAGTACATTATAAATAAGTTATTTAAGATCTCAAATCTATCACTTGTCCCTATAGGTTAGCCACCTAGGCCTATACTTATGACATCTGAGTCATGAAATCCATATGCACAGATCTCTCAGGAGCCAAGGCCTACCATACATGTGCTTCTCCCACTCCTACCCCTATTAGTGGCTATCACTCATCCCTATGTGTCCTTACTTACCTCATAACCTCGCTTACTAGTCTAAACTAGCTCACCTAAGCTAGGGAAGATAGTATCACATGATCATCTAGTATATCAGGATCATATAGCATCAATGCCTTGTCTAAGATCTCATGGATTACTCCCATCACTAGGTATCCACATATGGTATCCTCCTCTATAGTATCTAAAAAATTCCAATAAAATAGATATTATATCATAGGTATATCTCAAAAATATATCTATCTATAATCTATCACAAAAAAAAATTAAGCACATTTCAACTATCTATTATTACCTATTTGAGTGTCACCTATCACCATCTCCCCATCTACATGATCATTGATCATGGTCTCTCCATGAGCTCATCCTTTCAGTATCTCATCTATGGGATGTAACCCAACCAATGTAAACCCTGGGGTAACCACTCATGCCTCTCTAAAGCCCTGCCTAAGTGGTACCTCTATTGACTAACTTTGTCCTGGGCCAACTGATGGGTCATCTGGGATGACATCCCTCTATGATCTCTCTTATTATTATAATTTATATCGATGGTATGACTAAGGTGGTTTATGTTCTCCCTATTATGGTTCCAATTTTGGTACCTCTATCACTCTTTCATCCACATCCATCTCCTCTCTATCTATAGGTCATCATGCTCAACCTATCCATGGTCTCTTACATCATAGTCTAATCTTTGGTTTATAAATTGGTCATCCTACTCATCTTGTCCACCTCAGATCTTTCATATGTCTATCCAAAAATGTGGGCACCACTATTGGAGCTAATAGGTTAGGGAATCCCAACTATCTTGGTATATATGCCATTAGATGTGGTTCTATCCACTAGGTGTAGTAGTCTATAATCTACACTCATGTAAATACTAATGCCATTATCCTCCAACTCAACCTTATTATTACAATGTGCCCATATAATTACCACACAAGATCTACTCATATGACTATCTATAACATTAACACATGGGGCACAACCTTTGCCACTTGATCCTATCACTATCTTTGTACTAGAGGCAATTGATCATCAACTACATGGGGCAACCTAGCTTGTCAGTATATCGAGAACCTCTCATATATCCAAGAACTCAATAAAATAAATAACCCCATGGTCTTATGCCCTGTAGATAGTAGCCTATACATATCATGGATGAGTTGGACCTAGATGATATAACCTATATCATATAGTACCCCTGCTCCAAAATGAACTGGGCATAAGGCTATCATATATAGTGGTATATTTTCATTTGACTTGTAACATAGCACTCATGTTATCATAAGTCTTATCACTACCTTTTATATATATAAAATTTGATTTATATACATGTTAAATAGGCTAACTCTCAACCTAGGATATATCCTATCTGAGTTTTTCACTCATAAGGCTAAGGCTCATCTCTCTTCCTATCTATTTGGTACCCCCATGATCATCAATGTACATCCTATCAGAAGTCTAAGAATAACATGGACATCATCTAGGGTGATACCCACCTTGATGGTATCCCCATCCACCACCCATCTAAAAGTATTATTCAATCATTCTTAGGTTTCTAAGAACATGACTACAAGATCCACATTCAGTGGCACTCAACACATATCCATAATACCTCATAGACCTAGTGTGACTAACCTAGCTCGATCTTCCACTGTCAATTACTCTAAAAGGTTTGGGAACCATGATGCATCCACTAGTCACCAAAATATCAAATGCCCTTACAACCATAAAATAATAAAGATGTATTATACCTTCATGTCACTTATAATCAAATACATTCTTTTTAAATTTTAACAAAAACAAACCTTAATTCACCTTAATCTATCCATTTTTGACTAATTTGATCTATTTTTAGCTTACTTGGCCATTTTAGCACTTAATCAAGCATTCTAGGCCTTTCAAGTACTATTTTGGTCTATTTCACACATTTATATATTATTTTGGTCACTTAGTCAACCACTAAGTTGACCAAATAGTCCTCATTTTTACCATGTTGACTTAACAAACTAAGTCGACCCTTTCATTTTTCCCCCTTAGTACCAAATCATTAATTTGGTTTAGACAACTAAGTTTTCAATAAGGTACTAAGTCAATAATTTACCAAATTCAACTAAGTCGACATGCACCTACTCAGTCAATAGTGTGAAATCAAAAAAATTAGCCTACTACATCGATTGGGTAGACCTAGTTGGTTCATACTATCGACTCCTTTCCCTGCTTGTAAAAAATGCCTTTAGTAGTTATTACTTTGATTTTTGTAACCCATTTCCCTTTTTGGCCTTTGGTACCCTTAATAACTATCTGGAGTTCATTTTAGTTTCTATAATTGATCTAATTTACAAATTTCTATAAAACACTTAGTTTTTAATAAAATATTCAAAAATAAGTTTGAAATTCTTAGTTGCCTACTTGTGTTGCACCTATTACAACCATTGGGCATCCCTCTCATCTCATCACCATCTTAGCTCTATTTCCTTTTGTTTGGTCTCTCCAAGCTCTATTTTTCTCTCAAAACAAGTCAAATAATAAGCAAATGACTTTCTTCTCACCCTGTTTAAACTTAATATTCACAATTCTTTACCTTTCAAATATTTACCATCAAATTCCTTATTTAGATCATATAATTGTTTTTAATCGCCCATTTTTTGAACCATAAAATTTTTTAGAATCATGATGTTGCATAGAATCCCATCCACTACTATATGCCTATGTTCTAAAAATTTTGACTTTTCACTTTTTTTTTGCACTACTCTTTATAGGTTTGCCTAATGTTCTTCCAATTAGATGCCTTCATTTATCTTGTAGTCTCTTTATTTATCTATAGCACTAAATTAATTAAAGGTATGTATTTTTCAATTCTATCCTTTCATTTATCTTATTTTCTCCTTACTTCATTTTACCTAGCATCAGTGTTATGTGTCATCATGTTCAATTCCCGAATCACCATCCTATGTTGCACCCACATGACATGTGATGAGCTTCGAGTGGTGATATGTATACACATAATATTTTCAAAATTTTATCACTTATTGACACTCTTTATATTTTATGAACCCATCAATTCTAAATCTCTTTGAGTGCACACCTTAAGGGGTGTATCGAGAAAGGGGTGGGCAAATTTTGTGCTTCACAAGATTGTTGTCCCTTTTTCCACTTATTATCTACACACTTATCTCTTGAAAACCATATCCCTAATCTTTTTATTCTCTATTACACACTCCTCAGTCGTTTCCCACCTTTTTTCCCCCTTTTCCTAACCTAAAACCCCTTTTGATTGTTTATAGTACTAGGTCAACTGGGTCGACCCTATACTATTTTGGGTAAAATTCATTTAGGGTCTAGTGAATTTTTGTCCATAATAGTACTAGGTCAAATGGGTCAGCCCTATTAGATGAAACTTTGGAAAAGGATTAGGGTTAAATCTACCTATATATACAATATCATTTCACCATTATTTAGAGAAGAGAATAATAAATAAGATATATTATGCATCTACTTATCCACCATTCTACTTAAGGATCAAGCTTAGTGTTTCATACTTTCTTTGGAGATCTAAATCTTATCTTGTGGAGAATTATTTTGGATGGATTGATAGGTTGTGTAGCCTAGAGCTGATTTATCCTTATCAATCTTACATACCATAATAACTTCTTGTGAAGCACCTTGGCTAAGGGAGAGATTGAGGCTCAATGGGTTCATCTTCAAAGGTAAGTAATCTTAAATTTGTTCCTCCTTTGTAAGAGTAGATAGATATGCATTTGTACTTATATTTCATGCATTAGGATTATGTATACATTGACATGAGTATATGTCTCTTATGCATGTTTAATTTTGTTGTTTATTACCCCCACTTTATGCCACAAGATTTGGTGAGCACTAGATTATACTTTACTTTAATTATTATTAGTTTAGTGAATATGAAAACATAGGGATTAATTAGGTTTATTGTGTTATTGTGCTTGACTGGAGGCTTTAGAACCCTACCCATCATTATTTAATGTCGTAATATATCCCCTAATTGGGTCTAGCAAATCCCCATATTGGTCATGTTCTCAATTATATAATGTATCCCCAATTAGAAGTGTAAGTATGATCTATCTTCTCTGAGTTAGGATTGATTTATAGACATGATGCATTTTTGATTGCATACAAATTTCATGTTAAGTGCATCTATAGTTTCAGTCAACACTTGACGAGTGGCCCACCCTTTCATTATAGAGCTTGATCTTATAACTAGGTTTGAACAACCTAGTTGAGAATTGACTCAAACATTTGAGGAGGAGATGTATGGAATTGACTAACAAAATAAATCAAGTCAAATAATGATCCCTACACTCATGTTACATATATATAACATATATAAATTCATTTATATAGAATCTAATTACTCATGTTTCCCATCCAATAAAAGCATGTTATGTATATAGTTAAGTTATTCATGTTACCCAT
This sequence comes from Torreya grandis, assembly GCA_037957365.1. Taxonomy (NCBI): domain Eukaryota; kingdom Viridiplantae; phylum Streptophyta; class Pinopsida; order Cupressales; family Taxaceae; genus Torreya; species Torreya grandis. Next base: position 361,508 of record JARHVA010000307.1, read on the forward strand.
CCCATAGAGTCACCCCTATAATGACTTATGTTACCCATCCCATAGAGTCATATTATCTATAGAGTCATGTCATTAGTTAGTATATAATGAAACTATAGCTCTAAGCATTTAGTCTAGTTATGTTATGTGAAAAGGGATACCCAAAGGGTGAGGTGAACTATAAAATAGAAGTAAGTCCACCTAAAGTATGAGGTGTTGAGGAGGGTAGAGATAAAATACCTTATGCCTAGTTGGACTTTACTATCTTAGGGATAAATAAGACCTAATGTCAGTCCCCTAAATGTGGCCAAGTGATTGATTAATGGGGGTGAAATTATTATTAAATAGTTTATAGACTAAAGCACTATCTAGTATAAAATATTATAATTTATAGACCAAAGTGTTACCCTACCCATGTCATTTGAGTTGGCCCAACTAGGACTAATGATGTAGGCAAGTTTAAATATATACGTTTAATCACCTAAAAGTGGTAATTATATGTTAAGAGTGTCGTTTGAGTTAACCCATTCTTAGATTAGCCCTAGACCTGTCTTAGAGCCTTGGACACACTTTTCCAATCCTTGAGTAGACCACAATCACCTATAGTCAGTCAAAATTTAGTCTTAAAACTATCTTCCTAGATCCCAACCTAACTTACTTAGTAGTCTACCAAGTGGACATTAGTGCCACATTTGGGACACTACATCCACATGGTGTTAGTGTCCCCAATTAGGGAATATTCTCTTTATCCCTAGCTCTTCTCAATGGATACTTTTTCAAATGTGTTCCCCTCCTAAGGTTGGCCTAAGCACATTTTATTATCCACACAAGCTATAGATATCTATAAATACAAGTCTAATTTACTTATATTTATTAGATGGAAAATAGATGCAAAAACACATTCAAACCAAAGACAATCTGAGTAAAATTAAGGTATTTGATCTCCATTCTGCCTTACTTCTACATACTACCATCTATAACATCCCTAAGCCTATTTTTCAAAGATTTCAAAGATCAATCACATCCAATTCCACTCTCATTCTAGCATTCATTTGTACTTGCATCAAGCACTAGGTGGGAGAACTACCTCGGGCTTAATCCCTCTTCAAAGTATTGGTATGTAGGCAACTCTCTTCATGGTAGGGTGTTAAGGATGTCTATCCTATCATACTAATGAACACACAATTATTTCCCATGTCATACTTTTAAGTATGATTAGGGTTATCACACTAAATCAATCTTTCCAATAATAACACAGAGCTCTAGGTTTCATGCATGTAATTATAGGACTTAAAAACATAGGCACATGTGTTCCTATAAAATAGGAATAATCCCACAAAGGGAACATTGCCACATTGAGGACACTGAAAAATCATGGAACTACTATCCATATGGTTCACTGTTGTCTAGTGAAGAAATAGACTCTAAAATCATATTAACAACACTTAGAACTATCAAAAACCCAAATTCTAGAACCCAAAACATCCACAACAATGATTTTCCATATAAGTCTTTATTTATGTCTATTTGTTGATATTTTTTTAAATTCAAAGGAAGTTAAATACTATAACAAATCAGTACTTAATTATTTCAATTTATTTAACTTATTTAGACATCTCAACCTTTTAATCTAAACATAGGTTTTACATAGTTAAACCCTAAAAGGTTAAATTGTTTGGTGAACGTGTCTTACTTTGAATATTATTTCAAACCCTAGCTTGCCTTAATCCAAATTTTTTTCCATAAATTTAGGGAAACATACCTCTAATTTTCTATTTTTTTAAATAACCTAGCTAATTAAAATCAATTTCATATTAGGGTTTCAAATTATTTTCAATCACTTTAAAATTATTGTAAAGAAACACTAGATTCAAAAAACCCTAACCCTAGACACACTTAGGGTTTGTATCCTTTTTATTTATACTCATATTTTATATCAAAAAATTATATTTCAAATTCATATATCTTCTAACTCATATAATCATGATCATAATGATAAAAGAAATCAATCACTTTTTGTTGTAAAGTCCAATACTTTCATTTACATGTTTGTTCCTTTTAATTCAGAATAAACTCACAAAATACATAAACACATGTATAGATGATGCTTTATATCAAATGTAATATGTGTCATGTCTCATATCATGTTATCTTTCTCCTATATGTAACTTTAATAAAAGCAAACCTATACACACATAGAGGATTTAGATCATAAGCTAACAACTATGTTTCAAGTTTCAATGTCATATATTTTCTAGAGGAAATAATCTACTTCTCCTCCTCATCTCCATGAGGGTGATAGATAATTTCCCTCTAACTAGGTCGATGCTATCATTACTCCATGAGATGAAGCATATTATAACACTACCACTAATCCCCCTACTCAATCTATTCATACTTCTTCCGTACATGGTGTGTATATACATGTTTAAATAGAAATAACTAGGATTAGCACTTGTGAAACTCTATGTGATCAACTTATTAGTATAAGAAAGATAATTACAAGTTTACAAAATAAAAATTAGATACTCCATGAAAATATTACAACATTGGAAAAATAATTTAAAATACAAAGGCCTTGAGGGTACAATAGTGTAAATCATGTTTATAAATCTTCAACTAGTCAGTTTGTGACAAACAATGTTACATATCAGAATACCAAATCACAATAAAATACATCTAAAACTTGTGATTCAAAAATCATTCAAAGGTCAAATAAAATTCCAAGTGAGACACTAAGGGAAATGGTTAAAGCTAAGTTGATTAACCTACCTCCTCGACACCCAATGAAGAGATCTAGATATTTTTATCCATATCATATAATGCATGGGCATCACATAGATTCATGTTTAGCATTAAAAAAAAATACAACAAATAATGGATACATATGACTCATATGGTGACACTTCATCCACACAACATATAATGACACATCTACCAATTCAAAAAGGGTCAAATTTAGAAACAATACAAACATGGTTACCAAAGCATAAATAAGAACGATAAAAGGTTCCAAAAGCACAATCATAGCAAGAAATAATACAAGAAACATAGATAAATCAATCAAATATAAATTTCCACAATGAGGCTAAATGTTCAATATGGTATGGGTTTGGTCAAAAGTATCCACAATAGTATGATTATCATGGTTAAGGTTTTGGAAAAAAAATCCCAAGGCACTACTTCTCTTATCCTAGTAGTTAATAATATTGGTAAAAAAGGTTTGGGTTTTATTGAACATCCTAAGGCAAATCATTCACAGATACAATTTATCAAGGTAAAACATCCAAATACACATGACATGTTACAAGAAGATTAAGATCTTAAGTTGCAAATTCAAAATCATGCTTAGCCAACAAACATTCTCAAACAAGGATTTCTATCAAAAGAGCCTCCACAACACCATATATCTATAATAATCACAATTTTAAAGGGAAAATCATAATTAATATTCCAAAACATAATTTAGAAAGGTTAACTCCACAATGTGAGGCAATTCCCTCTAACACTCTAATTTATTATGATTTTGATGATGAATAATAATTAGATTTATATTACAACAACATTCAACTATAGCATAGCAATCACACTACACGAAACATTATCATTCCTATTTTTGACATAAGCCACATTGATAATGAGTCTTCCATGAAGATCATATGTTAGTATGGTTCCTACCCTTGTACATACTTCCTTCTCTCTCTTTCTCCTTGTACATAGTTTATTTTCATTTGCTAACACATAGCTTATACTCAAAAAACACAAAAATAATATAACATGTAAAAATACAAAAACATTTATATATTTCAAAAAACATAAATTTTGTAGATTGTATGCATTGATATGTTTACATTTATACCACTTGCTATATATTTCATATTTCTAGTTATCTTTGTATAGTCAATTTTATCATACACATATGCTTCACTTGTTCTTTTTGAGTGCTTGTAAATTCCAGATAAGACCCTGGTCCTCTAGACTAATCCAGACTATCTATCATATACCCATTGGGGGCATTTACACCAATCTAGGTTTATACATTTGATATCATCTACCCACTTGGGGGCATCTCATACACAGTTTCTATAACTAGGTTTTATCTTTACATACTATACATTCTAGTTCATGCATTGATTTATCTTGATATTAATCACTGCTACTCATTGCTCATATTTTTTGTTAAATATCACTAGCTAGACTTAGTATATATGCATCATAGCATCTACATATATTTTTACTACATAGTTATACATGCTTTCATTTTTAGTTTTTCTAGATTAGACTTGATTGTGTTCCTACACATCTTCCATATTTGAGGGCATTTTAATATTCCATTAATCTTTGGCTCTATGCCACTTCTTGATTTTCAATCCTTGGACATGCACCCATGTCCCTTGTGTGTTCTTTATTTATTCTATATGTACACATTTTAACATGTCCTTGTATGTGGATTTACGCTAAATTATTTACCACTTGTGTATGGGGACATTTAAACATCTCCTTTTATGTCTTAATTCTTAGATTTAGTGACATATTCCCATGTCCCTTGTATTATGGCCCCTTGGTCTATCTTCTACATGCCCCATGTGCTTATATGTATGATTCTTTGTATGCTTCTACACCATGACACTTTTATTTGATTGTTACACACAAACCATCTTTTTATTCTATGAGGGACCTCATGCATATACCCTTCCTCTTTGGGATCCATGATGGACATCATGCCCCATTCCCCCTAAGTAGTTATTCATATTTTTTACTATATACATTGATTAAATATATCTTGACACCCTTGTGCAATAATAGATTATAACGTACATCTTATATTACTTACTCATGCTCAAATATATTTGCATTCTAATGTTATGTTTGTTCATTATATTGGAATATCATGCACATGCTCTAGCTAACACATTTAATAGATATACTTATTTAGAGGGTATTTCTTACATAAGTTTCATAACTAACCTCAAAATAAGGAGCATTCATAGGATTTTTTCACAGAGATTGGGCTCCTACATTGCTTTTCATATATAAAATTTAGTACATAAGGTTAGTTTTAGACATCAGACATAGGGAAAACATAGAATAAAATAGAGACTCAGAATTTAGTTCATATCACTCAAAAATCAGACCAGGTCAACATTAGCACCCAGATTAGGACACTAGTACCACATGGGGATGTTATCCACTACATGGCACTAGTATCCAGTAACCCCATCTTCCAAATAGTCTAGATCATTTAGACTAGTACACCAGGTATAGTACATATTTACATAAACACAGTCACATGTTTGATAGTTATGTTTATAGTTTACTTAGATTCATTAATTTTAGATCAAATTCATATCAGTTGCTTATATTTGGGGTCATAATATATGGTATGATCACCCCCACATTTGGTTCAGTTACATAGATTCAATTATTACATACATAATTTAGATTCAATATACTCAGATACTAGATTGGGGGCATGTGCACGGCACATAGTTTCCATATACTCAACTACACATAAGTTGATCATATAGAATGGAAAAATCCATTTCAATATGTATGTTGTATACACTTGTTATCACATTTTAATTTGTCACCAGATTCATGCCTTACTCCATTTGTAGTGGTTGGCATTCTTGAGTGCCCTGGGGCCACCTAATATACTTGAGTGGCCATGGAGATGACATACACAGTTAGATTTACTCAGTTAGATACTTTCATAACTTTGCATATTTTAGTTATAAATGCATATATTTCACACATGTGGGAAATTATGGATTCATGGCCTAATTTATTTCTTGATTCACCTACATGAGAGCGTTAGACACATTTACGATATTATCTAAGTTATTCATAGAGATTAGGATCCACTAAGCAATGGTTGGAAATGATGGAGTCAAAACTATATTGAGTTATTGATCCACCTAGATGAGGATTAAACAAGCCATCATTTTAGTCTAAGATATTCAATGATATAATCACTCTATACAGTCACACACATAAGTTGTCACTAGGTTCATGTATTGGTTCACATACCTAATGAGGTGTATTTTTTCCTTCCTCTCTCTTTACTGAGCTTTATTTAGTTACATTATTTTAGCATAGTATTTTACTTTTGATCATCTCTTAAGTAAGGATTAATTTTTGCATGTTTCATTATAGGACATTATTTTAAATCATGTTCCACATACGCAAACCCAAATTCACATACTCAGACTCAGCTATGCAAGCTTCACTTCCAATGTAAGTTTAGGGATGCTTATTTTTACTTTATACTAGTCATTTTTATTTTCTACATTACTATCATAAAGGGAGGTAAATGTAATCACCTAAAAGTGGTAATTAGATTCTAAGAGTGTTGATTGAGTTACCCTATTCCTAGCTTATCCCTATACCTATCCTAGAGCTTTAGACACATTTTTATATTAATTAAGTAGACCATAGTCACCTATAGTTAGTCAAATCATATTCATATAACTATCTTCTTAGATCCCAGCCTAATTTTCTCAATATTCTAACAACTGGACATTCACATTTGGGATACTACATCCACATGGCACTAGTGTCCCCAATTGGGTGCTATTATTATTAGACCTAGCTCTTCCCAATGGATAATTTTTTAAACATGTGCCCCTTATAAGTTGGCCTAAGCACATTTTCTTATCTACACAAGCTATAAATATCTATAAATACAAGTCTAATTGACATCTATTCACTAGATGGAAAATAGATTCTAAATCACATTCAAACCAAAGACAAGTTGAGATAAATTAAGGCATTTGATCCTTATTATACCCTACTTATGCATAATACATATATAACATCCATAATCCTAGTTTTAAAATATTTCAAAGCTTAAGCACATTCAAGGAATCTAAGTCCACTCTCATTCTAGAACTCACTTACACTTGCATCAAACACTAGGTGGGAGAACTACATTGAGATTGATCCCTCTTTAGAGTATTGGTATGTAGGAAACTCTCTTCATATTAGGGTTTTGAGGATGTATATTTTATCCTACTAATAAACACATAATTATTTCTCATGACATACTTACAAGGAGAATTAGTGTTTTCACACTAATTTAGGTTTTCCAAGCACAACATTGAGCTCAAAGTTTTGTGTGTGCAGGAACAAGACCTAATAACATAGGTGTAGGTGTTCCAAAAAAATAGGAACAAACCCAAAAAGGGGACATTAGCTCTATATTGAGGACACTACACAATCATGGAACTATTATCCATATGGGGTGATATTAACTAGTGAAGAAATAGACTCCAGAATCCTATTGATGACACTTAGAACTATCAAAACCCTAATTTTTATAACCTGGATCATCTGTGATAGTCACTTTATAGATAAATCTTTATTTATGCCTATTTTTTGATATTTTTATAAATTTAAATGAATTCATATACTATAAAAAATTAGAACTTAATTATTGAAATTTATTTAATTGATTTAGACATCTCAAACTTTTAATCTAAACTTAGGTTTTATATAGTTAAAATAATAAAAGGTTAAATTAATAGGCATGGTCAGACATATGGGCATGGTTAAGTTGAACAAATATATACTCTATATGTATTATATGGGGATATGGAAAATTAAATTAGAGATAGTCATCTCGGTCAATCAAGGATGATGAAGTAGTGATTAGGGTTGATGAGGGATGGTGAGGGTCAATGATAGAGCGATTAGGGATAATGAGGGAGTGATTAGATATGATGAGGAATGGTGATGATAAATGAGGTATTGATTAATATTGATGAGGGACAAGGAATAAATGATTATGTATGATGAGGGATGATGCATAAGTGATTAGGGATTATGGGGGATGGTGGGGTTAATGAGGGAGTGATTAGGGATGATGAGGGAGTGATTATATATGATGAATGATGGTGATGGTCAATGAGGGAGTGATTATATATGATAAGGTATGAGGAGGAGTGATTAGGGATGATGAGGGATGATGAATGAGTGATTATGGATGATAAGGGATGGTGAGGGTCAATGATGGAGTGATTAGGGATGATGAAGGAGTGATAGATATGATGAGGGATTGTGAGGGTCAATGAGGGAGTGATTAGGGACAAGGGGGAGTGATTAGGGATGATAAGGGATGATGAATGAGTGATTATGGGTGGTGAGGGTCAATGAGAGAGTGATTAGGCATGATTACGAAGTGATTAGGGATGATGAGGGATCGTGAGGGTCAATAAGGGAGTGATTAGGGATAATGAGGGATGAATATGGAGTGATTATGGATTATTAGGGATGAGAAAGGAGTGATTAGGTATGATGAGGGATAGTGAGGGTCAATAAGAAATTGACTAGGGAAAATGAAAAAGTGATTAGAGATGATGAGGTATAGTGAAGGTTAATGAGGGAGTGATAGTGATAATGATTAAAATTGAGAGAGTGATTAAGGGTGATTAGGTATAAGGAATAAGTTATTAGGTATGAGATAGGGATGATGAGCAAATGAATTAACACAAAGTGGTCATTTGATGTGTGCAAATCATTAATGGGACCTATATTTCCCTAATCACACTTCTTTGGCCTGAGATCAAAATGAGTGGTTTGTAAAATTCAATTATGATAAACCTAGGACTCTTAGAAATGTCAGGAAGCAATCCAAAAGGCATAAAAACATAAAAAATGACTATATATACTCCAAAAATGGACATCATTTACAAAATTAATGCCCTAAAATCCCTAAGATCAATACTGAGACCCTAAAATTACTTAAGTATTGACCAGATTAACCTTTGAAAAATCATCTTCCACATCGTAAGAATGCAGTTGTGAGAACATCTCTATTAGATTCAAAGTGATCCTAATTTATTATATTTACTAAAATAAATATAAAGTATAATTTTACATTTATATTGTTACATTATATTCCTTATAATGTAAAAATATAAATGTAAACTTAAACTTAACATTTATTTAATTAAATGATCCCCCTCCTACCACCCACCTTCTAATGCATCCCATTTTTCATTGTAGCACTCATGAGTTCACTACACCATAACACATATGCATTATTGGACTTAATGGTAATAATGTGTATGCATTATTACCACTAATAACATGTATGTGTTATTATCACTAATAACACATATGCACTTTATTTGGTTTGCATTTCAAACTCACATATTTTTTAATTTAAATTTGTACACATTATAGTGTGTACATGTTATTTTGTGTAAATTTAAAAACCAAGCCTTTTGCTCAAAAATGGCTTCGATTCCTAAGCCAAAGGCTTAGAATTGTCAACCCACAATCAAATCTGAGAGTATTGAGAAAAAAACAACAAAATTAAACTTCCATCACCAAACACACTATGAATTTCAATGAGCCAATTCATTAAATTATTACCATGACAACAAGCATACTCTCCTCTTTACAAATATATGATTTTTATAATTTTTGGACTACTTTAATGTTTCAATCCATGTTGATTTCTAACTATAGATTTTTAGGCCACTACAAGGCACAAATATACATGCCTATATATGTTTTCATATCTTTTTTTAATTTATCCAAATGAATATATATATATATATGGTTACAAACTGGGCCTAATTATGCACGTATTTAAAAATATATAGTTTTGATTTTTTTGAGCTAGTTAGTAGGGCTGCATGACTGGTTATCCATTTGTTGTCAGTTTTTAGGATCTATTTACTTGTAAAATTAATATAAAATAATATTTATCAAAAAATTATTAAAAAAATATATGTTATAAACTATATGATCTTATCCAATCTTTCACCAAATAGTTTTAAACAATATTAAATGATGCTCAAAAAATGAGGGGCCACACGGCTAACTATCTACTCTATTTTCCTAAAAAAAAAGAGTTTCAATTCAAATTTTAGATCTTTTTACCTAGTTATACTTATCCATTTTTTTTAAAAAATAATATTTTGGAAATTAGACTCAAAATTATATAATTCATGTATTTACACCATCATCAAATTTTGAGTGTAGCCATCTCAAATTATCTATAGAAGTTCAAATTTTTCAATTTTTAATAAAAACATATCCATGGGTAGGCCCCTTTTTGTCCTTTTATATTTGTGACTAAATTGTATTGACACATTATGTGTCATGGTTAATAAAATTATTTGTAGGTGATTTAACTATATCAACACATTTTGTGTCATGGTCAATGCAATTTTTTATAGGTGATTGAATTATATTAGCACATTTTATGTCATGATTGATACAATTATCTATAGGTTGTTGAAATTGAATGCTATCAGGTTGGCTAATTCTATTGAAAAGAACCAATTTTGGTGGTAAGTTATGAGAGATTAGATCATGATAGTTATGAATGTTCATATAGGCTTAAGAATTGGAATCACCTATAATGTGCCATATGGTAGGTATTTGGATTGTGTGTTCTTTATAAATTTATGAATGGGTAAAAATTGGTTGAACATGATTTGAGGTTTCATGAATCCTCTTATTAAGGCTTACCAAGGGGGGGTTATGATGTGGCTAGACATCAAGGGAACCTTTCTTATCATTGATTTATTTATATTTAGTAAGGATAAATGTGTGAAAATAATAACAGGGATCCTCAATGAGAAGATCCACTATCATGCTAGGGGAATACCTATAAGTGTAAGGATAATTCAAATCATATGGGGGAACATTGGGTTATTCACCAAAATAATAGGTATCATTAAAGACATAAAGAGGAATATCATCATGGAGATATTTGTCAATGTTATAGGTGTCCAAGATGATATCATTAGGATATTTGAAGGACCATATTCAGAATCAATAGAAGTATCATCATAAGTGGGAATAATATAATGAGGATACTTGACCATGAGAGAATGTATGTGATGCATAGGTTGAGCCATGATAACTTGAGGATAACTAGTGTGAATGACCTCAACCATGCTATATTATGTTGTGATAAAACTTGGTGTTCTTATAATTGGTGTAACAAGAGGATTTTGAACATTAGTTTTAATAAGTGGAATAATATGTGATGTTCTAACTATTGATGTGGATTTGTTAATGAGTCTGCAACTTCTATTTGTAGAAGGTGTAAAAGTGATATAAGGTGTATAGTTCCATGATTTTGGATTTAAATTTGAGGATCTTATAGATATACGATATGTTATGGGGTAGATCTATAGTGAAATTAAGAATATATAGAGTGATGTTTATAAAAACTAAACCATTAAGAGTTGTCTTCAATGGTGGAGAAGGTGGGATGAAAGAAACAACACATGTTGGATCTAAATGGATTATACTTGGTAGGAAAAATCTCAATAGGTGACATCATAATGCTAAACAAGTTGTAAAATTTATGATTTAAGGATAATTAAAAATATATAGTATTGATTGAGACAATGTAGTTAGTTTTTGTGTATATAAGAATAGATTGTATCAGCTAGACTGATGCAATCAACTAAAAAAATATATTGTATCAGGTTGGTTGATACAATTTGGAAAAAAGATATGCTAGTGAAGGTTAAACAATATAAAACTATATCTACCTAGCAAATATAGTTAGAAATGACATATAATTATATTAGGTTGGCCAATATAGTCTAAAAACATATAAAATGACATCAAGTTAATTTATATCATTCATAGGTTGATAGATAAAGGTATCAGGTTGGCTAATATAGTTAGACTACAAAAGATATACTAGTTTTAAATCGTTTTCTAAGTTGAAAAAATGAAGAAAGATGAATCTGAAGATAATCAATGAAAAATGGAAATGCCAAGACAATCCAACCAATGGTCAGATAGGATTCACATCAGGTTCACCATAATGTATGCACATACTAGGATTAGCTTACAATTATCCTATCTCAATATATACAGACAAAAAAGGTTAATAAATAGATCCCATGATACATAATTTTTGAGTAGTAACCAATGGATCTAAATATCAAGAAGAGGGTTGCCTACATCACAAATACCAAGAGGAAAGGGTTCCAAATCCTAAACCTATGACAAAATGAAATAGATCTAACTAGAGCTCTATGAAAGTGAATGATTGATAATAATCAATGTAAGTAATTGTGAAAATAAAGTGAAGTGAAGTAAAGGGGGAAGGGTTACAATGATTAAAAATGGTAAGGTGCCATGGTCAACAAATGGGGGTCTAAGAAACCTAAAATGGAAGATGGCATGTGTAAACAATCCTATAGCCACATAAATATTAGGTGTAGAGAGAACTTAGTCAAGGATACACACACATTAATTCAATAAGCAACATGCAACATCTAACTACTAAGTAAATAAATGAAATAGTATAAGGTTAGAAATAATTACCTTGAAACAGACATGTTGAGTATCAATATACCACTTATCCAATGGTGTTTTACAAGATATTTTTTTGGTTTTAAATACTCAAAGGATGGACAAAAAGACTTGATACCAAAAAAAAAGGTTCTCCCAGTGAATTTCCATGACTTCCATTTTACAATCTTCTTCAAGACAATATTCTAGACCTAACTCATTAAAATGTGACTTAGGTCATAAGTTTAAGTGAAATCATAGTGAATAGAGTGATATGATTGTGTTGGAATTAAATATAACACATATAAAGTTGTATAACACCCAAAACCAATCCTAAGCACTAATCTGATGACATCAACTAGATCTAAATATTTAAGAGATATTGGCTAATACTAAACAACATCATCCAATCTGATATAATAAGAATGTTAGTGAATAGTCTTATAACTACACTAGACTAATCAATGTGGTACATGAAAGGAAAAGGTACAAAATAGATAGTATCAGCCTAGTCGATGCTATGGGATATAGTCAAATTAACATATTTCCATGAGGATAAGATTTAAGGAGGTAAGTAGAAATGAAAATTTAAATAAGTTGAACTAGTAGTTGAAATGATATGATCATGACATTGGTATCAACATTTCTCACTAAAAACCATGAGTATGCCTATCCATTTCCTAGTTGACTCTTTAAGGGGTACATTTATGGAGATCGATGCTTGACAACTCATATTAAGAAAAAACATCAATAAGTGATAAAGATTTAAAATATTGTGTATATAGAAACCATGACATAGAAGAACAAAAGAATTAAAATAGGTAAAAATAATAAAATATGCAACTCACCCACATTTCCACTTATAATCGAAGACACCTTTCACTTTGATAGAAGCCCCACATTCCTTGACACTAAGTCCAATCATTAGTTTCATTATGCATGAAATGTATATTATGAATTTATTATAGACATATGCCTGGAAAACAAATATCTAGAAATTATGGAGTAAACAACCTCCTTCACTTATGTTTAATGATAACTTGCATGGAGAGACATCGTGTGCTCCTTCATTACCTGTAAAAAGATAAATTACTATTGTATTTAATAAAATTTTATTCTCCTTAGATGATCGAAATAATATATGCTCTAGTCAAAAACAAAAAGTTTCAAATACCAATTAGTGAATTGAATTATAGTGAAATTGAAGGACTTTTTTGTCTTTTTTTCCATTTTCTAACTATTTTTTTAATTTTATAGGTGGCGTGAATGGAGTGTATTTTTATGCTTTTTCATTCAAGTTATCATTTATTTGGAAACATTATTTTTACATCTTCTTGAATATCAAATTAAACCATGGTATATTCTATGTGATATCATTTTCTCCTGCACTTGGATCATTTATAATCTCAAACTTAAAGTAACTAGTTTTCATCAATCTACTTTGTACGTTTATGAGTGCATCTACAAAGTATATGGTCACCTATACATTACTTTGAATCATATCAATCAGTGATGTCAATAAATTAGTGAAACATTCATGTCACTACATCTTTGTGTCAACACTAGGAGATTAAATATATTATACATTGTCAACACTCTAGCCTCTATCAGAATTAGAAACATCAACAACCTCATTTGAATGAAATACACCATGAACATAAACTATATTACCACCCTCACCAAAATCATAAATTTAAAAAACATTTAGTTTTTTTGGCCTCCACATTAAGCTTTATAACACTCCCCCATCAGTCATGACACCATCCAAGCCTCTAATGGCATGTGGCTCTACATTCATATCAATATTTATCCCTGAATCCATACCTCTATTTACAATTATTTCCTCTATTTATCACCTTTGTATTTATAATCTGATAACCTTAAACACGTGATTTCAGGTGTTACCTTTCTTCACTATGGATAGTCACATTCCTAAAATCCTTTATGCAAACCCTTTTTAACTTTGTATGTTATATTTCCAAAACTTTATGTATTAACCCAAAACTTATCATTGTCATCCTCATCATCCCTGTAATACTCAATTGGTAACTCAATACATTCTCCATTTAATTTTATAAATAGTCTCTTTATAAATGTTTGTGAAGAAACCATAACCCTTAAATTTCAATCAGTGCTTATAGGAGGTCTCCACCCTTTTCAATAATATATAAATTATTGGATCTAATCTTCTCACCATTATTAATCTCAAATCAAAAAATAATATTGATTTGATGAGATAATGGTATGACTCAATTATTGATTTGGTTTCTTTATTGGTATGGGTAAATAAATGGCATACCTTAGCCAACTTATATGCATTTCAAACACAGTATAGTGAGAACCTTGTGTACAATTTGAGAGATGAATAATTTTGAAATTTTGAATTAAATATGAGTCTATTTTGTATGATAGAAAAACTCACACACTCTTCCATTGTCACATGCACAAATCTTATTGAAGGAATCCATTAATTTCTCCTCGTTCTTGAAATTATTTTTGAAATAAAATAATAAAAATTAATATGGCATCCTCATATTTAAATGATTGCATGAAATTTATCTTCTATCCAACCAAAAAATTCCTTAACAAGTTTATTTTTAATGACTAGTTTGTGTAAATTCTTTGGCAATGCCCTATGAACTTGCCATAGACATTTCAAAATGCATAAACCAAAAACAAGCTTACATATAAAATATCATATAGATTATAAAATCCATATAAAAAATGTTTAAATAGTTAATAAATATTAACAAACTTGGTACTTCACTTAAACATAATGGCCTTACCTTATAGTTTCAATCTTTTCACTAGAATCATCTATCATAAATTCATTCACTTTCCATTATGTGTGCACATCCTTTTCACAAAAATGGACTATAGAAAGACATTAATGGATTTCTATGGCATAATTGTGTTAAGATATAACCCAATAAATAATGACTCTAGCTTTTAATTCATAAAAAATGATCATGGTTAAAATATGATATTATCAACATAACACCATACAAGTTTAAAATAACAATTAACACTCTACATTTAATAATTCATAAGCAAGAAAAGTGTAAAACTTATACAAAAACCAAATTTCAAATTCTATGAAACTTAAAACATATTTATTAGTGGTGAATGTTTATTCCATTGCAATTATTTAGTTATGCAAGTGTTGTACCATCATATACCTTTCCCATTGCATTTACATACCCATAAAAATGGGATATCCTCTCCCTTTGGCATTTGAAAAAGAAATAAGTTTGGCTTCTTATCTATGTGCCAACATTCAAAACTCAAAAAATATTCATACACTTTTCTATAAATATAACCACACATTTAATTAAATTCACTGAATACATCCTATTATTGAAAATATGAATCCTTTGGGAATGCAATATTTCCTAATGAGCCATCAAAAATGTCTTGATCAATAATGGTGTCTATGAGAATAACCTTCAAAATTAAGGATTAAATTTATCCCTTTATATCCTTTTATAAATTAGGGGCATCCAACTTTTTTCTCATGAGAAAGAACATTAGGACCATGTAAATACTCATTATCTTCATTTAAGTGCATCCATTCATTGTATATAATGATTGTAACATCAGACTTTGAATATATCACCTTGATAATGAAATGTGTTTTGCACATTATTTTTGTACATGTTTTCCTCATTATTTGTTTCATTGATGGGTCCTTTATTTTATCCTCACATCCATACAATCACTAGAAACTACATCAAATATTTACAAAGTAAGAGTTTAAGATAAAACAAAAAATCAAAAAATATTTTATTACATGTGTTGACTTCATATCAAAAATAAATTGATAAATCATGTAATCCATATATTTCATAGAATTTTAATAAAAAAGGGATATGATTTCCTCTATCCCTACCCTTATGATCAAACCTCTGACTAAATTATTTGGGAGAAAACTCATTCATATATTAACCTTCCATGAAGTTATCCACACAAATGAAAGGGATAACAATATAAATTTTTTTAAAACTCTAACATAACCCAAAATAGTCCTTTTTAAATCATCCTGACCAAAGTATTTTTTGTATTTTCATTTCTTAGACATATATATATCCTCCCCATACTAAAATAAAAATGAGAAAGATAAACTAGTCAGACAAAAACATACACAAATAAAATAAATTTAAACAAAGACAAAAATTTAATGAGCATATACGAGGGAAGACATGCATAACCAAAAATGCCTCATAAATATACTACAAGAACATAACACATTATAGTGTATTTTAATTTTTCAAAACCATGGATTCCAAGTTAACCTCATCTCTTTTAAGTAAAGCCTTTATTATTACCATTATTATCATTTTTGACATTTTTCATTGTTGTCTAGGTCTGAATTTCATTAATAGTACTATGAAGATCTAGGACCTACCAAGGCAATCAAAGGAGCTGTATTTTTTTAAAATTTGATCATATAAATTATTGTTACATATCCTTTTATGTTTATAGATATGTAGTTTCGTTGATAATTTTGCCTAAACTTTGAGAGAAAATGAGACCCAAAAAATAAATTTACATGTTTCTTTAGATTTATTCGCATGATTTTTTATCTTTAATTTCAAAGTATTTTAAGGTGATTTTCAAGGCTTTGGTGTCCTAAGAGAAGGGAAAATTACCTACTATTGTGCCAAATGATTATGTGGTGGTTGATGTATGGAGTAAATTATAAACAATGTTGGATTGCATGTGGCTAGAAATACCTTTATATTGACATCAGCTTAAATTGAGGGTTACTTGTTTATTTGAGTTGAACCACATATTAAATCATGTATTCATAGTGAAAATAATTTAATCCTAGTGTGGAAGTTGTAAAACTATTTATGTTAAATCTTATAAACTATTTACTAGTTATGGTTATATTTTCTAGCAAAATAGGTAGAGAACATCTCAAAATAGGGGTTACTTTAAACAAGGCTTGAGAGACTAATAAAGTGTTATGGGAGCATCTATAAATTTTTGGGTTTACAAATTTTATCTTTAGGGTTAGAGGGCATGACTCTCACATTTCCCAGAACTTTGCCTAGGTTGTGGAGCTAAAAGCTTCACTAATGCAAACATGGAGGAGGTTGCTGAGTGTCACAGTAACCGGCATCGATCAAGCAAACTGACGTCGGTCAGGGGTAAATAGGAAGCTACTGATATCAGTCATGGATTAGCCAACATTGGTCATCTCCAGATAGACAGGGACCGACGTCGGTCGCCTGTGCATTCTAGAACTATTAGTTACATGAACAGTTAGTTTGTTAAATAGCCAGTTTGCATGCAAAGACTAATTTTAGTCTTGAGTCTGCATTTCTAATTATTGTAATTATAAAGTCTAATTATTGTTTGTATGGGATCTATTTAAGAGACCCATGGGACTGTATTGTAAAATTGGAGAATCATAAGGACTTGGAAAGGCAAGGACAAGGGATATTCCTGAGTGTAAGATCTAAGGTCGACAGGTGTGCAAGACCAGGTTGATCTGTAGGTGTGCAAGATTAGGTGAGATCTACATGGTAAGTAAGGTCAGTTGATTTTTAGGTGTGTGTGTGCAAGGTCAAAGGAGATCTGTGGGGTAGCATGGTCAAAGGAGATCTGCAACACAACAAGGTGCAAGATCAGGGAGATCTACTTGGAGTGTGTGGTGTACTTAATTGGTACTGGAAGTAGGCAACAATGGTTGTGTTGATTGTCACTTACTGGTTGGTGTACTGGTAGTATTGTTACTGACTGGTTGAAACAACTCTGTGTTTGAGTTGATTTTATTTGTAATTGAGAGAGAAAAATCTTGAGGGAGAATTACTGGTATGCCCTAGAGGTGTGGGAAGAGTGTGATTTCTTCATTGTATTTCCTTCTGGAAGAGTATTAATACAAGATGGTATTGTCTCTCATATTCTATGATGTTTCTAAATTCTAGTTACATATTACTTCTAGTTAAATTCTGTGTTTAGTTGCTTATACAAAGGTAATCAAGTGTACTCTTAAGGAGTAGGGATCCTGACAATTGGTATCAAAGCTTTGTGAGCCTAGGTCCTATCAAGTGGTATCAGAGCCAGGTTGTAGGTTCACAGAGCTAGGTTGCAGGTTCTCAGAGCTTGGTTAGGTACACTAACAGGTTCAGAGAAGGTTAGTGTTTGTTGATTATAGGTCACTCTTAGGGGTTTTTGATTGAGTAGGAGTAAAGCAATGGCAGAAGAAAGTACACTAAGAATGGAGGAATTCAATGGCAAGAATGATCAATTACTGAATTATGGAAAGAAAGAGCAGGTAAAGAAAGATTGTTGGTTGGTAGAAGATCAGCATGAAGGAAACGAAGAAGCAGATGTTACAGGTGTTGTTGCACAGGAAGCTCTTGTATGTTCCTTGGATAAAGTAGAGTCTTGGGTTTTATATTATGTTGCCTCTTTCCATGCAACCCAAAATAGAGTATTTTTCCATGATTATGTCCATGGAGACTTTGGAAAGATTTATTTAGGGGTTGGTGAGCCTTGTCAAATTATTGGCAAAGGGGAAGTGTGGCTGAAATTGCAGACAGGAAACACATGGGTGTTGAAGGAGGTCATGCATGTCCCAGTCCTAAAGAGGAGTCTAATTTATGTAGGAAAGTTGGGTGATGAGGGATGCACAGTAACTCTCATAGTGAAATCTTGGAAAGTTTCCAAGGGTGCACTTGAATTAGCATGTGGTAAGAAAGTAGGTACTCTTTATCTATCTACCTGTATTACTGATTCTCCTTCTGGTTTATCTACTTCAGATGTAGATGCAAAAATGTGGCTCTGTAGGCTTGGTCACATGAATAAGAAGGGGATGCATGTTCTTAAGAGGAAGTTTGATGTCTTTGATAAACTTAAGAACTGGAAAGCCTTGGTTTTCATGGAGAAGATGATGGATAGAGATCAGCTCAAGGGGCTAAATAATTTTGAGCAGGGCAGTTTGGACAAGGTTATGATCCAAAGTGAGCTCACAGGTAAAAATCATCACTCACAAGAAAACACAGTTACTGACGTTGGTCAAATGAGGACCAACATCGAACAGCCAGGTACTGATGTCGATCATGTGTAGACCAGAGTCGGTGGTGTCAGGTAGGTGGACACCGATGTCAGTCAGGGAATCAGCGTCAGTGATTAGGTGGAATCAACATTGGTCAGGTGCAGACCAAGGTCGACCAGAGAATGGATTTTGGGCAGACAATAAGCTATCAAGGAGTCTCAAACACCCATGTGGAGGACTAAAAGGGTAAGTAAGCCTCAAATTCATTATTTGCATTCTTTATACTACTTGAACTTATTACTCACTGATGGTCAAGAACCAGGAAGTTTTGAAGAGGCAATGCAGGTAAAATCTAGGAAATAGTGGGAGCATGGCATGAATTCTTTGGAAGAGAACCAAACAAGAGATTTGGTAGAGTTGCCAGCCAGAATGAAAGCACTAAAAGACAAATGGATTCCTTGGTTAAAGAAAGGAGAGAATGGATACGTGAGATATAAGGCTAGGTTATATGGTCTTGAGCAAGCTCCAGGATAGTGGTGCAGGTTTGACAGGTGTATGACAAAGCATGGCTTTAGTCAATGTCAATGTAACCATTGTATTTATTTTACCAGGTTGGATAATGGTCACGACATTATCTTGTTATTATATGTGGATGATATGCTTGTTGCAGGTTCATACATGCAAGGATTTGTTGAGCTAAGGGTAAAATTAGTTCAGTGGTGTGCTAGGAAGGATTTAAGAGGAGTGAAAATCCTTGACATGAGTATTTCTAGAGACAAGGAAGATCATAGGTTGATGTTATCTCAAGATGATTATGTGATTAAGGTAGTGGAGAGGTTCAATATGCATGATGCAAAACTGGTTAACATACCTATGGATGGATAGTTCAAAGAACAGTGGCCCAAATCACATGATGAGGTTGAGTACATGAGTACTAGACTTGATATTGCCCAAGCAATGGGAGTTGTCAACAAGTTTGTGGCCAATCCAGGAAAGGAGCACTAGAAAGCAGTTCAGTGGATTCTTAGGTATTTGAGAGGGACCAGTAGCATGGATTCATGATATGTAGGGTCAGGGACTTCTCTACATGGGTATGTAGATTTGGATATGGCAGGTTACTTGGATGACAGGAGAAGCACCACAAGATATGTGGTGGTTGGTCTTCAAGATTGAACTTGAAGAGGGATACAAGCCAAGAAATAAAATTAGATGATGTACAGGTATAGGTACAAGTGCATTTGTTTATCTCCAAGTGGGAGATTGTTAGGTTATGGAGCTAAAAGCTTCACTGATGTAAACATGGAGGAGGTTGCTGAGTGTCACAGTAACCAGCATCAATCAGGCAAACTAACATCGATCAGGGGTAGACAGGAAGCTGCCAACATCAGTCATGGATCAGTCAACATTGGTCATCTCTAGATAGACAAGGACTGATTTCGATCACCTGTGCATTCTAGAACTGTTAGTTACATGAATAGTTAGTTTGTTGAACGGCCAGTTTACATGTAAAGACTAATTTTAGTCTTGAGTCTGTGTTTCTAATTATTGTAATTGGAAAGTCTAATTATTGTTTGTATGGGATCTATTTAAGAGACCCATGGGGCTGTATTGTAAAATTAGAGAATCATAAGGACTTGGAAAGGCAAGGACAAGGGTTCTTCCCGAGTGTAAGATCTAAGGTCAGCAGGTGTGCAAGACTAGGTTGATCTGCAGGTATGTAAGATCAGGTGAGATCTACATGGTAAGTAAGGTCAGTTGATCTGCAGGTGTGTGTGTGTAAGGTCAAAGGAGATCTGTGGGGTATCAAGGTCAAAGGAGATCTGCAACACAACAAGGTGCAAGATCAGGGAGATCTACTTGGAGTACGTGGTGTACTCGATTGGTACTGGAAGTAAGAAATAATGGTTGTGTTGATTGTCACTTACTGGTTAGTGTACTAGCAATATTGTTACTAACTGGTTGAAATAACAACTCTGTGTTTGAGTTGATTTTGTTTGTAATTGAGAGAGAGAACTCTTGAGGGAGAATTACTGGTATGCCCTAGAGGTGTGGGAAGAGTGTGATTTCTTCATTGTATTTCCTTCTAGAAAAGTATTAATACAAGATGGTATTATCTCTCATATTTCATGTTGTTTTTGAATTCTAGTTACATATTACTTTTGGTTAAATTCCGTGTTTAGTTGCTTATACAAAGGTAATCAAGTGTACTCTTAAGGAGAAGGGATCTTGACAATTGGTATCAGAGCTTTGTGAGCCTAGGTCCTATCATTGAGAGACTAATAAAGTGTTATGGGAGCATCTATAAATTTGTGGGTTTGCAAATTTTATCTTTAGGGTTAGAGGGCATGACTCTCACATTTTTTAGAACTTTGCCTAGAATTAGAAAGATAGAATAGTCAATATCAAAGGTAAGAATGTTGCCATCACTGAGGGTCTAATCTCCTTCATCACAAAGCTTAGTACTGAAGGTTATAAGTTCTATGGAAAAAAAATGCAATAGCACAAGGTGGACACATTCATCGTGGGGGATGAATAGCTAACTCCATGCCATGGAGGTTCTTTAGAACCTCTCTACCTAAGCCATTCAATGAGATTACAAAGATCATTATGCAGTTTCTAACTCTAGATGGATGGCACCATGTTATCAAAATCTTCCACTTTGTCTTTTTGAACCACTTTAGGCATCATATTTTGGTGATTTTTTCATTCTTTCTTCTAACTTCTCTTAAAATATCTATTCAAAAAATGCAATTAGGGAGGTTAGCCACTCCCTCTCACCAAGCCATTATTTTACTACTATATTTGCACTTCTTAAACTCAGCCCTGAGAAGTAATCCTTCCTTAACCCCTCCACCTGAGAACCCCTTTCCTTCTTCCTCTAAGCATAAAAGGGTTAGGGGCATTTTTTAAGTTATAAACAATGACCCCAATAAAAGGGTTCTTCATATTCACTCAAAATAGCGGAACAATACTAATTGTGACAAGGATAATGTAGTTCAAATCCTTCTTTCCTTGAGTACCCCTTCAAATCAAGCCAATCAGAATTTTCCATAAAAAGCTGGACAATCTCAAAATCTTGGTCAATGATGTGAGAAAGGAGATGAATATTCTCAATCACAACTATAAAAAGAAGATGAAGCAGATGGATTACAATGAGGATAATATTAAAAATTATCAGATTTAGATTCACAATTTGATTGAGAAAGTTAATATCCTTTATAGTAAGTTCACCTATTTGGATAATATCACTACTGGTATGGTTGAGATCATTGGTACCTAGGCTACTATTATTAGTGATATTGCTACTATTATATATAAGGGAGGTAGAGGCAACATTTAGAAACATACTAAGAAGGTCACTGATAATACCATGACTAGAAGGCTCCAGAACATGCATAACAACATTAAATATATAAACTACACCCTCAATAGGCTTCATAACTACTAAGGCGTTCTATTTTTTGAGCTATTTTCACTAATTTTTGGCTTCTTTTATAGTAGCTATGTTGGTTTTATTGTTTAAGTTATCTCAGACTAGTTTTCTATGCTTATCTGGGTTTTGACCCTCTTGTAATAGGGTATGGACCCCTACCAAAAAATCAACCTTTACCCTTATCCAAAAAAATAGGCAATCATATTGGTAATACTATACAAAATAATGTGACTGTGATTCCATGCCTATCATTTAGATTATGGGAGGCTGAAAATTAAAACAAATATTTTTAAACCTTTTTGTTTTTTAGTTGATTAAATGAGGATTAGTGGAGGTAAACCACATAGGAACTATAGGAAGTCTCTTTCCTCATGCATTCTATTACATGTGCTTTGGATGGTAGATTTATTAGGGACTTGCATTTATAGCCTATTTGTTAGTTTCATATCTAATATTATGAAATTACTTTTGAACATGTTAATTTGAAATCTTATCGAAACTTTGATTATTCACATACTTAAGGATTGATGATTATTTACCATCATTCATACCAAATTATATTTCTTTTGAATATGAAATGGAATTGTTAAGGCAGGTAAATATCAATAGAGTGCATCCATGCAAGTAAGAGAATAAAGGGTTTGGACAAAGGGAATATTATGGAGATGGAAAATACTATGGTGGTAGACATTGAATTAGTCCTTAACAATCTATTTAAGAGTATAACCTCATACTAAAATGTAACTCATCATATCTATTTTGCTAGTTTTTTATTGTGTTTTAATTGTTTACCTCCTATGTATAAATAATTTTTCTTAATGTATATGTGGTTTCATTTCTGATAGTTTTTTCCTCTTGGCCTAGAGCCTATTTTTTGTAATTGGGATGGGACCAAATCAAACCCACCCTTTACCTCTAATCAAAAAATATTTATTTTAAAGATTAAATTTTGTATTTACCACACTCGAGGGATTTTATAACAATGGTTCAATAAACCACAACCTTAGGTTAATATATGGTGCTCATTAGGTCATCAAAATTTCAACTAGAAGGTTTCATCATATTTTTAGAATAAAAATTTAAAGACCTTTTTATCCTTAGGCACTAATATTTCATCATTTTTAATGTAAACCAACACTAGAAAAGGGTCTTGGTTGAGGTTTTGGAGTTCTTTCCTTTGTATTTATCATTATACTTTGTATCCAAAATTATGTTACCATTGACACACCATTCTAGATGGATTGAAATTGGGTCATTTTATTTTTTTATGCCTATGTGAATGGAACCATGTAATTTCTTGTTGAGCTTCCTATAATTAGAATTGAATGCATAAATCCTCTATCGAACATCTTCCCTCTAGGTACCAAATAAATTAAAAATAATATATCTTCATAAATGAATCTACTTTCCA
This sequence comes from Torreya grandis, assembly GCA_037957365.1. Taxonomy (NCBI): domain Eukaryota; kingdom Viridiplantae; phylum Streptophyta; class Pinopsida; order Cupressales; family Taxaceae; genus Torreya; species Torreya grandis. The sequence goes on from JARHVA010000307.1 coordinate 385,613, forward strand.
TGTGTGGATTAAAAAGGTTAATAATATCCATGCATTACAAGATAATATTGTTGACTGTCTAGACTAAAGGCAAATAAAGACTAGGGGTAACTTAAATTATAAAAATAAGAATAACATATACAATTTTCTCCATCCTAAGAAGTGGTGCCAAATTGTGAGAATTGATAGAAGAGCTCCAAGGGTTGTCAAAGGCCAATGAACACACTAAGATACATTGGTTTCAATGGTATAACATACCTTATTTATCTAATTCCTTCTTATATATTTAAATTACTGGGATATGAAATGTGATAATGTCATATGTGGCTACAATTTATTTTCATTGATTTCACTTTGAACCCTGTATCTTGGTTTGTTTAATAACAATTTTATTCTTGGATACTATCACTTTAGATATCTTGTTTTAGTTTCCATGTATATTTTCAAATGTAACCCAATAAACTTAGTAATAGTAAGGGTAAACAAATTATATGATTTATATTGGGTAGTTTTATAGGATATGATAAAACATAGTTTTCAAGGCATATGCTGGTAATTTGCTTCCTATACTTCATGTTTCATAAGAAATCATTGTACAAATGGTTGCTTGTAAATATTTTTGACATGGTATAAATAATATTTTTTTGATATTTGAAAATTATCAACAAACTCAATAACATATTTTCCAATCCTCTCAAAAATCACCTTTTATTATATGTATTAAAAACCTCAGAAATACTTTTGATATTACCTTTTCTAAAAATTTGCATTATTTATGTAACAATTAACATTTACTTAGTTGAAACTTCCAATAAAATTGTAGTATACAAATAATGGTTATTCCAACAAGGTTTACTTATATGATAACTTCAAAAATATTTACAACATATAAAAAATATTATTCCAAGAAGGTCTAATTTACTACTGACCATGATTTTCTTTTGTAGTTGTTCAATCCTCCTACTTGAGACCACATAGCAATAAATACTTTTTCCTTAAATATAAATCAAAAATGGACTCGGATCTTAAAGCTTTTGAAGTGTACAAAATCAAGACAAAACCCATCTTCACATTTCCTTGTCTCAGTAATTGATGATCAAGACTAAATAAAATAATATATTTTTTCTCCAATGATTAGGGAAAATTTAACTCAAACCTTAAATTTATGTAAGTGTATAATAACAAGCATCCCATAATAGAAGTACAAAAACATCCAATCAAAGTATCCCATTCTATAATTATAAAGGAATTCCCACATCACTTTAGGTATACATTATGTTAATGTTAACCTAACTAAAACATAAGAGTAAAACATGCTCAAACTATGATTATCTCATCTTCCTCACTTTAGTAATTTTTTATGCTTCTTGAAAAAAAATGTTACTATTCAAGATCTGTAAATTTTATAAAGATGTTGGTCACTAAATTTTAATAGATTTTGAGATAATTATCCCCTTAATTGTAGATAACATTATTTTATCATGAAAACTATTTTCTTAAGTGATTATTGAACCTAAATTAACAATTTTTGAATCCCATAAATTTTCTAAAGGCACCTAAAACTATAGATAGAATTCAAATTATTTTCTTTATAATATACATCTTTCAAAGAGGAATTATCCTCAAATTTGAAACATGTGCTAATATATTATATTTCAAAAATTATGCATGCTCCTCAATAAAATCAGTCCTCACAAGGTAATTTATTACTGAACAATCCTCATATTATTACTTGGAGTGTCATGAGAATTTAAAACCACATCAATGAAAGGAGTTCAAAACATATAAATATACAAAACTCTTAAATTAAAAACAATTAGTTTTCAAATTTTTAATAAAAGTTAGAAATCATGCTTAACTATTAATAAATATGATAGGCCATCCACTACTATATTCATATAAATGAGAATAAAATCGCCTTATGTATAATATCAATATCATTTTGGTTGAACTAGTCATTACATATTTTTTTTTTGCTTAAAATCTTGTTTTGAATTAAAAAATTAAATTGGTCATATTTTTTTTTTGGAACTTATTAGGGAGTTTAATCGTAGAGTACTAATTATATTCAATTTAGAAGCAAAGTACTTATTGTTTTATGATATTTGGGATTTTAAAATAACACACTTGATAAATAAAATTATTCTAAAATAATTTTAAAAAAACACATTTAATTAAATAAAATTATTTTGAAAGAAGTAAGAATATATTCAATTTCACACTAAAATACAATTAATAATATTAAACAAATTTATGTAATTTAGAATATATAATAAATATAATTAAATATAGTGAAACAAAGGGATAAAGAGATCATATCTTGTTCAAAGTTTGGATATGAGATATGGCAGTGATATGGAATCATTTTGAAATATTGATCAGGCTTTGATATTTTTTCACTTTATATTTTTGACTATTTTCACCCATAAGATGCTTGCATTGACCATAGACAGTTGTGTCAACAAAAATATCCAACTTCAATGTAGGTTTCTATCATAAATTATACATAGAAGTGGGTAAAAACTCCTATCATACCTACACTATCACTTATGTGCCTATTTTCTACCTCAGAATATGTCTTTCTATGTGTGAGATCTAGTCAATAAGCAAAAACCATAATCTTCTTACCTGTTGACCTCTTGTAACTTAGTAAAAAGGGGTTAGTACATGAGTTGAGATAACCCTAGTAACCACGAATATTGCTAAGTGATGCCTACATAGTCACTACTCCAAAGAGGGCTTCAGACTCACATGTAGTTCTCCCTCTTAACCATTTGAATTGTAGAATTGTAAATTTCCAACTATATGTTCTTTCTCCTACATTAACCCTTGGTACAAATAATGCAAGATTATAATGACACTTTGAGTGTTTTACATATTTAATTTAGTATTTCTAGTGAAGTATAATAGCTTGGAATATTAAATACTTTCTAATTAGAATTTGTTTGATCAAATTTCTAGATGATGTAACTAGACCATAACCTTTGTATATATATGGATCTCTTGATTTTGACTTAGGACCTAGTGACACATGAAAATTCAAAAATAGGATGAACAAAGGGGATAAAATTAACAATCATAAAGTGAAAGATATGAAAAATAATAAAAAGATAATTCTGGACACCTGCATTGTAGTTGGAAACTTACATTGATGTAAGATTCCAACATAAAAATAGGTGTCAAGAGGATTAAAAACACATGGATAACATAAAACACAAGTGGGCATTCCCAAGATATAGTAAATAAAATACAACTTATAATATATAGTCTCCCAGGGGTAGATAAAGTAATTGAAATAAGATGGAACTGAAGAGGTCCACATGAGATCGTGCTACTAGATATCTAACTCTTAGTCAAAATTTATCTATAAGAAAAGATATACCAATGGTTTGGTTATGGAAGTTCATTTATGTAGTGCCACTAGATATCTAATGCATTATCAGATGTGACATTGTGTGGTTATGGAAGTTCATTTATATATTATTGGTTTTGTTTATAGTGTTGGAAGGTGGCACAGTTGTGATTTCATATTGCATGTATCATATAGTATGACAAATTGAGCATGAGGGTACCTAATATTATTAAATTCATACCATTATGGCCCACCTATATAGATATCTTTACATATTTACAATGGAGATCCATGATGGTGGTATTAAAGTTGGCACCTTACTACAAGTGTGGGATTAAGAGCATATTGTGATAGTTTAGCCTCTTGGTGGAGCATTAGTAGGTTGGGCACATACTTAGATATTTATTTATAGGTAGGTACTCCCTCATAGTAGGTTACATACCCAAATGAAGTACCATACTATTTTGGATAGATTGACAATGGATCAAATTATATGGCAATTTTATTAGACATTTTCTAGGTGGCCTAAGGATGAGAACAAGCTTCAAAGGATTCCAATTAGCATGTGATTAATTGACTAGACTCCTAATGCATATGATTTGTTCTAGTGTGATCTTGTTTTATGGTAGTCTGGCTTAGATCAGAGGGTGCCATTAGTGTCATATCCATGACAACATACAATGCAGAGTGGGCATAGGTCTAATGATAGACTGACACCTACACCCAGGGATCTATCCCCACCTCCTAGTGATGAGAGAGATATTGTAGTTACCCTAGCTATAGGATATTATGTAGGTTATACCAATGGTTACACATAGTGGTCGATAAGGGCCTACTAGAAATTATTATTCCCAGTTATAGTTGCCTAGTCTAGTGCCATACCTAGAATACAAAGAGATGTAGTACGCGATGGAGGTAGTGGTGATCTCATGGGACCAAAACATATAGATGAAGTGGCTATCATGACCACATGTAAGTACCTTACTTTTGAACTATTATATTTTATTAACATAGTATTTGTTATGATATTAGTAATTAATTTCTATTTTGTATGTCTTGTGTGTAGGTGATTAGGAGTGCACTACCATGGTAAGTCATGTGGTGTAGGCTCACACTCTGAGTGTACCCATGGATTTATCTGATAAGGGGTTTATTGAGAGATTTTTTGATATTGTAGGTGCCCATGCACACTTATTTGATCCATTAGTGATGGTAGTGGCTACATATCACATTGCAGTGACTGAATGGGAGGAGATACATGCAGAGCTAGATAGACAAGACATCATGCAGTGTAGTGCCATGGAGATCATGCAAGTTTTGATTGATCAATATGACACTCTACAACATGATCATGAGTAAATAGTGCACTGAATAGGCACATATGAGGAGAGAGTACATAATTTATCTTGGGTATAGGGGCCCATACTAGACCCAAGTGCTTCCACATCAAGAGGCATGAGGGTGGTGGATATATCTAGTGATGATGAGTATACACTTGGGGATACGCCCAAAGTATATGACATATTTTTATTTGTATAACTCTATATTTTATATATATATATATATATATATATATATATACATGGTTTATTTTGCTTCAAATGGATGTGCAATGTTTAAGTCTTTGTTGCTTTTTGTATGCTTTAATTTTTATTTTTTTTTGTAATGTATGTTTAGATATGGTAAATTTTATAACAAATATTTGAATTTAATGAAATTTTATTAATGTATTGGTAATAAATTAATCATTGTATGCAATAACATCTGATTGGAAATAAGGAAGCTCAACTATAATGATCATGTGGTAATAGAACTATTGGTTTTGTTTTTGTCACTAAATATGAATTATTTGTAGAAATATCCTCTAAATTTATATGCATTTGTTTGGGTACCTATATATATTATGTAGGTACACTTTATCCATGTGTCTCTTTATGAAAGACCTGATCGATCAATGGTTCCTTAATAGGATCAGTGTGGGAGAGATCAATCTTGGGAAAGGGTACACTAGGAAAAGGACTTATACTAGTGGTCATTTTCTATGAAGGTTGATGGACCATGTGTTCCTCAAATGGAGTAACATGGGATGTCTCAACCCTCTTAGAATAGCCTCTAGAATAAATATGTGAAATAGGTATAGATATCTCTTTTCAAAATGTAATAATTTCTTGATCAACTAACTGTGTAAGCTTTTGTTCAAGAGAAAAAACAATCATTATATCAGTGCTCATTTATACCATGGTAAGTGAAAAAGTGTTGTCTTTTTCCATTTTAAAATATGTGTGGTGGGTAATGATAATTAGGAGGAAGCTTTATCATTCATTTATCCAATAATGTGAATAATATATCATGTGGTCTATCTCGGTACCAATCAAAATGAAGTGGTCATATAGTCGTAGAGGAAAATAGTTTAACTATAGGGGATATTCAGGTAAGTATGTTATTTTCCTTTATTCAATACCTTTAGTGTTTGTTCTTTGGAATGTATTGTTGGTTTTGAAGAAAGATTGTGAACTAGTTCACGACACTTTTGAGTTTGCTTGTTTGATTTGGAGATGTTATTTGTACCATGTTTTCCTTTTGTTGGTGAATTAAGTAACTCAATTTTTTTATTTGTCAAATCACATGCATATTTATGCAAATCCTAAAAAAAATATTGAATGAAGCAAAGGGTTTATGCAATGTTATTTCTCTAAGATGAGAAATAAGACCCTTACTAAATATAAATTGCACTTCCAAATATAATGGGGTTATAGTTTAAGGATTATAATTTGTCCTTAAATTTGATAACATAGTATGGAATTGACTCATTCTTATTTTGTGTTAATACTTGTAAATGTTCCAATGGTAACTTCGGTAAGGTATATCGATGAAATTTTGATAAGAACACATCTTCAAGTTTTTGGAATGTTGACTAGGAACCATTTGGGAGGATATAAAACCAATCAAAATCCTCTTGAACTAAACTTTGATGGAAGGCCTTCAATAGTAGGTGCCCATCCTTATCCCAATGTTCAAAGGAATGTTTATATTGTTACAAGTGAATATCAAGATCCCTATGACCATTGAAGGAGGGAAACTTAGGCATGATGAAGTTTGAAGGGTAATAAGATTTGAACACCTCTCGAGTAAGAGGTTGTTCCTTTAACATATTATCCTCAAAGGAAGCCTCATGAAATGAAACTTAGAACTTGAGAGTGTTTACTTGTTGTTGAATATCTCCCATGGTAGTCATGATGGATAACATATCACAACTAGAGAGTGGTGAAGAAGATGAATATTTTATTAGAGGTTGTAAACTATCATTCATAAGAAACATAGGAATGATATATTCTTGACCACCTTATAAAAGAGGATCATCACATGGTTGTGTAAAATTTGATAAAGGAGTATACATGGCTAAAGAGACAAATATATCATTGTGGATGGCATGAAGGTTGATATCATCATCATTACAAAGAGATATATTATTTGAAGTTTTATGACATATAATAGGATTAGGGGAAGGAACTTCACTTGTAGACACATGCTTGTTTTGAGCAGGCGAGGCAAACAAGGAAGGAAAAAGAGACATTTTCTACTTTATTTCCAACACTAGGAGAAGAAAACATGCAAGTTTCACTTTCATTTGTACTTTTCAAAGAAGGGATAAGTGCAATCCTAACTTCAATTTTATTTTCATTTTTTCATTCAAGCAGGGGAGGAAGAGAAGTAGTACATGCATTTTGATCATTACAATTTTGAGAAAGAGAAGTAATTTAGTTATTTTCATTTGAGTGATGCAAATAAGGGATAATATTTTCAAGATTATCATCACTTTGACAAGAAGGCACACATTCAATTTATTTAACAACTTTAATATTGGAAGGAGAAGAGGAGCATTCAATTTTTGATGCATCTAACGAATGTACAACATTTTGACTTGCAATATTAAGAATGCTAACCTCTTGCTTATATACGGTATCATTTATTTATAAGACACTAACAAAATGTAGTGTGCTTGACTTTTTAGACCCTTCATCATCAAAAAAAGAAGAAACGAGAGAACTAGGCTCTATATACACAAGAGGAATAGCATCACACTAATAAACCATTCGAAATAATACTATGCTCATTACCATGTTCATTTATACTTGTATTTTCATCATTAGTTCTTTAATTATCATAGTTATAAGCAAAAGAAGAGGTGTTAGCCTGGTTTTGATATGCCATAAGATATTCATATTGTAATATATTGATCATTAGGGACATTAAACAAATAATCGAAAGGGTGGTGCTTTACGAGGTCTAGTATAAGAAAATCCTTAATAACTTTAAATTTGCACCCAATCACAAAGAGAGAAAACAAAATGCCTAGAGCAAAGATATAAATGAGAATTTCTTAAGTGATGCCTAGGCAAGAAATTAGATCTGAAAAATAAATATAGAAACTTGGAATAAATTTTTTGAAGAAGAAGAGAACACTAATATGCTAAATAGGGTTTGGTTCACCAAGCAAAGGATGGTTTAACCATAATGCTTTATGTTATTTTGGGTTTTACATAAACATACTTAAGATTTTTTTTTGAAATAAGTAAGACTATATTCAGATTCACTTTAAAATACAACCAATAATAGAAATTTACCTAATTTAGCATATACAATAAATAACATTAAATATAGTGCAAGGGATAGAGATCTTATTCGAAATTCAAATCTGAGATATGACAATGATCTGGAATCATTTTATAACATTGATCAAGATCTGAAATCTACTCTGTGTTTTTGACTATTTTCACCTACAAGATGCTTCTATCAACCATAGACAATTACATTAACATAGATGTCCAATTTTGATGCAGGTGTCCAGTATAAAATATATACACAAGTGCGTCAAAACTCCTGTTAGACCTATGTGCGTATTTAGTACCTTAGAATATCTCCACCTGCGTGTGAGATCCAACAAATAAGCAAAAACCTTAATCCTCTTGCTTTTTAACCTCTTGGAACTTGGTAAAAGGGGTTATCACGTGAGTCAAGCTGACCCTAGCAACTCCAACTATTGAAGGGCTATCTACATAGCCAATACTCCAAAAAGGGCCTCAGACTCTCATGTAGTTCTCCCTCCTAGACATGTATGTGAAATTATAACTGTGTAACTATATAAAATCTCTCCTATAGTAACCCTCGGTATAAACAATGCAAGAGTAAGTGACTTTTTTGGTGCTTCATATATTCAATTTAATATTATAGTGCAATTTGATAGCTTGGAATATAAAATACTTGATAATTATAACTTGTTTGATCAAATTACCAGATGATGTAATTAGACCATAATCTTTATATATAGGGATCTCTTGATTTTGAATTAAGACCTAGTGGTGCGTGAAAAGCCAACAATAAGATGAACAAAGAGGACAAAACAAATAGTCACCAAGTGAAAAATACAAAAATAATAAAAGGATAAGTCGGAACACCTACATTGTAGTTGGATATTTATGTCGATGCAAGAGTCCAACACAAATGCAAGTGTCTAGATGTTAAAAATACATGGATAACAAAAAACACGTGTGGGGATCCCCAGGATACACTAGATCAAAAACAATTTACAACATATAGTCCCCTAGGGACAGATAAAACAAGTGAAATAAGATGGAACCGAAGTGGTCCACACAAAACCGTGCCACTAGATTATTAACTTTTAGTCAAAAGATGTATATAAGAAAAGAGCTATGAAAACATGCTATAAAATTGTGTTTGTACCAAACATGGGCTTCTACACTTATTAGAGATTTCAACACTATTACTTTATAGGGATTAAGGGGAACAAACCAATTTTGCCATTAAAAAAGACCAACCCAATTTTTAAATTAGAAATTTTCCTTACGATTTCTTAGTAACTAACACAAATAAACCTTGGCATTTTCAATACATACCTCTTGTTTAGAATTTTGATCAACTGAAATAAATTGCCATGTAAAATTTTATCAATGTTAGATTGTGCATTTTGATCAATAATAGCATGTGATTGAATATCTCTTCTTTAGAATTCCGATTCAAAAACAATTAATTAACTTTGATTATTTTAAAATGTTGAACTATAAATTTGTTGCGTTTTTTTTAATATTTTAAAATATTTTTCAATTTATTGCCTTAAACTTCTTTAAATTCGGATCCCAAAAAAACAATAACTTTTTAATATTGAAATGTGAATGCTTCTCAAGACGAAACTGAGAGCTTTTTAAATCCTTTAAAATATTTTCTAGTTTACAACTACCCCTTAAGCTTCTCCAAAGTTATGATTAACAACAATAAATTGGCCTTTGAGTCTTTTTCCAATGTTGGCCATGGCCCTGGCCCTTCGGGTACTACATCCTCGTAATTTGTGAGCCGAGAACCTTTTCTGCGTAAAACTAAAAGATTTTTGCTCGAATCCAAAAACCCTATCGACCACAGACACGTCTTAAGATCCTGAAACACCTTAAAAACGCCTTCCACGGACCACGCCTATTATCCTCTGTATAATGCCAACCCTCCATAAATGTGTGCGAGAGAATCTACCATTTTCATAACTGCCATTTATTTTGTCAGAGGAAATCTTGGCTAATATAGGGAGTAGTCAATTTATACAAGGCTGCCAAAGCGTGGTTGCCGGCAGTTTTGCAGCTTGTGTGGAAGTGGGATCGCAGATCAGGTGTACTTTGCCCGACTTGTTGTGATGTTTCCTAACAAACATGTACACTCTCCTCTGTAGCGATGGCGATTGAACGTAACGGAAGTGGATTGCCTACGGAATTAGATCAACATGCGATACACACCATTTCAGCTTTCAAACAGACAAATTGGTTTATTAAAGTTTATAAATTATTACTCCTCCCGCCTCTCAAATTTGCCAACAACGTCTTCAAATGGCTGCTTTAGATCTTGTTTGTCCAACACACAGTTTTACGGATCTGCATTACATATGACTGTTCGACTTAACAGAGTATGTGCTGTCATTGTAGGAGCAATAATATTATAATAAATATATAATTTTGTAAATATTTTTGGATTGTCATTTGGAATCACATTTCATGATTTATTATCAAGATGAGAATAAAATGAATACAGGTAAATTTATCTTTTTATTAATACAAATAAATTTTGTATGTCGAGAAAAGTTTGTTCAGTTGATTGTAACTGTAATTTCAAAGTTTTTGCCGAAATGTACACAAGGCCTTTGTCCCAAATTTTACAGATATTATATAAAACCAAATTCCAAATTCAGCCGAAGACAATATAAATTAAAATAATGAAGACATTCTCCTTTTAGAAACTTTGTTTTGAAAATGTTTTCAACTATATATATACAGTGTGGGTATGATAGCGAGAGCCAGCGTGAGTGTCTGATTCCCTATGCGGCCCCAACCTCCATTTTGTGGGGTGACCTTCCGCCAGAAAAAAACGAAATTTTACACTCTGTTGTTTTCAATTTAGTGACTTTTTTTAATAGAGATTTCAGAAGGTACAGTGTACAGTTTATTGTACAAATTAAAAAATTAATTAATTATGGCCCACCCTGCTTGAAAACAATCATCAACATACGTAACTAAAAGACTATTAGATTTGTATTTATAATTTTAACCATTTTTATTTGGTATGGGACCAGGATTGGACAGGGACGGTATGTAGCTCTTAATATCTACAACCTCAAAAAATTAGACGTTTTAATTTTAATGTCTTTTACGAGCAATGTGCATTTGTTATTAGGGGATTGGAAAAGTAACTCACCATTTTAACCTCTTTTTTTCTTTCTCTTCTTTTGTTGGTTCACTATAGTGTTTAGTAAATTATTTTTCTCTCGTTATTAAATGTTGATTGGTCAATCCATATTGATAATAATTGTGAGATGAGTGATTTATCAAATAATGTATTTATCAATGTTAGAGTCATCATGTTCATATTGGTTAGTGGTTTGAGTCATTTTCAAATCAGTTTTATTTTTAACCATGTTTACACTCATTCACGGAATTAAGTTTGATTTGGAATTTTTTTATATTTGTTTGATTATTTTGTTTGTATGCACAAACAAAATTTTGTTGTGTACTTATTTTAAAAATCCATCTATATTTGAGTTGTTCACAATAACCAAATGGTTGTTGTGAAACCAACTCTTTTACGTATTTATTAGGCACTCTTTGTGCTTCTCTTTAGTGTCTAGGGGAGAGAGAGAGAGAGAAATATGCAGTTTGTATTTTGTTCTTGAGACAAAAATGAAGAGTCTAACTTGTGCATAATATTTGTTTGATGATGACTTCTCTATGGTAATAGCGTGCATAAGTGATTCTACAGTTGTCTGAGTACAGATTGCACTCAACATGGCTTCAGAGCTACTCCTAGCAGCCATTACTCGGCCTTTTTTGGTCTCTTCTTTTATCTTGTTGTTCTAGTTATATCTAGCCTAAGGTTTTGCCGGTAAAATTTCTTGTTGTTTGGATTTGAAGGGTTGCACCATCCATTATTAGAGAAACTCTGAAGATGGGTTTCCTAACCTTTTTATTCCAAATTCACACTACATTTGAAGCCAACATGTGGCATTCTTAGCTTCCTTTAGCTTGTCTATTGTTATTTTCGAGTAGCTCTCCATTATATACGCATTTACCGATTTTTCTTGGCATTACGACTGACTTTAGAAAGTCATTTTGTTTGTTTACATTTGTAAAATAGACTCATAGGTCTCCTATCAGTCGTCAGCCTCAAACTTGACTTTGGTGATCATCCAAAGATCCATGGAGTATATTAGCACCTGAGGCCTTGAAGGATTCAACAAGCTCAGTCTTTTGATGATTTGAAGTTGTGGACTTTGACTAGAAGGCCCATATGACTCTCTCTCTCCTTGTAGTCGATCGGAGTCTTCCTCAGCTTACCTTGGCTCAATCTCTCAGTTGTCTATGATTGGATCATCCATTAAGCATATCATAGGTATTTTAAGCAGTGGATAACTGGATGTTGGTTTAACCATCGTACAACCATGTTATTGGGAGGATGTTCTGTCAATTGGAACCTTTTGTGTTTTACATTATAGGCTTTGTCATTGGCTTATGCAAACTATGAAACATATTGACATTGGTTTATTTTGATGGAACCCACATCGATGTCTATACTGACTACATCGATTGTCAAGCTCCTATAGATCTATTTGATTTGTACAATTTTCATCAGATGACAGAGAAAAGTCCACAGAAATGCATTGATATGAGATTTATTGCATCAACTTTGGTATTCTCCACCAATTTTGTTGCCAATCAACATCTCTAAGTTTCATGCAGTTCTTGATGTTGTGGATATGTGCATTACTATTCACTCTACCCACTAGTTTATACCACTACTAGCCTGGTAACAATCTTCTATCTATCCTAGCCTACTCACAATGGCTATGGTGTTTGGTGTTGGCATATAACTAGGTTGAAAACATTGGACCTTTCGAATTGAATTGGCATTCATCTCAGCATTTTATATATTAAAGCGTTGGATATGTGCATGGTTATGTGTTGGATATGTTTTGAATGTCTCAGTGTTGCCACCTATGAGGCCACCAACATCGACATTCTATTCCCCATGGGTTGTCCAAATTTTCTCGTTGATGTTGGTTGTTACTCCTTGGCATTTGCAAACTATCTATCGAGTTACAAGTCTATCCACCACTTCTAAATTCACTACCATCCACTTCATAATTCTTTTTATGGCCTTCATATCCTCTCGATGGTAAAGGATTGGTTTTTTTGTCTTGCATGTCACGATCTCGGTATTAAGATCCTCTTGCACATCATTGACTCAACCATCAGAGTGTGTGTTTTTTTCTCATGCTTATCCTCCACGTGACCAACCTACCATTTTTTTCCTTCAAAATTTTCTATTCCAGTCAATATAATCTCCCACTATTGATCAACTACTTTGAAGACAAAGGTTGGTTCATTTTCTTATTTCAAAGGATAATGTTTGAAAGTTTGCATAGTGATTTGTGCACAACATTTATTGAAATGATTAATACCTAAGTTGGCTATACCACCTTTGTTGAAACTTTCTTAAACTAGTGGTTATATGCTCGAGTCTTACTACCTTTTATAAAACATTTTTTTATAAAGTGGGATTTCATAAATTTTTGAAGGTATTTTTAAAGTGGTGGCTACTTTATTAAAGCATGACCATTATAAAGTGGTGTTTTTGTATAGTGAGAGGATCTTATTTTTTAATAGAAGGGAGGTTATAATATTTTATAAGTGGTAGGGGAAGGGTCATTGTTTTTCAAACAAAGAGATGTACCCTTATTATAAATGACTATTTATTATCTTTATTTTGTTAACCTTATTAAAGGAATAAATTTTATTATAATTTTTGGCCATTTAATTGTTTTGGCATCCCTACACCTTCACTCTCACTTGTAGAAGATAGAGGGTGAGGCGCGGTCTAACAGGTGGTTAGACCCCCTCACAAAAACACTTCATTTATTTTTTGTGTGTGGTTTATACACGAATGCATTTTTGGTAGAGCCTGTATTACATTTCAATTTTCTCACTAAACTTGATTTGCTTATTAAACAAACAATAATAGGGTTAATGTTGTTTAATTAATATTTTAAAAAATTATTTCATTATGTTGATGTATGGACTAACATACAATAATTATTTTGTGTGACTCATTACTTGATTGGTTAGTTATATTGTTGACCAAATTTGATCCTGTAGATCAAATTAGGGCCCCTCTAGATAAAAACTTGGTATTTAGATGTTTTAGGGGGTCAAAAATTTGGTCATAAAGTGTATTATAGGTCATTTGATGAAATTTAATGTCACATTAGCCTTGGTCATTAGTCATATTAGTCAATATCTCATTTTGAGTCATTTGGGGGTCATAAATAGAACATTTCATGACTTGTACAACCTCTTTGGAAAATATGAAGGTGAAAAAAGGTTATGTCATGTTCCATGTGTCATATTATGTCTTAGGTAACTATTTATAATTGAAAGTGGTAGGTGCTTTAGAAAGAGCAGTTTTCTTGGGAAAAGAGAAGAATTTAACACTTGTACGGCCCATGGGGGAAGGTGACACATGGGATAAGGTGATGTAATTTATATTAATATTCCTCACTCTCATATAAATGATTTAAATGATTTGAAAGTTATAAAAAATTCCCAAAACCATTATAATCATCTCTTGCCCTTTTAGACATGTAAAAGTGATCAATAGGTTCATGCTTGGTATGGTCAGTAGAAGAGGTTCTAGGTAAAATTATTTTTGGAGGTGGTAGTACACTTATATATATACATTTACATAACAATATTTACAATATTGGTCAACCATGCTTTATGAACCATCCTTTACAAGATGACTGTATTTTTCTACCTGCTAATATATGCACCCTATAGGTTTTTCTCCATTTTGGACAAGTCCATATAAACCAATTACTGAGATTATTTCTAGATGATGTTATATTTCTTCTCAAATTATCTCCATGATTTTTTTCATGTTTCATGGTGTTTAGATGAGCAAGTTATCTCATGTTGTAGGAAGGTGCCACCATGTGCAGTCTCAATCAATTTTCCTTGTTTATAAAATGTTTGATTCTCAGAAGAGGTCTCATAGGAGTTTGATGTGATGTTTACCATGTATCAATTCTATATTTATCATCTTGCTTTCATTTTTAGTCTCATAACATCATTCTTGGATCAAGTTTTTAGTCTTATTATGCTCACAGTCAACTCTTTGCTTAATTTCACGTGTAGCCATGTTGAAGCACAAGTGTAGAACCTATTTATAATATACATGGAGGTGTTTTGTAAGTATCATGATGTTTAATACACTCTCATATCAGGGACATCAATTATAAACCTTCACTTTTCAATAAAAAGAGACTATGGCAGTCATACTCAGTCACTCACACATATGCCATTGATATGCACTTACAGGTGCCATGAAAGAAGAATGCCATGTTGAAATGAAGTTTTGACTTGTTACAAATCCTCAAAGTTTAAATTTATTTCATTTCAATAATTTGAGGTACATTATTGTTGAAATTTAAACTCATCTTCATTACCTAAGCACATAATTTGCCTGCTACAACTCAATCTTGATTTAGGAGTCTCCTTGCTGATGTTATACTAAAATGGAGAAATTGATAGTTTTACCAATATCTTAAAGTGAAAATAAGTGCATTTGAACACTTGGTGATGGTATATAAATGGTTCATAAACACAATTTTATTGTATACTATCCCAGTCTACTTCTCTACCTGTATTTGATAATAACTACCTATAGGTGGGCCTATCAGAGGTATATAGGTCCTTGTATGGAAGCTTGGAACATGAAAAAAAAATTCCTTGGGATATTGGTAAGTGGAATTTACCATAGCGAACCCACTTAAGAGGATAAGTTGGAAATTTGAAGTCGATAAACCTTCAAAACATGAGATGACAATGTTCAGACCCTTTGTCCCTAAAATAGAAAAATAGAGGCTGAAATCCATTTTATCATGATCTTTAACAATGGTTATCAATAGTTTAGGGGTAAATTAATGATCAAACTTTATAATCTCGATGAAGGAGAAGATCCTTGAAAAATAGGGAGTCAAGAGGATTATTTTAAGTCAAATTTTATAAGGTCCAAAGATGCCCCTCAACCATTGTTTCCAAGAAGTAAAATCTATAGGGTTTGAAGATATAGGTGACCTTGACATTTCAAAGAGAAAACAAGGCAAATTTCCATATTTAGAAGACCTTATGGAGTGAAAGGGATACCAATGATCATGGAGGCCATTAGGATAGGTTTATTAGTGAGGTTTCAAGGTTTGGTAAACACCTATAGGTGTCTCATCACATAAATGTTCACCTACAGCTGGTTGAGTAGGCAGACGGTGAGCTAAAAACACTATCTAGATGATGATCTAACCCAAGTAGGGTGAACATAGGTCCGAATAAGATTATAAATGAACATGGAAAGTTATCAAGAGGGTTGTCTCAATTTTTTAAGGCCTAATCCATACATATGCACCTATAGGTGCCCCTCCAACTCACAAAGACATAGTCAACAAACAGTGAGCAAAGGTTGATACTCTTGAAGTTGGCATTGCAGGTATATGAGGTGAATATATAATAAAAATGGTAAGATATAAAATAAAACCCAAATAAGGTCTTATATCATTTTCTTCAAGGTAAATCTATGCAGGACACCTACAGGATAGTGCCTTGAAGAGACACAATCAAGAAAGACACTTTGTTTTGAGAACTCAAGGTGTGTGCAGGGGTATAGTGAAAGTATAGATTGATGAATAGATTTATAATACACCCATAATGATTGGAGAATTTTTAATAGACACATATAATATGAAAATAATTCATAAAGGAAGGTCTCCAACCATACATACATAGTCTACATCAAAACATTGTGCACAGTCCCCTTTTGCACTATATGTCTTGGGTGTTGTAGAAGTTGGGGGGTATATTGACTTGGTAAAGGAATAAAAATTGGTATATATAACATTTATAAGTTTAATAATATTCTCAAACATTAATTTTTTTGAGAGAACAATGGAAGTACACATTGTTTTGTCTCAGGCAGAGGGTACTTCCCCCTATGCATAGACTGTTAGTTTTAGGGAATGGATACAAAAAGACTCTTCAATAGATGTTTTAAAATTTCAAGTAGGTGTATGAAGTTGTATAAAATACATAACAACATGAGAGACCAATATTTAAAGGGATAAACTAAATATGGTGGCCTAGACCCTTAAGCTTGCAGGTAGGCCTATTAGGCAAGGTTCTAAGCCAAAGCCAAATGGGGGGTAAGATTTATCTCTAACCTCAAGTAAGAACTGCAGTGGATTGAACCATGTTAATATGGATACATTAGGTGTGTTTCAATCATCTATATTTCAAGGGAAGCCATGATAAGCCATTTTGGGCTTTAATATAAATTAGGTCTATTAGGCATGGTTAGACCTAGAGCCCAAAGGAAAGGCCACTTTCACTTATGGATTTGGATATGAATTATAATCAATCTAGGGATGATTTTGGAATCATAACATAATTTTTAAATATTTTTTTAAATATAAAGTACAAAAAGTCCATTTTTGAGCCCAAAACTAACTCAGGGTTCCAATAAATAGAAGGAAAAGATCAATAAGGTAACTTTAAATGCCCACATATTCTTAGAGGATTTATACAGAGACTAAAGGATTTTGGGGGGGTTAATGGGATACCTCAACATCACAATAGTGGAATTTATTTTCAAATTCAATGTCATATCTTCATGAACAAACCTTAAGAGTAGAATGCACTTAAAACCCTCCTAAACCCTTGGTCTAGACTCAATGTGGAAAATGAAGGAGATAATACATCAAAATGGAATATTTTGCCTATAAAAATGATTTTCTGTTGTAAATGACTTAGTCAGGATACTCCCCATTAGAATGAGCTATATGAAACTATATGGATAGGGTACCAAATAGGGTACTTTTGACTATTTTGTGTGTTTTTTAGGTTCCAAGAGGAGTTTAAAGATGAAACAAGATTTATGAGAAGTATTAGGACTTGGGATAACCCATAATATAAATTTAATTATTTATATAAATTCTTAAGTATCTAAACAATATCTCTCATCTCAACCAGTCAAAACTAGCATAGTGACCAAGCTAGTGAGAAGTGTTAAAACTCCAAGTGGAAGTGATTTTAAGGTGTTATTGAGGATTATGAAGATATGGAGGGTATTTAAACATGTTATACACATCCTCCCATGGATTTTAATTGAAAAATTAATCCAATTTTGAATCCAATTGTGCAAGGTACATGAAAGAAGAGTTATTTGAACTGCAAATGGTGATAACTCATTTTAGGGATATTTCAGATGACCAAGACTACAAAAAATTCATGGAGAGGAATTTATAAAATCCTTCCCATAAATTCAAATCATCATACCTATCCCTAATTAGTTTTTTGACATTCAAACAAGTGTTGATGATGAAGGCAGTTTTCTAAGCCAACACAAGGAGTTTCATGCCACTTTTCATAAGTTTTATTCCTTTTATGACCACTTGTCTCTTCTAACCCTACATGGTTCATCACATATCCACTTATCATGCATAAGTAACTCATTTTATTAGATTTACATGTTTTCTTGTGACCCTTGGACTTCTCTCTTCTCTTCTCTCTCTTAAGTTCTATAAGAACTAGCCATTTTGGCCTTTGTAAATTATGTTGCACCTGACTATGGAAAAGCCCTACTCATTTTCATAGAATTTGATCAATAAGATTACTATTTTTCACCTCTTTCATGGCTATTCATAGTGTGTTTTACTTGTATGATTGATTTTTCTTAGTGATAACTCTTGTTTCCTTAGCATGTTGTTTCATTCTCTTACCTATTTACAATTGGAAAGCTTCTTCTTACATGGCATGTGAAGTGTTCTATGAAGTTTAAAGATTAAGTAAGTTAGTCTATTCAATAGTCCTATTCAATTACTATTGTCTAATCTTCCTAGCCTAAACATTCATCCATAACCTCATAATGTAATATTGATGTGAGAAGATGCAAATTGGAGAAGTGTATGTTTAGTTAGTCTCTTGGTTTCATGTGTAACATGCATCTACTTAGAAGTCATCAATAAATTTGGTGTATCACCTCCTTTAGGATAGTTTTCATTCAGTTTTATCTCTCACTTCCCCCCATACCCACCCCCCTCCCGCCCCAGCCCCCCGTCCCACCCACCCTGCCGCCCAAATTTTCGGTGTAGTAGTGATCCAAAGTGGTACATCAAGGGAGCTAGCCCTATCTAGAGATCCACCTCATTCATAGGCTACCCACAAGCCTAGAGGTGTTTTAATTATGCCACTTGGATGAGTAGAACTAAGACATCTTCTCAAAGGGTACACATCCAAGTGACAACATGTACATGAGTTTCATATGCATGTGTATTATGCTTACTCAGTATTATTATACTTTATTATCATTTGCATTGATTATCATGGTTACGAACTAACTACCATTTGTGCTTGTGAGGTGGATGCAAGAGAAATTCCACTTTTCAGATAGAATTGGAGGGAGAGTATCATCATGGAGGGTGTTGTAGATGAATACATTAGAGGTGTAGAGATTTGAAAAAGAACCCAACACACACCATGTAGTAAAATAAATGAATAATTACTTTAATTTCATTGAGTTTGATTAATTCATGCTTGGATGTGTCGATATGGTTTAGATGTTATTCAATATTAATTGTACTTGTTATTGTATATTATGATTATGATGTGTTATCATTATGGAATATTTTAGTTATATATGTTGTTTTGATAACTTTACTTTTGGTTGACTGCATAACCCATACATGCATGTACCTACAAGCATTCAAATAGAAAAGTATCATTAGAACACACACACACACACACACACATGGAAAATAAATTGCATTGTTGATCATATAAAATAATGTCATACCTAATTTGTGAACTATCATTTGGTTTAGTCTTTACTATTCAAACCCATGTAACTCGTGTGGATAGGGTTCAACTATGAGTTGGAAGGAAATAATGAGAATAATGTATGTGTGGTAGTCGATCTATGAGTTGTGGGAAGCATGACAAGAATTTTTGGTCTGATGGCAAGTCATTCTTTGAGAAATAATGGGAGAGAATAGGTTACCATGAAATTAGGGGTTTTCAAAATACATGTAGTTGACTGTGAAAACATAAAAGGAGAATGGAGTTTTTGGAAAAGAGATATTAGTTGAGGTCGACATAGGAGAATAAGAGTAAATAAAGGAACTTTGATTTGAAAACCAAAGAAGAAAAATTACTTTGAGGGAACTACGAGGTAGGGTTTTTTATTTGGATTTACTCTAAAATTTTGTATTCATGTTATACAATGAATATATGAAATGTGTATAGGGTTTATAAAATGGTTGTTTTAGAATTTGAAACCTAGGGTGAATCAAATATTTGACCCTATGGGAGGGTAAATTCCCCCTACATAATCTAATTCATGATTCAATTAAAATCTAACCTAAGTATGGAATATTAGAGATACTGTTAAAAAAAAAAACCCTTGAGAGTTTATTTACTTGACTAAGTTTCACTTAGCACATTTATGTATTAAAATAACTATATGTTATTGAAACGACTTTGAGACATTATTTTAATTGGGGTTCAAAATAGGGTTTTTTAATGGTCAATATTTAATTATGTTTACTTAAGTATCATTGTATATTAAAGCAACTATGTATCCTTTTCATTATATAGCTTGGGATATTATCTTAGGCTTGGGTTATGGGTACACAAACTGTGCTTTTGTTGAATATTAATTGGTTGTGTTCACTTTGTTTCAATGGATGTGTATGAATGTCTATGAGATGATTGTGTTAAAAAGATTATTTATTAACTATGTTTAATTGATTATTTGTGGATTGTGAGTCAATTTTGTAAAAATGACTATGAATTATTTTTTTATAAAGGACTATACGTCAATTTTGTATAATGTTGTATGGGATGGTTGAATGTTATTAATCAACTTAACTTAGTTTATGTATCGACTGTGTATACAAGTGTATAGATGATTGTGAATATATTCTTATGAATCGACTCTATAAAAAGGATTATGATTCAACTGTGTATATAGGGTTAGTGTAGACTATGTATAAATGACTATAAACTAGCTGTGTGTAAATGATCTTCATGTTGGACTGGCAATTAGTTTAGTTCATTATTTATCATATCACAGAGTTACAATTACTTTGTATTGGTTATATATACAAGTATTAAATTCATGCATTTAGTAAACATAATAAGACTGAGTCAATATTTATATCATTGGTAATTGTATATGATGATTGTCATGTTATTATTATTTACTCAAAGTTTGATATTAAGACTATATGTTGAGTAAACATAAACATTTATACAATGGATTCATTGAATATTACTATAGTCTACCTCATCTTGAACATATAACCATAGATGAATGTGAGGATATGGATAAACATTATCAGTTGAATTATTTTCCTTATCAATTATGTGTGATATGATTAGATGAATGATTGAATTATGTTTGATTGATTGTGTTGGATGTATAGTTCAAACTTAGTTTTAACATTTGCAAAATATTTGAATTTGAAATATTTTGGGGTCATAGATATTTAATTTGGAGGTTAAACATGTGTCAAATTATTTCAATAAGTCAATGTACCATATTTTACATAATAGTATTTAATAATTTATGTTTGTGTTTAATGCATTTAATTTAGGTTTTAAATTTTATGTGGTTTTAATATGATTTATAGTTAGTTTAAATATGAGTTAATATTTTTTAAGAAGGGAACTTGGAATATGAGAATAAACTCAAACATATATAAATATGCATATATGTAATTATGGATTATACATAAAGACGATATTATAGTCTTCATAAAAACACATATGTATGTATGTAGGACCATTTATATGTACATATCATGCCATTAGGAAATCATTGACTAAGGATTTAAAATGTATATAAATATAAGTGGACTTTAAATTATATATATATATATATATATATATACAAATAATTTGGTATGCAAATTGGGATTTATTTTCATTAATTTATAATATGTTGTTTCAATTATAAATTATGAGGAAAATGTTTCATTGTTGATTAGAACAAATAAATGTTGTATTTATTATTTGATAATTAGCTTTAGATTTATTGTGAAATTCCTAAATTGTATTATTTTTTATAATACTTGTGAACAAGGGATGTTTGCATGGAATTGGTAAATTCTTAAATATTATGAAGATTGTTATAAAACAATTAAATTTGTAATATAGTCTTAATATAAAATGGACTCTGGACTATATTGGAACTTATTAAGTTTTTATTATTTAACATGTAATTATTTCAATTTATTTCTTGTATTTAATTACTATGGTATTAATACTAAATCTATATTATAAATTTGTGTAAATATTGTATATGGATTATTTAGTAAATATGGTATTAATGACACTAAGGATTATTGTCATGATAAGGTTCTCATGCATATACTTAGAGTTATTAATACTTAGATTAAATAAAATTTGACTGAGTGTGTATGTGATTATGATTGATCTATTGGATCATTGAACTATATGAAAACTTTGTCCAAAGTAATGTTCAAAGTTAAATATTATCATTTCACCTATTTAATTATATGAATGTATACACAATGTCATATTAGAACAAAATTATTTATGATATGTTTCATGTAGTTAGAATCTTACAACACACGGGTTCTAGTTGACTTCTCAATACGTATATCATTATCATCTACTCATCCATGAAGGGAGGTCCATTACTTAATCAGGCAATTGTGTAGGGAATCTATGGTCCATTTTTGGTGTGGGAAATCATTTTGATGATCTTCTCCCTCTCTTCCAACAATCAGTTGATAGAGATTTTTACTCATGATTTGAATTTTTATACATATGATGAGTTTTGTGGATACTAATTAGTTCCTTGAAACATTATATTTATTTATATTCACTTTAATGTAAAAACATTGTATTATTATATAATGTCCAATAGTTTCTTGAGTTATTATTCAATAGATATACTTTATGTGATGGATGAAATTATAATTATATTAGATGTGTTAATTTGATCATTATCTAAATGTATTATAATTAGTTAAATATATAAGATGCATTTATTTAAAGATCAATTAACTTATATTAATTGAGAATAACTTGGTTAGATTATTAATGTAAAGTTTTAAAAAAATACCATTTTTTGAGTTAAATTGAGCCTACTATTGCTGCAAACTTTAAATATACCACTCTAGTTCCACCTGCATATATGCTTGCTTATTTTTAGAAGCATACCACTAATTTTAGCTCTTGCATACTTCAATTTATGGGCTTTGCTAAGCATTTATAGGTACTAGCTACCCCTATTCACCTTATTATGTGGATTGATCAGTATGTGATTGGATATTCTATAGGTGTTTCATCTTGACTGGGACATTTTGATGATAGATATCTTATTTTTTTATGTTCCCCTATTCATGATAATGTTGAGAACAATGAGTTTTGTTACATATTTCACTTAGGCTTGAGCAACTTGAGATTATAGTTTTCAAATGTGATCATCTTAACACACATCTTTCACCAGATGTGTTCATTTGGGATGGATTTTAGATCACTTTTGGTGGCATCAACATTATTTACAAGGATTTTATCATCACGATTCCTCCATTGTTTAGTTTTTTTATTTTCACACCACTCCCTTGTTTTAGAAGCAACTCTCTTATTCTTTATGGCATCTTCTACATATTGATAGCATTATGGGTTTATTGCATCATCTGGTATTTTTTATTTTGGGATTATTTTTGTAATTACACTAAGTTATAAAGTGTCATGGGAGGATTTTTTATTCAACCTTATCTACCCTCATGTATTTGTGTGCTTTATTATGGGCACTTTTTCACTCTTTTAGTTACTTAACTTTCCCATCACCACCAAGTCCATCTTCCATTGCACATTGTTTGCATTTCCTCACCCAAGCATGGAAATCTCTGAATATACTTAGATAATAGTACCCAACTCTCATTATCTTAATGGGTGTATTTATTTATGATAAATGACCTCAACCATTTCTATCATGGAACTCTTCAATCAATCTTTTTATTTGGCTTGGATCTATGCACTTAACAACATATCATTGATGTCCTTATTGAAAAGCACACCATCAACAAGGGGAAAATGAATGAAATGAAATCTAAAATATCTTATCCTTGATTCACTTAAGTTAGGAGGATAAAAACCATCTTGGAGATAACTTACCAAGTATTTAAAGTAACTTAAAGATAATGTATGATCTGCTATAACTTTTTCATCATTTAGCACTAAAATTGCCTCCTTATTCTTCTGCAAGTCTTGGACTAGGTTCTCACATAGTATCTTGCCTCTAATCATTTTAGTGTCATTTATTTCAAAATTAAAATCCATTACTCTTGTTATCCAACCTCCCCTCTTCTCATTTATGTCCTTTTTCAACAAGAAATCCTTAATACTTAGATGAGCAACCATTAGACATATCATGTTGTTAGATAACAAGTGTCTAAACTTCATATGAGATATTATTATTAAAATTATGTGCTTCTCTACATATGTGTAACTTGTCTCATATTCACCCAAGCCTTGACTAAAATAATCTATTGGATGCTCCAAAGCTTCTTGATTTTTTTGCATGAGTATACCTGAAATTGTGTCCACATTAGCATATGTATACAAGATGAAGTATTTTGAAAAATCAAGACTAATAAGGGTAGGAACACTAGATATTGCTTTTTTTATCTCTTAAAAACTCTTCATTCCATATTTATCTCAATTTAATCTTTGATAATTCTTAAGCATGGTTGTAAGTGGCTTTGCCAAAGTTGTAAAATTAGAAATATATCTCCTTATAAAATTGATCTTACCTAGAAAGCTTTGTAATACCTTCTTATGTGTAGGCAAAGAGAAAATAAGTGTGGATTCTATCCTCTCAATATCAATGCTTAAACCATGCTTGAAAACCACATGTATAATAATATTACCTTTAATAACTAAAAAGACACATTTCTTGGGGTTAAGAGATACCCCAAATTGTCTACATCTCTCAAACACTTCCTTGAGATGAACCATGTGTTCCCTTGCACTCTTTAAAAATACAGTAATGTCATCTAATTAAATAAGAAAAAACCTATTGATTAGACCTTGGAATTCCATATCCATGGCTCTTTGAAAGGTTTCTCTAGCATTAGACAACCAAATGGCATTTTCCTATAGTCAAAAGTCCCCCACTTGGTGGTGAAGGCTATCTTGAACAAATCTTCCTCCTTAACAAGAATTTTTTTATATCCACTATAACCATCTGATAATGAGAACCTATCTGAACTTGCTACCAATTACAATATTTTATACATGAATGGCAATGGGTAATGATCTTTGAGATAAGTCTTGTTTAAATCATGAAAATCTAAACAAAGTCTGATTTCACTATTTTCTTTCTTACTAGAACAAGGTTTTCCACCCAAGTAGAGTACTTGATTGGGAAAATGATGGCTGATTCAATAAGCTTATGAAGTTCAATTCTCATCAAAGGATCAATTTTTGGATTAATTGGTATTTGCCTTTGTCTAACTAGCTTTATTTTAGCCTCCATCTCAATGGTGTGTTGAGCTAAACTTAGATCAAATCCCTTTAATTCACTATACTACCATGCAAAGACATTAGCAAACTCCCTACATAAACCAATAAATGATTCTTTTTGAGATGGAGTACATAATTTACCCAGTTTGATACTATTTCCAAATTCTATCTCAATATTAGCATAGTGTTCTTCTTTGGTTGAAAGTTAGGACTTCTCTCTCCTCACCTCATCATCTCTACTGAATATGTTTTCAAGAGTGACCAATCCTTTGGGTAGTGTATTGGACTTATGTTTAATAATCTAATCTCCATACTGATGCAAGAGATTTAACTCATTTTTGGAAGAGAATTCATCTTCCTCTTAAAAGAAGCAAACAATCTAACTGCCATATTCAAAATCTTGCCAATTCTCATGATTATCAGGAATAGGACTTACAACAATCTTGATATGTGATTGTTTTTTCTCATTCCTCACATTAGATGTAATATTGAATTGAGCTTCTATGGTAACCAATCTATCTACATGTTTATTATTTTCTTTTAGTATTGATTGAATATAAAAAACATTAAAGTCTTCAAGGAGGTCACAAACTCTATATTTTTAAGATATTAGTGAGGCATTCTTGAATACATTGAGTCCTCTCACTTGATGAACCACAAGTTAACTATCATCAAAATCCTACAAAACATTGATTCCCATCTTCCTAGCCCACTATAAATCGTGGACTAGAGCATTGTATTCTAATACATTATTAGAAAAATAAAAATAAAATTTAATAAATAAAAAAAATCTTGGTAGGTGATATAAGCATCATTCCATGCCCAGTACCATGCTTGTTCCTTAACCCATCAAAGTAGAGTTTCCAAAGACCATATTTTGACTCATCTTCCTTCACCATGGATGGAATTTGAGCATATTTTTGATAAATGAAATCAACACCAAGTCCATCCTATTAAATAATTTTATATGGATCATTTTTATGTAATTTTTAGGCCCATTCATCAATAAAATTATTAATAACTCCTTCAAGAGGTGAGTTGGATTCTACTTCACTAGTTTATTCTACCTCATCTGAAATGACCTAGTTTATGTTCACCACACTTGGAATGTAAGGCTCCAATTGAAAGAATGAAATAGGATAAAAATTAATATTTAAATTGGTCCCATACCTTATTATTAACATCAAATAATTCCAATCAAATGATAATTAATCACCAATCTTTGATGTGAAATCTCTAGACAAACACATGGCTAAATATGGAGGCAAGTCCACCACTACATCTTGCTGAATAGTTATGTTCAGGAAAACATGAAATGTTAATTTAAGGTCATTGATCATAAAAATAGTATTTTTTGGTGAGATATTTAGCTTAAATCCCCCTTTAGTTTTTGTTTCATACACCAAAATAAGTTTGTTTATAAACTGCTTAGGCATAATGGTAGTACTAGCTCCACTATCTACCATACAATTATGGACTAAGGTATTTCTAACAATAAAATATAGATAAAATG
Organism: Torreya grandis; assembly: GCA_037957365.1. Taxonomy (NCBI): domain Eukaryota; kingdom Viridiplantae; phylum Streptophyta; class Pinopsida; order Cupressales; family Taxaceae; genus Torreya; species Torreya grandis. The sequence continues at coordinate 412,605 of JARHVA010000307.1, forward strand.
GAGGTTTTTTATTTTTTTACCTCATATTTACCCAATTATACCTCTTTATGTACTTTATTCACTTTTTATCTCATTGGCTAATCTGAATTTGCCAAAACTATGCTCTCTTTATCAGCTAGTTTTGGGGATAATTTAAGGCTTGAAGGCTCCTGAATTAGCATGTATTTTTTCCCTAGGATTTATAAGTAATCCCATATAATAATTATAATATTATAACTTTTTATACGATCTAAAATACTAAAAGTAATTATACTCACATTTGGTTGCACTCTTTGCACAACCAGTTGATCTTGTACTTGTGGTACTTGATGAGATTTTACAACCTCTATGTTCTAATTTTTATGTGATGTTAGGGTAGTAAACTAATTATTGAAACCTTTAGGAATAATATGAGGTATGATTTAAAATTTACCCATTTCCTTAGTCTCTTAAATTGCTCTAGTTACAACTGCAACCACAATATTTGAAGTACCAAAGTCACCAACTTGATTCAAGGCTACATGGTCATCAAGTTACCAATTCACAAAGATTAAATTCATTTATCATTGTCCATGATGCACCTTATCTTGTTGTGCCATACCCTCACTATGTTGACCTTCTTGAAGAGAATCCTCTCCCTGAGTTGTTTGAGGCATCACCATGGATTGGTTGATTAAGGCCTGGTTATGCATATCATTCAGATTAGATGGTTACCAACATAAATATAGAATAATATTATTTTAATTTGGCATAGGAACAATGGCTTTATCTAAAGAAAAATAATTAGGATCGATTTTTGGATAAGGCTTGGACTGTGTGATAGCTCCTTGAGCTTGATAAGAAGGTCTTTATTCTCTGAAGCCTTGATATGGAGGTCTAGTGTCTCTAAAAGGTTAATATGTAGGTTGATTTTGTGCTTGGTAAAGCCTATTATCTTGGTACTAGTGCCTTTTTAGTTAAACAATTTCATTCCCAAAAGATTTTAACATTCCATTGAGTTCTCCAATATCAGTTGATTGACTATGAAAGGCTAAAACATGTTCTTGGGGGGATATAATGGGAGCCATAAGAGGAGTTTGGTGGGATGGTAATGGTTGTTTTTCTAGGAAAAAATGCATAATAAGTCTAGGTGCCAATTTGCTAACCTATATCAAACTATTCTCTACTCTAATGGCCACTTTATATGTGTCTGTAAGTGTAGTTCCACCCATAGAATTAATCATGACACTAATGTCTAAATTTAGAGCCCTTAAATAATATAAAAATTCATACTCTAGAGATGGCCTAATCATAAGAGGTATCCTAGTCTAGGTATTTTAGAATATGAGGTTAAAGTTTGTCATAAACTCATGAGGAGCCCTCTTTATGGTGGTGAGTTGTTCAACAAGGGACAGGTGGTCAGATTTGTCTTAAAAATACCTATAAAAGGTTGCACTTAAGTCATCCTAGGAAGAAATAGAATTCATAGGAAGGTTTCTATACAACTACAATGTTTTTCCTTTGAAGGATGGAACAAGCAACCTAATAGCTACATTCTCCTAGACAACATTATAGACAGAGAAAAGGTTGGCTACATCTTTTGTGTGTTTAATAGTCATAGTTTGATCTTCCCCCAAGAAGATAAGAATGATCTTAAGATTTGAAGTTGGTATATCATCATATTGGGCAAGATTCAATGGGCTTCCTCTATTGAATGAAATAAACACCTGGTTCCTAGGCACATCAATTTAGATATTAGGAATTGAGTTATCTAGTATAATGGGTTGATTAGGAGATTAGAATAAATTTCTAAGATAGGGGTTTGTATTTATAATTTTTTTCCTTTTATATGAATTATAAGGCAACTCAACGAATTCAAAAGGAATACATTTGCTTGATAATCTTATGGTAACCTTTGGCATGAAATTTGTGTTAGCCTGCTACTAAAAATCCTACAAATTTAAGGATTCCTAGGGTTCAAATGATTATGAGTGCCTCTATTGCTGAAAATTCTTTTCTCCAGCTCTAAACTTTAGCTATGCCTAGGATTATAGGTCTCACTGGTCATGCCAAAAACTATTATCAATCAGGAGTGCCACCCTTGTGAGAATGTGTGTTGCTTCCCACTCCTACTAAAATAATGGAATCTCTCCTAAGTGTGGATGAATTTGGAAGAGAGAGAATCATCAGATAGAGGGATAGTTTCCTTAATTAACTCACCAAATCTAATCCTAATCCTACTAATTACTAATTTCTAACTATGAAAAGGGTGAAAGGGATATAATTTGTACTAGAATTGAAATGAAAACTTGGACTAAAGGTGATGCACCAATGTATATGATCACTTGTGCTTGTAATTGAAACTATTAAGAAGGGAATGATCTTGCACACATTCTACTCACATTATCTTCACTTCAAGTATATTACTTCTACAATAGTGTTTCATGCAAAGGACTTGATAAACTCACTCTTTGCATGGAAGGAATGAAAAGGTATTAAATTCACATACAAATTTAGACTAAGATTGATATTGACACTTAGTATGACTTCTATAAATTCAAATATATTATATGAAGGTAAAAAAACTAGACAATAACATAGGAAAACTAATTATTCATAATTATATATCAATGGTAATCACCATACACTTCACACAAAACCTGAAAATGGAGGAAAAGAGCTTCTTATTTCTTCAAGAGGTGAGTACAAAAATTTGACAAAATTTCAGCATAGCCAAATTAAAAGAGTAATAATACAATTTTGGATAAGAGAGTACAAATAGAAAATCATATGATGGAGAGACAAAGTAACCCCAAAATAGGGATGACTAGTTTTGTCATCAAATCCTTCAAGTTGCTACGTAGTGTTTCCTACAATATATCTTCTCACTTATGTCCTTAGAGTGGTGTATAAGTAGAGGATAAGCTTGAAAAGGCCTTCATAATTTATTGGTCAAACTTTACCACCTTAAATATGCCTATATCCTTGCTTGCACACCCTATATACTATCTCACATGTCTTTTTTTGAAGAATAAGTCACCTCCTTGAAAATAGGTCTTCAAGTCTTCATTACTCTTTCCATTGAAACCTTATACAATGTTTTATGAGGTTTATCCACCTTACTTAGTCTATTAGAGGACTCATTGATGCATCTTTGACCCTTTCAACTTGTTAGGCACAAGAAGGAAAGAAGGTCTTATTAGGAGTGTTAGAGACCTTTTCAACCTTTGAATCTTTCTTTCAATCAAACCTCTAACTTTTTATTTCTTGATTATGTGTAGGAGACAAGGATTAACATCAATAAATCCTTTTGAAGATATTTAATACATCAATTTGGTGATTTAACCACTTGACTCATTCTTAAGCAAAGCGGTGTTAGAGAGAGAAAACTAGGTTTTGATTTCAATTAGGAAAAATTACTCCATGGATGGCTTATCAACATCAATTTAGACCTAAAAAAGGCACTTAGATCCATAAAACCCTCCAAAGGAATTTGCTTGCTTTTCCACCCATTCGTTGTAGCCCTAAAAACTGGTAAATCTCCTTGTGCAAAAGAGTGTATAAAATTTAATAGAGATTTGAATAGATTTTTTATGACCCTCTATCCATTTACATCTCCATACCAGGTTTTAGGATCCAAATCCAAGTGAAAGTATCTCTTTTCTACCATTTCTCTCTCCAATTAGGCCTAGAAATAGAGATTTGGCCCAAATGGCCACCCACACATGTGAAACCTAAAAAAAGTGTTTGATTCACTTTACCTAGACTAAGAACATGATCTATGTCAAATTTCAATTTATGGGGCCTTAAGTAGATGGGCAAACCATGAAATGGTCATTGGTAAGCCTAAATGCTTATAAATGGTTAGGGGTAATTCGAGAGTTTTTCATGAAACTTTCAGGTTTTGTTTCTTAAACATGACTTGTTGATACCTATAGAACCTTTAAATAACTCATTACTTGATATTTAACTCTCTTATTTCACTCATAGGCCTTCACCATTGATTCTTGGCTTGCAAAATTGAGTTTTTCTCACCTTTTAACCTAGTGGCCAACATGCAGGGATGATATAACAAATTTAGACTTGTAGAATATTTTGGATGATTATGGAACCTCTATCAAGTCCCCATAATCCTCTATAAATGTTTTATAGACCACTCCATAACTTATATCCTCACAAACAAGCTTTAAACTACATATTTTTCCTTGTACTATATGATATTGCGCCTACATATGTGAAAAAACACCTTGAAGTGGAGCTCAAGGGAGTTATGAGTGTCATTATGATCATTTTGAGGTGAAATAATGGAATTTTAAGACATCAATAAACACATCTTCTCCATTGGGTCATTTCTAGGGTTTAAGAAGGGTTTAAAGAGGTTTATGTTCTTAGCAATGGTTCATAAAGGATCAAAAAATAAATGCCAATAATTTTCATTAGGGGGACCCCTATAACATCCCCTATGGGATTGAGTTCCCATTTAAAACTTCATGAAAGTTCTGATAAAAAATATAACACCCACTCAAGCTCTTTATCATGCTAAACATGGTTCTTTGTCTTCTTATTGATTGTTCATATGGTTGTAGGACCCAAAGACCGAACCAATGCCCTATGTTTGAAGTATGGGACCCCCTCCAACACCTCAAGTAACTATGTAGATCTTGAAATAAGTTTTAACCTCTGTAAACCTGCCTCTCAGACTAATGACTATGTATGAAAAGGCTGAGAAAGGCCATTTTGGGTCTTAAGACCTCAAAACACACTTTCATATCAAATAAAACTAAAAACATGTTTTATATGATCCTTGAAATGATTCATCATGATACTCGATATCACTGACCCTTCAAACAATTTTTAAGCCTTATTCTTCTCTACCCAAGGGTTTGTATGCAAAATGTATATATTGACCCTATAGGTCTAGTCATTGGGTTTCTCTCTTCATTAACTAGACCAAAATTTAATAAAGGTATTCATTAAGGTCATATACACTCCATTTCCACTGTTATACATCCAACTTTTAGTGAGAAACATGTCCTCTTTACTTTGCTTGTGAGTGGGCCTGTAGGTCTCTTAAAGACTGTGTTAGTTTAGGTTAAGCCCTGTCCCACTGAGCCTGACCTTCTTAGACACTTATAATTGAAATTTATTATATTCCTTACTCTTATATATCATTAAAAATTAACTCTCTAACACTCTCCTATCATCACAAGTGTAACCTCTATCCATCATTCTCACTCATAGAAAAAACTGCCTATAAGTGTGAACTAGATGTAGGTGTGTATTCACTATCTCCTTGGCTTATTCAGAGAAATTAGATAAAATAATACTTTGAATAGTTCTATAAAACTATCCAAGACTCATTATCACCTTGTGAAAAGAACTAAACTCCTCACTTCTCCCTCTTACACAATTTTTCCTTGTGTACTATACATAGGCTGATTGTAACTCATTTTGCTTAATTGTAACTCCACCTGGCCTATGAGTATTCTTTGAGAGGTTTATTGATTTATAAAATACTTTTTAACCTTATGTTTAACCTCAATAGTTTCCTATGAATGATTCCTTGTTCATCAAAGTTCAACTTCTCACCTTTATGCTTCATACTCATGTTATTGACCTTGGAAACACTTGAACTAGTTAAACTGACATGTAGGTGTTCTTTTGTAGTTCAAAACCTCTTAAATTGAGAAAGAGAACAAAATTAGTCTATTTAATAGGTATGCATATACATATTTCACCTCATGAAACCTTTTTTAAATGGTATACTTTAACTTCTTCCACTTATCTACTTATGTTCTTATGTGATCATATATAGGGCAACCTGATTGATTGTGACTGATGTAGGTTTCACAAGTCACTTTGATTTATCTTATAACTAACCTCTTTTTGGTCTTCAATGGAGAACATTATAATAATTCTCTATATTCTCTTTACATCACATCCATATCATGCAATTTTTTTCTCTTGGAGACAAGTTCATCTTGCATAATAGCCTGACTAATTGAGCAAAAAAGTCATGGTTGTAGATACACATATTGTACTTGACTATAGGTGTATAAAGTCACTCCACTTGCCTTGTGTTTCCAAGATTCCCAAATATCATTGATATAATTTATAACCTTTAATTGAAAACCACCTACCTCAATGATTCAACATGATATTTTCTTAAAAAATACATTAAAATGGATGACTGTTGTAGGTGCATATTCTGCCCTTTTAGGCCTCTATACGGACATATAAAAGATATATGCCATGGTTGGTAACATGAAAAACATGATGCCAAAGTTAATTATTAAATATAACTCACCTTACCAACTTGGATAAGTATTCAAGGAGCTGGATAAACATGGAAACCAAAACATGAACTTTACCTTTAAAACTACCAAGAAACCTTAATCTGTACTAAACTATGTTTTAAGGTCTTCTTTCATGCTTCATGGCTGTACCTTGATGACATTTAGATCATTATCATCCATTGAAGGGGATTAGATCAGATTTAAAACTCATATAACACCTTTATAATACATCCTTAAGAGCACACAGTCCTTTAGAATCCTCTCTTAGTTAGTACAACAATAATACACAGTCTTGACTATGTAATTCAAGCATATAAGGCTCCAAATGGATTTTTTGCTCCTATAAGTGTAAAGGCTATTATGATCATTGAGAAAAAACATCATTCCATCAAAATAAACTTATTCATGACTCCTCTCAGTTCTTTTCACTTGCCATGATGTTCTTCTAACCTACTCATTAGACTTACAAGTTCTCTTTTGAGCTTTAAGGGAGCATAGTATTAAGACCTCATATGGATTTTATTCATAATATAAATCAATACTTTCTCACTTTTTTTGAATCCTCCAAGATCATGCTGACCTTACTAAGATACTCTCATACATTATAAGTTCATTAGACCTGCAATTGCACCTTGTGAAAAGCCCCATCTCACTCAAGCTACCTCAAGAAAGACCCTCTTCAAGATGAAGGTACCTAAATTTTTTGGTTAAATTTAATAAGTGTATTATAATTTAAAAATTAATTTAAGAACCCATAAAGATAAATACACTTAGTTGATATATCAAACATGCTTGAAAATTGCTAACTTTAACAATCAAGATAGGCATCTGATTTCCTGTCAAAAGTATCTAATGAGTCCAACATGAAATAGGTCCTATTTGACCCTAAAATCATCCCACTTTAACCATTTTTATCCATTGAGTTTTGAAGTGAAGAAACAGAGATAAACATGGACCCTGTCTCGATGACTAGGACATAGTGACTCCCTTACACTCTTAGTAATTATTCGTAATGATGGGGGGATGAATCTGATAACCAATGACAATAACTTGAAGGCCATTAGGATCCATATAATTTTCCAATATATTTGGACCTAACTGTCTCTCTCCTTATCGTACTGAGTAAAAATCATTAGCCTTCCTAAAGTTGCCAAGGAAGTCGATAGGAGAGATAAGTTAGTTTTCTATATTTTGACACCTAAAAATCCTTCCAAACTATGGATTTGATCATGAAATGAACAAATAGGGTTATGAATATGTTTGGAAGTCAATTTTACCTTGAATAACTCTATAGACAACCTCAAAATAGGCCTTTTTGGCACTAAAAATGCCATAATCACTTGAGAGACTTGATGAAACTATTGAAAAAGGTATTCAGTGGAACTTTTCATGCCTTAAAGGTACACCATGGCCTTTTTTTGATATTATACTACCATTGTCATGCAAAACTTACTTTGAAAGCCATAAAGTGATCCAAAATACAACCAACTAGGTTATGAAGTTAGTCAAGCATATCACCAACCTGTTTGATCAATTGTAAAGCGTGACATGATCTTGACACAAGGCATGAGGCCTATTAAGATGCTCTAGACTCTTTTCATCATTTGAAACAACCTGAAACAAGTCAAAAGGTGGCTAGACAAGCACATGGCCATGATGATCAAAACCTTAAATTCATCAAATTTACCTTGAACTCTGCTAATCAAGGTTTCAGATGACCATTTTAAAGACATTACAAGAATAACATAATACCCAACAGAGAAAATAATATGTCAAGCAAAGTTTCAAGTTATAGGGGTGACAATTTGACCTGTGAGGTCAAAATTGTCTACAGTACCCATGGGAATTTCATTGCATACTAGGTATAAATGAGCTATCTCATTGCAATTAAATTTTCATATCTCGCATTTATTATTTTCTACTCACCCATGTTTGTGCAAAAAAGTGGATTTGTGAGTTTTGAGATTCATCATTTATAGCTCCAAAGATCTAGGTCAAAAATATCCTTTATATGTTCTACTTTGAAGTACATGTCTATGCCACCTAATTTGTGGCTAAGCACATACCTCAAAGTGGGTAAAAATTTAGTATATTACAATGGCTAGATGACCTTATTTTTGTGTCAGTTTATGTCTGTTTGTACATTTTCTATGTATAGTTAGTTTGATCTAGATCTAGCAATATTGATACTCTAGTCGATCTTTGAAGAACAAATCCACTTCTTTAACTCCCTCATATAACCTTCATTCTATATTTTTGATCTTTTGGTCCCCATGTCTTGACCATAGTGTATGGTCTAAAAAGCCTTTTTCTCTCCTCATTTAATTGTAGAGTTTATCCATCCATTTTTAAATTTTTTTTCCCTGATTCTAAAAGTTGGAAGTTAACATATATTCAAATATTGTGAAATTTGAATTCAAAGTCTCTTATAAATAAACAAGTATTGTGATCTTTATACATACAAGCACTATTGATTAGACATCTAGCATTGAAAATATTCTTGTTAGATGAGAAGCACATTTTGTTATTCCAAGGATCCTAGTGATTTCATTATTCTAGTACATGGGGTCTAAGTGTTAGAGGGCTACTTAGTGGAAACTAGCAACCTATACCCTAATGCAAGCCTTCAATCCTTTTTTCCTTTACTATAAGGTCATAGATTTAGCTATTGCAGATACACAAGAGTTACAAAACATAAATTAAGGGTAAGAAAGTGAAGAGTAGAACCATGTGAATGAACTCATACATTTATATTTAAATTGTTTCGAACGTTTTACTAAAATTAAAAGTTTATGCTAAACACATATCTAGAGTAAAGTTTACGACTTTGATAACATATTTGATTAAATCTAAATTTATAAATGATAATTGACATAACTCTAATTATCCAATTTTAAGTTCATATTTCTACAATAAATATTTTAAACATTCTACATCAAAATATACACTTTCAATCATTATTTATTTTATTAATTAAATAAATATTAATATAATACTTCATTAAATGTTATTCATTTATTTCCATTAAAATATACGTTTAATATATAATTTGTTTATGGCATAAAGACTACAATCGAGATCATATATGTTATTTGAAAGAAAGTCGTAGAAGTGAACGGTAACTAATATTGATGCCTTCCTTCCATGGTTTCTAAAATCATTTCAAAATCTCCCATACTTCCTAACCAAAGAAAGAGATGAGTTGGGGCCAAGACACACTCTTTTTCCATTGTTTGCTGCCGCCGCCTACCAAATTAAAAACCTTTCTTTCCGTGGTTGCTACACTCACAAAGAAGCGCCACGCTCTCATCTTCATCTACTTAGTCTTTCCGGATCGGATTATTTTCGTGAATTAACTTATTTCTTTGCTTTAGCACAATGAAAAGCTAGTTTTATCGAGTGGTTTAAAAAATTGAAAGATACTTTTTTTAAATTGAGTTTGTGGGTTTCATTTAGTATTAAATTTAATATCATTTTTTAAAATTATATAAGAATTACATTTTAGTAGATAGTATAATGTTTTACATATGTTATTATTTACGCTAATAAAATTATAATTTTTTTTATTAAAAATACGAGAAAACATGATGGATATTTTTAAATTTAATTAGTAATTACATTTTGTTGTTATTATACGAAGCATCTTTTTGACTGGGAATTACATCTTCTTGTTATTATATGAAGCGTCCTTCTTCCTAACACTATAAGTGGTATTATATATGGTGGCACTAAAAACATCATTTTTTGAGTTATTACTTGCAAACTCCTTGAATTAGTTATTCATTTTATTTTTACTAATAGAGGCTATCAAAACTTGGTAATGTTTAGAGTAGAGTACACATAAACCACTCACAATAAAAGCCATTTGGACAAATTAGGATGCAATTAATCAATAAACAATACTTGTTAGGACTTATTTTTCTAGGGGAAACAAAAGAAACTTAGCAAGTTGGATAAAATAATCTATAATTAAATGAATAATACAACGAGATACTTAAAAAAAAATCATGAGTAAAGTGATAGAGTGATGGAAAAAATAGGGAAAAGAGTAATAAAAAAATGTAGAAGGCATATAGAAACATTCGATACAATAAGAATTTTTTTGAACAATATTTGATAGTTAAAGGTTTTGACATAATGTGCACAAGTCGACATTACAAAGTGGATGACTCATAAAAAATTTAGTGGATGATAATATCTAATAGGTGATTGACCACTTAGCCTACCTTGCCCTGCATGGTAAATGACACCTTATGATGGCGAGAGTGTTGGATAAAGAGAAACATGAGATGGATGATAAATAATACTTTATGTCAAATATAGTTATAATTGGCCCATGAAAAATACTAGTGGAATGTACAGGGTTGAGTTGTTGGAATAAGTAACTAATCTAGAGAGAGAGTTCAAGAAGGTCAAATAGGAAATCAAGTTACAAGAGACAATTGAAAAACTCCAACCAATGTGAGAAGCAAGCCAAGAAAAATGGAGTCATTGCTTAAATTAAAACTTTCATTGTGTAGATAGAGTTGACCACAAGAATTAGAATCAAATTTAAAGGGTCAAAAGAAGAAGTTTATGAAGCATATAGATAAACTTTATTTGAAAAGTATGCGGTGATGTTAGAGTTATTGGAATTACATAAAAAGTTACATCAACGTGGAGCTTCAACATCATCATCCTCGACTATAAACTTTATGAATCTTCTATACACTAACCATGACTTTGACATTGAAGGCTTCTAAAGGACAAAATTCAAGAAACTTTAAAGTAGATTATATGTCATCATATAGATCCTCGCCTAATAATCGTTAAAGATGACAAGGTATCTTAAATGGGGGATATTGTGGTTAGGTGAAAAACTATTTGTAATATGAGTAAAAAAATAATTAAAAAGCATCTTTTATGAGAATGTATCATTTATACATTGACTAATTTTACATTCGGATGGGAGGTGGTTGTTGATCTATAACCATCATGTCCTCTTCATTAGTCTAGAATATTTCCTTGCATTACATATCATCTTTTTTATGATCATGGAGAGCACATTATTAAATGTTATCATTGTACATTAAGATGTGCAATGTGGAATGGATTCATCTCACAGAAAGGTATAAATTTGTAAAGTTTAATATTTCTAATATATGGTATGACAACATTATGGATTAATAATAAACTTTGTCTATATTATAATTTTTATGTGATGTGTGTTATATTGTAATGTGTGTAATATATGAGATATGATGTTAATATGATTGGTAACTTATATTAAAGTAACCATTTTGATAAATATCGTAAGAATTATTAGAGATAATTGAATATTTAATATTGTTATATTTAAATCCTATTTCAAATACCTTATGGCAATACATAAATGTAATTTTATATTTATAAATTCAACTTTTACTTGTAAATATATTGTAATTATTATAAAATAATCGTAATTGCATATAAATGATATATTAACTTATTACTCTAAATGTTTGTTCTAAACACATCGCACTTCTAAATTTTTAGATACGATTTTTTCTTCCCCATTTTAACTTTACCTTATCGTAAAATGATCAATATAAATACCACTAATAAAAACTTAATAAATAAATCAAATAACATGGCCAACATAAATTTAACAAAGGTTGAAAACTAGTATAAGCTCAAACCGTACACCAACTTTTCTCAACCCCCTAATCAAAAGAGTAAGAAGACATGAGAATTCCGTGATGGCCCATTAGCTTTAGCAAAAAGAGTGAAGGGATAGGTTAAAACTGACTTTATTAGATATAGAATTAAAACGACAAAATATGGTAGCTGAAAGCCTTTGTCAACTAGGTTGAAATATCAGTATTGCAAAGTCAAATACTTTCCACTCTCGTCTCATATGGAGCAAATCATGTTTGTTGAAAGGATGTTTCACTTTCACCTTCTCAAATTGCAAAGTTAAAGTGTTTTCCCACTTTGGAATAAAATGCAACAAGGGAAGAAACATAATGGAAGAATGATATATATCGACAAGACAAGATTGACAATTGACTAGTGAATTTGGCCTTGCAAAACAAGCTATGTTGGCCATTTACGATGAGTTTTTTTTTTTTTTAATATTCTTTTTTGTACCTTTCCTTCATACTCTTGCATCAATGAATTTATGTGGGGCCACTCCGCTCTATCCATCTTCTCTTTTAAGTAATCTCAATATCTTATCTCTAACCACTCCAATGCATATATGGATTAAGATATAATTAATTGTTTTAAATTAATATATTGATGAGCACTAGGCTTGTGCTCAGCGTATATTGGTTATGTGGAATTTTAATGTTGGGTAAAGAAAGAAAATTGAGAATTTTCATTTTGATAAATAAAAGTGGGTATGTTCTTTTTTTTTTAAGGAAAAGATTGCGTATGGGTTATAAAAAAGAGTTGAAAGTTTCTCCACAAAAAATTAGGGTTTATGTTTGTTAAATGATAATAATTTATAAATATTATTTTTTTAAAATTTCTTTCTAATTTATAAAATAATAATATCTCTTTCATTTTCTTAAAATTCTAAAAGTTTAATTGTAATTTCTGATTGTCATGAAATTATAGTCATGCAAATTGTGCTTAATTTTTGTAAAAGAATATATATTAAGAAAATTTAAAAGCCTTCTTTTCATAGAACCATTATTTCAAAAGATATCATAACAAAACCGTATATTTAGTTGGTTAGTGATATTAGTATTTTTTATGTCCTTAAAATATAATAAATATTAAATTTTAATAGTAAAATTAACTTGAAATGTATGGAATCTATCACCAAATTACATAATCAATCAAGGAGGCAACATCAACACATATTACATTGATAACTTCATAGAGCATTGTTCCTTATTTTATATAAAGAAGATTCATTTTCAATTAAAAAGAGTACTCTTCATGTATCTTGGTCTTGATGATACATGCTTATTATAGTTTTTTTTTTAGATATTTAAAAATGCCCCCAAGGCAATTATTAGTCATAACAATTGTATGATTTTAGTAATGTTTGTGTATTTATTGATTATTAGAATGTTTTATCGATTTTTAATGGTTTTTTCTTGTCTCTCAGCCCCCTTCAGTGATTATCTCCCCTCTCTAAAATTTCTCTTGATTGGACCCCTTTATTTGTAGTGTATGTATGTTATTGGGCCTTTTTTAATGTATGTACGTTCTTGACACTATTTTGAGAGGTCCCTTTTATTTTAAGTGTCTTTGTCCCTTATTTCCACCTTTTCTTTATTTTTGACCATTGAAGTTCGGTTTAGGTGCCAATAAAGTCTTAATTTGAAATCAATTTGTTTAGAATCACCTAAGCATTGTAGTTCATTTAAGCAATTGAAAAGAAAATATAAATAATTCATGTGAATCTATTGAGAAGTTATTAAAAATTTAAAGCAGATAAAACATTTATTGAAGAACTAATGTTATATTAGAAATATTGCATTATAGTAGTTTGTTGTTTAAATTATTGTAATTATTGAAGTGTTGTTTTTTTATGTTTTTTCTATTGAAGGGTTTGATAAATATTAAGATGGTTTAGTTCTACCATTGCTTAGTTTATCGCATGCCTTAAAACATTTTTTTTCCTTAAGAGTTTTAGGTATTATTATCTAATTAGAACAAAAAAATGATTTTTTGTTTTATAAGTGATCAAAGTGAAAGCATGAAAATTTGAGCAAGAGTTTTGAAGATCAAAACCAAAGTAACGTCATCCTCAAAAAAAAGAAAAAGAAAAAAATAGGACTATAATTTAATCTAGAACATTTTTACAATTCAAATATTATCATAAAAATACAAAATACTTCAAACAAAATTTTATATCTAATACACATTTTTTTAACTAACTTTATTTGACATTTAAATATATATTTTTATAATCAAACATTGATAACTTATTAATTCTTATATCAAAATTTATATTTAAATTTCATATATATATATATATATACTTTAAAATTAATTTATTTAATTAAAACTATATTAAAAATATTTTTTACTCCAGTTTAATATTTATCCATTTATTTGTATGCATATATTTAATCTTGATCAACGTATAGGAGTATTTGTATTGTATTGCAATTTAATATGCATCCATTTATCCATATGACTCCGACTATTGATATTTTTAATATATATTCCGTTGTGATCGCATGTCCATACCAAACATATTGTCATTCACACTTCGAATCACGCTTTTGCATCACCTTACTTAATGTTGTACCATACTTTTTACTCATCCTCCACTTTCCAACCCGTCCATTAAATCCAAGCTTGAAATCGCCTTTTTAATAAGTATTTTAAGCAAAATATATCCTTTCACTTTTTTAAGGTTTGGGAATATGTCAAATAGATATACATATTAGGTTGTAATTGGGTTCCTTATACATGGATAAGAATTTAAAGTACCAAAATTCTTAGGGTATATATTTAGATTTTTTTTTAAAGATGTTGGGAAATGGTTCTTAGATCAAAGCTTCTTAAAAGATTTTTGTTTTTAGAATATTTAGATTTTTTTTTAAAGATGTTGGGAAATGGTTTCTAGATCAAAGCTTCTTAAAAGATTTTTGTTTCTGGAATTGGTTAGTCAAAAGTATAAAGAAATTATAGAAATGGAGTGAATGAAAGATTAGATCAATGAAAAGAGTTTTGTTTTGGGAATATTTGTAAATTCTCAGCACTCTTCTTCTTTTAATAGATTTTTGGAATAGAGTTTGTGATGCAATCAAGAAGAAGTTCGATGAAAGAGTTGCTATCTACATTAAAGATAGAGACTCAGGTACAATTTAAAAGATATTATTCTTCGATAACCCAAACCACGAAGAGAGTATAATTATTACCAACTTAAATGAATTCCTCCATGGAGTTTATGTTTGTAGAACAAGAAAGGAATATGAGTTAGTATGAGAGGATTCCTTTGATAGCAATTACAATGTTAAATCTAGTTACACTATTGATTTAGAGGAGACCCTTGATGGCTTTCCATGGAATAAGTTATGGAATAAAAATCTAATCCCGAAGATATTTTTTTCTATTGACTAGTTGTGCATAATAAAATCCTTACCATTGACAATCTTATGAAAAGAGGACTCCCTATCCCCAACATATTTTGTGTGAAAACAATGTTAAATCTACTATCCATATGTTTTGAGGAGTCAATCTTACCAGATTTGAGGTTGATTGGGTTCAACCTTAGACAATTTTGGAAATGTGGTGCCAATATATTGTTACT
Organism: Torreya grandis; assembly: GCA_037957365.1. Lineage (NCBI taxonomy): Eukaryota > Viridiplantae > Streptophyta > Pinopsida > Cupressales > Taxaceae > Torreya > Torreya grandis. Next base: position 428,097 of record JARHVA010000307.1, read on the forward strand.
TTTAAGAGTCAAAGCCTCAAAAGCTTATGGCATATGACTTTACCACATGTCTTTTGGGGTCGATGGAAGAAAATAAATTAGATAATTTTTAAAGATAAGAAGAATAGTAGCAAACATGTAGCTTCAAAAATTGTTAATCTTTTATAAGAAAATTATGCTTGTATCAAAGGCAAAAATTAGAATAAATTGAAGGATGAAGAGATAAAGATTGTAGTCAATTAGAATCTATATAATGAAGGTAGAAGTGACTATGAATCTAAAAAGGAGGCTAGGAGTTTAACTAAATGGATTTTACCCTCTCTAAGGCATGGGTCAAACTCAACTTTGATGGGGCTCCTAAGGGAAATCTAGGAAAAGCTGGATGATGAGGTGTTATTAGAGATGGAAAAGGGTCTCTGATTGCCGCCTATGTTGGGAATCTTGGAATTTAATATAATCATATAGCGAAAGCTACAACAACTCTTTGGGGGGTTTAGGTGGCAAAAGAGATCGAATCCACTCATTTAATCATTGAAAGAGACTCTTTGAACATCATTAATTGCCTTAATAAGAAACATGTTCCCAAATGGTCTATTAGAAACTTTATGGAGGATGTTATTGATATTATCCATTCCTTCTAAGAACAAGGATAATCCATACTTACAAAGAAGGTAACAAGGTTGCAGACTAGTTTAAAAATAAGGGTGGTTTAATGCAAAACTTTACCAAGTGGAATAATGTACAAGAACTTCTGATGGAGGTGTGTCAACAAATTGAATTGGAAGCATATTGCTCTTAGGGACTTTATGTTTGAACCTTTTAAATGTAGTTTAAATTTAATTCTTTCCAATTTTAGAAGGATCATTGTATGACACATTGTGTTAATACTTATGATTAACATAAGGCATGCCACGTTTTATAATCATTTCTCCCTTTTTAGGAATGATTTTGACAACATGCAGGAGGATCATGTTACTCATGAAAAATCCTAACCTAGTCCCAAGGAATTATTTACTTTTAATGACCTTGAAGGCATCATTTTTTTCATCATTTATTGGGTCTATCTGATCAGTCATTGTAAATTCTAAAAGAGAAACTGTGTTTGGCTTGTGAGGGACAAGCGTGATCAATTGGTGGGTTCTCCTATGTATCTTGGAAAATATTGCATCATGGGTGGTGATTGATGTTGAGTTAAACCCAATAATGCCGGACCTATTAAAAATAATATTGAAATTTGGATCATTCTAAAAGATGGGGGCCTCATGATATATATAAACAACATTCAAGGTTATGACCCACACATTTTGGTGGAGTTTGCAAGAGCTTGGAAAGATCATTTTATGGACATGAGGGGAGTGTCAATTCTTGTCAATGAGTAAATTATAGCACATGTAACTAGTCTGAACATTCAGGGGAGGAAATTATACAAGTTTAGAAAGAATGAAAAGGAGGAAGTGGAACAATTTCTTGAGGAGGATGAGAAGCTAATTGATTTCCAGGGTGGATATCTAAAAGACTCCCTTCCTTCTCCCTAGCAAGAGGTGGCACATCAAATTATAATGTATATTACAATGGAGGGTCCTTATAAGGTGGTCTTCTCTTATCATTTTTCCTTGTTGAATCATTTTTGCCATAAAATTACTATAAGATTTCCATTTTATTTGATGTTGACTCTAGAGAATTCGATCATTGAAATGCAATAGGGGTAAGATAATTTCCCCATACACTAAATTTTTAGTTGTTAGGAAATGATTAGTCCTCACATTAATTTGTCTGAATAATTATGAAAATAATAATTCAATGTTAGATATATTTGGGTAGAATATATTATTTAGTTGTGATATTTCTATGAGTTATAACAGTATTATGATTATAGGTTTGTGAGTAAGAATAGGGTGTGAGGAGATATTACGGGAGAGATTTGTGGTGATATGGTTCACCATGTTTATAAGAAAAACATTCCTATATAATTGTAACACCCAAATGAATATGTAATATAATAGATAATATATTTTATAGTGTGAGAATATAATATGGTTTTGAATTAATTTTTGTGTTCAACTTCATGTTTTATATGTTTTCTTTATGAAGATTGAACCAGACTCATTATTTGGTATCATAGCAGTGTGTGATCCTTTACATTACAGGGTTTTAACTTTTGAAGGGGGCAACTTCATTGATTAGTCTAGGTCACCCCTCTGCATGATCAAAGAATTTTATTTGAGTATTTCTCTTTCAATTTTTAGTCATTGTTATTATTCAATTTTATTATCTTTAGTAGTAAAAATAAGAAGAGTCTTGTTGTAGTGGTGATGGAGTAGGAGGAGGAATAAAATCAAAAGTGAAAGCATACCTATCACTAGCAGGAGGAATAAAAAGTGCATAAGAAGAGTATAAGTCTTGTGTAGCTAGTGCTATTGTGGACTTTCCATTCAAAACTACTTTTGTATCAGGTCATTATTTATGACTTTCTGCATACTAATCTAGTCAATGCATGTGCTCCTCACCAAAACCCTGGTAAGGGAGACCTCTCCTAGTTCGAAGGCAAGCTCAACTCTTTGAAGGCTGATGTTTCATCAATGTTCAACATTCAATCAATGGAAAGGAGAATGTTATAGATTTAATTTTAATTTGATTTGCATTTATGACATGTGTCAGTGCTTTATTCTCTAATCAGATCATGTAATGCATCAAGCACATAAAATAAAAATTCATTTAAAGTTTGTAAACCAAAACAATGCCAAATTTTGGATCGGTAGTTACAAGTTTTAAAGCATCAAGACATTTTCAGATCAACCAATCAAATCTATGCATAAATTAAGTATGCATACATTGTTTGATTTAATTAGCTCATGGATAGTCCTATCAAGAAATTATATTATTCAAACTTGGTCTACGCCCTACAAACTTAATGATGCCTTCACCAAATATGCAGACCTCAAGATTATGTGACGTCATATTTGTGGAGTTACGTGGATCCATCTTCTATCATTGCTAATCAGAAATACCATATTCTAGATAGGATGCATTGTAATTTCATTGTGGCTCATTCTAAAGAGATTCCAGTGCAGTCTAAAACTAATCTATGTAAGATAGACTCGATGTGTATATTTTATTCAATCAAGATCGTCTATGGTGTGCCTCAAATCCCATCAATTACTTTCCAGTATTTAGCTCATTTGGCGGTATTTGTTTTTTTATTTTTCTTTATAAAATTTAGTTTTTTTAATCTATAATTCTTTAGTGGTTATTGTTTATAAGTCTCATAAAATCTTTACATTTTTGAGGTAATAGTCAATTTATAATATGCATTGAGTTAAGTCTTTTAATATTAGTAATATTGTTTTGTAAATAGTTAAAGTTCAATAGTCTTAATATTGTGTGAGTATTATAAAAGTAGTCAAGTGCATAAGTCATTTTTAAAAAGATATATCAAAAGTGTCATTTTTAAACAATTGGTATTTTAATGTTTTATATGTTGTCATTATTTATTGTTAGTGTCAGTTGAATTAGTTTGATAAAATTGTATAATGAGTCACTTGGTGGCTATAGTAAGTTATTATAGTGGTTTTATATTTAAAAGTATCAAAAGTTTAGCCATTAGGTTTTTAATTGTTCAAATCTTTATGGTCTTATATTGTCAAAACAAAATGAGTCGACTGTTAAAACTAAGAGTCATTTTTATGTCAATACAATTTGTCAAAGTCAAATATCTCATTTTATGTATGGACACATTATCACTTGTACATGATGTCCAAACTATGGGGGGGATTTCTCCTCAACAAATTCATGCATATGAGCTTCATCAACATATTTGTTGAGTAAACAACTTTACTTATTGGAGGTTGAAGGATACTGGAGGCTTTCTATGGCTCTCATTAGCCACTAATGAAGGGGCGCTTCTACTATAGTGGTGCATATATATATATATATATATATATATATATATATATATATATATATATATAATTTTCAATACTTGTTTGTGTGTGTGACAAATAAGAGGTGTTTTTCCTATTTTTCCACATATTGTACTACATAAAAAAGATGTTTAGGAGATACAGGAGTGAAAGTTAAACATATGGTTCCTTCTCATGGTTCCCACACTATTTTGGTTGATGCATTTCCTTTAGTGAATTGTTGATGGTAGATGTACCTATTTGAAGTTCCCACACTAAATCGATTGATGTGTTATCAACAGTGAATTGTTGATAAGAAGTTGATGTGTTCCTTCTTTACTTTCATTAAGTCCTATGAAACACAATTTTTTTAGTAGAGGTTCCTAAAGCATCAGAAGATGTTAAGGATGAGGATAGTTGTGATATAATTCATGTGCGTAGAATAGTGTAGTGTATTCATACAGGAGTTTGGATAAAAAAACATAACAAGCATTAATAATCATGTGTTGTTTAGGAATTAAGAAAAATCATAATTTCATAAATAGAAATAAAGCATTTGGATTAATTAGATAGAAAGTAACCAAACATTATACATGGGAATGCATGCAAGAAACATAATAAGAAATCACATAGGTAACCATAACCAGATGAATCTCTATTGATCTCTTCAAAAGTGGAACCCTTTTCTTCTTATAAACATAGGTATTTATAGATGTCCCAATCTATGATTGTTCATCTTCTTCTCATACTTGGTGCCAAAAGTGGAGTCTATTCATATTCTAGCCTATTATAAGTCATGAATATAGGACAAAAGAGACTATACAATGACAAAATGAGTACATAACACATGAATATCAAATAGATATCCTATGCAGATTTATAATCTAAATTCTTCTACCAACATTTTCTTAGACTTAAAAGGTTATCTCATCCCGAGACAACATCACAAAATCCTTTAAGAATGCACAAGTGACTAGATACTGAAGAAGCGTTAGGAATAAAATAGAAATTAATGTGGGATAATTTCATATAATCATAATAACAAAAGGTATGAACAAAGATACATAAAGAACATAAATTAAAATTCACAAAAAAAAGATAGGATTTAATGTGGTTCACCCAATGTGGGCTACATCCACCAAGAAAAACTTGCTCATATCTTATTACAAGCCAACAAGAATACAATCCACTCGTAGATTAGTCTTCTCATAATTGTAATGCACACATATTATTTGGAGCTACACTTAACAAACTCTCTCGAATTCACACTTGAATTCACACACTCTGTTCACCTTCTCAAACTTAGTTCTTCCTATATTTTACCTAATATATATCCATATATATATAATTACACCAATAGATAACCGACATAGTATTTTTATAAAATAATGGGTACCAAAACCATAGGCCAAGTCAACCCATAATGGTTCCTCATTAATCATGGGTGATGTCACCAAACATATACAAGTATAGATAAACCATATATTTATACTCCTGAAAAAGGGGGGATCTTGAATTTATTGGGGGACTATTGACCTCGAACCCCATTTTTACATTAATAGTGTACAATACATTTTAATGTACAATATTTGAAATACATTGTAATATGGAAATAGGCTCCACAAGATAACAATCTCTCACTTGGAGACTGATTTCCTTTGAGCAAGATTCTCAACCCTTAACTATCATCTGTGAAGGCCAACCAAATCTGAACATAAAAATTATTTGATTACATTGTAAGCTTCACTTTCTCTATTTTGTTGTGGATTTCTTAGAACTATCCTTTGTCTGCAAATTCATTCCTAGAATAGTAATAAAAAAATTCATTGTTGCAATATTCCCCACCATTATCTGACCTGAGACATTTTAACTTGAGACCTGTTTCATTCTCAACCAAGGCTTTCCATCTTTTAAATGTATCAAACACATCAGATTTTCTCCTAATGCCATACACCCAAACTTTCCTAGTTGCATCATAAATAAAAGTGACATAATCATATGAGCCACCAATAAAAGATACATGAGCCAACTCCCATACATTTGAATGAACCAATGCCAACTTATTCTCCTTCCTCATAGGTCTAACCTTGAGAAACTTTACCCTTTTCTATTTTTTGTAGATAGTCTTCACATAAATCTAAATCAAATCCTTTCAATCCAGGCAACCTATCCTTCAAAATTTTCATGCCCTTTTGGCTCATGTGATCGATCCTATAGTGCCACAAAGTTGTATCTACATCTACAGTAATTAAATCACAATAGTCAACACTAATTGATAAATACAAGGTACTGACTTTCTTACCTCTTGCTACCACAAGAGCACCCTTGGTAGCCTTCCAATAATATACTATTAAATTCAGCATACAACCTTCACTACCTAGTTGCCCCATGGATACCAAATTCCATCTCAACTTGGGCACATGCCTGACATCTTTTAGTAGCCAAGTGTTCCCATTATACATCTTGACCCGAACACATCTTTTTACTACTATGCTTCAAGGTTTATCATCACCAAGATAAACATGTCCAAAATCCCCTTGAACATAATCAATAAAATAATACCTATGTGGTGTAGCATGAAAAAAAGCCCTTGAATCTAAAACTAAGACTCAACAATATTGTCAATGGAAAGAATTAATGCATCCTAACAAACATCAACTGTTGACACATTCACCACCTTGGTGTCTACCTGATTGTTATTCTTGTTCTAAAGAGCCCAACAATCCTTCTTCACATGCCCAGTCTTTCCATAGTGTCATCATGCCATCCTGCTCTTTGATTTTGACCTTTCATGACCATTTGACTTTCCATCCTTTCCTTTTCCTCTATAATTTTATCTCCCTATACTCTCCACCACCAAAGCATCACCTAAAGTAGAATCTCCCTAGAGATTTTCCATCACATTTCTTTGCTAAGGATTACTCTTATGACATCCTTAAAGTTTAACTTGGCATTGTTAGAGACTGAGTTGCTCACAACCATTACTAGGTTGTTCTAACTCTCTAGTAAGGAACACAAAATAAGCAGAGCCCTGAATTCATCATAAAATTCAAATTTTATAGATTTCAACATACTCACATCTGTATGAAATTAATTCAAATAATCAACAACTGAACCATTTTCAAACATGTTCATATTAAATAACTTTTTCATTAATATTATTTTATTATAAGTAGAGGGTTTGTCATATAACTTCCCTAATGCATTCATGAGATCTACCATGGTATTCTCCTATGATATATTAAATGTGATTAAAGATGTAAGGCATAACCGGATGGCCCCAAGTGCTTTCCTATCAAGCAATTCCTAATCATCATCTTTCATACTCGTTGGTTGCTTTACTTTTCTTTCCAAAAGAGCATGGAGGTTCTTTTTATAGAGGTAATCCTCCATCTACATCTTCCATAGACCAAAGTTCTGCCTATTAAAATTTAAAACCTTTGATTTACTATCATCAACCATAGCTCCCACTTAAACTAATAACCCTTCTTGTAATTCAACACTTCATCAAATACAACCTGAAGCTCTAATACCACTTGTTAGGAATAAATTATAAATTAATGAGGAAAAATTTCATAGAATCATAATAACAAAAGGTATGAACATAGATACATAAAGAACATAAATTAATATTCATAATAAGAAGATAGGATTTAATGTGGTTCACCCAGTGTGGGCTACATCCACCAAGAAACACTTGCTCAGATCTTATTACAAGCCAACAAGAATATAATCCACTCTCAAATAAATCTTATCACAATTACAATGCACAAATATTGTTTGAATATGTGCTCAATAAACTCTCTCAAATTCAAACTTGAATTCGCACACTCTGTTCACCTTCTCAAACTCAGTTCGTCCTATATTCTACCTACAACATGTCCATATATATATAATTACATCAATAAGTAACTAACATAGTTGTTTTACAAAATAGTGGGTACCAAAACCATGGGCCAAGTCAACCCATAATAGTTCCCCATTAATCATGGGTGATGTCACCACACATATACAAGTATAGATAAACCACATATCTATACTCCTAGAAAAAAGGGGATCCTAATTTTTTTTTCAAGGGCTACCACCCCCAAACATCCCATTTTTACATTAAAAGTGTATAGTACATTTTAATGTATAATATTTGAATACATTGTAATGTGGAAATAGGATCCAAAACATAACAAGAAGTGGTTAGAATAGTAAGATTTGTAGTAATAGCTCAAGGTATTATTTCTAATTTTCACCTCTAATGCAATACTTAGCTACCCTTTCAGGTTTTAAACTAAATAATATACCAAAATACTACCCTTTATAGGTTTTTAATATGATGGTGTAACCATGTGGCTGCCTTTTATGGGGTTTCAACCATCCTAGCTCCATTTTTCTTACTAAGTCATCCGCAATACAAAATTTTCAAAATCAGTATGTTACATAGTACTTAACTTGATGGTGGTGGCAAAAATGAAGATGATGATTTATTATAAGAATGCAGCCTTGCATAAAATGATGATCTATTAGAGTTCTAAAGGTGGATTATATGTAGGTGTGTTGATAATTTGAGCAACTATGTTAGAAAGAGGGGTCAAATCCATCTTGTAGAAATGCCAGTCCAACATCACTTCTTAGATCAATCATAATAAGGTACACAATAGAGCATGGTAGCTAATGATCTACTTAAGATATACATCATCAGTTATGCTCAAGGATGCCTTGGTGTTTTCAACCCTTGTTTGAATCTTTCCAGTCAGCTGCTCCATCTTGTCAGCATGTTGTTGAGCTTGGAGGTTAATGAAAGAACTACACAAAAACTAACTCTACCAATTCAGAGGGTCATTATGCACATTATCCCTAGCATTGAGTGACTTCTAGAGTGCATCATCCTTCTCCTCCCTAATATTAGTGTGGATGGCCATGGTTACTTTAGTGGTGGGGCCTTTATGAAGTTTATGCTGGAACTAGCTAAATAGGTATCCAGTTGATACTTCAAGTCTAGAAAGCTACATGAAACCTATTATGATTGAAGTGTGGTAGCATCAAGCATTATTTGATACTCCTCTAGTAGCATTATGAGTATCAAAACCTTAGTCTTAACATCTTTACCCAATGTTCTGACTGCACAAATTTTTTGTGCTACGTGCCAGTCCTTGGTTAACTCAGAGATAAGTGTCCTAAGTATATGTTGATCAGACAAGACTTGTTTCTTGATTGCTCGAGTGTCCAAATTGGGAAAAGTTTCCTAAATAATCTTGGCATATTCATGTAGGTGAGCCTTCAAATATATGTTCTCATCCTTAGATTGATCCATTTATTATTACAAAGAGGCAACCTTCTACACAATGGATTCATGAAATGCTGTAATGCACTCTAACTATTTCTTTAGTGGTAGTTTAGATACATCCAATGAAGCTTCCTACTAAAGGGGGAATGTTACCAATGTTCCTACAATCATTAAAATTTTGGGTCATGGCATGGTCATAAGTGGAAGAGAGAAGGTTGTGTGTCAAATACCCATAGTTGGAACGTCCCTTGACCAGACTCCTAAAAGAAATTTTGATTATTACACACCTGTTGTAGTTATAGATGGTTCTTCTTCTTACTTTGGTTTCTCTAATACAACTTGTTATTGCTCAAGCACTTGTTTTTACTATTCCATTGTCTCTTTTATAGACTTCATGTGCTATACAACATCTTTGTCTTATTTTCTCTTAGATTCTTTTGCTACCTTCTTATTGAGCTCATCCTGCTATTTTTTTTTCTCCTATTCCTCTTCTTATAGCTTCTATGCATGCTCTTATTCATTTTATATTTCTTAATCATAGTAGCCTTAGCTTATTCTACCTTATCTTGTGCATGTGCCACTAGGTTATCCTACACCTTAGATGCACTTACTCATTGTTCCTGTACTTAGGCCTACTATTTATGCAGGGCTTCATCTTTTTCTTCTTTCTTCTTCTTTTTAGCTTCTTTAGATTACTCTCGTGCATGAGTGACATCATCCAAAGCCTTCTTTGCTTGTGTTGCTATGTCCTATTATTACTTATGTTCTTTGGCCTTTGATTTGGCACCAAGTGCAATCTATTTATTTTTCTAATATTCCTCTATTTTATTATGATGTGCCTCTTGTGCTTTCTTGGATGCATCGGTACTTCTTGTGCCTTCTTGGACACCTTGAAATCCTTTTATTGGTTAGCTTCTATGTTTTGGTATTTTTGTGTGGCCTCAACTTCTTTATCTTGACGACTTGCTTATTGAGCTTGTTGTTGTTGGTCCTGGTCCTTATGGCATTTATTTTCCTCTTTTTTGACTCACCATTTTACTATGCAAGTTAATTATTCCCATGAAGACTATTTTTTTTCATCTATATATTATTCTGGTGTTAGCTCTTCAACCTTCAAGGCTTGTTATGAAGGTGAAAAATCACTTGATTGGATTATGGAGCTAGAGACATGTGCTTTCTTTCACCCCAAAGTAACCAACCTAAATTTGGGTGTTGGTAAATTTAAAGATAGATAAACATACACTTTTTATTCCATGTCTATCCTACCAAAGGTACATTCGTCAAGGGTAGGCAAAACCCTAGCCTCTCATTGAGTTCTAGGTCTATGCACCATAGAATCTTGTGGACTTTCCAATAGTGGTGCAAAGACATCAATGGTTGCAAAGGTGGTATAATATTGCTAATGAAATAATTCAACCCTTCATTACATTTGCTTAGCTTCTTCACATATACTATCGACCACTATGGATGTAAGGTATGGTGGTAGTTCCACTTATAGACTTGAAGGAACATTTTTTTGTACTTAGACTGTGCAAACTACCTTCTAAAAGAATAACTCCTTCTCATCCTCCCTATCATAGAAATATATTGACATATCTATGACCATTACCTAGTAAACCTCCTATTAATCCATGCCCATCTGAGGTAGGTTTCAAGAGCTTACGATCTAGGGCACCTTAAGGCCATCTATCTAGGTTGCAATGCTCCTTATCTTATGCTTAAGTGGAGGAGATGATGTTTGTTGCTTGCTGGATAGCTTGTGTTTTCCTTTCTACTATCGTGAAGTTGTGGTTTTTATTTATTTTTGTATTGTTGGGATTGTTGTGCTAGGTGGTAAGGCTTAGAGTGGTGTTGCACGCCTAGATGCATAAGCTTTTTACTTGAAAACTTTGGCCTGTGCCATGTCCATGGTAACAAAGAATGGTAGAGGTCTAAATGATGACCTCAACATCTCATGAATGTGGATAACACACCTTTTTAGAGTAAGGTTAAAATAACATGTTATCCCAAATATTACATGATGTCTAATGACACTTGAGGATGTGTGGTGATCAACTCCAAACACTCCTCCCACCATGTTTTGAATTTACCCTCATGGGCTAGGGTGATATGCTTAGGTATCCATATTAGGTTGAGGAATTATTGTGCTAGACAATAGTTGGTGTTGGGGTACACCTCACCTTTAGGGGACTTTCGTTAGGTGAAACATAGTAGAAATATGGGAAACTAGTACTGAAAGGTCTACTTAGAAGTCATGCAACACTTGTTGATGTTTGTGAGCAACTCTTGAATAAAGTATTTAAGCCAATTGAATTGCTCATTGTGGTGGATCATGTGATGTGAAATTTCCACCATTCCTTTTGGGATTTGTTTTACAGACTTGGTACTCTACCATAATATTCATGTGATACATTCAAATAGGATGTGCACTAGTTTGTATTACATTTCTTCAATTGGGATTCCTTTAAATCTCTGAACATATAAATCTCTAACCTCCTAAAGGATATGAGGTGTTCTTATCTTGTATGGAGCTAGTGAATCCCCTTATGTAGGCATGCCCAAAGATCGAGCCATTGCTTATGTGTTGGTGATTATCATGGTGTTGGGGCTAATGTAAATGTTACCATCATTATAATGGTTGAGTAAAATTTACACAATTTACCCCAAGCTAGTGAAAGTGGGCATGCAAAGTAGGCACTTAACATCTGTGTTGTGGAATTGATGTGGGACTAGAAGAGCCAATGGTTTTCCAACATCAATGGGATTTAGTCAAAAGAGTTTCTACTCTACCACTCGAAGGTAATCAAATGGCTCAAGATTAGTGAATTTTGTTTGCCTAAGTGCAAGGTCGATGCCTATTGCCTCTTTTTGGGCATCTATCAAACTCATAATAAGTTGTGAATGATCCATGCTCTCTGAGTAATGAAATTACAAACTTTTTGCTTTTTACATAGTAGAAATTAGCTCAAATCTTGAAACTTTAGTGCGTGAGAATATTTTCAAGAATGAAATGCAAACTTGGTTTACAACCTTATCCCTTTATAGATTTCACGTCTATTGGTTTTCATGTAAATTCCACATTAAGCTATCCATTTGATATCAATGTGAATGTTGATGTGGAAAATCTTATCTGATTTGGCATTTAAGGTATTTAATCATTGGCATATGCATTGAGATATGTTATTACGTTATTTATTATCGGTGCTAGAGTATGAATGGATAATGTTGATCGACCACTAATTTGGTGAAGATTAGATCAATCAAACCTCAGATTTAGTATTAACTACTTGGGGATGCCCACTATATGGTGAAGATATTTATTGATGTGACTTGATCATATATTTACTAGACTTAATTACTTTCTTTCACTCCTACTGACATCATCAATGGTGTACTTGAATTCTTCTATGCATGGTTGGTGCACACTATTCTTATTATCTTGGTTCCCAAAAGCTACTGAAGAGATCACAGACACACACACACACACACACACACACACACACACACACACACACACACACACACACACACACACACACACACACACACACACACACACCAAAAATATATAGAAATGGAATCCTAATCTACTCGGTGCTACTCATCACCCACTCCTTTAGCAAAAAGAGATCAATTAATATTATTGGTAGTAAGGATTAAACCTACAACCATTCAGCCTCCTTGGAAAAATAATTCCTTGAAGATCTCTCAAAATAATGGTTCCTTGCTGTGATATTTCATGTATAACATTAGGATATTTTCACCTAATCTTTAATTTACCCAAAAATACTCTGAAATGACTATGATATAATAAAAATGGTTGATCTTTATGAAATTCCTTATGGCTCAGATTCTTATCATGCCATGTTTTCTGGCTCTGCTTATGAACTTCTTGCATCCAATATGTTCTACGTCGATACTCATCCATCCTATTCAATTCTAGAAGCCTGTTGGTGAGAGACCCATGATCCCCTAATCTCATGACCATTGAAATGTGAAGACTAGGTACCAAGTATTCCATCAACATTACTACTTTAAGCTCATAGACCAAATATAATAGAGTAAAACATGTAGCCCCCTTATAGTGTGTGCGATATGCCCAAAGAATCATAGGAAGGTGATCTTCCCAATCATCTCTCTTGACATCTTAGATCCTTGTCAACATCTTGCCCAACACATTATTAGAATCCTTAACTTGATTGTTAGCTTATGGATGATATGCAATACTTTTATGATGAGGAATCATGAATTATTCAGTAAGAGATTTGATGGTATTATTAGGAAGTGTGTCCCTCAATCACTAACGAGCTTTATGGGGCATCCAAATCTTATGGTGTTGTTCTCATAAATAAACTTTGTTACATCCTTCATGCCACGACTAGGTTTTATAGCAGCTTTGACCCATTTGATAAAGTAATATGTCATAGTGATCATATACCTTGCTTTGTTGTATTTACTTAGGGGATTCATAGGCCCTACAAAATAGATCCCCACTTCTCAAAAGGTTGTTCAAGTAACAAAGGTTTCAAAGGAATTTCATCCTTCTAGAGTGCTTTACCCATGCATTGACTATGTTGTAGTGTTGTGCTACTCGATGTGCATCTTAAAAAAGGTTCAACCACCATAAACCACTCTATAATAATTTCTTTGTAGTAGCTTCGCCATCAAAATGACCTCCTACTATTCCTTAGTGTGCCTCCTATAATATATGTGGTATTTCATGTTCCAAAACTACCCTATATAGTACTTCATCCTTTCCCAAATGATAGAAAAGCCCATTTATAATCGTATATGGTAAATCTTTGGTGACATATTGCTTCTTGTCTCTTTTTTAGTAGTGCATTTGGAATACTCTTTATTTTAGGAAATTAGCAATTACCTCAATTTTTTTGGGGATCGTAGAAATATGAAAGAGATGGGCATCAAGAGAATCTTCCTATAGTTATTTTGGTTCTTCACCATTTGGGATGCAACTAAGATGATTCGGTCCAAAATTTTCTCTACCTCATTTGATGTTGATGCAAATTTGGAATTCTTAATAGAGTATCAACCACCTTAAAATGCGTTCTCCAAGCATGGACTTATTAACTAGGTAGTGTAGAGCTTGATGATCCATGAAAAATTCAAATGGTGTCATAAGAAGATAATGTCACAATTTTTATAGTACAAACACTATAAATAGTTCTTCTCTTTCAGTTATTGTGTAATTATTTTCTATGTCATACAACTTTTAGCTTGTAAAATGTATGGGATGGTCCAATCCACCATCTCTTGGCTACATAAGTACAACATCAAATACAATACCATAAACATCAATGTGAACATGAAAGGGCTTACTCCAATATGGAAAGATGAGAATAGGCATAGTGACTAGCCTCTATTTTAAATCTAAGAATTTTGTTTGACACTCAAAAGTCCAGACAAACTTCACACATTTGTATAGTAAATATTCCAATGGAGACAAAATGGTTGCATATCCATTGATAAACTTCCAATAGTACCCTGTATGTCTAAGAAAGGATTGCACTTCCATGGAGCTGACTGGTGGAGGCATACTTAGAATGACTATAATTTTGGCTTGATTTACCAAAATCCATTCACTTCACACTACATGATGTAGCAGGACACCAAAAGGTTTAAAAATTAATCATTTTTTTAAATCTAGGGCAATGAGTAGAGCTAGACAATGTTCTAACAAGAGGTGTATCTTGGAAAAATGTTATTTAAACAAGGAAAATACTGATCAATCATCAATATACACTTTTAGGAAGTCATGAATAAGATCTTTAAACATAGTCACTACTGCTCTATAAAAACTACATGTGCATTCTTGAGGCCAAAAGGCATTGCCTTGTATGCAAATGATCACCATTCCATGGCAAAAGTCATTTTAACTCTAAATTATTTTTTGATAGTTATTTGATGATAGCCACTAAAACCATCCATGAAAGAATAGACTTTATGACCTGTGACATATTCCAAAACTTCATATGTGAAGGGAAACAAAAGTAGATCATTCACACATGCATCATTTAAAATTAAATAATTAACACATACTCTGATCTCTCTTATTTTATTATGTGACACTAACATTGGACTAGTCCAATCTACCTTTTCTAGTGGATAAATTATACTTGCATCTTATATTTTATCTAGTTTATCCTTCACTTTCAACTTCATGTTTGGATTCAATTTATATGGTCATTTCTTTATGGGTCATGCACACTCCTTGAATTTGATATACATTTTTCCTAGGGATGGGTCGACACCTATGACCTCTAAAAATTTAGTGGGAAACACATCTTGATAATCATGAAGAAGTTACATAGCTTCTAAAACTTTAGATTCGATCTAATAGTCACCTATATTTGCCAATTTAGGAATTTCCTCATGTTTGATGTTTTCCATGTGCTTTTAATAAGATGATGATAAATTTGATGTTTTTACTTATTAATAAATTATTTTAGCATTCATTTCCCTTCCTTCTTTTGAATTTATATGTTGTGCAACTTGTCTTCTTCAGTGGGTTCTATGATTGGGTCCTTTACTAGTTTTACTAGCCTTTCAGGTGCAAACAAATCAATATCACCATCAGTATCTGAATCTTCAATTTCATCTTATTCATCTTTTATTCAGTGGCATGGATGCATAAGAGATTGTTCTTCCAACTTGGCATATTTATATATTTATAGTGTTGTATTTAGATCATAGGCTACGTTATTCTATGCAATAGATTTCATCATGGTGATTAGATCTTCTATGCACACATGTCATAGAAAATGTTTGATTTTTAGTAGTGGATTATGAACAAAAGGATTCTCATCTTCAAAGACTAAAGTCTATATGAAATTTTTCTGCACTTGTGCCCAATGCTTTATCTCCCTCCTACATTCTTGATCCATATACTATGTTGATGATAAAGGGCAAATGTGTAATGAAAGATATGAACCCAGTAATTTGGTGCCACACGTTCTTCAATCCATACCTCACACATTTTTTGATATGGATTTCTAGTCACTTACCTTCTTGAAAGAAATACCAATTGCTTTTGATGACCTATGGTAGTTGAAATCTGCTAATCATAAGTTTGCACGCATTATCCCAATCGAGTTGATCATTTCTATGAATTGCCCACCACGTCACTATAACTCCCTTTAAAGCATAATTCAAGGCACTTAACTATTGACTAATGGTAGGTACATGAAATTATAGGTTCATAATGAATTAATTTATATCCTTGGTCACATAATATGAAGGAATTTATCTCTCATAGGTGAAGACCTTTGTCATAGGTCAAAGTTCATGATCACCACGAGCCCAATTGAGTAGATGTGTATTTGAGTTTCCAATGATAGACAAAGATATTTCCCAAGGCAAAGTTCCTTCTTTGGTTAACTCTATATAATCCTAAATATGATCATCTAATTGATAGAGAAAATTAACTTCTGAGTAAAGGATTTAGTAGAGATGGATGTAGAATCCTCTATGATAAACTAAGGTTCCAATGGATGAGTAACTACTGATTTGGGCTTCTATTATTTAGATGTTTTCAACTGTTGAGTGAGTAAATATTATACCTATGGTTTAGTATGATCATATAATAAATTTCACTTGGTTGTGCATAGATCTTTCAAGTTCTTTTTAGAGTTTACCTTCATCCAACTAGTTTATTGTACAACATAAGGAGTGTTTGGTTTATCCAAAATGATGTAGGTTTTGTGCACCTTATTCAAAGGAATGACGATAATATTATCTCCTTGATGTGAATCTAGTTGATTTTTCATAGTATTTATAGTCATGTAACCATCATATGCTCATTTATTGCCAATCAACATAGGGTAACGAGTTTTTACTGTCTTCATATCGATGACTTCAAGGTCACCTCATAGGCCCAGTTCTACAACTTTGATCTCAACATCTTGTAATCTACCAATGAGATCAACTCTTCCATAGTTTTTAAAACTTAGAGTCACTGGGCTGTAAATTAGAATTAACCATCTAATCACCTCCCATGTAGATTTGGGGATCATGTTGACATGCTACCAAAGTTAAAGATAGCATTTGGAATTTCACATCCTAAAACTTTGATGTCAATTTGTGAATCTACATCCCATGGCTTCTTTGTTTTGACATACCAAACAAGTTTTTATCTTTTATTTCCCTCACTGCATACACTCTAGAAAATTATGTATCAAGTTTGTGATATTCTGAGATATGTCTTCATTGCAAAATATATTTAACAGCTTTAGTAAATCTATCAATGTAGTAACAACTCCATCATATCGTATGATTTACACAATCTGACCATACATTTAGGCATCTATTTATGTATCATCTCCTTTAGTATTATCTTGGTGTTGAATATTTTTCAACATCTATGCAAATTCATACATGAGCCCATTTTCTACATCTAGGTTTGGGTATTTATCCTATTTTGCTTTCTAGATTCCCTAATCTTGAGGCATTTTAATAGGAGGCAATCCCCTCTCTACATGTTGGTGTATTGTAACAATGTTCATAAATACATCCTCTTTAGGATTTTAATTCACTATGTTAACATTCTTGATGACCTATTCCTTTCTTTACTTTTCTAAGATAGGATAGTCATTTGTCTCATGCTATTCATATACCCTACAATATGCATAATAAGATTATCTTTGGTGATTTAAAGGGCAGTTGAATTACACATGATTATACTCTCCACACAAGTAACATGACAAAGGAGGAAATTAATAATTATTTCCTATACCACCTTGGTAACCTCCCTTGTATCCACTCCTACATCCTCTTCTATTTGACTGATAACCTCTTCTATAACCTCCCTATTGATGTATTGTATTCCAGTGCTAATGTTAATGGGTATTATCCCCAATTCCAAATTATTTTTGCATAATTGGTGGGTCCAACTGGTTTATTGCTATTGCATCATTCCCAGATTTTAAGGTGATGTATATTGATATTATGGTGATGGTGGTGTCCAACTTAATGAAAGAGGGGTTCATCTGGCCAGACCTTGAGGATGGTATTGAGGATATCTAGGAATCCATTGTGGACCTGCTTGGTTTGCACAACCCTTATCAACCTCTGGGCCTAGAATCATCTACTTTTCTAAAGACACTTGATGCACAGTAATGATGAATACATTATTTGTAATATCTTCTTTCAGCTCCTCCAAAGCCCTACAATTTTTTTCATCATGATTGTGCAGCTTACAAAAATTACAATATAAACTCTATGGGATTTTGACATGCTATTTCAAGAGATGACATTGTGTTGTTGCATGCCCTATTATTCTATAAATTTCTCAGAAATCTATCTTGATCTTAGGATAATTTTTCCTATGATGTCCTTCTTTTCCGTACTCTATGCACCATAGATTTAGCTTAGATTTATCTACTTCATGGTATTGTTTCATTATTTTTATAAAAACTTGCAATGTATTTTCAATCTTAGAACCCATTATGGGAGCTTCCCCATAGTCTTTAATTTCATTTACTCATAGAGTAATAGCTCTAGCATCTACCTTAGTATCATATTGAGTATGTACTATAGCAAATTTAATTCTAGAATTCAATCCTTTGACAAACCATGCAAATTTATATTTATTTTCTAAGGAAAATTCCACTTGATGCATAACATCAAAAAAATTGTGATCATATTATAGACCAATTCTCCTGACTTCTACCTAATCTCCTTTAGGTCTTGAATAGTTTGACTTACACATTTCTTTATCTTAAATTATGCAATAAGCCATTCCTTAACCTACTATAGACTTTCCTACATAATTTTTATATGGTACATAAACTTAAGTTCTCTTCCATTCATGGCCCTTATTAATTCAAACTTCTTTATAGCCTCATCAGTAATACCCTTATCTTTCCATCTCATCTCACATGTTAGTAAGTGTTGTTCAAGATCTGTAGACACATCATATGTCACTAGGTTTAGAAATGCTCCTAAAAAACCCATTTTATAAAATGGTATCAAGGGGATATACTATATAGATATTATAGTGGGAGGTTACATTCTATGTGATCCTACTTGCATACTATTATACACTCTATTGTTTATGTTTCCTACTTTTCTCTACTTGGTTTCAACAAAAGCTATAGCCTTCAAAGGCTTAAAAATTGAGGATATTTAAATTTCATTACCCCAACAATGCACTTGTTCTAAAAATGGACCTTTCCAACTATTATCTCCCTGGTTGTCTATTTGAAAATTTCTATTAGAATATAGGAAATTGGGCTGCAGGGACATGTGCTCTTCTAGTGAATGATTCTTTCCTATGACTTCTTCTAAGCTTGAACTTGCAATTACTCTAAAACTTTGTTTTAATTTTTTTCATAATACTTCATGTCTTTTTTTTGATAATACCCATTTTTATAGGTGTGCACTACTTATATCATCTAGTTGATCTACTTTTAAAGTATTATTGCCCTATTCTTCAAACATCTCTTCTTCCTCTCATTTTTCATCACTTCTTTCTTTCTAATGGCATTCATATTCTTATTCCATTTAATATTTCTTCATACTTTATTCTTCATCTCTTTCTTCTCATTCATCACATCTTCCTACTCATTCTTCATATATTTTACTGCTATTCTTAAGTCTACTTGCAGCTACCTAGGTATTCTTTTATCTACTTCATCTATTCTATTATCACAAGTAATGTTCTAAATTCAGACTTTTATTCTAAATCTTCTTCCCTCATGTCTCCATTTTGGATTCATATTCAAGCCTTATCTACTCATTTAATCATCATTCATTATCATGTTGCACACACCCCCCTATGCTTGAAGCAACTATTCCATATTGGCTGGAATAGGTACCCTAGCCTTGTCCACAACCAACATAGTCATAAGGATAAATATTCAATTCAAAAATTTCCCTCAAATTCCTCTAATGAATAAGCCCTTTATAGCTTTGAAAGATATATATCCCTGTACTGTAAACTTAGTTATATATCCATCAACTATAGTAATAACCTAATGGTCTATTACTCTTGTCTAGTTAGTTTTTAATCTTTGTAACTGGTCTATCTTTTCTTCAGTATAAATTATAGTTTATTATATTATTGGGTTAAATAAATAATATTACAACCATGCTAACTCGTTAGCCATCAATTTAGTGAACTCACACCAAAAAATTTCATATATCTCTCCATAAGTATGTTCTCAAATGATTTCTTGTATGGTAAGACCAATCCATTTTGATTCTTCTTTTGAAAAATTACATATTATTTGGTCTAGCCACATCTCAATATCTCTTATCCTTGGTAACCATCTTAGCATAATTCCCTCCAAAAAGGAGTTCCATTCTCACCCCACCATTATTAGCAGAGGTTCCTGAAGAATTAGAACATGTTATGGATGAAGATAGCTATGATATACTTCATGTGTGTAGAATAATGTATTGTATTCATATAGGAGTTTGTATAAAAAAAACATAATAAAAATTAATAATCTTGTGTTGTTTAGGAATTAAGAACAACCATTGTTTCATAAACAAAAATAAAGAATTTGGATTAATTAGAAAGAAATTAACCAAACATTATACATGGGAATGCATGTAAGGAATATAATAAGAAATCACATAGGTAACCATAACCAAATGAATCTCTATTGATCTCTTCAAAAGTGGAACCCTTTTCTTCTTACAAACATATGTATTTATAGATGTTCCAATATATAATTATTCATCTTATTCTCATACTTGACACCAAAATTGGAGTCTATTCATATTCTAGCCTATTATAAGTCATGAAGAGAGGATAAAAGAGACTATACAATGATAAAATGAGTATATAATGCATGAATATCAAACAAATATCCTACGTATCTTTACAATTTAAATTCTTATACCAACAAAATTACCATGTAAGGCCTAAGGGGGGAATGCTAGGAAATGAATAGTCCTCACATTAATTTATGGGAATAATTATGAAAGTAATAATTCACTATTAAATATATTTAGGTAGAATATATTATTTGGTTTTGATATGATTGTGAGTAAGAATAGGGTGTGACAAGATATTATGGGAGAGATTTGTGGTGATATGGTTCACCCTATTTAGAGGAAAAGTATTTTTATATAATTGTAACACCCAAATGAATATGTAATAGAATAAAGGATATATTTTATCGTGTGAGAATATAATATGGTTTATAGTTAATTTCTATGTTCAACTTTTAGATCTGAACCAGACTCATTATTAGTCATGTCAAAATTTAATATTTTTATTTTTTTAGTAATGCCAAAGTGAGCCTTTGAAGATAGTAGCAAAGATTTTCAAAAAGTTTAGATTATTAGCTACTAATGTGAATCTGAATAAGAGTATTATTAACTAGATTATGAAAGAAAATGATGGCATGAAGGAGTCCATAAAGAAAATTCAGCTTCACCTTCATGGGAACACTAGCCAAGAAATCCTTCTAAAGGATGTTGGTGAAAGGGAGAATGTTTAGAATAAAATATAGTTGTTAGAGGATAAAATCACTAAGCTATAAAAAGAAAACACATAGATTAGGGAAGGCATCAAGTATATTTTTCACATTAGAAAACTGAATATCAAAAACTATGTCCAATAAAAATGTGTTGAAATAAGTGATCAAATTTGGAAAAGAAGAATATATTAGCTTGAGGATGAGCAAGCAGTCTAAATGTTAGGACAAGGGTAAGATTTCTGAGGTGGATAAGGGCAATGTTATTGAACTTGATAAAATCCTCAATAATCTAGCTAAGGAATGGAAAGTAGTCCTTGATGGACTTGATGTTTAGTTTTTTTGTTATTGTTTGTTCCTTATTGTCAGTTTTTGGGTTGTAATTTTTTTGTTGTTGTTTGTTCCTCATTATTAATTTTTGGGTTGTAGTTATTTTGTTATTTCATTATTATTGATCAACATATTTTTATTAGCCCTCATTGATATGGTTGACTCATTAAGTATTTTTTGGTTTTTTTATGTTACTTGTAAAAGGGAAGGGACCTTTCAAAACACTCACCTTACCTTTATATATAATCTTTGAGTAATAATCTTACTAGTTACAAGGCAATCTCACAACTATATAAGTAGTGGTATTACAAGATTTGGTCAAACCAACAAGATGGGTTACCAACAAATTATCTTAAGTTTGATAAAACCCTACAAAATAGAATATCCCCTGTAAGTACATGTTTAGATATCATAATGATAGAAATCAAACTATAGTGAGAAATGTTTACAAGGTAGATTATTGATAAAAAGATGATGCTTTAGGAATTTACAGGCCTTATATCCTTTTCTACCTATTAAACATAGTTTAGGTGTAATATTGATGAGGAAAAAAAAAATGATAAGGGAAGACTTTTACCAATTCCTAATAGTTAAGCAAAACTTATACTGAAAACAATAATACCACTACTTACATGGTAATACTATTATTCCAATAGTTGTGGGGTTGTAATTTTTTTTTGTTGTTTGTTCCTCATTATTAATTTTTGGGTTGTAGTTATTTTGTTATTTCATTATTATTGATCAACATATTTTTATTAGCCCTCATTGATATGGTTGACTCATTAAGTATTTTTTGGTTTTTTATGTTCCTTGTAAAAGGGAAGGGACCTTTCAAAACACTCACCTTACCTTTATATATAATCTTTGAGTAATAATCTTACTAGTTACAAGGCAATCTCACAACTATATAAGTAGTGGTATTACAAGATTTGGTCAAACCAACAAGATGGGTTACCAACAAATTATCTTAAGTTTGATAAAACCCTACAAAATAGAATATCCCCTGTAAGTACATGTTTAGATATCATAATGATAGAAATCAAACTATAGTGAGAAATGTTTACAAGGTAGATTATTGATAAAAAGATGATGCTTTAGGAATTTATAGGCCTTATATCCTTTTCTACCTATTAAACATAGTTTAGGTGTAATATTGATGAGGAAAAAAAAATGATAAGGGAAGACTTTTACCAATTCCTAATAGTTAAGCAAAACTTATACTGAAAACAATAATACCACTACTTACATGGTAATACTATTATTCCAATAGTTGTGGGATTGATATAAACAAAATCTTACCTTTGTTCCAAGATGATGTCCTCAACTTATTTCTTACACAAAGTTTAAGAAATAAAGGGAAAAACCTACAAAAGCACAAAGTGACAAAAAAAATAGATAATATGGACCCAACAACTAGTTCTTACAATACCACTACTAGAATCTACATTACAGTAAATGGTAGGGTAATATCACTACTTGTGAAATGGTAAGATTGTTTGATATATTTGAATAGATTAACTCTATTTAGTAATAATGATTTACCCTACACACAACATATAACACACCTATAAAAGAATTCACTGTCAGCCTAACAGATGTCAAAATGCAAGATTCTTAATAGGAATTGTAATACCACTACTAGAATTATCAATACCACTATTAGTAGGGAAATATCATGAGTATCATAGTCATGGTATTGTCGATCCTAAAACCTTACCAAAACCCCTAATTACTAATGGTTAAACTATAATACCATGATTAGTTCTAACATTACTGCTACTACAATATCATGACTTGCAGAGCAATACCATGACTTTCTTGAAACATGCAAAAAACATAAAATCTAGGCTTGATTTCACTTCTAGTTAGTCCTAAAATCACCTAAAATTGTTAAAAAAAGAGTGTTAGCTTAGATAAGGGAGGATGGTCCCACCATGGTTGCCAAAATGTGCACTAATTTGAGGATTCTTATAATATTATCAAAATGACAATACAAACCTAAAATCAATGATACCAATAGGAATAGATAAAAAAGGTAAATTAGAATAGTTAGAGTATTCTTACCACCACTTTTACCTTCTCATATCTCCATTCCAAGAATTGAAACTTGTGTGATTGAGATTGTAGACTTGATTGTTGGATTGCTTGTAGTTGCTTGACAATGGCTTCCAAGGGACTATGGATGTGGATGTGGGTCTTATGAGTGCTTGAATGGTTTGATGAGAGTGATAATGGATTGCTTGTGATTCACTTGTGCATTAGTTCATTCCTTCATTCATACATTTTTTCATTAGCTTGAGCAAGGAGAGGTGACTTAGTTTTATAGGTTTATATAGGAAGATCTATGGTCCAAATTTGAATTTGGGCCATCAAGATCTAGGGTGGAGGATTTTCCATGGAATTTTTAATTCCATGGAATCTTATAGAATAGAAAATTCTAGAGGGAAAGGGATAAAATGGAGAGATTTATAAAATTCTCCAATTCTATAAATATCTTCATAAGGTTTTTAGGGGTTTAGGAAAGGCTAGTGTAGGGTGGTGGGTGGGTAGTTAGGATTTTCTTGAATTTTAAATTTACTGGTGGGATTAGGGGTAGGTTAGTAGGTAATAGGTCTTGTTTAGGGGTTTAATGATGGGATTAATTGGTTTTAGGATAGGATAACGGTTATATGAGATATTGGAATGGGTATGGGAATTAGGCCAAGGGTTAGTGTGACTAGGAAGTAGGGAAATCAGGCTAAATTAGTGGTAATTGGTATAATTAATGGGGAAAGGAAATTTTAGTGCATATACTTCCAATTTCAAAGCTTATTTTGAATTTTTTTTTGATAATTAAACCTCCACTTTCTATCCTTTGAATCCACTATCTATTCTAAATGCCTATATTGTAGAGCAAATGGATAAGGTGCCTAATGTGAAGATCAAAATGGAAGAGGTGAATCAATACCATTATCAATTAATAAATAAAGTAGTGATTTATATATTTAATGGGATTTGGCCTACAACCTTAGCCTTATATCATTGGATTCACATAACATGGACAAAGGACTATGAGATATCCCTCCGTTTAAAAGGATTTTTCATTATTCTCTTCAATGATCAAGGATGCTATCATAAGATATTTATGGAAGGACATTGGTTTTGGGGAAATTCAAGGTTGTTCATTACTCTTTGGTTTCCAAAGTTTGATTCAAACACACTCTCAGTCACCAAAATCCATGTTTGGGTTTGCCTCCAAAATCTACCATTACATTTTTGGTATACTATCCATAAAATAGGTAACTCCTTGGGCACATTCATCAAAGATGATGAAATAAGAACTATAATGGGACTATGTACATATGATCACATTTGTGTGGAGATTAATCTTAGCAAGGGCCTTTCGAATAAAATCATTCTTAATTTTTGGAAAACACAACATATTCAAGTTTTGATTTGCAATAATACTGCGTTTAGATGCCATATGTGGAATTTATTAGGTCACCTACAAGCTAATTTTTCCCAAATCAAAACTCCTACTAAAAAAAAGGACAAGATATTCATCTAAAATATGGAGTCCTCTAGGGTAAGAGGATGTGAATGTAGGTAATAATCATACTATAGAACTAAAAAAGAATAATGCTGGAGTCCTAAATACACTTGTAAATAATTCATCCTAGATTTGTGGGTTAGAGGAGATGATCATAATACCTTTTCAAAGAATCTATCAGGTGGTGTGAAGAGAGGCCATGAATTAGAAAATTCAGACTCAGATAAGGAGCTGTTATTCATTCAAATTTAGATTCCTTAAATATGAATTCACATGTAGTTTTTGAGACATCTGATTTATAGATTGTCATGGTGGACCCCTCACCAGGGTTGTGGAAGGAAGCTAGAAAGAAGAAAGGTAAGAAGGGTAGGATCGATGAATATTTAATTTCTCTATCCCACTAACTTCAGAATCTTCTTGTATTTTCTTTATTTCTTTTTGTTGTTGTCACCACTTTATTTAGTGCTAACCTTTCCCCTTTTGTAGGGCTTGTAGAAGCAAGGTTTTGCATAATCCTTTATTTGGGATGTTTTTCATCCTTTTATTTTCCTTTTTTCCTTTGGAATGGTGTTACATCTATAGAATGTAATTTCTATTTTAAATAATATGAAGTTATGAATTTTTTTCAAGGGAAATAAATTACAAACTAGTAATCAAGCCTAATTAAATAATCTAAAGCTAGAGAGGGGCATTCACATAAGATTTCAAAACTTAATTTTTTATTATACTATTGATTCACATTTACTATACTAGATTTTTGACATGTATACCTATAAATAAATATTTTTCTATTTTCAATTTAATGGTTATAATATTTAAATCTTAAGGGATAAAAGGGGAAATTTGGGAGCTTGCATTATACCAGATGAATATTAATATTATGTTGGTATTTTTCAAACACATAAGTAATGAAAAAATATAGAAAATATATCAAAAATAGTAGTTTTCATATATATAAATCATTTTAATTACATGAAAACCCTATCAAAGAATACAAATCTCTAATCATAGGCTTTCAAGTAGATTAGGTTCTCAAAATAAAATCAATACAATTTTACAGGGACTCCCAATAATTGTCAATAAAGTCACAAAAGTTTACCAAACAAAAGAATAACACTTGATTCCTTATAAGGACATGGTTCATTTTCGACACACTTTATTTAATGATTTATCTATTGAGAACATTTCATGCAAATAAAAATGTCATGCCAATGCAATGGAAAGTGTCGCATCATTGATCCCCATAGAGATGGAGGCCAAACAAGCTCTATTCAAAATTAAATGATTACAATCTCTATTAGTGTCCAATGTGAACCTTATTGCTCTAACAATCCTTGTTACCACACATAGTTCAACACCATATAAATGGTTATCCAATTTATACAACTTATTGAATAAATATATCATGTTATATACTTTTACAAAGAACTAAAATAAAAAATTACAAAGAAATTATTTTTGATATGTCATCATTGGTGGTGATTTACTCAAAATATATTTTGAAAGACACTCTGATGTTTAACAATCAAGGAAGCAAAAATGCTTATTCAATAGATACATGACAGTGAATGTGGTGGTCATTTCAGGGGTAAGGGAATGTTCCACATGTTACTCATACAAGGTTACTATTAGCCAATCATGGAATAATAATGTCAAGAATATGTAATATCATGCAACAAATGTCAACTCCATAGAAACTTACACCATGTACCTTCACAATAGCTTTAACCTATCATATCATCATGGCCATTCATGTTATGGGGATTTTATCTAATAGGTAAGATAAACCCAAAATCAATAGGAGGCCAAAAATTAATTATCATAATAACAAAGTGTTTTAAAAAGTAGGTAGAAGCAATCCCATTACAATCAACAAAGGGGGATGATATTTATCAGTTTATCATGACCAATTTTATTTCCTACTTTAGTCTCATAGAAGTCATAATTATTGATAATAGAACCTCTTTCAAGAATAAAATAGTAAAAAATTTATATGCCAAATTTAAAATCTGACACAAATTCTCTACACCTTACTACCCACAAGGTAATGGTTAAGCAGAGGCAATGTATGGGTTGGATGTATAATTGTATAAATGGTAATGATAATATTTTTTACCTAATTTGATTGAAGGGGGGTTGGGCCATATAGATATATAGGGAACTATATATATATATTTCATCCCTATCTATCTATTCTCAAATTTATCTACAGGGGGCCTCCTGATCTGTACTGGCGATCAATAACATTCTCAATAAAATAGTCACCAAATTTGGTGATTGGAAAAATCAACTTGTCTATGAACTTTAGGCTTACTGCACTAGTATACAGACACTAACAAGAGATATTCCTTATCCACTCATATATGACACATAATTTGTAATTCCATTGGAATTAAAAATCCCATCTTTACATGCATTTTTAAAAGGACTCATCATAGATGACCAATACCCAAAAACTAGAATAGTTGGATCGTACATGTATCCAAGTCATAACATATTAGAGCTTATAAAAAGTGAATCTAGAGAACCTACAATAATAAAGTACATAATAGGGAATTCTAAATCAATGATTTGGTATTGAAATAAAATCTCAAGAACATCAATGCCAAAGAAAAAAATAAAGGAAAGTTTAAACCAAATTGGCTCGGACCATACATCATCATAGAAAAGCTTATCCTAAAACTATATAATCTAGCTTTTCTTGATGGAAAGGAAATTAAAAATCCATTGAACATCATGCATCTAAGGAGATTATACACATAAAAAAATTAATTCTTCCTTTTCATTATACACACTTCTTTCTCTCTTGCTCCTTGTACATAGTTTATTTTCATTTTCTTGTACATAGCTTATAATGAAAAAACACAAAAAATATATATGTAAAATTAAAAAAACATTCAAATATTTTGAAAACAAAATTTTTACAAATTGTATGCATTTTTATGTTTACATTTCTACTACTTACCAGATATTTCATATTGCTATCTATCCTAGTATAGTTAGTTTTATCATATACACATGCTTAACTTGTTCTTATCAAGAGCTTTTAGATTACAAACATGACTCCAGTCCACTACATTGATCCAAACCAGCTATCATCTACCATTAGGGGTAGTTACACTGATCCAAGTTTATACATTGATATATCTACCCACTTGAGGACATCTCATACATAGTTCCACTACCAAGTTATATATTTACATACTATACATTCTAGTTAGGCATTGATTTATCTTGATATTGATTATTACTCCTCACTTCTGATATTCTTTGTCAACTATCACTAGTTAGACTTAGTATATATGAATCCTAAAATCTACATAGATTTGTATTACCTAGTTATACATGCTTTCATTTCTAGTTTTCCTGGATTAGACTTAATTTTGTTCTTATGATTCCTCCTTCTTTGATAGAATTTGAATATGCCATTATTCATTGGATCTACACCACTTCTCTATTTGTATGCCTTATACATATACCCATATCCCTTGAGTGTGTTTTCATGCTTCTATATGTGGACATTTGAACATGTCCTTCTATGTGGATCTACGCCAAATTTATTTTTGCTTACATATGTGGACATTCAAACATGTCCTTGTATGTATATATTCTTAGATTTAGTAACATGTGCCCATGTACCTTGTATTATGTCCCCTTGGCCTATCTTTTGTGTGCCTCATGTGTTTGCATGTTTGCTACCTTGTATACTTCTACACCATGACACTTATATTTTTTTGTTACACACATACCAATTTTTGATGCCATGAGGGATCTCATGTATCTACCCTTCCTACTTTGGTGTTTTGATGGACATCATGACCCATCCCCCTAGGTAGTTACTTAGATTTAATGATTGGGCATTGATTACATCTATCTTGAAACCCTTGTGGAATGCTAGATTATAAAATACATCTTATATTACTTACTCATACTTAGATACTTTTACATTTTAATGTTATGTATGTAAATTATATTGGAATATCATTCACATTATTTGGCTAACACATTTTGTAGAGAAACTTCTTTAGAGGGAAGTTCTTACATAGGTTTCATAACTACCCTCAAAAGAGGGGGAATTCCTAGGGGTTTGGCATGTATATCAAGATCCTAATTTGATTTTCACATATAAAATTCAGCACATAGGTTTAATTTTAGACATAAAACTCAATACAAATATAGAAAATTATAGAGACTCAAAAATTAGTTAAGATCACCCATATTTTAGACCAGGTAGACATTAACACCTAGATTGGGACATTAACACCATAAGGAACTATTGCCCTCTATAGGGCACTATTGCCTAGTAGCCCCACCTTTAGGATAATCCAAATTTATAAGACCAATACACTAGGTACAATATATATTTATAGAGGTATAGTCACATGTTTGATAGTTATGTTCAGATTTTACTTAGAAACATTCTTTTCAACTTAGATTCATACTAGTTTATTATATTTGGGGGAATAATATATGGTATGATCACTCCCACATTCATTTTAGTTACACAAATTTAGCTATTATATACTTAATTAAAATACAATATACTCAAATATTAGATTGGGGGCATGTGTATGACATGTAGTTTCTATATACTCAGCTATAAATAGGTTAATCAAATAGAATGGAAAATTTCATGTCATTATTTATGCTGTATACACTTGGTATCACATTCCATGTTCTCACCAAATTCATGACTTACTCTATATGTAGTGGTTGGTATTCCCAAGTGGCCTAGATATTCCTAATATACTTAGTGGCCATGGAGCTGACATACACAATTAGATTTACTCAGCTAGATACTTTTAACTCTTTGCATAGTTTAGTTATAGATGCATTTACTTCACATAGGCGGGAAATGATTTATTCATGGCATAATTTAGTTCTTAATCCACCTACATGAGAGGGTTATACACACTTACAATCTTATCCAAGTTATTCACAAAGATCATGATCTACCATGTAGGGGTAGGCAATGATGAAGTTGAAATCGGATTGAGTCCTTGAGCCACCCATGAGTATTGAGCAAGCCATCAGTTTAGTCTAAGATATTCAATGATATTATCACTATGTACATTCATACACACACAAGTTATCATCAGGTTCATGCATTAGTGTACGTACCTAATGAGGTGTATTCATTCCTTTCCTCTCTCTTTACTTAGATTTACTAAGTTACATTATTTTATCACAGTATTTTAATTTTGATAATCTCTTAAGGAATGATTTTTTCATGTTTCATTATAGGACATTGATTTTGATCATGTTTCACATACGTAGGCCAAAAATTTGCATACTCACACTCAACTACATAGGATTCACTTCCAAGGTAAGTCTAGGTATGCTTATTTTTCCTTTATACTAGTCATTTCACTTTACATCATTACTAGCATAAAAGAGGGGAAATGTAATCACCTAAAATTGGTAATTAGATTCTATGAGTGTCACTTGAGTTACCCTTTTCCTAGATTATCCCTAGACCTATTCTAGATCCTTATACATACTTTTTTAGTCATTAAGCAGATGAAAGTCACCTACAATTAGTCAAAACATAGTCCTAAAACTGTCTTCCTAGATCCCAACCCAAATTGCTTGACAGTCTACCAAGTGGACATTATCACCACATTTGGGACACTACAACACATGGTACTATTGTCCCCAACTAGGCACTATTTTCCTTAACCCTATCTCTTCCAAAAGATACTTTTTCAAATATAGACCCTTCCTAAGGTCAACCTAAGAATATTTTCTTATCCACACAAACTATAAATCTATAAAATACAATTCTAATTGACCGCTATTCACTAGATGGAAAAGAGATGCAAAAATACATTCAAACCATAGACAAGTTAATAAAATTTAGGGTATTTAATCTATATCCTACCCTACTTATGTATATTACCATGTATAATAACCTTAAGCCTAATTCTTAAATATTTCAAAGCTCAAGCACATTCAAGAAATCCAAGTTCACTCTCATTATATCAGTCACTTGCACTTGCATCAATCGAGCTTGATCCCTCTTCAGAGTATTGTTATATAGGCAACTCTATTCATAATGGGGTGTTAAGGTTGTCTAATTTATCATAATAATGAATTCATAATTATTTCTCATGACATACTTTTACGGAGGATTAGGGTTTTCACACTAATTCAAGTTTTTTATGCACAACACAGAGCTCTAGGTTTCATGTGCATAGGAACAAGACCTAAAAACAAAGGCATATGTTCTCCTAATAAATTAGGAATAGTCCTATAAAAGGAATATTAGCACCACATTGAGGACACTACACAAACATGATGCTAATGTCCATATAAGACACTACTATCCAATGAATAAACAAACTCTAGAATCTTATTGATGACACTCAAAATTATCCAAAACCAAGTTTTCAAAACCCAAATCATTCATGTCAGTCAATTTTTAGATAAGTCTTTATCTAAGCCTATTTATTATTATTTTAAGAAATTAAATAAGGTCAAATGTTATAACAAATAAGTGTTTAATTATTGAAATTTATTTAACTAATTTAGACATCTCAACCCTTTAATCTAAGAATATGTTTTACATAGTAAAACCCTAAAAGGTTAAATCACCTTGCATCAAATGTTCACCACAAAAAATAATAACTTCAACAAAAATAAATATTATACTAATTTATTGATATCCTAAAACACCCATGAATTTTCAATAGATGTTTTATAAATGAATGATAGATACTATATGCAAATGAACTATAATGTTAGTTTACTTATAAGTTATATTTAATTTAAAATAATTTTTTATGAACACCCATTCAGAATTCCAGCACTAGCATATAAAAATATGGAAATAGGGGGACATGGGTACATTATCTAAAATGAACCATAAAAGGTTATAAATTACAAGGTGAGATAAGGATAATATATGATTACACAAGGGATGGAATTTTAGGAAGGTGAAAGTCAACAAGAGGGCCTATATTTAATAATTTAAACCAGACTATATAATATAAAAAAGTGTGCTAAATTACTTATAAAATAACACTAAATAATACCATAACTCTATTTTTAGGTGTCTAGATATATGCAAAATAATTACCAGAGTATATGATGACTTATAAAGATAGCCTTTAGGGTGTATCATCTTTACTATCCAAGTAAGTTAAAAGAATGTTCAAAACATGTTTCATATAATGCATATTTGATCTGTAAAATTTAGTAAAATACAATTTTTATTTGATTAAAAATAATAATTTATGGAATTATTTAACTTGCAAATTAATTTTTAAAACAACAATTTTGTAAGAGACATCTTGAAAATTAAGACACAATTGATTATAAAGTTTGACATAATGGCCTATGTCTCCAGGTCCTTTATAGGCCGGTCTATTAAGAACACTTGAAAATACTTACAAGACATTTTAAAAATGGAATTTCATCAATTAAAAAGTTGATCCTCAAGCAAAAATACCATAAGTCTCTTTTTAGAATTTTCTCTGATTCTACTTCTAACTCCTTCTACAAGCCTCTTAGCAATACTTGCCATGGCTTTTGATTCCAAAAACTTGATTATAAAATAAATCTTGAGCACTTTATATAGTGCTTCAAGTTATGGGTATAAAGGTGGGTAATTTATCCTTTTATCCAAAATGATAGGGTTTGAAACCCATGCAATAGCCTTTAGCTTATTATCCACCATTTTATTATCCCACACTTAGTAAATGCTAGGTTATTTTTAATGTTTATATAACCACAACTTCTTAGTGGATGATGCCTATACATGGGCATTGGCATATAGTTTGGGCTTGGTTTGATCCATTAGCTTCATGGAAAGTTTTGGTGGTTAATTCCACATTATATATATCCCACATTCTTTATGGGGATTATAAAACCATATTTTTAGTGGACTTTGCCTTCCATTTTTAGCATGGCATATGCCACATCTCCATTGCTTACCTTTCATGTTGGAACATTCAATCAGCTTGGAATGTGAAAGCTTGAATTGGAATTAATATGGAACCTTTGATTGGCTTTTTGACTTTTAAATTATGGGGAAGTGCCATGGGTTCTTGGTGGTTAAGGCCTATAGCATGTATCTTGGTATTCATGCTTAACATGACTTAGATGAGGTAAGGAGCCTTAGATGAATTAGAATTTGGTGTCATGGAAGTAATAAAGTGGTGTAAGCCATGTGGTTGATTAAGGACCCACCACACATACCATTCCCATTCTAACACTTGCCAATGTCCAACTAGATGCTCTATAGTTCCTATTGATGACAGGGTCCCCATGACAAAAGTGGACTCTACTAGCTACAGTCCCTATAGATGGCCTTTTTATGCCTATCAAAGACCAACTATGAAACCAACAAATTTCCTCATTCCATGTGCCACATGTCACTACATCATTGGCCCATTTGGTGATCGCGTGACCATGTCATAATTTTCTCTATTGGGTAGGAACTTTGAGAAGCTATAATTTTTTACCATAACCTCAGTTTTCTACAAATGAGATATCATCAAAAATCCCTCAAGATGATCTATATAGTGGAACTATTTTGGAAACATTCCATGATGGCCAATTTTTTTAGTTTGACTAGATTTGACCACCTTTAACCTACTTTGACCAAAACTTGGACTAATTGCACAAGGAGTATATGAGCTCCATTTTCTATGTTTCACATATCATTGGAAAGATCTCAATAGGTCCTATATAGTGGTGCTCATTTCGATTTGATTTGGGACCTTTTATGAATTTACCTCTGGATCAATATTAATAAATTATATAACATGTATATTTTTAGGATTTAGATACATCAAACAAAATTAATACCTTCAAATGTACATCTTTTGTAAAAGGGAATGAAGGGGCCAAATAAATGGATGCCTTACTTCCTATCATAGGCATAATTCAAATCAATGAACATAAAGACTCAAAATTGTATCTCAAATAACCCTTGCTATTAATGTGTAACAAGTATTATAAATATTTCATTTTCCACCCAAGCTTTCCTACTAAAAATATGAATAAGATATTCCAGTTCAGTCTCATTTACTAGCTACCATATGACTATTGAACATACATCACATTTTTAAGCTTATCAATCTCTAATTCTCTCTCTTATTGGATATATATTTTACACTCATGTTTGCTAGATTTTGGACTCTCTCCTCTTCCTAGATTTCTCTTTTTCCAAGTGACTTCCAACTCTTACAAAAATTAATCTGAATATCACCTAATTGACACTAAAATATTTTAGGCATATTTGAGTTCTATATGCCCTAGAAAATGGTCCACATGTTTAAAATTGAGATTCTTGGATTTTTATTTAAATTTATTTTGGGTGAAACTACCAGATTATGTAGAACACTAGTTACTAAAAATTGATGGTTTTGAAATCATCTCATATAATAAGTGTAATTTTTCACCTTCATTAATTATATCAATATAACATTAAAGAGATGACCTAAACTAACTTGGTTTTCTATTTTTTATGTTATGGAATATTATTAAAGTTATTGAAACTATTGTTGATCTTATTTGACATGCACGACCTTGTCAGCATGGTCAATATGTTTCATAAGAATACAACATACAAACTCAATTATCTACAAACCAACCTGTGTTATTGGTTGATGTAATATTTCCTATTGACTTGGATTATCCTGCATTATACACCATGGATAAATAAATTTTACCATGAGATCCTACTTGGAACTTTTTGTGACCTATTTTATGGATGTTTCTTACTTAGAAACCTTGGATGCACTCATCCAAGTTGCATATTTAGTTGAATTATTCCTCCTTGTAATTATATTCTCTTTATCCCTTATTCTCTCTTTGATTCTAGTATCCAATCCATTCTCAATTTACTCTCTTTCCTTCTTAGGTAACTGCTATTTCCAAATTGCATTTGAATAATCTAAACTTGTTCCTGACTCACTTATTTTTACTTCATGGTAAGGGTACAAATCTAATATGTTGAAGATATGAGATATATCAATCCCTCTTGATAACTTTATATCATAATAATTTATTGTAAATTTTCTCAACATTTGTAAGGCCCCAATATTTTTTCATTTTATTTTGTTGTACATTACTTAGGGAATCCCCTCTTTATGCAAATGTCCATAAACCAAGTCATCTTCTTTGGATGCTTATACTTTTATCTTCTAATCAACATGTTGTTTGTAACCCATGAAACTCTTATCTAACCTATTATTCATTTTCATATGCACATCATGCATACCTATTGCATAAAATTACACTTCAACACTCCTTATACTCGTAATAGCTATGTATCTTTATTCAAAAACACCTATAGGGTTATAACCATGCATAATCTCAAAAGTACTCATTGTTATACTACTATTAATTGAGTCATTGCAAGTAAAATTGGCTTGTGCTAAAGTAGTACTCCATGTTTTAGTATTTTATCCTTTTAAGCATATAATTAAACAACTAGGTCTTTTATTTATCTCCTTTATGATGGGGAATCAAGAACAACAAACAGCTCTGATCCCACTTGTCAGGATCTTGCTCCTCAATAAGAGCACAATATGATTACCTTGTATTAGCAACTAAACATGTAAAATTAACCAGAAGCAATAAGTAACTAGAATTCACAAATGACACAGAATATGAGAGATAACACAATATGTATTAATACTCATCCAGAAAAGAATACAATGAAGAGATGCCACACTCTTCCACACCTTTCAGGCTTCCCACACCAAGTGTACAATAATTCTTCTCAAGAGTTCACTCTCCTACCAAAAATGGTCCCAACACACAACTCAAACACAGAATTGGTGTTCACCTCTAACCAGTCAGTAATAACCCTGCCTGTACACAAGTACTCAAAGTACTTCAAGTAGATCTCCCATAAGCTTGCAACAACTTGCAACTTAAATGATATTACTTACACATGTAGATCTTCTCCATGAACTTGCAATAACCTGAAATTCAAATGATCTTACAATTGGAAGGAACTTCCTTGCCTTCCTCTATTGCTCTCTGTGGAACTAGGAGGAACACACACTTTGTTCTCTTCACTAACACACTCTACAATACATGCCAATGGGTCTATAAATAGATCCCACACTTAAACAATAACTTAGACTTCTAATTTACAATAATTAGACACATAGTTAAAGACCAAAAATAGCCTTTTACATGCAAACAATCAGTTCAATGAACTAACTATTCATGCAATGAACAGTTTTGGAACCGCACAGGTGACCAACGTCGGTCCCTGTCTGCCTGGAGTTGACCGACATCAGCTGAACTCCTGTCGATGCTGATTGCCCTTCTGCACTATAGATGA
Organism: Torreya grandis; assembly: GCA_037957365.1. Classification (NCBI taxonomy): domain Eukaryota; kingdom Viridiplantae; phylum Streptophyta; class Pinopsida; order Cupressales; family Taxaceae; genus Torreya; species Torreya grandis. The sequence goes on from JARHVA010000307.1 coordinate 464,860, forward strand.
CCGATGTCGGTTACACTATCGACATCAGTATCCCTAAAACTCAGCAACCTCCTCCATGTCTGCATAGTTGAAGTTTTTAGCTCCACAACCTAATAATCTCCCACTTAGAGATAAATAGCTGCAACTGTACCTGTGCCTGTACATCATCTAGTTTGTTCCCTTGGATTTGTATCCCTCTTCAAGATCACTCTTGAAGACCAACCACCACAAATCCTGTGGTGCACATCCTGTCATCCAAATCACCTACCACATCTGCATCTACAAACCCATGTAGAAAATAACTTGACCCTGCATAGCATGTGCACCTACTGCTGGTCCCTCTCAGATACCTGAGAATCCACTGAACTGCCCTCTAGTGCTTCTTTCCTGGATTGACCCAAATTTGCTGACAACTCCCACTGCTTGGGAAATCTCAGGTCTAGTACATACCATGCACTTAACCTCATTATGTGAATCAAGACACTATTCATAAAACTGTCCAACCATCGACGTGCTAACCAGTTTCACACAATCATCTAAAGACAAAATCAACCTGTGACCTTCCATGTCTCTAAAACACACTCATGCCAAAGAATCTTGCTGCTCCCAGATTCGTCATGACACACCTTTGAGCTAACTTTACCTTTAACTCAAAAACTCCCTATATATGTAACCCTACAACAAGAAACACAATACAGTAACAGGATAATGTAGCTAATATTATCCAACCTGGTAAAGAGAAGTACAATGGTAAAACCTCTATTGTCTTGTAGCCTTCTCAAGACCATATACTCTAGCCTTTCATCTCACGTGTCCATTCTCACTCTTCTTTATCCTGAACATCCATTCATCTCTCAGTGCTTTCTTCCAGCTGGTAACTCCACCAAAAACTCCCATTTAGTTTTTCTCCAAGGAATCACATCCTTCATCCATGCCAAGCTCCCACTATTTCCTGGATCTACCTGCTCTACTTCTTTAACAACTTCTTGGTTCTTGACCATCAGTGAGCAACAAGTAGTGTAAATAAGGGAAATGATGAATTTGAGGCTTACATACCCTTTAAGTCCTCCATATGGGTGCTTGAGACTCCTTGACAGCTTGCTATCTGCCCAAAATCTGTCTCAGTGACCGATGCCAATCACATCTCAGTCTGCATCCGACCGATGTCAATTCCATGCAACTACCTCATCACCGACCTCAATTCCCTCTAACCGACACTGGTGTTTATTTGTCCTAAGTCACCAATGTCAGGCTACACATAGCTAACATCAGTCCCTGCCCAGATGCCAATGCCAGTTTTCTAATCGACATTAGTCTCTGTGTTTTACTTGTGAGTGATGACTTCTACCTGTGAGCTCTTTTTGGATCAAACCCTTATCCATATCAACCTTGCTTTGCTTAGAATTCTTCAGTGCCTTACGCTAATCTCTATCCATCACCTTCTCCTTGAAAACCAAGGCTTTCTTGTTCTTGTCACTAACATCAAATTTCTAAAGAAACATCACTTTCTTCCTTTGCATACAAAAATCACGATCCATGCTTTTCAAATCCCAAAGCATACCCTTTGACTCAAGAACATGCATCTCCTTCTTATTCATGTGACCAAGCCTATTAAGCCACATCTTCAAATCTATAACTGAAGTAGATAAACCAGAAGGAGAATCAGTAATACAAGTAGATAGATAAAGTGTACCTACTTTCTTACCTCTTGCTACAATAAGTGCACCTTTGGTAACCTTCCAAGAGTCCGCTGTGAGAGTTACTGTGCAACCCTCATCACCCAACTTTCTAACAAAAATCAAATTCCACTCTAGGATTGGGACATGCACGACCTCTTTCAACACTCATGTGTTGCCCGTCTACAATTTTAGCTTCACTTTCCCTTTGCCAACCATCTGACAAGGCTTACCATCCCCTAAATAAATTTCTCCAAATTCTCCCTAGACATACTCATGAAAAAATTCCCTATTTAGGGATGCATGAAAAGCGGCACCAAAATCTAAAACCCAAGATTCTACTTTATCCAAAGAACATACCAGAGCATCCTGTGCAACAAAATCTACAACATCTACTTCTTCATGTCCTTCATGCTGATCTTCATCTGACTTGCAATCTCTCTTTAAGTGCCCTTGCTTTCCAGATTTCTAGCAGGTTATTCTGCCATACCTAGACTTGGATCTCCTACCTATCTTTGACCTTGATCTCCCATACTCGATCTTCTCTCTTTGCCTTCCCCTGCTTTCCACACTCAAAGCATTTCCTGATGATTCACCTGTGCTTTTCTTGTGAATTTCTTCATTCAAGATTACACTCACAACATCATCCACTTTTAAGATTTTTGAAGCAGACGCAGTATTACTAACTGCCATTACCAAATTCTCCCAACTTTCATGTAATGAGCATAAGATTAAGAGAGCCTTAATTTCATCATCAAAAACAATATTGACTAAATTTAACTGGTTTACCAAACCATGGAAATCACTAAGATGACTATTTATAGATCCACCTTCCAACATTTGCAAATTAAATAATTGCTTCATAAGAAATACCTTATTCAAAGCTGAGGGTTTTTCATATAAATTTGCCAAAGATTCCATCAACTCTACCATTGTCTTAGCCTATGATAAGTTGGAAATCACAGATGATGCAAGGCTCAATCTTATAGATCCCAGAGCCTTTCGATCAAGAACCTCCCATTCTTAAACCTTCATATCTAGGGGCTTGCATGCAACCCCACCCAATAGTAAGTACAAATCTTTCTGATACAGATAATCTTCAATCTGCATCCTCCATAATTGATAGTTCTTACCATTAAACTTCTCTATTTGTAGCTTACTTTTTTCTGCCATTGCTATACTCCCACTCAAATAGAAACCCCTGTGAGTAACCTGTAATCAACACACACTAACTAGATTTGAAACACCTGTTAGTAAACCCAACCAAAAGCTCTGATACCAGTTTGATGGGGAATCAAGAACAATAAACAGCTCTGATCCCACTTGTCAGGATCTTGCTTCTCAATAAGATCACAATATGATTACCTTATATTAGCAACTAAACATGCAAAATTAACCAGAAGCAATAAGTAACTAGAATTCATAAATGACACAGAATATGAGAGACAACATAATATGTATTAATACTCATCCAGAAAAGAATACAATCTAGAGACGCCACACTCTTTCACACCTTTTAGGCTTCCCACACCAAGTGTATAGTAATTCTTCTCAAGAGTTCACTCTCCTACCAAAAATAGTCCCAACACACAACTCAAACACATAATTGGTGTTCACCTCCAACTAGTCAGTAATAACCCTTCCAGTACACAAGTACTCAAAGTACTTCAAGTAGATCTCCCATAAGCTTGCAACAACCTGAAACTTAAATGATCTTACTTACACATGTAGATATTCTCCATGAACTTGCAACAACCTACAATTTAAATGATCTTACAATTGGAAGGAACTTCCTTGCCTTCCTCTATTGCTCTTTGTGGAACTAGGAGGAACACACACTTTGTTCTCTTCACTAGCACACTCTATAATACATGCCAATGGGTCTATAAATAGATCCCACACTTAAACAATAACTTAGAATTCTAATTTACAATAATTAGACATGCAGCTAAAGACCAAAAATAGCCTTTTACATGCAAACAATTGGTTCAATGAACTAACTGTTCATGCAACGAACAGTTCTGAAACTGCATAGGCGATCGACATCGGTCCCTGTCTGCCTAGAGTTGACTGACGTCAGCCGAACTCTTACCGATGCTGGGTGCCCTTATACACTGTAGATGACCAACGTCGGTTACACTACCGATCCTGGTATCCCTGAAACTCAACAACCTCCTCCATGTCTACATAGTTGAAGCTTTTAGCTCCATAACCTAACACTTTATTTTTCCATCTCTTTGATGATGAATTGAAACATGAACTTATACCCAAAATTTTCCATAAAGTTATCCAAAATTTCCCAACAAACTTTGTAATCCTATATAATGATTTGTTCTTTATAAAATGTAAAATCCCTTACCCAGATTTCAACTCAAATTCAAAAAATATTTGATTTTTATTATGTAGATAGTCCATCAAATATTTGTCATTATGCCCATCAATCTGAAATTCTAGTTATAGAAAATGTAGAATAGCTTGTATGGATATTATAAAAAACACTCACATTTGTTATTCAATAGTAATGAATACATATGGGTAATTTTATAAACAATTTGTAACATATAATGAAATGATTCCAACTGAGACTAAGAATACCCAAATGAATATTAACTTTAAAATTGTAGAAATAAATATTGTATTACAAAGTAAGGGTGTTCCATTATAGGAATATCAACATTTCCATTTTCCCATCAACTCTAATATAGGTTATCATGGTCACCCTAAACTCATCAGGAACATTCCACATAACCTTTTATACTATGATGATGAGTCAGATGATATCAAACTCAAGACCAAAACTTTAGATCTCTCTCCCCATCACATTACCCAGCTTCCACCATCCTTAAAGCCACATTCTCACTAGCCACCTATCGATTATATACTTGTGGTATTAACCAAAATGCAACATTGTATTCATCATGCCACTTATGATAAGAAGGTCATATTTAATTTCACCATCAACCTTAATAGACCCAATTATGATGATGGTTATACTTTAGATGATCCATTTCTAGGAGGTCTTGTCCATGCTAGAGATGTTGAGATCCTTTATTATCATTATTCTTTGTTTTAGTCTTTTTGTTCATCTTATCATATTCTGTATTATATAGTTCTTAATTATAGTATTATTCCTCTTGTTCACAAGGTATAAATGGAACATTTGCATGGCACACCTTTAGTTTTAGTAGAGCCTCCTAAGAACATGCTCATGGATCATGCTATGACCGGTCCCTATCATTTTTCTAGATATCAAGATCCCTATAGCCTGCTTCCTTTAGATATGATAGTACCATCATTAATCCCTATTTGTGTCCCTTTTCTCCCCTAATTGACCCTAGTTTAGTTCTTACTCCTACTCTACCTTCAATTGAGCCTCCTCCTATAGCTAATTATTCTTATCTTTCGGACGAGCTTAGCCCAGTCTTTATAAAAACCCCACCTTCCCTTGGTGATGGGCTTCTTCCTTTATCATAGCTTGATCTGCTACCCATCTAATGGGTTGATCAACCTTACTATGATATTTATAGAGTTACAAATAATAGGACTAGAGACTTCTAGTTATAGCAGCCTTCCCCAACTTCTAATTCTACTCCTTTCATTAGTAAACCCACAAAGTCTACTAAAAATCATATTTGTTACTTCCACAACATAGATAATCATTCATCCACCCATTATTGAAATATTTGATAATATATCAATACATTTCATCCTACCCTTCCTTAGCCTATATATAAGGCTATACCTCCTCCCAAATTATTACATAATCATATTACAAAATATGGAGAGGTATATTATCTGGCACCAATGTGGTACCCATCACACTGATCATTATTGCATCCTCCAATAACATCCTTAGGATCACCTTATAACCATTCCTTCACTCACTATTCTTCCTTACATAGGTCACCCATATAATAAGTCTCCTCCTTCTTCCTCTATGGTTCCTCCACCTATGGTCCCTTCTTCACCCATGGTTCCTTCACCTATGGTCCCTCCACCTCTAGACCCTTCTCCACCTATGGTTCCTTCACTACCCATGGATCCTCCTCCACCCGTGGTCCCTTCTCGACTCGTTTCTCCTTCTTGTCCCACATATACCACTCATATTACTCTTCCTGAGTATTCTATGCACAATAGCCCTCATGAGCATGATCTTTGAGCTATACCTACATATTCTATAGAAGATATTCAATGAAAGGTCTTTTCAAAACTTTCATTATAGATCATTGAGACTCTTGTTGTAGTTAGGATCTAGCTTCATAGAGATATATCAAATGTTATGGATAATATTTGTCAACATATTTACCAATATTTATGAACACAATATGGTGTTATTTCACTCTTCATTATGATTTTGGATGGGACTTGTTATCCCTTTTTATTTACATCTTATATCATTTGAATCTATATCAAATTTTGCTTAACTTATCTATCTTATATGGCTCTTTATATTTTGCATTATGTGTTGGATATGGTTTCATTTTTTTCATTTTCTCTTATGGATTATTTTACATGCTTATATTCAAAAGTTTATTTCTTTATATGTATGTCCTTTTTTTCTCATTATTTTTTGCTACCTTATATCCACACCACTGATAATTATTATTGTGACTTGATTTAACAAATATTACTCCCCTTAGTAATCCTTATTTACCACATGATCAATTAGTAAACAAGTCATCTCATTGATTATTCTATCTCATCGATCTGCTTTAGATCTCCTTTATTCCCTTATTTTTTTTGTAAACTAAGAATACGCATGGTTGAAACTTGAGATAACATACTAGTTCATAAGTAAGCCTAAGTGTTTAGTTAGTCAAATATTTTGATACTTAACTTCCTTTAGCTGAAGTTTAAAGCTCATTCATGTGTATCACTTTTTTACCTCATGTTGGTTATTAAAAATCCATATTGAGGAAGAATCTTAAAATCCATAAAAATATAAAAACCAAATCATTCAAATAAAAGGAAATGATATAAAAGGTAACATACAAATCTCAAAAGTAAAATCACACTAAAAGATGTGATTCAAAGCACATATCCTTTTTTAATTAAATCTCAAACTCCATACTTGGCCTCATGATAGAGTTGAGGTTTAGTGGGGTGCAATAGGCTAATATATTGGGAAAGGAGAATAAAAAATATTTTAGTGATACCTACTTTCTCACATAAGTACCCAATCTTCTTAGAGACCGATGACTTTATAAGAGGTCCTGAGGAATGGGGAACATGTTGTGGGGAGGTGGGTCAATTTTAATTTATCTTATTCATAAAACCAACATGAGTTAATCTTAGTATCTCACTTATTTTCCTATACATATTTATGCTTATTATGAATGAGTATCCTTTGTATTTTGATAGTCACTAGCCACTTGGTGTGTTCCCTGTGTACTTATTGTGACTTTTATTTCTTAAGGTCTTCTCATAGACACCTACATTATGATTTTTACATTACATATTTAAATTAAAATATCCCTTATATTTCCCATTGAGAAATATTATTTTTCTAAAAATACCATGTTCCATTTATGAGTTTTATTGTAAGACCATGCCTTCCTCTAAAAATACTGCATTACAAACATACTTTTAAAAACATTCCCATAATTATTTCCACCTCATTGGTGTTACCTTTGTGAATTTAAATGTAAAAGCATGGATAAGACCATACCTTCCTAACAAAACCTTCCAATACCAAAGTCACAATGAAATTACATGTGTCAAATTTGAGATAAGTAGTGATTGATTATGAGTTACACATCATTGACATACTTCTCATCTTGATATAATATGTTTTATTCTTAATTAATTGATCTTTCAGTTTTATCTTCTTATTTTATAATTACATGTATGATTATAACCATTTTCTTAAATTTTTCTTACTTCCTAACTTGAATTAGTGCGATTAATTTAAATTCATTTTTCCAATTTTGTTTCTCTTTTATACTTCCCAACGCGATTTAGTATGATTGATTGACTTAATTGTTTTATTTTTATACCATTTGGTTTTCCTGTGCGTTCCATTTTATTACATAATTTTCATACTTCCCAATGTGATATAGTGTTATTTTACTTATTTTAACTTGGTAAAAATATTTTACATGGATTAAAAACAATTGTTACCCTTTTTTATCATCTTTAATTTATTATATTTAATCATCCTTTGTTATTACACATTTCCCATTGTGATATAGTGTGTATTACATTTGTTTTTGATTACTCATACTTTTCCAAGTCTTTTTTACCTTTTTATTTTTAACCATGCATGTGTATCACATAATTATATAAAAGAAAAAAATCAACATATATTTCCCATAACATATACAACAAAAGCTAAAACATAAATGCTAGAAAGAAGTATATCTATACATCAACATCCAAAACCAAGTACAACTCATGAGATATATACAACTCTCAAAATCTCTCTCTCTCTCTCTCTCTATATATATATATATATATATCATGTGTTTTATACAATATAAAGTTCAAAATATAAAATAGATATAGTTCTAAGGTTAGGATCCATCTTGCCTCTTATATGGCCTAGCCACACTACCTATAGATGCATGAGACTGTCCCCTTTGAATGGTATGCTATAATGAGGCAATTTGGGATCTCAATCTTGCTACTTATCCCTATATACTAAACACATAGGCTGACACCTATTTGAGCGAGATAGTGGTATCCATGTGTGCCACTCTCTCCTGAGCTAAGGCCTACTAGGCATATATCTCTCCCTCTCCCACCCCTATTGGTGGATTTAATCCATTCCCATATGATTGTATTTGCCTTATGACCTTCCCTAATAGTATAAACTAGCCCATTTAGGTTGGGGAAGATGGAACCATAGGATCATCTAATATGGTGGGGTCATATGGTGCCAACACCCCATCTAAAATCTCATGATGAGAAGTCACTATCAAGGCTCCCCATTTGACCTCCTCTACCATCGGATATTCAAAACAAAAACTACATAGATATTAAATCACATATATATCTCAAAATATATCTATATACTATAATAAAAATATAAATAATGTCCTATATCAAAATTTAAATCCAAATTACAAACACTTCTGACTAGTGCTGGTATCACTAACCATTATATCTCCATATGATCACTTTTTGAGAATGATCTCTCTATTTGCTCATCCATTAAGTGCCTCCTATATAGGTCACCTCCAAAATAGTGAAAAGAAAGGATTCACCACTAAATTATGACATGATCCTCTCCTTAGAGGTTCTTTTATAGAATAGCTATGTCCTGGAAAGACTGTTAGGTCCTCCTATCGTATAGCCTTTGCCTATACCTTCTCTCATCAATGGTGCCTTTATTTGTGGTGAGATCATGGTGGTCAATACCACTATCACTACTAATATTATGATTCCTATTATGTGTCTATATCCCTATCCATGGTATCTCCCCTATTAGCCCCACTATCACATACTATTGTGCTCGACCGGTCCATGGTCTAACATGCCATGACCTAATCATGGGTATATCTAGTGGTACTCTACCTCCTCCTCTCCCCCTCGAATATCTATCATATTATGAACAATAAATAGGCACTAATATAAGAATTACCAAGTGTGGGAGTTTGAAGTGTATTGGTAATCATATCACTAGATGTGTCTCTACCCATAAGGTGTAGTGGCCTTTGATTCACACCTGGGCCAAACTTGTAACAATGGTTGACCAACTACACCATATAATAGTAATGTGTGTATACATTTACCACATAATATCTCCTTTTGTGATAGTATATAGAGTTAAAACATGGGGCATAACTTGAGATATATGGTCTTTTAGCCACTACATGACCAAAGGAAACCTATCATTGACCACATGAGGAACCTCTTATATATCCAATATATTAGCAAAATAATAGATCCTATGGTTTTTTTCCCTCTATTTAACATCCCATACATATCATGCATGATCTAGACCTAGATGACATCCCCAAAATCATAAAGTGCTCCCAAATCTAATATTGACTAACACAAGGCTATCTCATATAGTGATACCTTGCTACCTAACTTATGAGACAATACTCATGCTATCACAAGTCCTATTATAGACTTCTAGATGTATAGAATGTTCATAATATAGATGTCAAATAAACTCACCCTCAATCTAGGGTATATCTCATCTGAGCATGTCACCCATTGGGATAGTGTTGGTCTCTCTTCTGGATCCTCTAGTGTGTTAGTGATCATTGGTGTCCTACTTATAGGTAGTTTAAGAAATACATGGACATCCTCTAGTGCGATACCCATATCAATGGTTTACCCATACACCTATTATAAAGTATTGGTCAACCTTTCCCATGCTCTAAGGAACATGACAATGAGATTAAGACTTAATGAGATTTGCCTCATCACCATGATGCCCTCTGAGCCTAGTATGACTAGTCATGCTCTATCTACATCATTCAACCAATCTAGAAAATATAGTAGCCATGATGTATCTATCAGGTGCTAATATATCTAATATATTTAAAAAATATCAAACAATAAGATATGTATCAAATCTCTATGTCATCAATAAATAAAATACAATCTTAAAAATTCACAAATTAACTACTTAAATCAACTAGTTTAATTTAGTTTCTTATGTTCCTAATTTTCCTAAAGAATTGGACCATTTAATACTAAATCAACCATGTTCCTTCATTTTGATACTCAATCAACCTTTATCATTCTCAACTAGATCAACCCATTTGATACTAAATCGACCATCCTCTTATTTTGTCATTCGAAATCAGCCCTATAATACACAATCAACCCCATTTTATAGACTATATCAACACTCTTCCATAAACTAAATCAACCCTTTGGTATGTAGTTAATCTTATCCTCATTACCAACTAAGTTGACCCACTACTAAATAGTCATTCACCCCTAAAAGTATTAAATTGACCCACTTCTTTGTAGTCACCCCCTACTTTCATCTCATCTTATAGACTAAATCAACCATGTTGACTCTATTCCTTCTCAATAGTGAGTTTTTGACCATTCACCATAAATGCCTTAGGCATTTGTTGGTCCAAATTCTTCCTACCCAATATCCCATTATACCCCTAGCTTACCTTTAAAATTCATAGGGTTCATTTTGGTGTCTCAATTTTTCCTACTAGTCTATTTCCTATATTTATCTCAATTTAAAATAAAAATCATCTAAAATTTGAAATTCCCAATTGCTTACCTATGATGCACTCACTGTGGTCACTATGCGTATTCCCCATCTCAGTTGTCATATCCTCCCCATGGTGGATCAGTGGTCTCAAAATAGGTCTTTTAGAGATCTATTTTCTTAGAATAGTAAAAATAACAAATGAATTATCTTTCACCCTATTTATATGTACTATTCAAATTATTTACCTTTCAAATATTTACCACCATATTTCATTTTTTGACCATATCTTTGTTTCTATGAGATATTTTTCTAAACCATAAAATGTTCTAAAATCCTGACATTGTAGAGAATATTTTCACATGCTACATGTATATTTTATAAAAAAATGTTTTTTCACTTTGTTTTGCTAATTTTGATAGGTTTGCCTAATGTTCCTTACATTGGACACATTCACATTTCTTGCATCTAATTCTTTATCTAAAACACTAAGGTAAGTAAAGGTATGTGTTTTTAAATTATGTCCTTTCATTTATATTATTTTTTCCTTATTTCAACTTATTTATCTTCAACATTGTGTGTTACTATGTTATTTTCCCAAAGCACCATCCCCTATTGAACCTACATGACATCTAATGAGCTTCAAGTGGGGCATATGTATACACATAATATTTTCAAAATTTATCAATTAATGACGGTTTCTCTCTTGTAGGAACCCATTGACTCTAAATCTCTTTGAGTACACACCTTAAGGAGTACACTAGGAAAGGGGTGGGTAGACCATTGGTAGTTTCTAGGATTTTTGTCCCTATACTACCACTTGATATATACAAAACCATCTCCTAAAAACACTCCCATATGATTTACCTACTATTTTTGACCCTCATATTATCATTTTATTCCTTTATTAGCTCTTTCATATCCTAAAACCCTTTCCAATAGTTTACAATACACTTTAGACCCCATTGACCTTGTACTCTAATTGATAAAACTTATTTAGGGTCTAGGTCGACCCTTGGCCGACCTAGACCAAGACCTAATTTGATTTTTTCAATAATGATATAGAGTATATTGGGCTATCCATATTAGATAAAATTTTAGAAAGGTCTAAGGTTAGATTTAACTATATGTACACATTCATTTCATCATTTATTAAGAAAGAGAAGAAGAAAGAATATTATATTACGCATCTGCTTATTCACCATTCCACTTGAGGAGCATAGCTTAGGGTTTCAATAATTTCTTTGGAGATATGGATCTTGACTTGTGGAGAAGTCTTTTGGATGCATAGATAGGTTGTGTATCCTATAGTCAACTTGTCCTTGTTATCCTTACATACCAGAACAACCTCTTGCAAAGCACCTTGGCCAAGGGAGAGATTGAGGCTTAGTGGGTTCTTCTTCAAACATAAGTATTCCTAACTTTGTTCTTCCTTTGTAAGAGTAAATAAATTATAATTTGTAATTTTATCCCATGCATTAGGATTTTGTATAGATTATCATGAGTATATATCTCCTATGCATGTTTAATTTTTATGTTTACTACCCCCACTTTGTTCCCAAAGATTTAGTGAACACTAGATTAGACTTTAATTTAAATTTGCCATTTATTCTTAATGAATATGAAAACATATGAATTATTTAGGGTTATTTCATATTTTTGCTTGATTGGAGGCTTTGGAACTCTCCTTAGTGATATTATTATGGTAAGAGATCCCTTGATTAGGTCTAGTAGATCCATCTTGGTCATGACCCCAAATATCTAATGTATCAATAATTGAAAGTGTAAGTAGGATTTATCCTATCTAAGATAAGATTGATTTATAGATAAGTTGCATTTTAATTTACATACAATATCTTGAAAAGTGATTACATCTCACTCATGTGGAGCCTAAAGGGAAATAGATCATGCATGGACCATCTCAGGGAAGCGATGCAATGGGATGAAGACATATGGCTACATCTTATTTATCTAGGGACTCTATGATCCTAAAAAATTGACCAATTCTAGTGAATTATAAATAAGCACATAGTCAACATGTGGCAGGTCCATGATTGCCTAGGGCCTACAAAATAAAGGAGATAGTTGTTAGACTTTGAAAAGAGAAAGTAGCCATTAGAATATGAATTCCATGAAAAATGACAGTCAAAAGTATCCAAATGAAAGATGAAAGCCTATAAAATAGGCAAATAAAATGGGGATTTTTGCCAAGTATAAAGTTAATTTAGTCTTTTTCAAAGATATATGACTAAGTTTTAAGATGAAATAGTTTAAATACCTATCCAATTTAAAATGAGAAAGGTGTAAATGGTCTTACCAAAGTGGATAAAATCACCCCATTTACCATATTCAATGTCTATTGGATTTAATAATTGATAAGTTGACTAAGCCCAAAAACTCAATTGATATATTTAATAACAATATAACTAGGTTAGGGGATAAATAATTTAAAGACCTAGCCAAGTAAATCATGATAGGGGAAAAATAGACCAAAACTAATGAATAAAATTAGACCAGAACATGTTATATTTAATATGATTTGATTTAAGATCCTAAAATAAGACTAAGACTTAAAGATGCAACACTATAAACCTTTAGCCAATTAACTTGAAATGAGTTAATACTTGACCAAATTGCTAATAAACAAGTAAAATGAATAAGATGAAATTAAAATTAAATAATAATCTATAAAATTCTAAGGTTAGTTTTGCATGAAAATAAGGATTTAAGGCATTTAAAATAGGCTTCAATTATTTATGGATTTTTGGACATAAGAAAACTTGAAATTTTAGCTTAAAGGGAAAGCATTCTAATTTTGAGAATCTTGATGGGTAGGATAGTCATCAAATTTACATTCTACACTAATGACTAGGATTCTCGCATGTAGTTTATTTACATGGTCATACCATGCAGAAGCCTGTTGTCAATTTGCTACCTAAATGAGAATTCACATGTACCAATTATTATATGACACTAAAAATATAAGATTATGACACTTGTCATGATTTCATTAATTTTGAGTCTCACCAGGGGATTGAAAATATATAAACTGCTACCTAGGAGGGAAAAATATGATTATGCCATCTAGAAGCACCCTATTCATCAAAGAGTCTAGATATAGGTTAGGATTGTATTGGCTAGCGCAAGGCCATGATGATTCAAGATTATGCCACATGACATCATATTATTTATATAAAGGATCATGGGCTTGGGATCAAATATCTATGCATGGTTATGAGGTGGATAAGTTAGATGATGACTCTTAGAAACATCATGATCATCTATAAAGTTAGAGATCTAGTAAGAAAGCTGAGAGGGCCTAGGGAATTAGGGTGATAGGATAGAGACACTTGGTAACATCTCAATTATCTAGGGACTTGTTTGAAATTTTGAAATTGACTAAGTTCTAAATAGGGAATAAGGAAGAATTTGGGTGAAAAGTGACATATCCTCACTCATTTGAGGATTGGGGAAAAGTAGTGACCATTAGACTGCAAAAAATAAAATTGTCATTAGAGTTCACATATGAAATTTATTAAAAATGACCAAATAATAAAACAAAATAAAGGAAAAAGTTGGTAAGATTAAATGAATAAAGATAATAGTTTTTTTTAACTTGAAGCCAATTTAGTTCAAAAAAAATAAAATGACTAATTTATGAAACTAGAGTGATACAAACCCTTAGTCCACTTAACTTAAAAAAACAATATTAGACCAAATTTTTGATGAAACAAAACAAAAATTTCAAACTCCATCATATGATCCACACAAGTCTGATCCAAAATTATATAATTTTCCTAAACATAGGTTAAATTTTTCATAAAAAGGACACTTTCACACATCCCAAATTCATAAACTTAGACAAAATCATATAGTAAAAGTAGTGAGGCCCCCAAAATGCATTTTAGACCAAGTTAATAATATGAAAAATTCATGTTTAGAACTGATCAAAATAATGAAGCTAACCTAAGATTCAAACCTCACATCTTAGGATCCCTTTAGTTAAATCAAAAAAATTAAATAGGCCCAAGGCACATCATTCAATTTTACCAAAGCACAGAACCAAATTTTAGAGCTAAAAGATGTCTTATGATTTCATGATGAAATTATAGCATGTTGTGCCAATAAAAACAAATGGTGACTCTAATGGAAAATACTTCTAAGTATTTATGAACAAATAAAAAGTTAATGAACCAAGAATTTCTAGCTAAAACATTGCACTAAACATGAACAAACTTAAGAAATGAAAATATGGGAGAAACTAAGTAAAAAAATTTAGTATCCTTATTAACTTGGTGTGTGTAAAATTATTTAGTTTATCCCTTCATAAGACCTATAGGGATTAATTGTTATGGCACCACTGAGCATGATAGTGAGTCCCACCTTGAATAAGTTTACCTAGATATTACTCCAATACCATCCAAACAGCTATATCCCAAATTAAGTTATCTCTGATCCCTCTTAATGTTTTTTATACTACCAATAGGGAATCCATAACCTTGATATAGATTGCCTGAATCACTCAGGCTTGATATTTTTAAATAATGGATTTTTAAATTATGCTCTTTTATTTCATTTTTATTTTATATTGTCTCAGTTCAGGGTTAGATACCACCATGACAAATAAAATGTAAAGCTATATATTTTTCACCCTAGGATTTTACCACAACAGGTTCACCCAAACAAGTTTAGAAACCATTTAAGATATAAAATTTATGTTTGGTTTTAGGAGGACACTTTATGTGGTCAACTAGTTCACCTAAACTTACCTAAACAAGAATAAATATAAAGCACATATAATAGTATAAGCTTTCAAAAATGACTAAAAAATAGACTTTAAAGTTAAAAACTATTGAAAGGAGTATTCATGCACCAAAACCACACTTGAATCACCTATTCAAAACCCTTTCATTCATCATTTTTCACTAACCAACATGGAACCATAGGGAAAAAAAGTTGGGACAAACCCAATGACAAAAGTAAAAAAACCAAGGAAGAAATCAAACCTAAAATAACAACAAAAATAGAAAAGCAAAACAAAATAAGAAAGTAGGAAAGTATAAAATAAATTATTTATAGGACTATTCTAAGACACTTAAAACTTGGAGGTAGTGCTTGAGGAATTTTCCATTGATGGGTAATGGAAATGCTCACTAGTTAAGCACCTTAGGTGAAATGCATTCTTGCCCATGATTTCATAAATTTGGAAGGGTCATAGCCAAAGGGCATTAAATTTTCCATGTTGACCCTTATTCTCATGAGACTTATCCCAAAGAAGGAACAAATTTGATATCTGAAAGGCTTTGGTTTTGGCTCATTTTTCAAACCAACGTTTGACCAATCCATTATACTTACTAAAGTGCAACAAGTTGCATCAAGTTTCTCTTCCAATTGCATCAATTTTAGAAGGTGATTTTGTCTTTTTTATCATTTTTGAGGTGATCCTTTATGAAATTCAAGGCAAGGGTCCTTAGATTTATAGGAAATATGGGTTCTTGGACATACATTAGATGAAATGGGGAAATTACTAAGGAATACTTAATTTTGGTCCTATCAGACCACAATAAAAACATTAAAACATTATGCCTAAGATTCCCCTCCAATATTTTTTTGATTACATCTAGAAAGTTATTATTTGTTGATTTAGCTAACCCATTACCTCATGGATAATACTTAGAAGAAATTTTAAGGATAAATGATGATTGTATTGCCCTCTCAGTGAATTAAAGTGAATTGAAGGTAGGGAAATTATCACATACCATAAAAAATGGCATACCAAACATGGTGATAATGTGGTCTTCAAGGAATTTGATCACTACTTCAGTCATGTAGTTATTGAATGCTTTGGATTTGATCTAGTGTGTGAAATAATCAATTATAGTGAGGATAAAATTGTGTCTAATGAATATATTGGCACTAATGTCCCCGATGAAATCAAGTACCCTCTTTACAAATGGTCAAACCTTAATAACCAGTTGCAATGGCATGGTTGGAGTGCATTCTCTATGTGCATCTATTTGACAAGTACACAAACTTCTTACATGAGAATTGTATCCTAGAAAACACATAGCTAGTAATAACCTACTCTAAGTATTTTATGAGGTTTGGAACTCCCTAAATCATGACTAGTTCCATACTTCTTATGGAAGTCTTTAATCACATAGTTGTTACTTCTTTGTTTAGGCACCTCAGATATATGCCTTCATGATTTATTTTGTATAGTATGCTTGATTTGACCATGAGGTGGATTGTATGTAGATGTATCACTCTTATCTTAGTGGAGTTTATATGATTAGGACATTGATTGTTTAGAAAATAACAAAAATGTCCCTATACCAATCATCAATAATGATGTTCTACACTATATAGTGATGGAAAATAATTTGTGGATCTACTTCCACCATGTTTTTGTTGAACCCTTAATTTATGTTTGTATAGAAGAAACATCTATTTATATATATGGTTCTTTCAAAATTTTATATATCTTCTATAACTAAGTGTTAAAAATACTCATGGGATCATTAGGCTCCCTATATGTAGTTAAAAACTGATGGTATAATATGGTTGGGTCTAATGGTATACTAAAATGGTTAATGAATACAATCTCAAGGTTAGCCCAAGAGGTGATAGATACATATGGGAGACCTAAATAATACCATACATTGATTTATATATGATATAAGGGAACAATCTACAAGAACATATTCACGCTAAATCTAAGTTTTGATCAAGGCATCCTTGAAGGTTTGAATATGTTCTTCTATTGTTCTCACTCTACCATGAACATATCCAAGGCAAAAATTCTCAAGGTTTTAGGGTAAGTCATGTGCAAGTTTTACAATTTTTATAGGAAAGCTACTTCCTCTAATCAAGGAAAGAATCACCATTAGAGGGTTTTAAGGGGGAGAAAAAAGTTTAATGAAAAGGACAATAATAGTAGGGGAGTTACTAGATACGTATTTTTTTTTGGTTTTGTCTTTCCATTTATCATTTAGGGATCTCCTATGATATGTGGGGTATAATAACTCAAATTTACCCTCAACAGACATTGATCTCATAGTTATTCTTCTATTTTCTAGTTTTAGAAACTTATAAGTTCTTAGTCTAAATAATGTATCTAGAGTGTTAGACCCTTCTAGTGATAATTTTGTTGATGTGTGTTTTTGGCACTCCAATAGGAAGGATTTTTTTTGGAAATATCAATTGGTGAGGATCCCCCTCTCCACCACTCTTAAATTAAATGTTCTTAACCCTTCCCCAAAGTCTTTTCTACTATGTCTCAGCATACTAATCTTACTCAGTTTGTCTTTATGGTCTATTATGGATCAATGGGCCTTTTCTCATTAACACTCATAAAAAATAAGCTTAGAATAAAAGGGTTAACTCATTTAAATTTTGAAATAAACCCATAGTTGACTACTACTTTTCATTCTTGAACTAAATACAAATACATCAACAATGGTAAGTCAACTAAGATTGTGTAATCTAGATAAACTTTTAGCTATTGATTGCAATTTAAATTATTTATAAAACTAGTGTTATAATGTTTATAAAAAAATATAAAAAGAGAGAGGGAAGATATAAAATATTATCCTACTGTATATAAAGATCAATCTACTTAGTTTAAGTGGATAAATCCTTTTGACAAAATTAATATTTTCTTGGCCAATGAAGCACAACCAGAAGATAAATATGGTGCAAGAGTCTGAAGATAATGTTAAATATGCAGAGGAGGGAAACAAGGTCACCATATACATGTGAAAACCAAGAATATCAACCAATACAACTTTGAGATATTAAAATGGTTCATGAAGCACAAATAAGATTCATTATACACTTAGGATGAATACCTTATACATGTTACATAGAGGAGGGAAACAAGTTCACTATATACATATGGAGTCCAAGAAAATCAACTAATACAACTTCTAGATATAAAATGGTTCATGAAGCACAAATAGGATTCATTATACACTTAGGGTGATCTTACTCAGTTTGTCTTTATGATCTATTATTGATCAATGGGCCTTTGCTAGTTAACACTCATAAAGAATAAGTTTAGAATAAAAGGGTCAACTCATTTAAATTTTGAAATAAAACCATAGATGAATACTACTTGTCATTTTTTAACTGAATCCAATGATTTATCAATAATGGCAAGTAAATTAAGATTTTGCAATCTATATAAAATTTTATCTATTGATTATAAATCAAATTATTTCTAAAACTAGTCTAATAATGTTTATAAAGAAGATCAAAAAGGAGAGAGAAGAGAGAAAATATTATCCTACTCTATATAAATATCAATATAATTAGTTTAAGTGGACAAATATTTTTTAAAAATGAATATTTGCTTGGCCAACGAAGCACAACTAAAAGACAAATATGGTGCAAGAGTCTAAAGACAATGTTAACTATGCAAAGGAGGTAAATAAGGTCACCATATACACTCATGATGAATACTAAACTAAATCTCTACATTCTCATCTCATACAAAGAAGAAAACTACCTAGAAAGTAGAAAATTACTTAAGGGTAAGAGGAAAATCTCTATGATCTCATATATAAATACTCTATTCTATCAGTTAATAAATTATATAACACTTCTTCAATTAAAGATTTGGTATTTTATAGTAAATTCAAGCCCATGGTGTCATTACTCAACCCACTATATAGTGGTTTCTAAAATTCAATGAGACAATTCAGTTTGAAATTTGAAGCGACATGAATCCTACTTAACCCAAGGTCATAAATATAAAATCCCATGCTTGATTTAATTTTGAATTTAATTTGGGTGTTCGAATGTCACAAGGATATTATTGGGATAGTTGGTCAATTAGGTTCCATGTAGAAGTACCCATGCTTGATCAAATTTGAACTGATGTTTGGGTAGCTAAGAGTTATCAAAATCTCTTAGGATGCTTATACAATAACATTCTGCTTGGCAGTGAACACGCCTAATCAAGGTGACATTTTATTTTCTATGCATCTTCCTCGATTGATCATGAATTACATGCTAAGTCTAAATTTAATGCCATTTCCCAATCATCTTTGAATTCTATTTTTTATGATCAAACTCACCATTAAGACATCCTTATACAATTTAGTGTTATGGGATAGATTTGACCCATATTCAGTTATTATATTTTGATTATTTGACATATCAAGATGACCATCAATTTTGGGTATTTGAGCTGCCTAGGATGACTTTGACTTTGAAAAATAGCCTAACAGTTGATATTTACCATTTTGCCCTTTTTCCAGTTGACAATCTTTTCCTATTTGAGGGATACTATCAAGATATTTATAGTCATAGAAGATCCACATAGACACTCCACACTCTTTCACTACTCAGTTGAGGGCCCATACTCCTTTAACTTTTCATAGATAGGATGTAATGAGGTATTGACAAGTGGTAAGATCTCATTTATTCAAAGCTCTATGGGTCCTATCTTGATGTTCAATATGTTTTGATAGCCTCAGTGGCATATGTAAATAAGATCTTTCCATGTGGAATCATCCCATTAACTTAGATGATTTCTAGTTGGGATATTTTATCTAAGTGATCTAAAGAATTTGAGAAGTGATATCTTGACATGTGGCCACATCTCACTCATCAAGAGCCTACATGGAAATAGATCATGCACAGACCGACCTTGGGAAGTGATGCAAAAGGATGAAGACATATGGTTATATCTTGTTTATCTAAGGACTTTTAAATCCCCAAAAATTGACTAAGTCTAGTGAGTTCAAGGCAAGTGAATAGTCAACAAGTGGAATATCCATACCCACCTAGGGTCTACAAAAGACAAGAGATATCCATTAGACTTTGAAAATAGAAAGTAGTTATTAGAATATGAATTCCATGAAAAATGACTGAGTCAAAAATCTCTAAATTAAAAGTGAAAATACCATAAAACTAGTGAATAAAAAGGGGATTTTTTCAAAGTACAAATATAATTTAGTCCACTTTAAAGATTAATGACTATGTTCCAAGATGAGATAGTATAAATACCTAGCCAATTTTAGAGAAAAAAAGAAGAAATGGTCCTACCAAAGTAGATAAAATCACCCCATTTACTAGATTCAAAGTCTATTGGATTCAATCATTGATAATTTGACTAAGACAAAACTCAATTAGTACAATTAATAATAAATTGACTAAGTTAAAGGATAAAATAATGCAAAGACCTAGACAATTAAATCATGATAGGGCAAAATGGATAAGAGGCAATGAGAAAAACTAGAGCAAAACATGTTATATTAAAGTTGATTTGATCTAGGATCCCAAAATAATGACTTAGACTTATAGATGTAACAATATAAACGTTTAGCTAATTAACCTAAAAGGCATTCTTTTTTTACCAAATTGCTAAGAAATAGGTAAAAGAAGTTAGATGAAATTTAGAAGCAACTAGTAATTTACAAAATTCTAAGGTTATTTTTGCCTAAAAATAAAGATTTAAGGCCTTTAGAACAACCTTAAATCATTTAAGACTTTATAGACTTAATCAAACTTGACATTTTAGATCGAAGGGAAAATATTTTGATTTTGACAATCTTCACGGGTAGGACAGTTATCAAATTTACAATCTATATTACTTACTAGGATGTTTTTAGGTAGTCTATTCACATGGTCATGCCATGCAACAACCTCTCACCCATATACTACCTTTTTGAGCATCCACATGCACTTATTACTTGTATGGTCCTGCCAAGATAATATTATGACACTTGTCATGATTTCTTTCATCTGGAGCCTCATTGAGCACTTGGAAATATACAGACTACTCTTAGGGAGTGGAGAAATAGGATTATGCCATATAGTAGCATCCCATTCACCTAGGTATCTAGATTTAGGCTAAGATTGTACTATTTATCATAGGTTCATGACAAAGGTAGATAATGTCATGCGACAACATCCTATTTATCTAGAGGATCATGGCCCTAGGCTTAAATATACATGCACAGGGATGAAGTAGGGAAGTTGGATGATGATACTTGGTAATATCATAGTCATCCAAAAATTTAGAGACTTAACAATAAATCCAAGAGGGCCTAGGTAACTACGGTGATAGGAGCGAGACACTTAGAAGAATCTCACTTCTTCATGTACTTGATTGAAAATATAAATTTGACTAAGTAATAAAGAGGGGGAAAGAAGATAATGGGTGATAATTAGTATATCCTCACTTGTCAGGAATCTAGAACAACAAACATGCTCTGATCCCACTTGTCAGGATGCGAAACCGGAAGCATACAATTGATTACCAAACTTCAAGCAACTTAAATATGCGGAAATAACCAGAATCAACAAGTAACTAGAATTCAGAATAACACAGCATATGAGAGACAATACACAACTTGTATTAACACTTTATACAGAAAAGAATACAATAAAGAAGATGCCACTTCTTCTCCACCACCTTACGGAGGTTTCCCACACCTCAAGTGAACAGTACTTCTTCTCCCCAAAGCTCTCCCTCTCATAGGTCCCAACACCCAACTCAAATACAGAGTTGGTGTTCACCTCCCATGCTCCACGCACACCACAAGTGCTCCACGCACTCCACAAGCACTCCACGTGCTCCACAAGTACTCAAGGTACTTCAAGTAGATCTCTCATGAACCTGTAATAACCTGCACTTCAATAGACCATACTTATGGAAGGAACTCCCTTGCCTTCCTCTCGCTCTATCCGAGTACACACCTGTACTCCAAGTAGATCCTGCCTGATACTGCTCCCTATTGTGTTGCTGTCTATATGACCTTGCACACCTGCAAATCAAACAATGGTTCTGCTCACCTGTGAACCTCGACCTTGCACACACATACACCTGCAGATCAATGATCTTACTTACCATGTAGATCTCCTATATAGGCCATGCAACTGTGACCAAGATCCTACACTCCTGAAGAACACAGCTGGCTCTCCAATCCAGCACCAACACACTTGGTACTGAGGCACTAGGAGGAACGCACCATTGCTCTACCTCACACACAGAAGGAGCTTATAATTATGCTCTCTTACTCCCTAGCACACTTTTCCAATACAACCATGAGTCTATTATATAGATCTCATCCAAACAATAATTAGACATCTAATTACAATAATTAGATCCACAGCTATGAGTCTAAAATTAGCACTCATCATGCAAACACTTGGTTCGTTAGCTAACTGCCCGTAAATAGCTTGCAGTCAAACCACACAGGAGACCGATGTCGGTCCCTGTCTGCCTGGAGGTGACCGACGTCGGCCGATATATGACCGACGTCAGTTGCTTCCCTTTGCTATCCTACCGACATCGACTGATCAGACCAACCCCAACTTCTCTGCAACTCAGCAACCTTTAGCAACCTCCTCTCCTGTTTGCATCAGTGAAGCTTTTAGCTCCACAATCCTAACAATCTCCCACTTGGAGATAAATAGCTACACTGTACCTGTACCTATAATCTGTCTAATCTGTTTCCTGGTTTGTATCCCTCTTCAAGCTCCCACCTGAAGACAACCCACCACACATCCCATGGTGTACCTCCTGTCATCTGAGTACCTTGCCACATCCGAACCTACAACACCTGTAGTGAAGTCCTGACCCTGCATAGCAACACCTGCTGCCGGTCCCTCTCAGAAAACCTAAGAACCCACTTCCCCGAATTGGATCCTAACTCTGACAGCTCCCACTGCATGGGAATACTCAGGTCTATACCAGACCTCATGTGATTTTGGACACTGTACCTGTCCAGCGCTTAGTGTGCTCCGGTTCTGCATCCCAAACCTCGCCAACACCTGATTCACATCAGCTCCCACTCGAGACAAAATCAGCCTGTGATCTCCATGCCTCCCATGTCAAAGAATTCTGCTGCTCCAAACTCCTCATGACATGCCACTGAACTAATCTTACCCTTAGCTCAGCAAAACCCTGTATGTACACCCCTGCTAGCTAGCATACTATCCACATACAGCAACAGAATGATGTTGCAATCATCATCCCCCTGGTAAGTCAAATTATAGTAGTTACCTGACACTGACTGAAGCCATGCTTCATCCTCCATCTGTCAAAACTTGTACCACTGTCGTGCAGCTACCTCAAGACCATATGCCTGGTCTTTCATCTCACGTATCCGTTCTCTCTATTCTTCTACTAAGGCATCCATTCGTCTCTGTGCTTTCATCCAGCTGGCAAACCTACCAAAACTTCCATTTGGTTCTGCATCATAATCCTGCCTAGCTCACACCTGTTTCCTGGATCCTTCCTGCTATATAATCAGCAACAAGTATGAAGAAGAGGAACACGAATTTGAGGGCCTACTTACACCTTCAGTCCTCCGTATGGGTGTTTGAGACTCCTTGACAGCGTGCTGTCCACCCAAAATTCGTTACAGTGACCGACCTCGGTCACTCCACAGTCTGCATCTGACTGACGTCGGTTCCATGCATCTGTACCTGACTACCAACCTGCCAGCGCTGGTGTCCCTGCTACTGACGTCAGTCCTCCTGACCGACATCGGTCTTACATACTACCGACGTCAGTCCCCTGACCAACATCGGTCTTACTCTGCCTGACATCGCCGGCTTCGGTCTGTACTTGACCGACATCGGCACCTGTCTGTTCGATGCCGGTTCCTCCTGACTGACGCTGGTACCTGTGTTCGCCTGTGAGTGATGACTTTTTACTCGTGAGCTCCTTTGGATCAATCTCCATGTCCAAACTGCCCTGCTCAGATGTATCCAGCCTCATCCACTGAACTCTGTCCACCATCTCCTCCAAGAACACCAAGGCTTTCTAGTTTTTAAGCCTATCAAATATATCTGTCTTCCGCTTAAGAACATGCATCTCCTTCCTACTCATGTGACCAAGCCTACGAAGCCACGTCTTCACAACAGAAGAAGAATCAGTAATATAAACAAGTAGATAAAGTATACCTATTTTCTTACCACCAGCTAATTCAAGTGCTACCGCTGTGAGAGTTCTTGTGCATCTCTCATCACCCAATCTTTCTGAAGAAATTAGCCATATCTCCAAACCTGGGACCTGCATGACCTTCATCAACACCTGTGTGTTGGCCGCCTGCAATTTTAGCTTCACTTCCCCTTTGCCAATTCTTTGGCAAGGCTTACCAGCTCCTCTACCTGGGGCTGCATGGAAAGAGGCAACTGAATCTTTTATCCAAGATTCAACTTTATCCAAGAACCCTGCAAACACATCCTGTGCAACAACTCCTGCTACATCTGTATCTTCAGTTTCTTCATGCTGATCTGTTACCAACCAACAATGTTCTTTTACCTGCTCTTTCTTTCCATCAGACCATGAGTAACCGTCTGTGCTTTTCAACTCCTCCATTCTTAGCTTACTTTGATCTGCCGTTGCTCTACTCCCACTCAATTAGAAACCCCTGAGAGTGCCCTGTAACCAAAACACAACCTGCTTCCTGCAACCTTAGCTCTGATACCACTTGTCAGGAATCTAGAACAACAAACATGCTCTGATCCCACTTGTTAGGATGCGAAACCGGAAGCATACAATTGATTACCAAACTTCAAGCAACTTAAATATGCGGAAATAACCAGAATCAACAAGTAACTAGAATTCAGAATAACATAGCATATGAGAGACAATACACAACTTGTATTAACACTTTATACAGAAAAGAATACAATAAAGAAGATGCCACTTCTTCTCCACCACCTTACAGAGGTTTCCCACACCTCAAGTGAACAATACTTCTTCTCCCCAAAGCTCTCCCTCTCATAGGTCCCAACACCCAACTCAAATACAGAGTTGGTGTTCACCTCCCGTGCTCCACGCACACCACAAGTGCTCCATGCACTCCACAAGCACTCCACGTGCTCCACAAGTACTCAAGGTACTTCAAGTAGATCTCCCATGAACCTGCAATAACCTGCACTTCAACAGACCATACTTATGGAAGGAACTCCCTTGCCTTCCTCTCGCTCTATCCGAGTACACACCTGTACTCCAAGTAGATCCTGCCTGATACTGCTCCCTGTTGTGTTGCTGTCTATATGACCTTGCACACCTGCAAATCAAACAACGATTCTGCTCACCTGTGAACCTCGACCTTGTACACACATACACCTGCAGATCAATGATCTTACTTACCATGTAGATCTCCTATATAGGCCATGCAACTGTGACCAAGATCCTACACTCCTGAAGAACACAGCTGGCTCTCCAATCCAGCACCAACACACTTGGTACTGAGGCACTAGGAGGAACGCACCATTGCTCTACCTCACACACAGAAGGAGCTTATAATTATGCTCTCTTACTCCCTAGCACACTTTTCCAATACAATCATGAGTCTATTATATAGATCTCATCCAAACAATAATTAGACATCTAATTACAATAATTAGATCTGCAGCTATGAGTCTAAAATTAGCACTCATCATGCAAACACTTGGTTCGTTAGCTAACTGCTCGTAAATAGCTCGCAGTCGAACCACACAGGAGACCGACGTCGGTCCCTGTCTGCCTGGAGGTGACCGACGTCGGCCGATATATGATCGACGTCGGTTGCTTCCCTTTGCTATCCTGCCGACGTCGGCTGATCAGACCGACCCCAACTTCTCTGCAACTCAGCAACCTTCAGCAACCTCCTCTCCTATTTGCATCAGTGAAGCTTTTAGCTCCACAATCCTAACATCACTCATTTAATGCTTATGGAAAAGTAGTGATCATTAGTTTGTGACAAAATAAAATAACCATTAGAGTTCACATATGAATTTTACTCAAAATTGACCAAGTAATAAATCAAGATAAAGGAGAAAGACAGTAAGATTAAATGAATAAAGACATTAATTTTTTTAAACTTGAAGTTAATTTAATACAACACAAATAAAATGACTAAATCATGAAATTGGAGTGATACAAACCCTTATTCCACTTAACTCAAAAATAATCAATATTAAACCAAATTGATAATGAAATAAAACATATCTTTCAAACTCAGTTGTATAATCCGCACAAGTCTAATCCAAAGTTAGATAATTTCCTAAACATAGGTCAAATTTTGCCCAAAAAGGGACACTTTCACACATCCCAAAACATATTTTAGGAGAGAAAAGAACATTCACAGACTTAGGCAAACTCTAATAGTAACATTAGTGAGGCCCCCAAAATGCATTTTAGACCATGTGCATACAAACAATTTATGTTTAGACTTGGTCAAAATAATGAAGCTAACCTAATTTTTTTACCTCATACTAAGGATAAATTTAGTTAAATCGACAAAGCTAAATATGCCTAAGGCACATCATTGAATATCACTTAAGCATAAGACCAAACACTAGATCTAAAAGAGGTCCCATGATTTCATGATGAAATTAGGGTGTGTTTTACAAGTAACAATAGTTCTATCTCTGGAAAAGGATGTGACCTTGCCTTCATGATCAAATTATATACAAATTTTTATCAATCATGGACCCTATTTATTTTAACCATGATCCTTCAAATACAACATTGTATTCACTTTAATTTGAAATAACATGAAAATTAAGATAACATTATTTTGAAGCAAATGAAAATATTAATGTAATTGATCCCATACATGTTGTAGATAAATTATTTTTATCCAAGTTTTGATGTTTATTTATAAGAGATATAAGAAATTACATAGAACAAAAAATTATTTCCTAATAGTCCATAACCTTAACATATATAATTTTTTTGTGTTCCATATGAAGAGTGATAGTGAAATTCTCTTGATATGAGGAGAGGTTAGTGATTTCCACCTTTGCAACCACATTTGAAAATTTAGTTTTTGTAGGCATATTTTGCTTTAGATTTCTTTTGTTAGAAACCCTATTTAATGATACATTCTTACTTACCTTGATTTTGATTTTTCAAGTTTTCTTCTTTCTCTTTTTCCAATGTTTCTTTTGTGATACATTCATTGTGTAATTGTTCTTTTTCATCTTATGCCTTTTGTAAAAAAAACCATTTTTATCTTTTTATACTCTCAATTGCTCTGATTTTCCCTTTTGAATATTTTATTAATCTAATTTTTATTTTTGAATATTTTATTGCTCTAATTTTTTCATTTGAAACTAATTTTGGTATGAATTTCCCTTTTTTATCCATACCAATTCTTTTTGCACCTATGTTGTAGAAGATGCACTCATAAGGTGACTAGATTACTTAATTGATTTATCAATAATAACATTACCACTATCAATTATCTTTTATATTTTTTTTTCAAAGCTAAAAAAATAACAATATGATGTCCATGCATTAAATGGTATGAAAAATCATATATTGATCTCGTTAGAGGATGTAAAAGAGGTAGTTTTAACTAACTAATTTCAAAGCATTTATCTTATAATTTTGCTTATACTCTTATTATCCTTTTTCATATTTTTTGAATCACTAGTTGTAGATAATTTTTTTTTGGTTCCCGATCTTGATACAAAGTATTGTTAGGCATAAAATTTCTAGATGACGATGCAAATGCATGATTAACACTAACACATTATAGATTATTACCATATGTGAGATAATTCTCCAATGATGTGATCTTTGAATTGAATACTAATTTTAGTTTTTCAACTCTTTTATTATCATTCCCATATTTATGATTTTATCTTAAAGGGATTTATAAGCACAAACTCTAGGTAATTCAGATTGAATATGCATACACACACCATCAAGAGGGGATACAGGAGGTGAAGGGGTTTGGGGAAGGATATGTTGGTTACCTTCTTTTGGAACTATAGGATGGGCTATCTTAACCTTTGGAATAGTGATATGATGAACTTGGTTAGAGGGAAAATAACTAATACCCTCTCAAAGGTTAGGAGGAGGAAGAGATTTTTTTGATTGAAAAACATATCTATATTAAAATAAAAAATTAATATTTCAACTCTAATACAAATAAAATGGAGGGAAAAATTCACACCTTAGAAGCAATAAAAATGAGGTTAATAAACCCTTAGGAATATAAATTTCAAAAGAGGGTCAATAATGACTACTCAAAATAAAAGATCACATCAACATTACGTAATAACCAACAAGATATTGATAAAAGCACAGATCAATAAAGATAACAATTAAGCTTCAATAATGGACATGACGCCTGAGGAGGTAGACCTTATGACTTATCACCCCATACCCCTTGAGAATGGAGGTCATAATCCATAGCTAATGGACCCCATCCATCATTTTGTTGAGAATTTTTTTCTTGTGTCTATTAGGTAAAATAACTAGAACTAGTGATGAATACTTATCTTGTTAGGGAGGGCCCAATTTACACCACCTCCACCTCTAGAAGATCCACAAGGATAATCAAAATGTGGAGATGACCAATGATGAGGTGACCGGTGAGGAGAGAGCCTCTTGAGTTTGTTCCTAAAATGCTATCAGTGCATGACACTCCCTTTCCCACAAAGAGGTGAATGTAGGTATGATAGACCTATAGGTTCTCAATTGATTTCACACGAGGCATTCCCATAATGATTAAGTAAAAGATAGAGGTGGTTAATATCTAGATAAACTTTATCAGTCTAGATTTAAATCTCAAGAGTGACATTGTAGATTATAGTAACTTTATTATTAATAAAAAAACTACATTCCATTTCCTCATGATTAAAATAAACATAAATTTAAGATTTCTAGATTTGAAAAAGAATATCAGCATGAAAAATTTGCAAAAATCTATTATATATTATAGGAATAAGGGATGAGTCCCCTAAGATATCCATTTTACATGTAAATAACTCAATCCTAAATGGTTGAAAGAGGTTATGAATCTATTATCATGTAGACTGAGTGTGGGAGTAAAACTATAAAATATGTTTGAGAGTCTCAGTTTGATGGTATGAAGGGAAAATGGGATTTGGAATCCCTATGTAATTAATTTGATCACCTATTAGTGAACCCTGATAGATAATGAACCAAATAAAGTGATCTTTCTTAGGCTCAATGGGACAAGCCCATATGGTGTGAAATTTTCTAGACCAAACTACATGATTGGTCTAAAAGTTCCATTGGTGATTTAGAGTATTATCTTGAATATGCTAGGGTGATAAAATATTATACCCAATTTGAGGGGAGTAATGAGTAAAGGGAGTGGTTATAGGCCAATGCCAGTCCTTCCACCATGGAGTAAGGTAATTGAATCTAATCTTGTGAAGATTCCCATCAGGTATAGAACCTTGAATTTTAGTAATAGACTCAACATCTTCATTATTTACCAAAGACTAAGATGATAAAAATATAAGAGAGACATATAAATGATAAAAGACACTTAATCATGATTAGGAAATCATAATTTTAAATTTGAAACCCTAACATATAATTTTGAAGGAAAAACCTTAGGGAAATCTAGGGCTTGTAAGATTCAATCAATACATGGGTTCACAAATATGCTTTATAAAATTTTGGAAAATGAGGGAAATATATTACCCAATATGATAAATTAATGTGTAAAATAAGATTTATATATATGTAATAAATTCAAAATTATTTTGTAACCTACTAAATATGGAAAGTGAAAAAGAAAAATAAAATGCACATTCTTTCTAGACCTAATATTGACAAAGAGAGTATATTGGTTATGAGTGAATCTAAAATAAAAGTTGGTAGGTTACCTAGACAATAACATTACAACTGGATAGTAGTAGATAAAACTATTATCTGAATAGGGTGACCTTTTCTAACAAATAACAAGGCTCTAATATTTTTAGTTTATGTTCACCTTCATCTATTTATTTTGTGGACTATGTAGGAGCTCTAATCTAATGTGACGACTATTGTCTAACTATTTTTGCCCTTGAAATCCTAGCTTAATAAATAATAATACAAAATTCAATCATAAAGTAAAAGGGTTTAATGGTTGAATTTGTGCTTGACCTCAACACCCCTATGTTGAGCATTGCATGCATGCCAATACTTTGAAGAGGGAACAAACTCCATGTATTTCTTCCATGATATGGTGATGTGTGTGAAACTAGTGTAAAATGCTAGATGTTAATGCAATCTTGGTGTGATTAAGTGACTCAAATGTGAATTTTAACCTTGGAGATGTATTCATATTTTAGATCATGGATACTAAGGTTGTATGTAATTAGAATTGGGATAAATAGGGAATTTGATCTTAATTTACAATTAGAATTCTAGTGTTTTTCCTCTGCTATGTGTAAAATGTATTAAAATTTGCTTTTATAGTGGTATTTTTAAAATTCCTTTGGATGGGGGTTCCCAAACTTGAGGGATGCCCCTTACATAAATTTTGAATTTTTTAAAATAGTCATTAATTGGAAAGATGACACTCCTTGTGGGAGCAGACAATAATGGGGTGTGTTATTATCCCACTAGGGTGCTATTGTCCTAAAGGGAAAAATTGCTAAGCTGAAGGTATTATTCAATATATTAGTGAGTTTAGGTTGTTAATTGATATGAATAGGGACATTATATACTAATTTAGGTTGATTTAATGAATATGTCATCATTTGGAGAGTGAATTAATTGGTAAAAATTCCCTAGAATAGGTCATGATCTAAGTGTGTCAAAAGAGTGGTCACATGTACACTAGATAGAATGAAAAAAAAAAATCTAAATAATGGTAACTCAATCTTAGTACTTGCACTAAAATGTGATGTAAGAAATCATGACCACATAATGACATGACTAGGATTACAATGAGATGGTTTGGAAAATAAAGGGTGATGGGAGTTTGTGAGAAGTGTCCTGGTTAGATTCCTTGGGTCTTATACTACATACTCACAAATTAGAAGCCAAGTGGCATAATTAGGATAATAATGTGATCAGATAAAATAAATACCCATCAAAGGGATATTAGATAAAAATATGACATAAATAAGGAATGTGGGGAACCACATAGGTCATGAGGGAATAAGATTATCTAGACAAGTTAGTGAGACTAAAAAACTATCGACATGAAGGACCTAGGACACTCTAACTAGTGAACACAAAGCTTGGGATAATGAGTGAAGTACACACATCATACCATGAAGGATGCATGGGATGTATGAGTGAAATTAAAATGATCCTAAATTCCCATAATGTGTTCCCCACTTCTTATAACCTCTTACATAGTCATCACCTTATTATGAAGATTAGGTACTTGTGTGAGAATTTAGGTGGCACTAAAATGTAGGAATATATAATGATTTAATGATATGATGAAACCCCCTAACCCAATATTTTGGCCTACCACACAACTAATATACCTTTTTTTATCATGAGGCCTACTATGGAGTTTGATATTTGACTAAGATAAGAGATGTGCCAAACAAAGATCACTTCTTTTGGTGTGATATATTATTTTGATATAATTTTCCTTTTGATTTTATTTCTATTAATTATTTTTATTTTCATGTTCCTCCTCCATAAAAATTTAGAAAACCAAAACATATATGAATTAAATATATAACATAATAGAGTTTATGCTATGCCACTATAAGGGAAAACATAAAGACTTTGGTGAGTAAACACTCCAAGGCTTTTCCACATGTAAGTGTGCAATATTAAAATTAAACTATGTTTGCCTCAAGTGAAAGGAAATAAGATAAAAGTGGATACCATACAATATCCATCCATTTAATAAAATGATATAATGAGGAATATGATTATAATTGATCATAAGGATGTAAAACAATGCTTTGAAAGAAATAGGGCTATGCTATGATAGTCATGTCACTAGGGAAGTTGTACTAACATAAGGAAGATCTAGAACAAGCACTAATGAAATTAGTTGTTATCCCAAAAAAGTGGAAATTAAATAAAGGTCAAATAATAACAAGGATACTAAGGAAATCATGATATAAATATGATAAATGAAATAGTAATGAAAAGTTGAAGGTTCTACCTAAGCTCTAAAGTATAAAAATGCTGAAATTAAAATGATATATAATGATAAAACAAGACATATATGTTGAAACCAAAGTGATTAAAAATGAATAAGAACCATGGTATAATCAAGATATGTAAAACAAGCATCACAAATGTTTAAAAAAATAGTTTTTATTAAATCCCCTCATATGAAAAATTGATGAATATGATATAAATCAAATATGTGCTCATAAATGGCATGACATGTGTTCAAATACATCATCAATAAAATTTAATAAATCTCATTGTAATTGAAATCTTTCTATAATATAGCCTTCTCTACTCTCTCTAAAATTTAACAAGGATTATTTGGTGGATGAGCTATATGGAAAAATTAGGAACACTTAAAGTAGGAGATCATGGGGCCTACTGTGAACATTAGTCAATGTGCGAAACCTACTGCATCAAGTAGTTGATATCCTAGGATCTACTATAATGCTCTAGTCAAATATAAAGTTATGCTTTCACCTAAAAATGATCTTGTGAGTTTTGCTAAGAAGGATAAAATGTAGGCCTAAAAAATTCATTAAAATGTTGTTAGACTGCTATACATATGCCAATATGATAGGTAACACACCAATACTTAATAAAATATAGTTACTCTTATTCGGGGATGTAATCTAGAGATATATTTTAAGGTGACATGTTCAATACACTAAAAGTTGGGTTGGAGTGCATTTCACTATTGTTGAAGGGATTGAAAATATGTTAAAGAGTGTGTGTTTGTAGTGTGAAAGAAAAAATGTGCCTAGAATTAGTTGATTAAGGTGGTCAAGTATCTAAGGTAAGAATTGAACCTTATGGATTATGTTATGCTAAAAATATTTGGTATGCTTGATAATATTTTGCCTAATGACTAGCACCCTTGTGAAACTCATAATATGGCTCAATGTAGCCAACATATCAGGAAGAAGTGTGCTCAAAGGATTGAAAATTATGGAAAAATGGTAGGGTCCAATCATAACACAATCTTGAAACATGCTTTAAAGAGGCTTAAAATTAACTGAAGTTGTACATGAAGAAACTAGAATGTGCTCCATTTCTGACTTATGAACATCAATCGAAGGAGGGATAACATCACGTATAATAGAATGAGATTGAAAAATCTCACATAAATTAATGCAATAATAATATGAAGATGGATCATAGGAGTGTTGAAGAGATGATCAATAACAAATGATTTACTCATTATTGGTTTGAACATAAATATGGATCATCAATAGAATAACCATCATTTTAATTAGGTATATATATATATATATATATATATATATATATATATATATATATATATATATATATATATATATGTTTTGACCACCATGTCACTAGAAGGAGAGTGGGAATTAGGATTCTTAGGAAAGACCATAAAAGTAGGAGATTCCTCAATTGGATTATTATTAGAAAGGGTCACAAGGA
The DNA here is from genome assembly GCA_037957365.1 of Torreya grandis. NCBI lineage: Eukaryota > Viridiplantae > Streptophyta > Pinopsida > Cupressales > Taxaceae > Torreya > Torreya grandis. The sequence continues at coordinate 498,935 of JARHVA010000307.1, forward strand.
AGGGGGAGACTAAGCTATGATGCTATGAAATAGGTCAATGTTTTGATCTTAAGGCTGATATCACAAGGCTCATCATCATAAATATAATAGGTTATGTGGTATGTTTACCACAAGATTAAGGTGACCATTATAACCTTGGTGAGAATTGAGGGGATAATTAAAGTGTGGGTATTCTCAAAAATGAATTATAGATAAAGGTTCAAGGGTAGGTATTTTAAAGACACCACACTCTTAGAATTATTTAAAATTATAATAGTTGGTATTACCTTGAATCTTTTATATAACACCATTATCAAGAAATTTAATTCACTATCATGGAGAGGAAGTGACTACCCTCATGTGATGACTTTAGGGTAGACCAAGTGAGATGTTATAATATAATATAAATTTAAAGACCATGACCTTAACTCTAACCATGATGGGAGAAACTATGATAGGAATCTAAACACATCCTAGGGGAGGCATTTTTATTCTATCATAGCCTTGGCACATGCTTTGGGTAGACTTAATATTTCACTCAAAGTATTGAAGGGTTTTTATGATCTCAAATTAGGTGACATAAGTGTTAGATCCTTCATCTATTAGGGTCTGCTTGAGTCAAATATCACCAAATTAGACACTAATTAAAAGAGGAAGATCATCTACATGGATTAATATTTATTCAAGGATCATATAAAAAATAGGAAAATTAATTTAAAGAGAATCATCTATAGTTTTGTCAACTTTAATAGATCTCTCTTCACAATATTGAAAAATACTATCCTTAGACCCAAGAAAGGTATCTTCTTGCCCCATAGGTGGTGGTTGAGTAATGTTCATGTCAAATAAAAGATGCATCTATTAGTTGTGATGATGAAAAGAATCCATCATAACATCAAGGAAGGGAATTTGAGAGGGTAACTTGGAATGTTATTTAATGGGATCCCATTCATTAGATCCAAGGTGAGCTACACAATAATGAGAAAAATGTGTATAATTATAGATTATATCAGCTAAAGAAAGAGTTGATCCAAAATGAAATTGGTTAGGAAAATTATTTTTTGGTCTTAGCCTAGATGACATAGTTGGGTTAGGAAGCATAGATTACACCAGTATGTTTGATGTAGTTTGTTGCACAAAAATGTAAGAATCAGACTACATCAACCTAGTCGGTGTAGTAAAATCATAAATAGTGTCATGAATTGATTATATAATTAATTGTTTCATATTATCCAATGTAATAGGGATTAAATTAAGAACATAAATAAACTATATTGACTTGGTTGATGTAGTAGATTATAGACTAGGAACATTTGATTGTACTGGATTGGTCGATATAATTGTTATAGAGAATGAAGTACTAACAAAATACATTAGGGTGGTTGATGTAGTTGGTATAGTTGTGAAAGAATAGAAATGCATAGGACTAGTTGATGTAGTTAGAATAATACAAGCTATGATTTACTCATATTTAACAACTATAAAATGAGGTATAGGCATATCCTAAATTACTCTATAAGAAGAGTAAGGAGTATGAGTCACAAGAGGATAAGGATAAATATAGGAGACTATATGCTTCATGTTATTCATGTTAACCATGTTTACTTCATTGGTATAAGAGTGAATATTAATTATGTTTTAACAACATTAATGGTAGTAGGATACTTAGGATTAGATTATTGATTTTTATTACACTTGGGAAATGGATCTAAATTATATATTAAGGTGAGCATTATCTTGGTGAAGAGTATAATGTTTGATTTATGAGTCTTGGGATTTTGATTCCTTGTCATAAACTTTTTGACACTCTTAGATCATAGCTTCATGGTCAAATCTAGGACTAAGGAGGAAGTCAAATGTAAGATTATTAAGTTATCTATGGGTTTCATTGGAATGTTCCAAATTTTCATGATATTAGAAAAAGAAATTGAGGATCATACCAATGATCAGTAGGGAGAAAAGTATCAAACTCTCTAGGTGAGGATTTTGGGATACATTTATTAATTTTAGCTTGAGAAAAAGGCTAGTGAGCATTGATATTATTCACCTAAGATAAAGGAGGAGGATAGAAGAGACTTCTTATGATAGGTTTGGAAAGTGTCACTTCATCAAAGCCACTTGGGAGAATGGCATTAATGGTTCTTGTGGAATCATGTGTACCTGAAACACCATCATTTGTAGAATTTTTATTTTTATACTTCATATTCACACAAGTTATAGGATTAGGTAGGAAATGATATAATTTTCTTATAAATACATATTGACATAAATCTTGATCACAGGATTATTCTAATGATTTTGGAGATAAATTCCTGACTTCAAATGAAAATCAATGGTAAACAAGTGGAAGAGGTTGTCTTCCACATGTTCTTAGATTTGTTAGATAAGGATTTCCAAATATTGATGAAAGATTAGGGAATCTCAGATTCCAATTGTTTTTAATTAAAGAAATGGGCTCATCCATTTTTATGAAGGTTATTGGTTACAAATTCTTGAACTAATACATTAACTAAATATTCTAAGCTAGAGATAGAGAGAGAGAGAGTTGAATTGGTTTTTCAAATATAGGGCATCATCTAAAAAGGTTTTATCTAGAATTTTAGTAGCCATAAATGTGTTTATCTTAATCCAATCTTTGTAAAGGTTTTCAAAATCTTTTAAATGCAAAGTGAGATTGGTGGATTCACTATAGGTGATTGAAGGAGTGATACCACATATGTCTATGTTTGAAATTTGTGGAGCTAATGGTTTATTTTGAGTATGGTTGATTAATTTATGGCAAAGAGGAGGTTAAAAAATAATATTACCATGTGCATCTCTAATGGGGTGTGTGGGGGAATTTAGATTTGACACTCCCCACTAAGGCTATTGAGGATGATTTTACATTTGCATCTAGTGATTGGCATTATTAGATTGAAAGGTGGCCATTTGGTTCATGGATTGCAATAAGATTTGATGAATATCAAGATATTAGTTGGTAGAATAAAAAGTTTGAGTAGCTTATTATGATTGAATATGGTAGCATTAATTTGAATATTAACACAAACATTTTTAGTAGGCCCATTATAGGAAAGAACTGCCATTCTAGTATCAGTACTAGGCATGGTGGAGAAAGAAGGGTGGGAGTAAGCCATGTAGTTACTTTCTCAAGCCAATAGGAAAGATATAAGTATGGGAAGGAGGAGCTTACACATGGGGTGGCATTATGAGATGGTATATTACCTCAAGTTCCTTGCTCATATTCTTAGGATTTTTATTAAGGTAAATGATAATTTCATTAGTATATTCAAGATCACACTAGTTATTTATTATTATAATGTGTCTAGGTGGGTAAAGGACTTGAAATTTTCTATGTGGCTTATATTTTGTAGTTATAGTGGACACATGACAATCTCTTAGATCTTGGTCTTATATGGTTTTATAGGGAAAATATGATTTATATTTTTTACAAGAATTGTTCATTTCTATGAGATCCTATTAGGTTTTCTCTTTAGATTTAACACATGTGTTTTGCATTATGAAATAGAAAAGGATAATTTAATTACGTTGGTCATTATAGTTAGAATAGGAAAAATAAAATCATATAGTATTTTGTTGGTTCATATAGTTGATAATTAGAAATGGAATAAATAAATTGTCTCAGGTTAGTTGATATAGTAGGCTGATAATAGATAATTATATTAGGTTAGTCAATATAGTTGGTAGAAATATGTATAAATAGTTTTTATCATTTTGGAGAATGCAATCGGGTCGATAGAAATAAATTATATTGAGTTGGACGATGGTAAAATCTATACTATATTGGTCTAGCCAATTTATTCATAAAGATAAACATAAGTAACTGTATCAATCTTGATGATGTATTTCACACATATAAATAATTGTAAGGGGCTAGCCATTGAAGTTATTACACACAACACATAACCATATCAGGTTAGTTGATATAGTATTCTATACAACAAGCAAATCTAGAAGCAAATTAAATCTAACTAATTTTTGAAAGCAATATCAATGAGATATACTAAAATTATTTGATTAATAATGTGGGATCTCAAATATGCTTGCTTGGTAGTAGACTATTGCTTTGATATTTTAGAGCACTTACTACAAAGGCTAAATTTTCTTATAGCCCACTATCTCATATCTAAGGGTATGGTGAGAGTAAATTCCTTGAGAGATATGCTCCTCTGAGGTACACCAAAAAATAAAATAGATGGTTGGTTTTTTAAGCTCAATAAAAAGGGAATCCCAAGTGTTTCTAATATATCATGAGGTACATGGAAATTAAACTTCATGTTTAGTGTTGTAAAATGTCTTTAGTATTATTGAAACATACCTCATACCATGATGTTATTAAAAAATAATCACTTGGTTGTAATGAAAACAACTAAGTAATTTAAAATTGTCAGAATATAATTTATAAAGAAAACCAAATAAACAAAAAATAAATTTTGAAAATCAATGTTGAAAACCAATTTGAAGCATTTAGTGAATTGAAATAAATAGGAAAATAATAGTATTAGACTAGCCAATAAAATTAGAAATTAAATAAATTGAAATGAAACACAAATAATTGTATTGGATTACTTGATGCACTTGTAAACATAAAAAATAATTATATCAAGATGGCTATAGTCTATGCAAACATGGAACAAAAATAGATTGGTATATGTCATTCATAAGCATTCTAAAAACTATATCAGGCTACTTGATATAGTTGGCTAAAGTAAGTAAATTGCATCATGTTGGCCGATACAGTTGGTTGAATCTTAGAAAGATGGAATAGGTTTCATGTTGGTTTCACCATAATGTGTGCATGAGATAAGATTAACCTACACATATCATATCTTATTAGACTCATATTCATATAAATGTCAATCAAATAGATCCCATGATACTTAATTAGTCTAGGTAATGACCAATGAAATTTATAGATCTAGTAGAGGGTTGTTTTTTCAAAAATTATAAGAGGAAAAGGTTCAAAATCCTAATATTATGACACAAGGATATATATTTCACTATACCTCTATAAAATTAATCATGCAAGTAAATGAAAATAAGTAATGTAATTAAAGTAAGTTAAACTAGGGGGAAGGTGTCATGGTTAACCAAATGAGGGTCTAGGTAACCTAATTTAAATATGGTAAGTCTAAGTAATATTATATCTATACCAACATAATTTTGTGTAGAGATAAGTTAGAATAGGATACACATGTAGACACCTAAATCTAGCCACACCTGACTTCCAACTAGACTTTAGGCTGATTTCTACCAAACATTACAAATTAAGCCTTAAAATCACTAAACATCCCAATTTTAGCTGTGTATCGTTCACCGATTCTCAGAATCATGTTGAGACATACCTTTTTTAGATACTATCCCTATGAAATAATAAGATCTCATGGATTCATCCCTAATCACCTTATGACATAACAACTGTCAATTTGACCTATGGACCCATTAAGTGAGGTACTTGATCAATTTTTAAAAGAGATAAAATGCTAATCAAAATGAAATATCTAATTAAATAAGATTAAATTCTTATATAATTAATCCATTTGAAATTAATTAATATCTAAAAATAGAAATTCCAAAAATAAAAATATCAAGCCTTTTCATCATTGCCTTTGAGTTGTTAAGATCTTCTAAAATATCTCAAAATATCTAATTTGAGAGCCATGCCAAGTAATTAAAAATCATAATTACATGATAAATTTTAAATTAGTTGGATTTAGTTTCAACTCACCTAGGGTTAGTTTGAACCCATTCCATGTTTAAACTCAACCTTAACTCATCTTGGGTGAGAGTTAAATTTTGAGGCTATAAATACAAAGCCATACCCATTTAAGTTTAAGCTCTCTTGTTGTAAAGTTATTATGCCTAAATGTCTTCAAATATTTTAATAGTGTAGTCTTTTAATGCCAATTTGGAGAGAGAAGCTTCATGTAAGTAGTGTTACCATGCCAAATTCATAAGCCAATCAGCCAATCCAAGGTGCCAAAGAGAGAAGGATCAATGAAAGATTCATTATCAAAGACTTATTGATGTACAAACTGAGAAAGCCACTTCAATAAGCCATTTGGAGCTCCAAGGAAGGTAAAATACTGGTTTCTTTTGTGTTCTAGTTTTGCTTTCATTTGTATGTTTGTTACCTATTATCTCTCTAGTATTTAGGCTAGAGGTGTTAGGATTTTATTGTATTATTTTGATTTGGTTTATTTAGATTAAAAAAATATTAATCTCCCCTCTACATATTCTTTGTTCACATCATGGCACACATAGTGGGACCAAACATCCTATATAGCCAAGGAGATTTATATGATGGTTTTAGTTTTTATAATGGATGCATAAAAATCTTCAAGTTTCAAGTTTTAACTTTGTTTTTTTACATCTTTTTATTTTTAGTAATTTTCAAGTTATAGGGATCGACGCTAATTTTTCAAATCAAAATCGATTATGGGAATTGCCATGATTCTTGTGTGAAAAATTGAACATGATCAGGAACATGGCTAATAATGATTTTACCCAATTTTTCTTTCCTTCATTTTATGTTTGATGATATGCATATTATTTGTATGACCCATTTCTTGCAGGATCCAATGAGATGTTTTTATTTTAAACTCATTTATTAGCCATTTTTCCTTAAAAAATACACTTGGTTTTTGTGTGTTTTACAAGGAACATTGATGATCTGTTTAATCGATGTCAATTTTTATGGATCAACATCAATATCTATGGATCAACATTGATCTCTATGGATTGATGATGATCAATCTATAAGACAATAAATTAGAAAACCCAAGAGATAAATTTGAAATTTTGTTTTATCACTTGATTTTGGACTTCTAAGCAAGCAAACCCTCTAAGAAATTATAGGTCCTGAGGTGGGAAGACCAAACTTTAGGCATGGTTCAATATTACACACATTCTCTTTGGTGCTTAAAATGTAATTAGTTTTTTTCATCTCTTCATTATTTATGAAGTTTTTTTGTAATTATCAACAACAATTTCCAAGGGGATCAAAATTCATTTCATATTTCATTTTGGTGCTATAAAATTGAACTCTCACTTTAATTGCATACTCATAAGAGTTTTATTTTTATGCTTGTTTATTGAAAGTATTTGTTTATCAAGATGAGTGACATGTGTATGCTCTTCTCCCATCCCATTTAGGGAGCTCAAGTGATAAAAAATGATCATTCTTTGAATTTGTTTCTTTGGTCTAAAAGCGTGGAAGGAAAGTCCCTAAAGCCTTCCATAAAAACCACATGATTTAGGTGACCCAAAAATGACCCTAGAGTACTACTCACACTTTTCTTTATTTCATGTATTTTGGCTTATGGGAGTGAGTTCATCACCTCCTCACAATTTCTCTAAGAAAGAATTGACCAAGTAATTCATCTCCTGACATTATTTCAACCCCACTCCATGGAAGGGCATATAAATTGAGGGTGACCCACTGGGATGCTTATTTTGAGTAGTTAAAATAAGATCTATTAGTGGTACTTAACCTTGCAATGTAGGGGAAACTTAGAAATTAAACTATACTAAGAAATTGATAGATGTAGTGGTTGTGAAAAGGATAAAACCTTTTCACAACAAGCCAGTTGACATGTATCTAAATGATGTGATTGTGCCCTAGTGTTACGACACATATGAGAACTTCTGGAAATAAATGAAAATTAATATTTTAGATAATCCCACTGGCCACAAACATATTTTTGATGTAGGGAAAGTATCTCAAAGTTTCATGTCATTGTAAAAACTCTAGAGAGAAGGGAGGGCCTAAAAACACTACTTTTCATGCACTTTTACTTTTTGGATTAATAACTTAAAATCCTCTCAAGAACAAGTATATACATGGAATTTGATAGTATGATGTCACCTTATCAGTTTTAGGATTTAAGACGTCAAACCTATGTGTTTTATTCATTTGTCCTTGTTATTTACATTATCTTGTGTCAAAACTATTTGTTTGTCATACCATGTCCAAAATGAGTCTTGTTTGTACATCACTCCTTTGTTTGAAGAGGTGTTATTACATCCATATGACACCATGCATTTTCCTTAGTCTTTTTCCAAACTTTTATGTGTGTGTCATTTGTTGGAAAAGAGTATCGTTATGCTAGCCAAATCATTTTATAGTCTTGATATTTTAAGTCTTAAAACAAACCATTTGCTATATCATTAGAGTGTGATAACATCATTACATTTATCAAACTATTTCAAAAACTTGTTTCCTTATGTCTAAATTCCAATTTTAAAGCCAAACCCATGTGTGTATTTTGGATCTATGCCTAGTACCATCATGTCGTTCATTCTTATCTAGCTTGCTAGCTATAAAAAATCCTAGTCTTCTAAGTTGAGTTTGAAATTAGCCCTGACAAGTTTAGATCCAAATATTGATTAGTTTATGTCTATGCCTCATGTAATTTTAGCCTAGACATCAATATTTCACTTTTGGGTTATGTAACTTAAGTTAACTACTTACTCCATATGAATACTATTTTTGTGCCTAAATTTGGGGAAGTAGTATATATTCCATATGCCTAGATTTTAATACCATTTGTCAAATGATCAAATGTGTATTTAATTATGAATTCATAGTTTTTGTCAAAGTGTTTCAAATTTATTAGATTAAATCTCTTGCCTTTTAGACCTCATTTTGTTTAAAGTATAGATTTTGTTCCTTGTTTTTCAAAATACCTAACAACCTTTATTTATTTAGACCTAGATTAGACTTGTTTAAAACACTTTATACCTAAGTTTAGAATTTTGGTTTTATTTCATCTCCTTGACCATTTGTGTAAGACATTTGACATTAGAAATTTGATGTTAGACTATTTTAGACCATGTTTTAGGACAAACCTTTTTGGAGATAAAACTCCATTCCTTGCAACAAGTTAGACCAAGTTTGGATCATTTGTCTTTTAGAGATTATTTTTTAGATTTTATAAAACTCTAGGCTTTTTTTGTAAAATTTTCATCATTGATTTGGATATGTCTCATTATACTCATATAGGAGCCATATACAATCTAGGTTATGATAATGTGGTCACACAAGATGACTTTTTTCAAGACCCCTATGGTGACAATGTAGTTTTTGAGATGGATCCTTATCTTCCTTCCAATACTCAATCTAGGGAAAAAAGCCAATATTTTTTAGCCCACTATTTGGTTAACATGCCTACATATTCAGAGTATGACCAAGATCAAACCACATAGTACCTTGATAACATACCATCATTTGTAGAACAAGTTCAATAAAAACCATATTATGTCACTATGCCATCGACATATGATAGCTATTTATTTGATCATCATTTGATTTTATAAAAGATAAAGTTTTAGTCAAAGATATGGAGGTAGGGGCCAAGTTTCCATTAGACTTCACCCATGAAAATTTTCCAAGTATAGTTAGAGTTATTTTGAGCATACCTTACAACCAAACCATTAAACAAGCCTCATCTAGTGATCCTCAAGTGCTCGTACTAATGGTTTATCAAAACCCTAATACGTTTGTGACAATAAATGGCCTCATGGAGGACCACTTTATACAAATGCAAACACCATATCAAACTTATTTGAATCTCATGCATAATCTCAATACCATGGCCATGTCAAATGATCCCCTCATAGAGTTAGCTCCTTTAATAGGTGTATTAATTGAGTTGATAGGTCAAGATAATTTAGGTGTAAACCCATTTGTGCAAAGCACTTCAGTTGATTTCATGTTTAACATCCCAACTATTGAATAAGTTTCTACTACTTCTCTATAGAATGATGTGCCAAACATAGTATATAACATGAAAGTGTCATCCAATCCAAGCCAAAGTGGTTTAACTATGCCAATAACTAGTCTAAAATAAGTGCATTTAGTTAACACCATGAGTGGTTTGTAATAGTAGGGGGTAGGAAATCCTATGTCCCAACCATAGTAAGTTACCACTAATCCTCAATTGATTGCTTCTTCAAGCATGCAACCTTAAGGATTGAGTAATCAAGTGTATATTGGTGCCTTGCCTCAACAAAACATGATAAATGCTATTATACCTCAAAAAGTGATGAATAACATTCCAAAATAATAGGTGAAATATAATATACCAATGTAATAGAGGCAGAACATTTCCCCCCCTCAACAAGGTGTAACATATGTTTCACCTCATCAGGTAGTCATAAGTACACCTCAATATTCAGATATCATTATACCTTTACAGTCACAAATATTATCTAATCAATAATGTATGTCTATTGGTAAAAAATAAATGTTGAATATCTAGAAAATATATAATTCACAACATGTGTTCATACAACCAAGAGGTACTACTATCCAATAAGTGCTAATTATGCAACAACTACCTTTTGTTCCAAACATGCGACAAATCTAATGATAAGGCCTTGGTCCACAACAAGTTCCCCTTAATCAGCTAGGTTTGACTAGTCAACATCAAGTACCTACTCAACCTCAGTTGGCATAGTACTTTACCTAGAGCCATATCCTTCCATTACAACCACAATTACCTCAATATCAAGCCTATCTCTTGAATCTAAACCAAAATATTACACCACAATGCATGCAATTTAAATAAATACACTCCAATATATGGATGTATATTCTTGGCCAGTTCACTCATCAAACCAACATATCGCAACAAAGTATACCTCCATTATACCCCGATCAAGGTAATCCATCTTTGACTACCCAGGCTCTACCTCAAGAAATGTTCCATATAGTTTCTTAGCACAAGAACTAAAAAAAATAAAGGATGCAATTTCTACCATTCAAGAAGGAAAATAATACCAATAAATTCATGTTATATGGCATGTGTTCATACCCATTTGACATGGAGTATCTATATATACCATTTCCTTCAGGGTATAAACCACCAGAGTTTGATAAATACAAGGGTAAAGGAGGCCTTAAGGCCCATTTGAAAAATTTATTCATTGCTTGCCAACCAATGGATTACATCAAAATTTATTTACTCCTATTATTTCCATAGAGTCTAATAGGATAAGATTTGGAGTGGTTCCTAAAATTTTTAAAGAATTTTGTATTTGATTTTGATAACCTATCAGACAAATTTGGGCAACATTTATCCTATAATCTCAAATATGAGATTTCAATGGTAGATTTTGTTACAAGCACAATTACTGGGGGAGTTAATTGGTTTTTAAAAAATTTCTTTAAATTATACTCAATCATTCATGATTATGAAAGAAACACAATGATCTAGCAAAACATAAAGAAATATTCAAATGAGCATAAAATAAGATAACACATATACAAGTGAGAAATCATCAAGGGGAATATAAACCATTATGATATCTATAAATGGAATATATTACTATAAAATAAAATACTAAATTAAGTTGAGCACCAATTCATCTTGGAGCACCAACCTCAATAAAGTCAAGCACCCACTTGACTAGGCTTTAACAAGCACCTACTTACAAGAAAGTACCAACTCCTAAGTGACTCAACACCAACTAAGCCACCTCATGAATTTTTATCACCAAACCTATAGTCTTATATTATGTTCTCACTTCAAGACCTCCTTTTTCTCAAATATTCATTATTTTATTCATTTAATTTTCACACACACAAATATGCCTAAACTACCTTGTATATATAGTAATCTCATGGTCACACACCACTTGGTCAACCACACACATTAAAAATCCTAGGTTAGAAAAAAAATAGGTATTAATACAACTTAATAACATGGTTAAATCATAATTTTAGTCCCTTTTTATCTCTACCACAACTCAATTAGGCCTTATTCCTCCTTTAGGTCTCATGGAGACCTAATTACATTAGTTCTATCCTCTTAACACTAAAATTTGATCTTTTTGGGCTCAAATGGACTTATCCAACAATAAAAATCCATTCAAATACTTATCCAATGAACTAGTTTTACCTCCTCCATTATTTACTAGACCTGCATCCTTTATTCATATCATGAAAGCTCCTTAGGACAAACTGCCCTATTAGGCCTGTGTACCTCAAAAGTCTATCTTGTAATAATGAAGATTAAACACCCTTAAGATAATAAATTAGGAAAAATGAAAAATTTATATATATTATCCAAAATCTTATAATGATCACCAAATTCTTGTAACACCTTCACTTATGAGATAAATTCTCAATATCATCTTTGTAACTCGCTTACTTAGAATTGCCAATTCACCTCAAAAACTAGTCATGATGGATTAGATGTCCAAAGCCTATGTATATAGTTTTCATTACTCATGATGAACAAAAATTGTCCTATGATATCTATAGAACATCCTCAAACATAAAATTCATATGGTCTAATGGAAAATATTGGTTTTACAGACCAATTTCTTGATATAATATCTCATAGTCATATCTGAACTAGATAAGCCATTTTGTGAGCAAATTTTTCACCACATACAATGACATACAAAGATTATAAAGTAATTATCATGACTTATAATTCAAAAATAAATTAATAATTTAATTTATTTCATAAATATATCATGCACAACCCTCAAATCTATCTCTTCATCTTTGCCTAGGTTTTACACTATTCACACCATTAGGTCTATCTATGACTAGCTTACTTGGATAACCAATTTAGAACACTCAAAGGATAAACCTATCCATAAATCATCCTAGACATGTAAAATGAATCTATATCTTATTTTATCATCCATTTTATTTTCTTGACCAATTCAACTTTTGAGAGCTACAACAACTTCTTGATAAAAAGGCATGTATCTGTATATTTTCTTTCTCATCTGACTAATCACCACCACCTAGATTTACATGGGAGAGTTAAATAATTTATACAATAGATTATATAGGAATTTTAATCCATCCTAATATATTTTTAACAAAATATTTCATATCGGTTCCTTATTATGGTTTTAGGGATGTTTAACATGGGTTTTGGTGTTAACGATTATTCATAAAGGACTTCCACTTGAATCCAAAACTACTACCTAGAGATCTTAGATAGGACCCTTATCCATCTATCTTTAATATCTCATACTCCCATGTAAATGTTACATGTGCCAATGAATATTTTAAAGTTCTCAGGTTTTATACCTTATTCTATGAGATTAAGAAGGCCTAAAATAATGATTCAAGCATTTTTATTTCAAATCTTGACCTCAAACTTTGTGATCATGACCAAATTTTTTTTTTATCTCATGTATGTCCATGCTCACATGTGCATACTTTCATTGAAATATGATATTCATACCTCATTAGGCTAGGAAGGGTCTAAGAAGTGGTCTAGGTACATGTTGGGTGAATATTTTGTTGATCAGCTAACTGATGAGCAAAATAGGTCTCTTCAACCATAACATAGGGAAATTGGTCAACCAGATGTGCAAGTTTACTACATCAAAAGGGGAAAAATTTATCCTCTCATCAAAGGGAGGTTCCCCATAGATATGCAAGAGCTATATACTCTATATATAAATAGAAAAGAACACTCAAGGGTAGGACAAACCATCCATCTCTCTTTTTAAGAGATGATGTTCACAAATCAAAGGAGAAATCCTAGCCAAATGACAGAAGACACTCCTCTTATTTTAGAAGTGTTGTTCAGTAGACAAAATGAATCTTTCAGGTGATGATAAGTAATTGTAATAGGATGTAGTAACACAATAGGATGAAATGAGGCACAAAGTCTCCACCTCAACTGCCAAAGAATGAAATATGAAAGATAATGAGGGCACAAAGTCATCCCAAGGTATTTTACATAGAAATAGAATACGAAGAATAATGAGGGCACAAAGTCATCCCAAGATCCTTTACACATGAATAGAAAAATAGACAAACTAAAGACAATTGTGGCAACACAAAGTCTCTCCACAACTGGCTTTATTACACCTTCCTAATCACTTTCACTAATTCTACTTATTTAATCAAATGGACAAAAAAGGTATTAAGGAAACATACATAAGAACAATTTCCCCAACAACCAAGCTATTGTAGCGCAAAGTCTAAAAATTCACGTATTTTCTTATTCAAATAACAAAATATGATCAATAATTTGAGCTCAAAGTCTCAGTAATGTCTTTCAATTTGGGTAGATTTTCATTTTTGATTACAGACTGAGATCCCTAAAACAATAAGAGTGAGTCCAATATATAGTGATCCAAGAAAGACTTAGGTGCTTTATTTCACAAAAATGTGCTACAATGCATTGAATGCCTTTAATGCATTTTAAATTTTGTCCATGGGCTATGCTAGAATTGAGCATTGGTCTTTAATATGGGCTGTCTGATGTGTTTCCTGATGTGCACACAACTATTTTCTTTACTCGATGCAAAAAAATTGGCCATGCCATTGACTGTTCATGCTGTTCCAATGTCCTCCTGGTGGGCTACTTTACCTTCTAGGAACATATCTTATGCATGGATATTTCTGATCTATCTCCATCATTCCCCCTTTCCTTGCTATATTTTGTCCTTATCTGTGTGATCTAAACTCTTAGGATATCTCTTTCAGTCTAGCTAGCTCCTTACACTCTTCCATCACCAATTTTTCCCTTTGGCATTTTGGCCTTTTGCATTTGGGTCCATGGTCTAACTTTCAAAGATCAATGGCTATTTCATTTCCATGAATTTGACGTCTTCAAGCCTTGAATTTTGATGGCTACGGAGACGTCACTAAATGTCTGGATACCAATGGCTAGTTCATGGTGTTTAAATTTAACATCTATGAGGACGTCATATTCCTTGGGAATTCCTTCAGATTTCTTGTTTGATCCTTTTCGAAGGGGACCTATCCTTTTGGGTCTTGAGAAAGGTCCCTTTTTCTTGGCAAGAGCCCCCCGCAAGGGCACATACCCTTTAGGCAGTCTTTGGATGGCCTTCAGGTTTCTTTCTCCTTGGAAGGTTTTATCTTCATCAGCAGACTTTCACTTTAGGCTTTTCCTTTAGACAAAAGTTTGAAGGAATTCCTTTGAACATTTTGTCTGAAGGAATTGTTCCTTTCCTTCATTCTTTCTTTCAACTTGCTTTTGCTTTTCATCGGGCTTTCTTCTCGGTGAATTTATTCAAAAAAAATGTCTGAAGGAATTCCTTCAAACATTTTTTCTGAATGACTTATGCCATGTTTACTTTTCCATGGGAACTTTTCCGAAAGAATTCCCTGATCTTCACTTGGTCTTTGAAATGATCTGCCTGTTCCCTACTTGCCCTCTGTAAGGGCTATTTGTCCTTGGTTCACTTTTCTAAAGGAATTCTTTTTGTCCTCTTTAGCTTGCTTCCCTCTGCAAGGGCACTTGGCTTGGTTCATTGCTCTTTCAAATTTTTTCAATGGTCCACTTTGGCTCTTAAGTGCACTTCGTAAGGCACTTGTGTTTTTGGCTCTTGGAAGACCCCTTTGAACTTCTTGATTGAAAAAAATGGTTAAGGGTTGAACCTATTTCTTTCTTATAGAGTCCATAGAAACCAACCTACAGAGTCCATAGAAATATTTTGTGAAGTCTATAGATTCAAGCCTACAGAGTCTATAGATTTGAGTTTGTAGATCTAGAGGAGTCCATAGAAATGAGTCCATAGATTTCTTTCTGTGAAGTCCATAGAATAGAGTCCATAAATTTGAGTTCATAGATCTAGGGGAGTCCATAGAAATGAGTCTATAGATTCCTTCCTGTGAAGTCCTTAGATTCAAGCCTCTGAGTCCATAGATTCAAGCCTGTAGAGTCCATAGTTTTTGAAAAAGCTTGAAAAATGGAGAATTTGATTGCCTAGAATAATTTTTGAGAAGGGGAGAGATAATTTTAGTTTGTTGGACCAAAATATCTCAAAATAGTTGAAATTTTGTCTAAAAAATGACTGATTTTTTTGGTGGACAACAGCTGGCTCCAATTGGGGAACCCTTCAGTTGAAAACTTAGAATAGTTGAGGGGAGTAGAAACTAGAATCTCTAGTGCCTTGAAGTGTGCCATTGGGATATGGAGTCATGATACCCAAAAAGAAAGGTGACAAAAAAAAAAATGAAAGCACAAAAATAGACATAAAGACTACAAATATACATATGTATAAGCTAATCTTATCTAATACTTCATAGATTGAAGTGTCTCAGATGTTGTCCACTGTGAGGCAGAGAAAAGAGCGTGTCATCTTGATATTTCAATAGGAAACTATTTTGACCATTGAGATAATGGATAATAAATGGGACTCTCTAAAGGGAGTTGAAATTCCCATGCATCCCCTTTGGTTCTCTTCTCTTGTCCCACAACAAGACTTGATCTCCAACATGGAAATCACTATTTTTTGCCTTTCGATCGAAGAGATTCTTTACCAGACTTTGATGGACAATAATTCGGTCTACCACCATAGTTCTCTGTTCATCCAACTTAGTCAAGCACATGATCCTCTTATCAAGGGGGATTTCATATGTCTGATCTTCAATTGCCTTAGCCAATTTTAACGCTGGTAATTCCAAGGTGATTGGTATCTCAACATTGATACCATAAAGAAGTTGGAAAGAAGACATATCAATTTCCCTCTTTGGTGTAATTTTGTCTACCCATAGAGCATCAACTAATGCTTTATGCCATGTCCTTTGGTTGTCATCCACTAGCTTCTTAATGATAGTCACCAGGTTCTTATTGCTTGATTTAGCTTATCCATTCCCTTATGGAAAGTAATCAGAAGAGTGGGAGAGAGTAATCCCATAGTAGAAATAGAATTGTGTAATCTCCTGGGAAGTGAAACAAGTTGCATTGTCAATAAAAATCTTTGTTGAGACCCCAAACCTAGAAATGATACTCCTTGAGGAAATTACACACTACTTCTGAAGTAGCATGCTTGGTTGGGATAGCTTCCACCCACTTGGTGAAGTAGTCAATTACTGTAAGGACATAATCATGTCCAACACTTGAAGATGGGTTTATAGCTCTAATAAAATCAATTCCCCATTACTAGAATGATTCCTCTATGACCACTGGCTTGAGAGGCAGAGCAGCTAACTTGGGTCTCCCAATAAATTACTAGCATAGTTCACATTTTCTTACCCACTTATATGCATATTAGAAAAGAGTTGGCCAATAATACCTGGCTCACAAAATTTTATGGGTAGTCATAGGAGAAGAAAAATTTCTTCCATAGGCTAGATTGTGGAAGGATTTCAAAAGTTGGCTTTGCTACTCCTTGTCCACATAGTGAAAGAACACACCATCAAGGCTCCTCTTGTATAGGCCATTGTCCCAAAGGACAAAAGTGGCAGATTTCAAATTGATAGTCCTCCTTTCTTTATAAGATAGGTGAGTAGGACACTCACCATAAGTAAGGAAATGAGTAATACCTGATTACCACTCATTCATGGTGGAGACAAAGAGGACTTTCAGTGTGTTTTCCACCTCTACTTCTTCATGCTCTATTTCTTCAGGGTTGTTATTAGCAATTAATTAGCATAGGCCTTTTCCCTATACCAGCTTTATTGGTTTGATGACTAGATCAATCTCCTAGATCTTTACAATCTAATTGCCTCTTTTCATCCCAAACTCCTACTGAGTTAGTATGGATTTGACCATGGTATCAGGAACCAAGGTAGTAGTGTGAGAATTCAAGATGTAGAAGTGGAAATGTTTGACTGCCTTCACTACTACATAAGCATGCTTCTTCATGTTTGAATACTTCAGCTCATGAGCTTTGAGAGGGTAGCTCATGAAAGAAATGGGAGATTCCATATCTTCTTTATCCTGTTGAACCAAAATTGCTAAAATCTTGTGTTCAGAAGCATAACTATATATGATGAACTCTTTGTTTTAATCTGGACAAACTAGAATTGGGGTGTGGACAATGACAGTCTTGATATCCTCAAATGCTGACTTACCTTCTTCAGTCCAGCTGAAGGTGGCCTTTCCCTCATCATATTCACAATGAGTCGAGTCTTCTCAGCAAACTCAAGGATGAACCTTCGTAAGAAATTCACCTTTCTAAAGAAAGAGTGAACAACAATGTTACTTGTAGGCAAGGTAAGCTCTTGGATAGACTTGGCTTTGTCTGGATCAATTTTTATGCCTTCATTGGACACAATGTGTTTGAGAAGTTTCCCCTCTATTACTCCAAAAACTATCTTCTTGGGGTTCAAGGAAATGCCATTCTGGTGGTAGTACTCTAACACTTGTTGCAAGTGGCGTATATGATTTGGGTGATGCTTAGAAAATATGGTCAAGTCATCAAGATAAACTACAATGAACTTACCCATTTCATCCTTGAAAGTAAGGTCCATTGCTCTTTGAAAGGTGGCACCAATATTTATCAAGCCAAAAGGCATCCTTCTATATGTAAACATGCCCCAAGGTGTGGTGAAGGAAGTCTTGTGTTGGTTTGCTTCACTAACTTCAACTTGATTGTATTTTCTGAAGCCGTCTAACATTGATAACATCTCTGAGCTGGTCACTATCTAAAGCACTTGATCCATGATGGGTAAAGGGTAGTTATCCTTTAAACATGACTAATTTAGATTCTTGAAATCCACATAGATGCAAATTTCACCATTCTTATTCCTTACAGGGATTATGTTGGCAATCCATGTGGAATGATGGATTGGGAAAATTATCCTAGCATTTAGCATTTTTTTTATCTCAGATAGAATAGTACCCAATATCTTTGGATTATACTGCCAAGATTTTTGCTTGTAAGGCACTGAGTCAGCCTTGAGATGAATGTCATGGTAGATTTCATCAGGCCTAAGAGACTTCAAGTCATCATAGGAGTATGCTAAGGCATCCATGTATTGGTAAAAGAGAGCAGTGAACTTGAATCTCTCCTCAGGAGTGCAACACTTAGCAATGTTAACCATCTTGGGACCTTCCTTAGTACCCAAATTTATTTGATCAAACCCCTGGGAGGAGCTTGAATCCATTTGTTACTATTTGATGAATCTATCATGTTTTTCAAATAGCTTTTTGAGGGAAACTAGACCTTTGGGAATTTTATTCCCTTTGAGTTGCAAGAATTCTTCATCTACATTTGAGTTCATTTTAGGAGCTGATTCAAGCTTCTAAGGATTACTGCCTTCAAATTGTAACTATTCAAAGCTGTCTCTTTATTCTAGAAAGACAATTATTTGGCTATCATTGTTAAACACTTGCCAATGATTGGCATTATCTGGTACACTTGGTCAGAAGACTAGCTTGATGGTGTATTTGCCTCCTGTGAAGTCTAGGTGAGGGATTAAGAGAGTTGTTGAAACAACTAGTGCATCAACTTGATCATTGAATTCCCTGGGTATGGTAGAGATGTTGAAAGCATCAAAGCTTTCAATTTGATCCCAAACTAGGTTGCGATAGTGGCACACTCTCTCATTTTTGGTTTAGTACAGGTTTCTCACCTGATAAACCACCAACTTGACATCTCCTTTGGCATGAAGGAGTTTGACACCCTTGTCTTTAGCAGCTTTCAATCCAAGTAGAAGGGATTCATATTCAACAGTATTGTTAGTATTGCTGAACTACAACTTGCATGAAGAGGGGAAAATATCTTATTGAGGAGATATCAACACAATCCTAGCCCCTAAACTGGTAGAGGAACAACTTCCATCAAATTCCAACATCCATACCTTATTTGAAACTAATCTTTTCCAAGATTTCTCTTTGCTTGGGAGGGGGAATTATTTTATGTTTGCATTGCATTCTATCATGTCTTCTATTGTTCCATCTAAACTAATTTTTAGACTGTCATTTTCGAGGGTTTCATCAGCTAAAACATGGGTATCTTCTGTGGTCAAAAAATAATTACCCATACCTGAAGACTTGAACAAAATTTGGGCTTCAGGGGCTGATGTCTGAGTGACAACATATTTTGATTCCTTTTTAGGAAATAACCTCTATATGATGCCTTTGACAAGGATCCTTGCTTTAGACAGGTCCATGCTCAATTCTCCACCAACATCTTTACAAAAATTTCACCCTAGAAGAATGATGTATGAGGCTAAAACATCAACCACCAGGACTGTCATCTTGATCCTTTTGTCTGGGAATGCTACAAATGCAAATTGGGTGTCCTTCATTTGTCCCAATAGAGGTACTTGTTTATTCTCCATGGAGAAACATCTCCCAAAGGTTTTGGTTAGCGTGAGTCCAAGAGATTCTACCACTTTGGTAGGCATGATGTTGTCAGATGCACTTGAGTCTATGATGTAATTACTCAATTTGTGACCATTTATCAATAGGGAATCATAGAAAGGCTCTATTTTCCTAGGGGCAGATAGAGATGTAAGGACAAGATTGTTTGGGATGGGCATGTTCTTTGGGGAATCATGAGTTACCTTCTTAGCATCTTATCCTACAAGGACAACTTTGTTCTTCACACACTGAACTAACCTATCCAACTGTTCAGGATTGGCTTGTAGGAATTCAAATTCAGACATTTGAATTTTGGTCTTCTTGACATGGTCAATTATGTCAAATGACTGAAATGGATTAGGAATAGAGGAAGACATTTCATCTTTCTAATTTTTAGAAGGGGGAGGAATAGTCTGTGGAATTAAAGTTAGAGATGGAGGAATTCTTGATGTACTTACCTTTTTATTACTCATGGGGTCCTTTGGTTGGAAAGGTAGAGAAGTTCCTCATTTGGCAATTTAGATTGCAGGTTGAGAACTTTCCCCCATTTTTCCCTTATCAACTTGTTGGGTTGACTAGTTCTATGACCAGGTGAATACAGTATATGATCCATCATCTGCTTCACTTTTACCTTTGGGTTCATCCTGGTAATTCAAGAAACCAATGTTGGAGTCACTAGCTAATTCTTCCTGGCTTTCTGCAAGGAGATCAACATCATTTTCTTGATTCAATTTAGGCTAGAAAGAGAAATTAGAATCTATTTTGTGATATCCAACTACTAAATTGGTTGGGGGTGCTTCAATGGTAAGTTTCCCTTGTGAGGGAGGGAGATGATTTGGCTATTCTTGATTTCTAGTAGCATTGCCTTGATATGACTGATTGGGGAATGTCCTTGGCATATCTCTATATGAAGGAGCTGAAGATATCCCTTGTGCCATTTGCTTCATGAGAGCTAGCAACCCATTTTCCAGCTTCTGCACCATTGGATCAATGGTACCTGATATGGATATTCAGAAGATGAAGATGATTTACCTCTATTTGGATTTCTCCTTATCTTTTTTGCCAAGATAAGGTCATCTTCCACCTTAGTGGCCAAATCCTAAGCTACAACAAGGTCTATTTGGCTAGCACGTCTCAGTAGAAAACTTACTTCAGGCAACTAAGAGTTGATGAAGAAACATTTGAGATTTTTAGGTGTTGGCTGATTAATAGCAAAAATCCTATTCCTCAGTTTATTAAACTTGGCTATGAAATCCCTCACTATTTCATGAGGCTCCTTTTTCATTTGTGTGAGTTGGGCTAGTAGGGCTTGTGCATCTTTTTTAGGTTTGAATCTCACTTCAAACTTAGTTTTGAGTGTGTTCCAGTCAGTTACTAACCAAGCCTACATATGGTAGAACCAGTCTGCAACAACACCTTGTAAAGTTTCTATGAAAAGCCTGATTGCCACATCCTCAAATTCCACTCCTATTACACCATAGGCTATGTTGAAGGCTACAATATGTTCGTCAGGATGAACCTTCCCATCACCATAGAATGTGGGGAAATTCTTTCTTGAGCTACATGGAAGTTCATACAGGGGTGGAGTTAGATTAACTGGGATAAAAGAGTTACCCCAAGGGCCTTAAACTGCCATTATATGACTATGGAAAGGTGGGATAACAAATCTTAGAGGGGTAAGCATTGACAAAGATTTATTAATAGAAAAATAAATGCTTTGCCTGGTAATCGAGACTTGACTTTAGTAGGAGGAAAGCTCCTGGTTCATTGGAGGCGAGATGGTGAAGGAAACAGATTAGAATTATTTTGCTATACCAACTAGAATATAGGGTTGATAATACCTTTAGCACTTTGGCTTTGCATATAGTGTGGAGTTGGCAAATTATAAAACAAAAATAGGAAAGAATTGGCCCTGCTTCAGCTTGAAGCTTGAGGCTTCAAACTACGCATTGTATTCCAATTGGCGTGGAGGTGGAGGGAGATGGTAAATCTATAATGATAATGGGTAAGACACAGAATGGAATCGCTAGAGTCTATAATGGATAAGGGCAGGGATTGATTCAATCTAAAACTTGAGGCTTCAGATTGCACATTCATCCCCAATAGAGTTACCAAAAATTGTTGGCAGTGTTCTTTCCTACTTCATATTGTTCCCCAACAATATGAAATGCTTCAATTTGAATAGACTAGAAAAGGACTAGAAATGCTCCTTGGTCCCCAGTGGAGTCACCAAAAAATGTTGGGTGAATATTTTGTTGATCAACTAACCGATAAGCAAAATAGGTCTCTTCAACCATAGCATAGGGAAATTGGTTAGCCAGATGTGCAGGTTTACTACATCAAAAAGGGACAAATTTCTCCTCTCATCAAAGGGAGGTTCCTTGTAGATATGCATGAGCTATATGCTATATATATAAATAGAAAATAACACTCAAGGGTAGGATAAACCATCCATCTCTCTTTTTTTAGAGATGATGTTCACAAATCAAAGGAGAAATCTTGGTGAAATGATAGAAGACACTCCTCTTCTTTCATAAGTGTTGTTCAGTAGATAAAAGGAATCTTTTGAGTGATGATAAGTAACTATAATAGGACACAATAACAAAATAGGATGAAATGAGGCACAAAGTCTCCACCTCAACTACGACAAAGTGAAATAAAAAAGACAATGAGGGCACAAAGTCATCCCAAGGTCTTTTACATAGAAACAAAATATGAAGGATAATGAGGGCACAAAGTCATCCCAAGATCCTTTACACAAGAATAGAAAAATAGACAAACTAAAGACAATTGTGGCAACACAAAGTCTCTCCACAACTGGGTTCAGGACACCTTCCTAATCACTTTCACTAATTCTATTTATTTAATCAAATGGACAAAAAATGTATTAAGGAAATAGACATAAGAACAATTTCTCCAACAACCAAGCTGTTCCAGCACAAAGTCTAAAAAGTCACTTGTTTTCTTATTCAAATAATGAAATATGATCAACAATCTGAGCTCAAAGTCTCAGTAATGTCTTTTAATTTGGGTAGAGTTTTATTTTTGATTACAGATCAAGATCCCTAAAACAATAAGAGAGAGTCCAATATATAGTGCTCCAAGAAAGACTTAGGTGCTTTGTTTCACAAAAATGTGTTACAATGCATTCAATGCCTTTACTGTATTTTAAATTTTATCCATGGGCTATGCTAGAATCAGGCATTAGTCTTTAATATGGGCCCCTTGATGTGTTTCTTGATGTGTGCACAACTGTTTGCTTTACTCGATGCAAAAAAATGGGCCACGCCATTGAATATTTGTGCTCTTCCAATGTCCACCTGGTGGGATACTTTACCTTCTAGAAACATATCCTATGCACAAATATTTCTAATCTTTCTCCATCATTCCCCCTTTCCTTGCTTTATTTCATCCTTATCTATGCGATCTGAGCTCTCAGGATATCTCTTTCGGTCTTGTTGGCTCCTTACACTCTTCCATCAACGGTTTTTCCCTTTAGTGTTTTGGCTTTTTGCATTTGGGTCAGTGTTCTAGCTTTCAAAGATAACTGGCTATTTCATTTCCATGAATTTGATGTCTTTAGGCCTTGAATTTTGATAGCTGCGGGGATGTCACCAGACATCTAGATCCTACTGGCTAGTTCATGGTGTTTAACTTTGACGTCTACGGGGACATCATATTCCTTGGCAATTCCTTTAGCTTTCTTGTTTGGTCTTTCTTGAAGGGGACCTATCCTTCGTGGTCTTGAGAAAGGTCCCTTTTTCTTGGAGAGAGCCCCTTACAAGGGCACATACCCTTCAGGTGGTCTTCAGATGGCCTTCAAATTTCTTTCTCCTCGGTGGGTTTTGTCTTCATTGGCAGACTTTCACTTCGGGCTTTTCCCTTGAACAAAATTTTGAAGGAATTCCTTCAAACATTTTGTTTGAAGGAATTATTCCTTTCCTTCATTCTTTCTTTTAGCTTGCTTTTGCTTTTCATCCGGCTTTCTCCTCGGGTGAATTTATTCAAACAAAATGCCCAAAGGAATTCCTTTAAACATTTTATCCGAAGGACTTGTGCCTTGTTTACTTTTTCAGAGGAACTTTTCCAAAAGAATTCCCCACTCTTCACTTGGTCTTTGAAATAGTCTGCCTATTCCCTACCTGCCCTCCGCAAGGGCTATTTGTCCTTGGTTCACTTTTTCAAAGGAATTCTCTTTGTCCTCTTTTGCTCACTACCCTCCAAAAGGGTGCTTGGCTTGGTTCATTACCCTTTTAGATTTTTGCAATGGTCCACTTTGGCTCCTAAGTGCCCTCCACAAGGACACTTGTCTTTCAGGCTCTTGGAAGACCCCTTTAAACTTCCTGATTGAAAAAAATGGTTAAGTGTTGAACTTGTTTCTTTCCTATAGATTTTGTAGAAACCAACTTGCAGAGTCCATAGAAATGAGTCTATAGAAATCTTCTATGAAGTTTGTAGATTCAAGCCTGCAAAGTCCGTAGATTTGAGAAATGAGTCCGTAGATTTCTTCCTGTGAAGTTTGTAGAATAGAGTCCATAGATTTGAGTTTTTAGATCTGGGGGAGTCCATAGAACTGAGTCCATAGATTCCTTCTTGTGATGTCCATAGAATAGAGTTTGTAGATTCAAGCTTGTGAGTCCGTAGACTCAAGCCTGTAGAGTCTGTAGTTTTTGAAAAAGCTTGAAAAATGGAGAATTTGAATGCCTAGGACAATTTTTGAGAAGGGGAGAGAGAATTTTGGTTTGTTGGACCAAAATAACTCAAAATATTTCAAATGTTGTCCAAAAAATGATTGATATTGTTGGGGGACAACAGCTGGCTCCAGCTGGTAAACTTCTTTCAGTTGAAAACTTGGAATAGTTGAGGGGAGTAGAAACTAGAATCTCTAGTGTCTTGAAGTGTGCCATTGGGCTATGGAGTCATGCTACCCAAAAAGAAACATGAAAAAAATATGAAAGCACAAAAACATAAATAAAGACTATACAAATATACATATGTACAAGTTGATCTTATTTGATACTCCATAGATTGAAGTGTTTCAGATGTTGCCCACTGTGAGGTAGAGAAAAGAGCATGCTATCTTGATATTTCAATAGAAAACTAATTTCACCATTGAGCTTATGGATAATAAATGGGCCTCTCCAAAGGGATTCAAACTTCACATGCATCCCCTTTGGTTCTCTTCTCTTGTCCCACAATAGGACTTGATCTCCAACATGGAAGTCACAATTTTTTGCCTTTCGATCGAAGAGCTTCTTTACCAGACTTTGATGGATAATAATTCATTATACCACCATAGTTCTCTACTCATCTAGCTTAGTCAAGCACATGATCCTCTTACCAACGGGGCTTTCATATGTCTGATCTTTAATTGCCTTAGCCAATTTTAATGCTGGCAATTCCAAGGTGATTGGTATCTCAACGTTGATACCATAAAGAAGTTGGAAAGGATACATACCAATTACCCTCTTTGGTGTAATTATGTCTACCCATAGAGCATCTACTAATGCTTTATGCCATTTCCTTTGGTTGTCATCCACTAGCTTCTTGATGATATTCACCAGGTTCTTATTACTTGATTCAACTTGTCCATTCCCTTATGGAAAGTAATCAGAAGAGTGGGAGAGAGTAATCCCATAGTAGAAACAAAATTGTGTAATCTCCTAGGAAGTGAAATAAGTTGCATTGTCAGTAACAATCTTGGTTGGGACCCCAAACCTAAAAATGATATTCTCCTTGAGGAAATTGCACACTACTTCTGAAGTAACATGCTTGGTTGGGATAACTTCCACCCACTTGGTGAAGTAGTCAGTTGCTGTAAGGACATAATCATGTCCAGCACTTGAAGATGGGTTTATAGATCCAATAAAATCAATTCCCCATTGGTAGAATGGTTCCTCTATGACCACTGAATTGAGAGACAGACCAACTAACTTGGGTCTCCCAACAAATTGCTGACATAGTTCACATTTTCTTACCCACTTATATGCATCTTGGAAAAGAGTTGACTAATAATACCTAGCTCATAGAATTTTATGGGTTGTCACGGGAGCAAAAAAATGTCCTCCATAGGCTAGATTGTGAAAAGATTTCAAAAGTATGCTTTACTGCTCCTTGTCCACATAGCGAAGGAACACTCCATCAAGGCTCCTCTTATACAAGCTGTTATCCCAAAGGACAAAATTAAGAGATTTCAATTTGATAGTTCTCCTTTCTTTATAAGATAGGTGAGTAAGACACTCACCATAAGTAATGAAATGAGCAATACCTAAATACCACTCATTCATGGTGGAGACAAAGAGGACTGTCAGTGTGTCTTCCACCTCTGCTTCATCATGCTCTATTTCTTCAGGTTTGTTATTAGCAATTAATTGTCATAGGCCTTTTCCTCGTACTAGCTTTGTTGGTTTGATGACTAGATCAAACTCCTAGATCTTTGGAATCCAATTGCCTATTTTCATCCCAAACTCTTGTTGAGTTAATATGGATTTGACTTTAGTATCAAGAACTAAGGCAATAGTGTGAGAATTCAAGATGTAGAAGCGGAAATATTTGACTGCCTTCACTACTGCATAAGCATGCTTCTCCATGTTCAAATACTTTAGCTCATGAGCTTTGAGAGGGAAATTCATGAAAGAAATGGGAGATTCCATATCTTATTTGTCCTATTGAACTAGAATTGCTGAAAGCATGTGTTCAGAAGCATAACTGTATATGATGAAGTCTTTGTTGTAGTCTAGAAAACTAGAATTGAGGCATGGGCAATGGCAGTCTTGATATCTTCAAATGCTGACTTGCCTTCTTTAGTCTAGCTGAAGGTGGCCTTTCCCTTCATCATGTTCACAATGAGTTGAGTCTTCTCAGCAAACTTTGGAATGAACCTTCGAAAGAAATTCACCTTTCCAAAGAAAGAGTGAACAACAGTCTTACTTGTAGGCAATGTAAGCTCTTGGATAGACTTGACTTTGTCTGAATCAATCTTTATGCCTTCTTTGGATAAAATGTGTTTGATAAGTTTCCCCTTTTTTACTTAAAAAACTAACTTCTTGGGGTTTAAGGAAATGCCATTCTAGCAGCAACGCTCCAGTATTGGTTGCAAGTGGTGTATATGATCTGGGCGATGCTTAGAAAAGATGGTCAAGTCATCAAGATAAACTATAATGAACTTACCCATTTCATCCTTGAAAGTAAGGTCCATTTCTCTCTGAAAGGTGGTGCTAGTATTTATCAAGCCAAAAGGCATCTTTCTATATGCAAACATGCCCCAAGGTGTGGTGAAGGTAGTCTTGTGTTGGTCTGCTTCACTAACTTTATCTTGATTGTATCCCTAGAAGCTGTCTAGCATTGATAATATCTCTGAGCTAGTCACTATCTGAAGCACTTGATCCGTGATGGGTAAAGGGTAGTTATCCTTTAAACATGACTGATTCAGATTCTTAAAATCCACATAGATGCAAATTTTGCCATTCTTCTTCCTTATAGGGACTATGTTGACAATCCATGTGGAATGATGGATTGGGAAAATTATCCTAGCATTCAACATTTTCTATATCTTAGATAGAATAGTACCTGATATCTTTGGATTATACTTTTGTGATTTCTACTTGTAAGGCACTGAGTCATCCTTAAGAGGGATGTCATGGTGGATTTCATTAGGCCTGAGGGACTTCAGGTCATCATAAGAGTATGCTAAGACATCCATGTATTGGCAGAGTAGAGCAGTGAACTTGAATCTCTCCTCAAGAGTGTAGCACTTACCAATGTTAACCATCTTGGGACCTTCCTTAGTACCCAAATTTATCTGATCAAATCTTTGGGAGGAGCTTGGATCCATTTTTTGCTGTTTGATGAATTTGTCATGTTTGTCAAACAACTTTTCAAGGGAAACTAGACCTTTGGGAATTTTATTCCCTTTGAGTTGCAAGAATTCTTCATCTACATCTGATTTCATTTTAGGAGCTAATTCAAGCTTCTGAGGATTACTGCCTTCAAAGTGCAACTGTTTGAAGCTATCTTTTTGTTCTAGAAAGGCAATGATTTGGTTGTCATTGTTAAACACTTGCCAATGACTAGCATTATCGAATACGCTTAGTTAAAAGACCAGCTCAATGGTGTATTTACCTCCTATGAAGCCTAGGTGAGGGACTAAGAGAGTTTTTGAAATAGCCAGTGCATTAGCTTGGTCATTGAATTCCCTGGGTATGGCAAAGATGTTGAAAGCATTAAAGCTTTCAATTTGATCCTAGACTAGGTTGCAGTAGTGGCATAATCTCTCATTTTTGGTTTGGTACAGGTTTCTCACCTGACAAACCACCAACTCGGCATCTCCTTTGGCATGAAGGAGTTTGACACCCTTATATTTAGCAGCTTTCAATCCAAGTAGAAGGGATTCATATTTAATAATATTATTAGTATTGCTAAACTGCAACTTGTATGAAACAGGAAAAATATCTCCTTGAGGAGATATCAACACAATCCCAACCCCTGAACTAGTAGAGGAACAACTACAATCAAATTTGAGCATCCATACCTTTTTTGACACTGATCCTTTCTCAGATTTCTCTTTGCTTGGGAGGGGGAATTATTCTATGTTTGCATCACATTCTATCATGTCTTCTATTGTTTCATCTGAACTAATTTGTAGACTATCATTTTTAGGGGTTTTATCAGCTAAAACATGAGTATCTTCTATGGTCAAAAAATAATTACCCATACTTGAAGACTCAAACATAATTTGGGCTTCAAGGGCTGATGTCTGAGTGACAACATATTTTTCTTCCTTCTCAGGAAACAACCTTTGTATGATGCCTTTGATAGGGATCCTCACTTCAGATAGGTCCATGCTCGATTCTCCACCAACATCTTTGCATAAATTTTGCCTTAGAAGAATGCTGTATGAGGCTGGAACATCAGCCACCAAGACTATCATCTTGATCCTTTTGTCTGGGAATGTTGCAAATGAAAATTAGGTATCCTTGATTTGTCCCAATAGAGGTACTTTTTTGTTCTCCATGGAGAAACATCTCCCAAAGGTTTTGGTCAGCATGAGTCCAAGAGATTCTACCATTTTGGTAGGCATGACGTTGTCAGATGCACCTCAGTCTATGATGTAATTGCTCAATTTGTGACCATTTATCAACAGGGAAACATAAAAAGGCTCTATTTTCCTAGGGGTAGCTAGAGGAGTAATGACAAGATTGTTTGGGATGGGCATGTTCTTTGGGGAATCATGAGTTACCTTCTTAGCATCTTGTCATGCAGGGACAACTTTATTCCTCACACACTGAACTAACCTATCCAACTATTTAGGATTGGCTTGAAGAAATTCAAATTTAGACATTTGAATTTTGGTCTTCTTGACATGGTCGATTATGTCAAATGACTGAAATGGATTAGGAACAGAGGAGAGTAGTTCATCTTTTTGGTTTTTAGGAGGGGGAGGACTAGTCTGTGCAATTGAAGTTGGAGATAGAAGAATGCTTGATGTACTTACCTTTTTATTGCTCACGGGGTCCTTTGGTTGGAAAGGCAAAGAAGTTCCTCATTTGGCAATTGAGATTATAGGCTAAGAACTTTCCCCTATGTTTCCTTTATTAGCTTGCTGGGTTGACTAGTTTTGGGACTGGGTGAATACAACATATGATCCATCAATTGCTTCACTTTTACCTTTGGGTTCATCTTGGTAATTTAAGAAACTAATGTTGGAGTCACCAGCTAATTCTTCCTAGCCTTCTGAAATGAGATCAACATCATTTTATTGATTCAGTTTAGGATGGAAAGAGAAATCAGATTCTATTTTGAGATATCCAATTATTGAATTGGTTGGGGGTGCTTCAATGGCAAGTTTCCCTTATGGGGGAAGAAGATGATTTGGCTGTCCTTGATTTTTAGCAGTCTTGCCTTAGTATGACTAATTGGGGAATGTCCTTCTTGGCATATCTTTGTATGAAGGAGCTAAAGATATCCCTTGTGCCATTTACTTCTTGAGAGCTAGCAACTCATTTGCTAGGTTTTGCACCATTGGATCAGTGGTACTTATAGATGGATATACAGAAGATGAAGAGGATTTACCTCTATTTAGATCTCTCCTTATCTTTCTTGCCAAGATAAGGTCATATTCCACCTCAGTGGCCAAATCCTAAGCTGTAGTAAGGTCTATTTGGCTAGCACGTCTTAGTAGAAAACTTACTTCAGGTATTTGAGAGTTGATGAAGAAATATTTGAGATTCTCAAGTGTTGGCTGAGTAATAGAAGGAATCTTGTTCCTCAATTTGTTGAACTTGGCTATGAAATCCCTCATTGGTTCATGAGGCTCCTTTTTCATTTGTGTGAGTTGGGCTAGTAGGGCATGTACATCTTCTATAGGTTTGAATCTCAATTCAAACTTGGCTTTGAGTGTGTTTCAGTCAATTAATGATCGAGCCTACAGATGGTAAGACCAGTCTACAACAACACCTTGTAAAGTTTCCATGAAAAGCCTTACTGCCACATCCTCAAATTCCAATCCTATTACACCATAGCCTATGCTGAAGGTTGCAATATGTTCATCAAGATGAACCTTCCCATCACCATAGAATTTGTTGAAATTCTTTCTTGAGCTACATGGAAGTTCATGCAGGGGTGCAGTTAGATTAAGTGGGCTAAAAGAGTTACCCCAAGGGTCTTAAACTACCATTGTATGACTATGGAAAGGTGGGATAACAAATATTAGAGGGGTAAGTATTGACAAAGCTTTATTAATAGTGGAAATAAATGCTTTGCTCGGTAATGGAGACTTGACTTTAGTAAGAGGAAAGCTCCTGGTTCATTGGAGGTAAGATGGTGAAGGAAATAGATCCAAATTACTTTGTTGTACCAACTCGAATACAGGGTCAACAATACCTTTAGCACTTTGGCTTCACATATAGCATGGAGTTGCCAGATTGTAAAATAAAAATGGGAAAGAATTGGCCTTGATTTAGCTTGAAGCTTGAGGCTTCAAACTACGCATTCTAATCTAATTAGCATAGAGGTGGAGGGAGATGGTAAGGCTATAATGATAATGGGTAAGACACAGAATGGAGTTGCTAGACTCTATAATGGATAAGGGTAAGGACTGCTTCAATCTAAAACTTGAGGCTTCAGATTGCATGTTCATCCCTAGCAGAGTTGCCAAAAACTATTGGCATGAAGCTGGCAGTGTTCTTTCCTACTTCACATTGTTTCCTAGCAATATGAAATGCTTTGATTTGAATAGATTGGAAAAGGACTGGAAATGCTCTTCGGTCCCTAACAAAGTCACCAAAAACTATTGGGTGAATATTATGTTGATTAGCTAACTGATGATCAAAATAGGTCTCTTCAATCATAGCATAGGGAAATTGGTCAGCCAGATGTGCAAGTTTACTACATCAAAAGGGGACAAATTTCTCCTCTCATCAATGGGAGGTTCCCTGCAGATATGCAGGAGCTATATACTATATATAAACAAAAAATAACACTCAAGGGTAGGATAAACCATCCATCTCTCTTTTTTTAGAGATGATGTTCACAAATCAAAGGAGAAATCCTAGTGAAATGATAAAAGACACTCCTCTTCTTTCAGAAGTGTTGTTCAATAGACAAAAGGAATCTTTCAGGTGATGATAAGTAACTGTAATAGGATGCAGTAACACAACAAGTTGAAATGAGGCACAAAGTCTCCACCTCAACTACCAAAGAGTGAAATATGAAAGATAATGAGGGCACAAAGTCATCCCAAGGTCTTTTACATAAAAACAAAATATGAAGGATAATGAGGGAACAAAGTCATCCCAATATCCTTTACACATGAATAGAAAAATAGATAAACTAAAGATAATTATGGCAGCACAAAGTCTCTCCACAATCGACTTTAGGACACCTTCCTGATCACTTTCACTAATTTTGCTTATTTAATCAAATGGACAAAAAACATATTTAGGAAATAGACATAAGAACAATTTCCCTAGCAACCAAGCTATTCTAGCACAAAGTCTGAAAAGTCACTTATTTTCTTATTCAAATAATGAAATATGATCAACAATCTAAGCTTAAAGTCTCAATAATGTCTTTTAATTTAGATAGAGTTTCATTTTTGATTATAGACTGAGATATCTAGAACAATAAGAGAGAGTCCAATATATAGTGCTCTAAGAAAGACTTAGGTGCTTTGTTCCACAAAAATGTGTTACAATGCATTCAATGCCTTTAATGCATTTTAAATTATGTCTATGGGATATGCTAGAACTGAGTGTTGGTCTTTAATATGGGCCACCTGATGTGTTTCTTGATGTGCGTGCAACTATTTGCTTTACTCGATGTAGAAAAATGGGCCACACCATTGAATGTTTGTGCTCTTCCAATGTCCACCTGGTGGGCTACTTTACCTTCTAGAAACATATCTTATGCATGGATATTTCTGATCTTTCTCCATCATTCCTCCTTTCCTTACTGTATTTCATCCTTTTCTAGTGTGATCTGAGCTCTCAGGCTATCTCTTTTGGTCTTGCTAGCTCCTTACACTCTTCCATCATTATTTTTTCCCTTTGGCATTTTGGCCTTTTACATTCAAGTCTGTGTTCTATCTTTCAAAGATCAACAACTATTTCATTTCTATAAATTTGACGTCTTTGGGCCTTGAATTTTGATGGCTGTGGGGACATCACCAAACGTCTAGATCCCAACGGCTAGTTCATGGTGTTTAACTTTGACATCTATGGTGACATCATATTCCTTGGCAATTCCTTCAGCTTTCTTGTTTGATCCTTCTTAAAGGGGACCTATCCTTTGAGGTCTTGAGAAAGGTCCCTTTTTCTTGGTGAGAGCCCCCCACAAGGGCACATACCCTTTGGGTGGTCTTCATATGGCCTTAGGGTTTCTTTCTCCTTAGTAGGTTTTGTCTTCTTTGGTAGACTTTGCTTTGGGCTTTTCCCTCAGGCAAAAGTCTAAAGGAATTGTTCCTTTCCTTCATTCTTTCTTTCAGCTTGCTTTTGTTTTTCGTCAGGCTTTTTCCTTGGGCGAATTTCTTCAAAAAAAATGTTTGAAGGAATTTTGTCTGAAGGACTTGTGCCTTGTTTAC
This sequence comes from Torreya grandis, assembly GCA_037957365.1. Lineage (NCBI taxonomy): Eukaryota > Viridiplantae > Streptophyta > Pinopsida > Cupressales > Taxaceae > Torreya > Torreya grandis. Next base: position 532,055 of record JARHVA010000307.1, read on the forward strand.
TTTTCCATGGGAAATTTTCCAAAAGAATTCCCTGCTTTTCACTTGGTCTTTGAAATGATCCACCTATTCCCTGCCTGCCCTCTGCAAGCACTATTTGTCCTTGGTTCACTTTTTTGAAGGAATTCTCTTTGTCCTCTTTTTCTCACTACCCTCTACAAGGGCACTTGACTTGGTTCATTTCCCTTTTAGATTTTTTCAATGGTCCACTTTGGCTCCTAAGTGCCCTCCATAAGGGCACTTGTCTTTTAGGCTCTTAGAAGACTCCTTTGAACTTCCCAATTGAAAAAAAGGTTAAGTGTTGAACCTATTTATTTCTTGCAGAGTTCATAGAAACCAACCTATAGAGTTTGTAGAAACGAGTTCATAGAAATCTTCTGTGAAGTCTTTAGATTTAAGCCTACAGGGTCTGTAGATTTGAGTTTGTAGATCTGGAGGAGTCCGTAGAAATGAGTCTGTAGATTTCTTCTTATGAAGTTCGTAGAACAGAGTCTATAGATTTGAGTTCATAGATCTGGGGGAGTCCATAGAAATGAGTATGTAGATTCCTTCTTGTGAAGTTCATAGAATAGAGTCCGTAGATTCAAGCCTGCAGAGTTTGTAGTTTTTGAAAAAGCTTGAAAAATGGAGAAGTTGAATGCCTAGAACAATTTTTGAGAAGGGGAGAGAGAATTTTGGTTTGTTGGACCAAAATAGCTCAAAATAGTTCAAATGTTGTCCAAAAAATGACTGATATTTTTGGGGGACAACAGTACAAACTTAAATTGAATGTCCTACCCCTATAGGCTCACTATGAAACTCTTATGAATGCATCTATACCTTACTTAAATGCTCAAAAAATAACATAGAACCTTCACATGCATGTGTTCATTCATTTTACCATGCAAACACCTCTTCATGTCATGACTAGGATTCCTATGCACTTAACATTAATTATCATTACCTTCCATATAGATAAAAGACATTAGTTGCCTTAAAATTATCTCTTTCTATTTCTATCAAGACAAAAATCTCTTATTACAACACTCTTTCATGTATCTTTTCACATTACACACTACCAACTGTCCTTAAACACCTTTGACATTAACCCTCACAAGATGCATCTTTGACATCAATGCCAATACTCAATAATCTCCCACTTCATCATTGATGGCAACCACTCTTAGAAAGTTCTCTCAATAGGATATTTTTACCCCATTCTAAAATTTCTCCCCCTTTGACATTAATGGAAAAAAAAGATACCTACAAATTCTTGGATCACACCTATGGCAACTAGAAAACTCAACACAGGATTATTATCTCCCCCTAAGCACTTGACTTCCTTAATGACTGCTAGGGGTAGGAAATACACCCAATTCCCATCTTAGATGTTTAAATGTTGTCTTTGGAAGTGGCTTAGCTAGAATATCTATAATTTGATCCTTAGTAGATACATACTCAATCTTGAATTTTTTTTCACTTACCTATTATCTTAGTAAATTATAATTTATGGGAATGTGTTTAGTCCTTATGTGCATGATTGGATTCTTTGATACGCTTATGTCACTTGTATTTTCACAAAAGATAGGACTAGGACTATCATACTCTACTTTGTAGTCATTTAAGGTCTACCTCATCCATAAGATTTGAGTGCAACATGAAGTTGATGAAATGTACTTAGAATCACAAGTAGATAATGCCACTAATAGCTACTTCTTGCTTATCCATGATATTGGTCATTCTCCTAAAAAGAAAGATCCTCCACTAGTGCTCTTCTTATAATCTAGACTCCTTACCCAGTCTACATCTATATAGGCTATTAAGTTAAAATCCTTGCTCCTAAGATACCACAACCCAAACTCCATAGTCCCCTTAAGATACATAAGTATCCTTCTAGATGCTTTTAAATGTTTTTCCTTTAGGTCTACTTGAAATATTCCCACAAGACCTACTACTTACATGATGTCAAGTTTAGAAGTAGTAGTGTATATGAAACTTCCAGTCATTAACATATATGATGTTTGATTGACCTATGGAGATTCATCTTCTTTGTTTAACTTACACCCAATGATCATAGGTGTGATACTACCTTGTAATGTTCCATCTCAAATTTATTCAACATCTCTCTTATGTACTTAGTTTGTGAAATAAATATACATTTTTTTGATTGAATGATTTGTAATCAAAGGAATAATGATAGTTCTCCTAGTACGGACATATCAAACTCCTTATTAATCACATCTACAAAGGCTTTAGTCATATTCTCACTGTTTCCACCAAATATGATGTCATCCACATAGACAACCATTATCAAATAATGATAATTTTCTATCTTTATGTATTTATAGTATTTTCTACAGCTTCTCCCTTGAATCTTTGGTGTAATAGGTACTTATCCAATCTAGTGTACCAAGCTCTAGGAGATTTATTTAGACCATAGAGAGCCTTTTTCCTTATTACCTGATAATGAGAATCCCTCAAGTTTCTCTATGTACAACTCCTTTTCCAAGTTCCCATTATGAAAAGATGACATTGATTTAATACACCTTAAACCTTTTGAATCCTACATATGCTAGAAACATTCTGATAGCCTCCAATATTGATAATGGAGCAAAGGTCTCCTTAAAATCTACCCCTTCTACTTTTTCATACAACTTTCATAAAAATCTATCCTTGTTCCTAGTGACTTCTCCATGTTTATTCAACTTTTTCTTGAACACCCATTTTACGCCAATGACATTAATATCTTTTAGGCCTAGGAATTAGTTCCCATGTCTCATTATTTTTTATTTGGTCTAACTTTTCATTCATATAACCTATCCAAAATTTGTCGTTGCTTGATTTTACAAGGTTCTTAGGTTAAATATTAGATAATAGAGAAACATTCTCTTGATTTAGGTTGCTTACCAACTTTTTCCTTATTTGCATACCTGCATCCTTGTTGCCAATGATTTGTGATTTACGACGGTCTCTCTAAATCTATCTTAAAAGACCTTTTGAATCTTGTCTTTCCTCAATTTCTTATTCTTCCTCATCTATCTCTATTGTTTCTTCTTCATTCTTGAAGTCCAAATTCTATGATGTATCCTTTGACTATGAGCATGACTTCTTATAACTTGTCTCATCAATCTTTACATTGATACTTTCTAGTATCTTCTGCAACCTCTTATTATAACATCTATTGGCTAAGCTTACTAATGAGTATCCTAGGAATATTCCTTCATACCTAGAATCAAACTTACCTAAGTCTTCCTCATCTCTTTTGGTGAATCATTTTCTTCCAAACACCATAAAGTGTTCCACATTACTAGGACTACATTTTCATAGTTCATTGGGGGTTTTATTTCCATTTATCCTTATCTATCCTATTTTCAAAATGTAGACTATAGTGTTCACTACATATCTATAGTATCCATTAGATAACCTTGATTCATTTATAATAATCCTTTCCATTTTTTAAACTATTCTATTCTTTCTTTCCACTACCCCATTCTAATGAGGTGTCTTAGATGCTGAGAACTATCTCCTTATCCCATGGACCTCATATAAGTCATAAAATTCATTAGAAAAAAATTATCCTCCTCTATCAGATCTTATAAATTTGATCTTTACATTATTTTCATTCTCAACTAGATCATTGAATGTGTTGAACTTATCAAGATATTCTAACTTTTCTTTCAAGAATGCTACCCAAGTCATTTTTGTGTAGTCATCTATGAGTAACATGAAATATCTATCTCATTGAATGCTTTGGATTATTTTAGGCCCAAATAGATTAGTGTGTATTAATTCTAAAGGTATTTTAGTAGAATAATCCTTAGACTTTAACCTTCTTTTAGTTTGATTACCATATTGACATGCCTTGCAAAGTGTGTTTGTAGGTTTGGTGATTTTATGCATATTGTTCATAGACTTATTAAAGATTATCTTGACTAGATTATCAATGTTTAGGTGGCCTAATGTTCTATACCATATCCAAAATTCATACATCTTACTCATAAATCATCTCTCCTTCTTGATCTCATTTAAGACATATAGATTGTTCTTAGTCCTCTTAGCATTGACAATTAGCCTTACTGATTTGGCTTTCCTTATATCACACCCTCTATCATGAAAGGTCATTGTGTGTCCTTAATTACACATTTGAATTACACTAATTTATGTTTAAATCCTTCAAAATACAAAAATTTATTTGTCTTGATCTTTTCATTGTCCCAACTCAAGATAACCTTACTAATACTATTGGTAGTAGTGTTATCTTCAAATCTCACTATCCCTACAACATTCTTCTTCAATGAAATGAACTAACTCTTATCCCCTATCATGTTTCTTGAGAAACCACTTATATATACCATTTCATGCCTTCATATTGGATGTGAAAGGTAGTCTGAGCTAGCATATATTCTTCTCCTTTAGTCTTCTACTCATCCTTCACCTTATCTACAAGGTCTAACTTCTTGATCCACTTCTTAGTGGTATGAATATATAACCTTTTGTCTTTACTAATCTTCCTCATATGCCTCATATTAAAATCCCTTGTAATATGTCCTCTCTAATCATAATTATAGGACAAAATTCTACTTCTAATATTAAAATTAGCATTCACCCTATTCCTCTGTGAGGAATTGATTTTAACATGATGTCTATAAGCCATAACTCTATTTCCATATTGATTCCTTGAGAAAAAATAAACACTAAAAGGATTCACATACCTTTTTTATCTGATGTTGAATGATGCACCTATACCTTTGTTGTCTCTTGAAGGATTCAAATTCTTATTGACTTTTTGATGATCAATTTGAGTCTTAGATTTGAGAGTTTATGCATAGATATTTACTATGTCAGTACCATCACTTATTGATAGTCCATTATCCTTTGAGGTTTGAATCTCTTTGTTTTCATCTTGGTTTTAAATTTAATCCAAGACATGTCTTGTCATGTAGAGACCTATAACTATTCAAAATATTACCAAGGACATTAGTTTTCTTTTCAAATCTTTGATGTGTCTTCAACTTGATTTTTTCTTGATCTAACTCTGCCTTCAAGGACTCCATTTCTATTCTAAACTTGATGTATTATTCTTCCTTGGTCTTAAGACTTGTAGTGATATTCTCAATATGAGTTTCCAACTATTTGGTGATCTCTTCATGTTATTTTGTGTTGTTACTTAGTCTCTCTTGAAGGAGATTGATTCGTTCCTTATAACTGTTAACCAATGATCTCAAATTTTGATTCTTCCTTCTTTATAATTTCAACTCCTCTAGATCACTCACCAATTATGCCTCAAGGTTCACTTTAGTCTCTTCTTCATTTGATTCTTTATCTTCCATATGAATTTTCCCTTTTAAATAACCTTCATTGTATTTTTTAATGGCCATGAATAAAGTTTAATTTTTATCATGATCATTACTTTCATCGTCACTATTAAATATACTTGTGTTACTTATATTAGAGGATCTACTATCTTCTTTGGTATAAAAACTTCTCTTATTCTTGAATGACCCTTTCTTGCCTTCATACTTCCTGAAACTCTTTTTTCTCTTATCAATCTTATAGAAATTATTAACATCACCATGATGTTCATCATTATCTCCATCATGCTCATTCTTATCCTTGTTAGGGAACTTGGATGCAAATTGACCAATTTTACCATCCTTAAAGCACTTAAATGGAAAATTTCCCTTATACTTACTTGATCCTTTCCTTAGTTTTTTGACAAACATGGCTTCTATCTTATCATCATCAATATCTATATCAACATCATCCTTGACTTTTTTACCTTGTGACATTTTCTCAAATTTGAATGTAGCTTCCTTCTTGTAAGGTCTTTCATCACATTTTCTCATTCCATAGGTAGTTTGGATGCCATGAAGCTCATCCATATGTAGTATGTTGAGATATTTGATCTCTTCCATAACATATACTTTTGAATCAAACTTAAATGTTATGGATCTTAATACCTTTTGTACTACTATTGATTCTTTAAACTTCTCTCATAGACCTCTGATGACATTTACCACTTCATCTACTCTTAATAGATAAGATGCAATGTTTTCATCCTTCTTCATTCTTAGACTTTAAAAATACCTTTGATGGGTCTATAATTTTTCCAATTTGAATTTGGTATCTCCTTCATAGATGGTTTGCAATTTTTCCCATATTCTTTTGGCTATATCACAATGCATGACCTTTACAAATTATATCTCTAAAAGAACACATTGGATGACATTAATTACTTTAGAGTTATTTTCACTTGCCTTCTTACCTACTACATCAATTGGTGGTGTAGGAGGTAGAATGAATCCATCAACAATAAATTGCCATATGTCATAGCCTAAGGACATTAGATAGGTATTCATTATGATGTTACAAAATGCATAGTTAGTCCCACTAAAAAGATGGGCCTTATTAGTTGATAAACCTCCTTATACTTGATGAATAGACATGATTTTGCTTCTAATATCTCTTTTACGCTATTAGGGTTGCTTCAAAGGACCATGATCTAATACCAATTATTAGAAGCATAATTATTGAGAGGGGAGGGTGAATTAGTGTTTAAAAACTTTCTTTCATTTATACTCAATCATTCATAAACTATGAAATCAACATAGAGATATATAAAATCATAAAGATCTATTTAGATGACCATGAAACAAGATAACACATAAATGAGTGGGAAACCCTCAAGGGGAATAAAACCCACTATGATATCTCAAAATGGAATATAGTAATATAAAATAAAATATCAAATTTATTTGAGCACTAAATCAACTTGGATAACCAACCCCAATAAATTAAAGCACCCACTTGACTAGGCTTTAGAAAACACCTACTTAAAAGGAATCACCATTTCCCTAAGTGACTCAACACCAAATCAGCCACCTCATGAATTTTGATCACCAAACCTATGATCATCTATTATAGTCTCATTTCAAGACATAATTCTTCTCAACTATGAATGATTTTATTCAATTTATTTACACACACACAAATAAGCCTAAAATACCTTGTAAATATACTAGTCTCATGGTCACACACCACTTGGTCTGACACACACCTTAAAACTCTTAGTTTGGACACAAAATAGGTTTGTCCTTTTAATCCTAGAACTTGATATTAATGGGCTCAGATGGAATTATTAAATAATAAAAAACATAGAAAATAATTATCCAATTAACTCTTCTAACCTCCTCCATGATTTATTAGACCTGAATCCTTCATTCATATCATGAAATCACTTTTTGGACAAACTAACCTATTAGGCCTGTGTACCTTAAAAGTTTGTCTTGAAATAATGAAGCTTAACACCCTTAAGATACTCAATTATGAAAAATGAAACATTTATATAGATTATACATGACCTCAGGTTCATCACCAAATTATTTGAACACCTTCACTCAAAAGATAAAGGCTCAAGAATATCTATGCAACTTGCTTACTTAGAATTACCAATTCATCTCAAAAACTAGTCAAGATGGATTAGACCTCTAATGAATGTGTAGGTAGTTTTCATGACTAATAATTCCTAAATAAGTTAATATAATATATAAAAAACATACTTAGATATAAAATTCATATGGTCTAATGGCAAATATTGGTCTTGCTGACCAATTTCTTGACCCTATATCTCATAGTCCTATCTAAACCACACAGGTCATTTTGTGAGCAAATTTTTCACCACATACACTAATGTGAAAATATTATAAATGAATAATCATGGCTTATAAGTCACATAAAAATTATTTATGAAATTTATTTCATCAATATATCATGCATAGACCCTCAAATCTATCTCTTTATCTCTGCCTTGGTTTTACACTATTCACACCACTAGGTTTGTCTACGATTAACTTACTTGGATGACCAATTTATAAAATTTGAAGGATATATAATATCTATAAATAATTATTGACATGTAAAATTAATCTCTATATTCTTATATAATCCATTTTTTTGGACCAATTCAACTTTTGAGAGCTACAATAACTTCTTGATAAAAAGGCTTATATCTATACATTTTCTCACTCATCTAACTAACCACCACCACCTAGATGTACCTGGGAGAGTTAAATACATGATACAATATAATTTATAGGAATTTTAATCCATACTTATATATTTTGAACAAAATTTTTCATATTGGGTCCTTATTAGGGTTTTAGGGAGGTTTAACATAGGTTTTGGTGTTAATGATTGTTTATAAAAAATTGCCACTTGAATCCAAAAATAATGCTTGGATATATTATCTATGACCCTTACCCATATCTCCTTACTATAATAAAATCCCATGCAAAGGTTACACATGAAAAAAAATGTATGAAAGTGCTTCTCGAGTTTGAGACCTCAATCTATGAGCTCAAGAAGGCCTAAAATAGTGATTTAACCTCTTTCCATTCTCACATGTACATAATTTCCTTGAAATCTGATCTTTAGAACTCATTAGGCTAGGCAGGGTCTAAGAAGTGATCTATATGTAGACATAGACTGAAGTTCATACCCCTATAGGCTCACCCTAAAACTATAATGAATGATTATATAACTTAATTACATGCTCAATAAAATTATATACAACCTTCACATACCTATTTTCATTCATTTCACCATACATATACCTCTTCATGTCATGACTAGGATTCCTATGCACTTGACATCAATGACCTGAACCTTCCATGCAGACAAAATGATTTTTTTCCTTAAAAATGATATCTTTTTATTTCTATCATGACAAAACTCTATTATGAAAACAATCTTTCATGCACCCTATCACATCACACACTGCCAACTATCCTTAAACACCTTTGACATCAATTTTCATAAGATGCACCTTTGACATCAATGTCAATACTCAATAGATTATAATTAGGCAAAGAATAAAGTTGATGAAATATTTGTAAGTTATATATAGATATGGAGAGTGCTTTCTATCTACTTCACTCATATCTTACCAGATAATAAGTTGGCCACTATGTTTACTAAAAATATACACAATGAGATATCCTACCATCTAAAGATTCAATGTGTATAGACCTTCAAGGAGATCATTGATAAAGTTTTTACAATAAAAAATTCCATTATTAATAAATGGATTATAAAGTTAAGCTCATAAAATCAAAATTAGAACCAAACCCAAAACACAAGCCAAAATCATAACAAAAACCAAACCTAAGTGTAAGTGTCAGCACTAGCCCAGACTAATAATTCTAAAAAATCTAAGAAATTCAACCAAAATAAGAATGCTATTTTAAATAGAGTAACTAAGTTGTATCATTTATAAATGGTGAAAACATCATATACTCATCCAATTCCACAAATTCAACTTAATACTCATTAGTAACCCATTCAACAAGCATAACCTTTGCAGTAACTTAGACCAGATTCACAAGTGCAGAAATCACTACATTTGCAAACCCCTCCTCTAAGGAGAAACGTACCTACTTGTAAAGTCTTCAGTGACCTTGGAGAACCTATTGAAGCTATGCTTAACAAGTTAGCTATGACTAACATGATTAGTTTGCCAATTCTAAAGCATTATCCTGAGGGTATTCCTTTTCCAGACTGATATGGAAAGAATGAGTTTTTTGAGTACCATCATGTTCATGGATATAATATAAGTCATTGTGTGAAGATAAAAAACCTCATTGAAAATATGTTGGAAAATGTAGAGATTACATTGAATAATAGATCATCTACATCCAATCATAACCTGTGTATCTACCAAAACCCTTTTTTGCAACATAACAATAATAATCAACAATAGCAACAACAAATGCCAAAATAAAAACAAAAAAAATATCAATAGACAAGATAGTAACAAAAAATCTAGTAGAAACAACAATAACATCAACCAAATGGAATGAACCAAGGCAAGAATGATTCTAATACCCAACAGACTTACCATGTAGTTGCACATGAATACATAAAAATTGTAGGTCAGATTTTGAGAGGTCACATTTCTACCATCACCATTAATCTAAGGAAAATTACTAATAAAACATTACTATTTCTAAACAATTACATTTAGCCAATTTATGATAGTAATCTTTCTTTGATCCAGGACCACAAACAGGTACACTAGTAACCAAGGATTACTATTTTGGGACCTTATAATGATAACTCATCATTTCCCAGTGACCACATACAAGTGCACTGACAACCGAGACCTATCCTATTTGGACCCTCACCACCATCATTTTATAGCATCAATGGTCTTGTATCTACTCCTAATTATGCAATCAAAATTCAATGGTTAAATATTACCATTCCCAACCCAAAACCACCTGCCACTAAACCAATCTAACCCATTGTCTTGGTTAGGAATAAACCATACACCACTATTAAGGAGAATACATTTGAAATTTTGTAACAAATTCTGTATATGCCCACATAAATATCTATTTTTGATTTATCCACAAAAACATCTTAATAAAGCTCTTAGGCCAATCCCAAGTCCCAAACAACATATCCCTAGACAAATTCCAAGCTTTAGTTGGACATATAACCCTAATCCAATAGTTGACCTTTGACCAAAGAGATATGTCATCCCCTGGCCCTCTCCATAATAATATGTTGTACACTAAAGCTATCATCATACAACACAAAGTGAAAGTGTCCTCATACATAATAGATCGTGCCTTAATATTGTGTCTCTAAAGCTCATCAAGCATCTCAGATATATAAAGATTGATCTATAGTCATAAATAATTACCATCAAGGCCTATGATAATTAAGAGAAAGAATCACAAGGCACCATTAGCTTTCCATTTCTTGTTGGACCCTTGACCCATGATATTCTTTGCCATGTGTTAGACCTAGATTTGTCTTATAATTTACATGGGTAGACTTTGGATACAAGAAATTTATTCAATCCCTTCAATTTTATACCAATGTCTCAAGTTATCTCATTTAGGTGTGAAGGTCACCATAAATGGATATCTGTAAATCTATGAACATTACAAACCTTTAGAGGCCAAGTATCAAGGTTACAATTACCCCTTTGGCCTAGATTTAGTTCCCAAGAAGGACAAAAGTAAAGAAATAGTTATTGAGTTACTAGAGGCTAATTGAATAAACCTAGATAACCTTGATTTATCTTCCCATATGCCACCTCCTGAAATGTCAAATCATTTTATCATCTCGGCTAATGGCCTAAGAGAGTATTTAACTCATGACACATTTCATATTCCCAAGCTTCCACAAAACCCCAAGTCCTATGAAATACCTAAACCCAAGTCACCTTGTATGGAATGACAATGAAAAGGAATGATGAAACTCTATAATCTAACCCCTATCATTTTTACATTGACCATTGGATAAGAAAAGGAACCACTTACCAATGATGAAACTTGGTTATACAATGACAAACTAGTTGATTATTATAAAAATGTCAAATAACCCATTCCTAATAGGATCATAGAGAACCAAGAATATGAGGAGGAGGCTTTGGGCCAAATCAACAAGGAACTCTTGAGCCAATTTATATAACTCAATACAAAGGAACCTATGGTCTTAGATTTAAATCACCTGGGGGTGACCCCATATATCTTATTTGTGTTCCAATGCCAATGACTAATGATAATGATGATGATAGTGAAGTAGAGTCTAACCACAACATTTATGAAGACTTTCCAATACCAATCTATTTTACACTCATGCCATTTGACACATATTTTATTCACAATAATTCACTTTCCTTATATCATCCTCAACTTATATACTAAGACAGAAAAGAATCCACAGTGCCTGTAGATGACTTGGAGAATGATGAGGCTTTTTGCAATTTTATAAGCCTAAGAGACAATATTCCTTGGGAGGCCATAAATAAGGGTTTTCTATAAAACTAGATCTTGTACCCTATTTTATAGAATGGGTGAACACCCTTAGCCATGTTGTTGGGACCAACATACCCCATTTTTTTTACTTTACAAAATAGGGACCCTTATAAATGTTTCAAAACATTTGTATCCTAATCTAGCTTTCATGAGGTTATTCTTTTAGAATTTGAAGATCATCCACCTAAAAAGGGATATATCTTTGCGTGTTATGATTTATGAGATAACCCTACTAATGATTACCCTTGGATGGCTAAGTGCAGGTTTCATGGAGGAAGGCAAGGTTTTTGAGCAGAAAACCCTTAAGGTTCAAATTCTAATTTTTGCAAGAGAAAATTTAGTGAGAATTGGTCCTTTCAAAAATACCCTATGTTTAATTTTATATTAAGGCTCAGTTATGTTTTTAAACATGCTAAAACCTTGACATAAAATTATACTTAAGTCCCCTTTTATTTTCCTTCCCCCTTTTAAATCCCTACTAACCTTGTTAAATGTTATGGGCACAAACCCCTTTTCATCCTAGACTTAGACCTTATCAATGTTTAGCCTAAGTTTTAATCCTAAAATGTCTTGGTGTTTGTTCAACATAGATGAAACCTTGAGGATCCTAAAATTTAATATAAATCACTAAATGTATCATTCTCTAATTCAATATTTTAACATAGATGTAGATCTAATGGTCCTCACTTCCCCAGAGCCTTGATTCAATGATGTGAGATTATCCTAGGATGAACTATGTACTAAACCTCTACACTATAAAAGTTTCTATGGTATTTACTTTGATGACCTTTCTCCCATCATTTTATGTTTGTGAGGATGTCTTTGATGTTATCAAGGCCTTCAAAATAAACCCCATCCAAACTTTCATCCTTAGTCTAAAAGGGGACCCTCTAAACATTTAAAATTTAGGCTTATCACATTAAAAATTAGATCATAGTGTTTTTTAATGCTAAACCCTTGGCTGAAGCCTATGTGCATCATAGACTAACTTAATGTTTGTGCTTCTTATAAGATCAAACTATCCACATTCACCTATTGATCTTGATCCAATGGTGTGAAATTAAAGAGCCCCAAAGCTAGGCCAATCAAAGGAGACCTCTCGAATCATAATCAATAGTTCTTATTCATCACCTAGCTTGATCAAATAGATCATGTTAACCCTAAAGTCCTGAGAGTACCAATAACATGATCCATGGAATTATATCATTTGGAATAAATAACATTTCAAGATTAAATTTTAAAATTGCACTCTCATCATTTGATGTTTATGAGGATGTCTTTGACATTAGTGAGACCATCAAATTTAACCATAAATAACCTCCCAACCAATCAACTTTGACCTCATGGATTATGATCAACAGTTCTTGCTCCATCATTGAAATTTATCCAATTAAATGAAGTGAATCTATAATTTTTAACCAAGGACCCCATATCTTGATAGCTCAACATGTGGATGAATCACATCTAGTCATTTCCTAAGGAAGCTTGAATACACCATTTAGTGTAACTGGGTCATCTAGGATTTGAGTGACCAATCAGAAAGGACCTCCAAGATCTTAATCAAAGGCTCACATTCATCTCATAATCCTAATCTAATGGAGTGATATAAAAGGCTTTATTTAAAAACTAACATCTAATTTTCAAAGGGATTCTCATGAGAGTGCCACAAGAATAAGCTTAAGGAGGTCCATGTAAACACCATGTAAGCACTAAAGGACAATCCTAAGATTTGACACACTTGAAAAGATAGGATTTGCATAAGTGGTGTCATCCATAAGATCTAAAACATGAATACATTTATGAAAGCCAGCACCTTTGCTATTAAAGCCTTAGAAACCCTACCAGACTAGCTTAAAGCCATAAACTTTAAGTTAAAGCCTCAAAACTTGATTGTTAAGGACATAACTATAATAATCAAACTTAAAGTGTCATCTTGAGCATTAAAACTAGTCATATTCCAAGGAAATTGAGATCATGGAATTGTAAAGGAAACATATGAAAGAAGAGATAAACATATATCTATCTATAGACCATGAAGGGAGAAACTTTGGAGATACTAAATTGGATACATGAGCATTGGCCAATGGTATAAATAATTGGTCCAAGATTTTATTTGCAATTGAGGAGCTATAACCTCTATCATCTAGTGAACAAAGGATGGTAGTCATAAAGAGATATTCAGAGGACCTGGATGCAATCCAAATGAGAGGTCTTCATCAAGCTACTGCTAAACCTAAGGTACTACATTGCATTGACATCTTTTCACACTTATTTGTTAATTATAGAATAAATAATGACTGGATCATCCAAAAAGGAGGGTTAAATAAAATTTATTATATTTCCCTAGTATCTTTTAAATGCTACTACAAGCTCCCTAGATCTCATATATACCTCCCTTCCATCAAAGAAAGGACTACCCAACATAATCTAGATGTTATCCTAAGACCATGGTTAATCCAAGGAGCTCATGTAGCTAGGAGCCATGATGGTAAAATATCTATCATTTAATTTAGAGAAGGAATTAGGATCATTATGATCCTATTTTGTAGAGCTTTAGGGGTAGCCACCATAACTTATGTCAACCCCAAATGGGTTGCTTACATATATTTCATGGTGGAAGAGAATCGAACTCCACCTATTAGAGAGCTAATTAATAACTAATTGGGGAGATAATTTTATGACATTAAGAGAAGGATAATCCAATAATTAACCATGATATCTTATCTGTTGGACTCATTAAAGGCATCCACTCATATTTTTGGTGTCAAGAATTGGTCCTCCCATATCAAAATTACCATTTCCCATCACTATGCAAAGTTTCACATCTTCAAGTACAAAGTTCATATGTAGTTCATTTGTGATTATGTATACCCTACTTTGGTCAACAATATCATAGGGAACCCCATGCCCAGGATGCACCCTCTTGTTAAGAAGTATGTTGAACTCATGGGAGATATTTGGTACTATCTAGATTACACCATTATCATAATAAAAGGGATCATGACCCAACCATTCAGGTTGCCTTTCTATGTCCCCCTCAAGTTGGCTGAGCAAGAAATTGCTCACTAAATCTTCCAAGGAATTGATAATGTTTGTAGGGAGAAGAGGAAGGGCATTTTGCATCCTTTCCCATTCTTGATTGGGAGAACTTTGATATGGGATTGGGAACAATTAGACATCATGTCCAGACATAGAGATGCCTTCTTCTTCAAAAGGATAACCTAAAGGAATGGGACCCAAATAACAAGGTTATCCCTCATTTTTAGTCAAATCAACTAACCAAAGTAACCTATGAGCAGAGGGTTGGTCCATATGACCATTTTTACACCAAAGCTATGGACTTTGAGGAAGTCCTTGCTAAGTGGAGGCAACATGGTATAGCTTGACCATAGAATGCAAAAAGAGGAGAAACCAACTGGGGAGAGAGGGCAAAAGAACCCATTGCAGTATCATCTATTGTCTTCCACTTCTAGTGCACCTCTAAGCTAGCCACAATAATAAGCACTCCAAATTTAAGGACCTGGTGAGAAGAAAATAGAAGAAAGGCCAAGAGAAGGCCCTTCATCATTAGCCTAGCCTACAAAACCATCTTCTCTAGTGGAACACTTTGATATGGTTTCCTTATAACCATATGAGATGGTGGATAGATTCTTCAAGGAACTTGTAGAGACCTATGGGTCTAATCAAGAAGATGAAGGAGCCATAGTTGAGGTGGCACAAATTGAAGGAACTCAAATAAGTGAGGAAGAGAAGGGAAAATAAGTGGCATTGGAATTGATACCTGTCACACAAAAGAAGAGGGAAGTTGAGTTGGCCCTTATCCTTGGGTCCTCCAAAAGACCAAAGGTGACATGGAACCATCCCACCAATGAAGTAAATTTGTTTAGTGATGAGTTCCCCATACATGGACCTATCATTCCTAATTGATTTATATATGGGAAACACTAAAAGGTTTCATCCCAATCACACTCATTGGTGATTACCAACTCTACAGCTAAAGATCACCTTGATAATGTCAAACCTTGGATCAAGGAGCTCATGAAACAGTAAGAAGAATTATTCAAGCATCCAAAGAAAGTGGCAAGAAAATGAAAGATCTAAGAGCATCAATTGGAACTAGGATTGAAACCCTAGAGATACCTAGACCCTCTAAACTACTAACCACTATCATTTATAATCTAGATACAATAGGATTTGAAAGGGTGACAACCAAGAAAACTACCATTAGCATCAAGTAGTTCACCTTTCTGTTAAGTTATGGAGCTAAAAGCTTCACCAAGATGCTAACAGGAGGTTGCTGAGTTCAACCAGTAATTGGCATCGACAGTATTACCAATGTCAGTCAGGTAGGGGCCAGGGATTAGCTGATGTCGATCATAGACAGATCGACAACAACTAACATTGGTCACCTGTGTGTGTGCATGCATTTCCAAAATTAGACTCATCTAATTTTAAGAGGTCCAAGTGTTTACATGTGAAGACTAATTTAAGTCTTGGGTCTGTGTTTATAATTATTTTAATTAGAAGTCTAATTATTGTATGCTTTGGATCCTATTTAAGAGACCGATGAGGCATGTATTGTAATAGAAGGCAAGTAAAACATTGAAGCAAGAAAGCAAGGTTAAAGGAGATCTGCAAGGTGCAAGGTCAAGGAGATCAACTAAAGCTATCAAGGAGGAGATAACAACTCAGGTGTTTGAGTTAGTTGTGGTTGAGAAAGAGAGAGAGAACTCTTGAGAGAAATACTGTACACCCAAGAGGTGTGAAGAGAAGAGTGAGATTTCTTTATTGTATTCTGGAAGAGTGTTAATATAGATAGTATTGTTTCTCATATTCTTTGTTGTTTCAAGTTTCTAGTTACTTAATCATTTTATTTTAATTCCATGTTTAAATTGCTTATAGAAAAGTAATTAATTGTGCTTCCAAGTTCCTAGCAAAGTGGTATCAGAACTTTATGTTCTAGATCCCTGACAAGTGGTATTAAAGCAAGGTTGCAGGGAGCAGGTTATTGTTTGATTACAGGTCATTCTCAAGGGTTTATAATTGAGTGGGAGTACAGCAATGGTAGAAGAAAGTAAAATATTAATGGAGAAGTTTAACGACAAGAATTATCAACTGTGGAGGATGCAGATAGAAGATTATTTATATCAGAAAGATTTGTACTTACCATTGGGTGGGGTTGCATGCAAGCCCACAGATATGAAGGATGAAAAATGGAATGTTCTTGATCAGAAGGATCTGGGATCCATAAGGTTGAGCCTGGTATCATCTGTGATTTCTAACTTATCACAGTGTAAGACAATGGAAGAGTTGATAGAATCTTTGGCAAATTTATATGAAAAGCCCTCAGCTTCAAATAAGGTATTTCTTATGAAGCAGTTATTTACTTTGAAAATGCAGGAAGGTGGATCTATATATAGTCATCTTAGTGCTTTCCATGGTTTGGTAAACCAGTTAGCTTCAGTCAATATTGTTTTTGATGATGAAATTAAGGCTCTCTTAATCTTATGCTCATTACCTGAAAGTTGGGATAGTTTGGTAATGGTAGTAAGTAATACTGCGTCTGCTTCTAAAATCTTACAAGTTGATGATGTTGTTAGTGTAATCTTGAATGAATATATTCACAAGAAAAGCACAGGTGAATAATCAGGGAATGATTTAAGTGCTGAAAGTAGGGGAAGGCAAAGAGAGAAGGTCGAGCAAGGGAAATCAAGGTCAAAGATGGGAAAGAGATCCAAATCTAGAAATGGAGGTATCACCTACTGGAATCGTGGAAAGAGAGGACACATAAAGAAAGATTGTTGGTTGAAGGATAAAGAAAATCAACATGAAGGTAATGAAGAATCAAAAGATGTAGGTATTGTTTCACAAGATGCTCTCATACGTTCTTTGGATAGTTAGGTAGAATCATGGGTTTTAGATTCTGGTGCTTCTTTTCATGCAACCCCAAATAGAGAATTGTTCCATGAGTATGTCCAGGGAGACTTTGGAGAGCTTTATTTAGGGGATGGTATGCCTTTTCAAATGGTTGGTAAAGGGAAAGTGCAGCTGGAATTATAGATGGGCAACATATGGGTGTTGAAGGAGGTTATGCATGTCCCAGTCCTGAAGTAGAGTTTGGTTTTTGTAGGAAAGTTGGGTGATGAGGGATGCACAATAAATATCACAGTGGATTCTTGGAAGGTTTCCAAGGGTGCACTTGTTTTAGCAAGAGGTAAGAAAGTAGGTACTCTTTATCTATCTACTTGTATTACTGATTCTCTTAGTTTATCTACTTCAGCTATAGATTTGAAGATGTGGCTTAGTAGGCTTGGTCACATGAATAAGAAGGGAATGGACGTTCTTGAGTCAAAAGGTATGAGTTCAGATTTGGAGGGTATAGATCATGTTCATTGTAGGAAATGGAAATTTGATGTTTTTGACAAGAACAGGGAAGCCTTAGTGTTTATGGAGGAGATGATGGATAGAGATCAGTCACAGGGGCTGAATAATTTTGAGCAGGGAAATTTGGATAGGGTTTTGATCCAAGATGAGCTCGTGGGTGAAAATGTCATCACTTATAGGAAAACATAGGTACTGATGTCAGTCAGGTGGAACCAATGTTGATCAGGTAGGTACCGACATTGATCATGTGCAAACCAGTAGAGTCAATAGTGTCAGGCAGGTGGAACTAATGTTAGTCAGGTAGGAACCGACGTCGGTAGATAGGTTAGTCACATGGAACTGACGTTGGTCAGGTGCAGACTGAGAAATGGCTGAGATCGGTCACTAGAATGGATGTTGGGCAGACAGCAAGCTATCAAGGAGTCTCAAATGCCCATGTAGAGGACTGAAAGGGTAAGTGAACCTCATATTCATTGTTCACCTTCTTTATATTACTTGTTGCTCACTAATGGTCAAGAACCAAGAAGATGTGAAGAGGCAATGTAGGTAGAATCTAAGAAATAGTGGGAGCATGGCATGCATTCTTTAGAAGAGAACCAAGTGAGAGTTTTGGTAGAGGTGCCAACAGGGATAAAAACACTGACAAACAAATGGATTCCTAGGTTAGAGAAGAGAGTGGATGGACACGTGAGACAGAAGGCCAGGGTATATGGTCTTGAGCAGGTTGCAGGACAATGGAGGTTTAACCATTGTGTTTTCCTTTACCAGGTTGGATAATATTAGCTACATTATCTTGTTACTGTATGTAGTGTGTATGTTTGTTGCAGGGTGACACATGCAGGGAGTTGCTGAGCTAAAGGTAAAGTTAGTTCAGATGGGTGTCATGAAGAATCTGGAAGCAACAAGATTTTTTGGCATAAGTATGTCTAGAGACAGGGAAGATCACAGGTTGATGTTGTCTCAAGATGATTATGTGAAAAAGGTAGTGGTGAGGTTTAAGATGTAGGATGCAGAATAGGTTAGCACACCTATGGATGGATAGTTCAAAAAATAGTGTCCCAATTCACATGATGAGGTTAAGTACATGAGTACTAGACCTAAGTTTTCCCAAGTAGTGGGAGTTGTCAAAAATTTCAATGGATTCTCAGGTATCTGAGAGGGACCAATAGCAGGTATTTATGTTATGCAGGGCCAAGCACTTCTCTACATGGGTATGTAGGTTTAGATGTGGCAGGGGACTTGGATGACAGGTGTAACATCATAGGATATGTGGTGGTGGTCTTCAAGATTGAGTTTGAAGATGGAGGTGCCTGAGATGATTAGTGGATGTTGATGTACAGGTGCAACTGTTTATCTCCAAGTGGGAGATTTTTAAGTTGTGGAGCTAAAAGCTTCACCAGGATGCTAATCAAGAAGTTGCTAAGTTTAACCAGTAATTAGCATCAGTAGTATTGCTGACATCAGTCAGGCAGGGACCAGGGATTGGCCAATTTTAGTCATAGATAGACTGATAGCAACTGACATCAGTCACCTGTGCGTGTGCATGCGTTTGCATGTGTTTCTAGAATGCATTCCCAAAATTAGACTTGTTTAGTTTTAAGAGGTCCAAGTATTTGCATGTGAAGACTAATTTAAGTCTTGGGTCTGTGTTTCTAATTATTTTAGTTAGAAGTCTAATTATTGTATGCTTTGGATCCTATTTAAGAGACCCATGAGGCATGTATTGTAATAGAAGGCAAGTAAAGCATTAAAGCAAGAAAGCAAGGTCAAAGGAGATCTACAAGGTGCAAGGTCAAGGAGATCAGCTGAAGCTATCAAGGAGGGGATAACAACTCAGGTGTTTGAGTTAGTTGTGGTTGAGAAAGAGAGAGAGAACTCTTGAAAGAAATACTGTACACCCAAGAGGTGTTAAGAGGAGAGTGAGATTTCTTTATTGTATTCTAGAAGAGTGTTAATATAGATAGTATTGTTTCTCATATTCTTTGCTATTTCAAGTTTCTAGTTACTTAATCATTCTGGTTCAATTTCATGTTTAAATTGCTTATATAAAAGTAATCAATTGTGCTTCCACATTCCTAACAAAGTGGTATCAAAACTTTATGTTCTAGATCCCTGACACTTTCAAAAGGTGGAACCATTTTTAGGACTAACTCCTATACAAGGGTAGGCAACAGGGGAACATCCCATCTATCAAGAGGATGTGGAAAGTTTGGTAGTGGCCTAATCAATAATGACCTTGGATGGAATCTAGGGCATGCATCAAAGGATCACTAATCTAGAAAAGGACAAGAAAGACTTGGAAGCATAGGTTAGATTTTTAGTCCCTGAGGATATAATAAAACTACTAGATAAGTCCTTCTTTGACACATTTAAAGGGTTGAAGGCCCTAAAGCTTAGATCAAATACATTGAAACATAAAATTGGGAAAGCATAAACATCAATCACCCAATGGTAGAACTATAGTTATCAAACAACTAAATTGATTAATATCCATCACACCAAGCAGGTCTAAGGCATCAAGATCATCAAGTTGAAGAATTTGCATGCCCTCCTAGGAGTCATTAAAGATATCATACTGGAATTTAAAAATTGGTGTGATAGTGTCAAAACCTTCATGGAGGACAAAGGCTTGATATCAATAATGGAGAAGCTCTTAAAGGCACTATTGGAAAGCCCTTCTAAGACCAATGTCGTAAGCTTGATAGATGATGAAGAGTTCAAGCAAAGGATCGGTGCCTTCATCTAGAACATCATGTTCAACCAAGGCCAGCCTATTAGGATAATTAAAAGGTCCTATAAATTATCATTACATCATGGAATTAGATTGTAGAGTTGTAATGCATTCAAGAAATTAAAGCCAAGAGTGATAAAGAATTTAACACATTGGTAGGTCAAGAAGAGGATTGTTTAATGAAACTTGTAGTAGATTTTGACCTAATCATAGAATAATATACTAAGGTGAAGAAAATACTCAAGAAATAACCTAAGGGACCCACCAATGTAACATAAAATAATATTCTTTTGTAATATATATGCTAGTCTATTAGCATATATTAGTCCTTTTGTCAAAATTGGCATAAAAAAGCCTTTTGTATTGTAATTTTTGTATTAAGGACAAGTATCCTTATCATACCATAGATGTTTTGAGAAGATAAATGGTATACCACCTATGTTTCCCATAAATAGGCAAAGGTTACCATTTTGTAAATGGAGAGACTCTGGGGAATTTGTATACAAAAGAGCATTTAATACAACTAAAGAATTTTGAAAAGATTATCTGAATAGTTTGTTGAAAGCTAATGATATCTCTCAATTGCATATTATTGTCTTAAATTTGAATGGTTATCTACATTTTGAGCTACATGTTTTGTCATAGGGCCATTAATTTGTGCTAATGCTAGATAAAATGAAAAGATCTTAGGTATACTTCTTTTATTTGCTCTGCATTTGGATGTGCATATGCTATTTAGGTTACAATAGAAATTTTTTAAAGTAAACTTGGTTCTTACTTATGGTTTATATATATTCTTTGAAGCTTGCATGGTTTATGATGCAATCTGATTTTATACTATTTTACACCACAAATTGGTTAATGTATGCTCAAAATAATTATAACTTTGTAATAATATTTGAGATGGGAATTTGTAATCACGTTCTCTTTTCTACCTTACCCTTCCTTTTTATATTTTTCAATAAAAACTCACCTTGTTTAAATATCATTGTTAATATCCATTTAGATTAACTTGTTGGCTTGAATTATCTCAAATATCTAGATCTTAGTGGCTTCTAACCACCAAATTAAATAAATATTGCGGACAATTCCCATACTCTGCTTCTATTCCACCACAAACATCACAAAATTATCACAAACTAAAACTCATGCCTTTTATTCTTTGAATCCTAAAATTAGAAGTGCTCATCAACACTTAAGATCACCTATGAGGTAATTAGAAACATCAATAGGGAGGCCCCCACTGACACTAGAAGGAGGTCTTCACTTGATCAATTGAAATAATTTTTGCATTAAATTTAAAGGATTCTTAGCCCTTATGAGTGATTCTTCACTCTAAGTGAAAATATCCTTGATATAGGTGGTTTATCACATACCTTTGTGCTTTGTTATTCAAATATATTAGTTCTCTACAAGGAAATAGTTAAATCTAGTAAATATAGCTTCAGGATTTAAGAATTCATAGTATTTGAAATTAGAGTAGTTTATTTTGGTTGAAGATTGATAATTATTGGTGAATCTTGAGTTAATTTGAGTTATAGGTTGAAAATAATGACCATATTTGCATAATTCAACACATATTTGAGCTTACTTTGTCAAATATCAATGTTCTTTGTCCCTTCACGAGCAAATATTCAACCAAATTGTCTTAGTGTGTAGGTTGATTGCAATTCTTTGTGAATTCTAACTTGTTACACTATATTTTAAATAGGATCCTTAATCTTCAAGATAAAATTGCCAAGGATGAGGAACATATCACATTCAGAGACAAGAGAGCCCTTTATCAAGCTAGAAACCCACAAAAGAACCATGAAAGATAGAAGAAGAAGTAGGCATTCTAAGTCTCTATTACCTTTACCCTTACAAGGGGTTCTTTCATTCAATTTTCATGAAGATATGTATTGGATTTGAAATTCCCCCATCAATGTGCTAGTTGTAGTTCATGACTTACCTCATAATCCTTAAAAGTACTTGCTAGTATTTAGTCCAACTAGTGTTACAACTAGAAAAGAACATGTTAAGTCTTTCAAGGCTAAATTAAGAATATTAAATGTCAACCATGAAGATGTAGCTTGTACATTATTTCCTTTTACATTCAAAGATGTTACATATGATTAATTTCTTAATTTACTTGATAATTATATTATCTCATGGAATAATTTTGACATTATCTTTATTGATGAATTTGGGAAGATCATAAGCCCCTATGTCATTTATGAAAAATTTAAAAATATTAAGAGAGATGCAAATGGGCCCATTATATCCTTCAATACCAGGTTCAAAAATATGTTTAGTAAGACCATGGATCCATACAAACCTAATGAGGCTTTAGCTCTGGAAGTTTTTGAAAGATGCAGTAGACCCCATGACTTATGTGTTTCTAAGAAGAGCTTTCCTAGTTATCACCTCATTGAACCAAGATTATTCTGAAGTAGTGGTTATTAGTGACCAAATGCAGCCTCAAGGGTAGATGGATTACTCTATCCCAAATGTTAATCCTTAGATGCCTACATTAAACCTTTCCCAAAATAATAACCAAAATGCTCCAACATTAAACCAGCTTCCTACTCTAATGTATTACCTACTAGCCACGATGCTCCTAATTAGAACCTAATATTCTTGAGTCATCAAGTTACTAATGGATTTCACACCAATGACCAAAAGGCTTTAGTAACAATCAATGGTACTAACAATAACCAAGTCTAATATTTTAAGACCCTGAAGAATGAGAATTAATCTATACTAAAGATGGTCCATAAGCTCAACATAGATTTATTTCAATTGCAAAGGCAAGCTGGCAATGCTAATGACAACTTCAAGAGGAACTTCACCTTCCAAAAGTTTAACAGGCCTGGAAATAGATTTCAGAATGATAGTTTATATAATAACAAATCCAATGGGTCTTATTATAACAAGAAGACCACACACATTAATCTCATTGATATTGACTTACCAAACTATTGTAGGGTGCATGCTACCTATAAACATAGTGAGATTGATTACATTGAGTTTTGTAAATCCTTTGAAGCTTTCCAAGAAGATCTTGACACATTTGAAGTAGTCTTAAATAGAGATGCTACTACAAGTCCTTTTGGATCCTAGCCATCTGACCAAGTGCACATGGTAGAGACATTACAATTCCCTTTCCAAGAGGATAATGAGCCAGAGAATATCCTTGAAGAGATTCAAGCACTCCAAAAATTCTTGAAGACATACCCTCTGAGAAATAGAAAATAAAAGTAGTTATTGACTACTTCCATTCCCTCTAACAATTATAGGACTCTTCCAAACCCTACATCAAGGAATGATCTTGAACCACCTAAGGGTAGTTCTTCCAAATCTATTACTGAGCCTTCATGTAAAACTAGTTATAAGATTGTGGAAGATATGAAAATGATCAAAGCCAATATTATTCTATATGAGCTAACTCATATTACAAAACAAAGAGATTTACTCTTAGTATCCTTGTCTAAGAAACTTGGGAAGCCTCCTAAGAGTGATAGTGCAAATGTGACTATGAAAGTAACCAAAGTAGAGTCCCCACCCTTCTTGCTTATAGTTAGGATATTTGGGAAGAATGTCCATAATTTCATTCTAGATTATTGAGCCTCAAGCAACATCTTGCATGTTAGGATATGTGAATAACTTGGGTTGACCCCAATCAAGTCTAATAGGGTGGTCACACAAGTGGACAAGTCAAGAGTCAAAGTCATTAGGGAGATATTGAATGTACATATGCAGCTAGATAATGAACCAAAGGTTCAAAAATTCATTGACATACAAGTGGTGGATGATTCCAGTGCTTATGGATTGCTCTTGAGTAGAGAATGGACTAAGGCCTTGAATGGATACATTTCAACTAACTGTTCCCACTTATGATTGCCTTGGAAAGGTGTGCCAAATCAAATAAGGGTATAAAGAGAACCAAGGATGAGGCACATGATAATAGAATATAATTATATCAATGAAAAGGTAAACTTCCTTGAATCTAATCTAGGATTTTTCACTTTAGAGACTACAAAAGAGCGTATTTCTAAAGACCCTTCTCTTGTACTTGGCCTATGGAAGTTGTATGTTGATGGTGCCAGGTGAAAATCAAGATTAAGGGATAGTATTATATTGATATACCCTATAGAAAAGCAATATCATGCATCTTATAGGTTATAATTCCCATGTACTAATAATTTGGTTGAGTATGAAGCTCTCATTCTAGGATTTCAACTTGCTATTAAGAATAAAGTCAGGGAAATCCTTGCTTATGGGGATTCTAAATTAATTCTCAATCAAATAAGGAGTAAGTACCAATGCAAGCTATCTTACCTTAAAGGATACAAATTTAGAGTGGGGGACTTAATGGAATCTTTTGATGCTTTCAAACTTATGTATATCCCCAGGGAAAAAAACAAAGATGCTAATGAGCTAGCTTCTACTGTAACTAACCTTATGCCCAATCATGATTCCCCTAACCTCAGTATTGAGATAATGCCATGCCCCTTAGTCTCAAATAATGTGAATCATTTTCAAGTATTCAATGATGATCAACAAATTCTAGATTTCTTGACAAATTTTGGGGCCTTTGAAGCTCACATCATTGATGAAGCTGATGAAAGTTCTTTTGAAGAGGAGCTTAATGGTAAAATCATCCAACTAAATGAAAATAATATACCTAAAGGGATTATTTCATTAGAAAATCTATTTGATCATGAAAATATTCCTAAAACACATAAGGTGCCCAAGGTAAATGGTAAGGACTATCATGTTGTAGATCTTGACTCACTTGATCAGCCCTAGTAAGTAAAAATAGGAAAGGATAGCATTGAAATGGAAAATAGAAAGGCTAGGGAGATACTTAAAATGTATAAAGATGTAATTTCTTCATCCTAAGAAGATCTAAAAATATTTAATCCAAGGGTTATTACTCATACTATACATCTCAAGGAGAGTTACAAACCCTTTAAATAGAAACAAAGACCAATCAACCTTGGCATAGAACCCACTATAGTTAAAGAGGTCAAGAAGATAATGGATGCAAGGATTGTGTTTCCAATTAGGAACTCCACTTGGGTTTTCAATTCAGTCCTAGTTAGAAAGAAGAATGGGGAAATAAGATTGTGCATAGAGTTTAGAAATCTGAATAGAGCATCTAAAAAGGACAATTACCCCCTTCCTTCTCTTGAACAAGTCATCTAGGTTGTTTTAGGATTGGTCATGATGTCCTTTTTGGATGCTTTTTTTGGATATAACCAAGTGATTTATGCTCAAAAAGATAGGATGAATACAACTTTCACTACCAAGTGGGGAACATATGCTTACCAAAGAATGCCATTTGGATTGATTAATATAGGAGCTACCTTTCAGAGGGCCATTGACCATGATTTCCAATGTATAGTGGTAAAATGCATCATCATATATATGGATGATCTTATAGTGTTCTCCAAGAATAGAGAGGACCATTTTATGCACCTAAAGTAAGTGTTTGAAAGGTGCAAGAAGTATGGTATATCTCTCAACCCCTAGAAAAGAATCTTATGTGTCACTAAAGGGAAATTATTGGAGATTATCATCACAAAAGAAGGGATTTCCATAGACCTAAGAAAGAGGAATCCGTTTCCAAGATTGAGCTACCCAATAGCTATAAGAAACTAAAGTCATTCTTTGGCAAAATTAACTTCGTCAGGAAGTTCATCTTAGTTTTTGATAAGATTGTAAAACCTCTAAATGATATGCTTAAGAAAGATGCTAAAATTTCTTGGGATGAAGAATCCAAGAAAGCTTTTGCTGACATGAAAAAAGAAATCAGTCAAGCCCTAGTCTTGATAAGTCCTAACTTCTCAAAGGACTTTTACTTGTATTTATTTACTTCAAACCACACCATGGCTATAGTCCTAACTCAAAAGGTGGATGGAAATGACCACCTTATAGCCTTCATGAGCACCGATTTCAAAAATTTAGAGGTAAACTATTCCTTGATTGATAAGCAGGCCTATGCACTGGTAAAGGTAGTGAAAAAGTTTAGGCATTACATCCTTGTAAATATAGTACATGGAATCTTACCAAACCCAGCTAGAAAGCTTATGTTAAGTCAAAATGAGCTTAGGGAAAGAAGAGGCAAGTGGATGGAAATCCTACAAGAGTATGATATAGAGATGAAGATTGCCAAATTGGTGAAATGTCAAGGCCTAGTCTAGATGATTGCCAATACTAATCCCAAACTTCATGTCATGCAAGTAGATCAACAAAAATTCTAGCCCAATGAATGTGATGACTATTTAATACATCTTCTCATCAGAGGTAGTTATCCCCTAAGACTCACCAGAGAATAACAGAGAGCCTTAAGGCTCAAAGCATCCCATTACCTCATCAAATATGGAGTCCTTTATAGGAAGAAATTTAAATGGATATACTTTATATGTGTGTCCAAAGAAGAGGCTTCTCAAATCATGTCTACTTTTCATGGAAAGTTAGGCAGTGGACATCCTTCAAGGAGAACCATAGCCCACAAGATTCTTAGGGATGGGTACTATTAGCCCACAATTTTCAAGGATGCTCATAAACATGTGAGAGTGGCATTCATGCCAAATTTTTATCACAAAAGATCCAAAAGTAGCCATGCCTTTACAACCTATGATGGTAGATAAAATTTTTTCATAATGGGGATTAGAATTTATAGGATTTATTAATCCTAATTCCTCTGAAGGCCATAAGTATGTCCTAATTGACACAAATTATTGCACAAGGTGGATTGAATCTATAACCACAAAATAATGTAGGACAAAGGAAGTGATCAACTTCATGGAAGAAAATGTTTGCACTAGATTTGGAACACCAGTTTCCTTAGTTTGTGACAATAGATATGCATTCATATCCATTTAAATGATCGAATGGGATTATGATAATGACATATATTTGAAGTTTGCCTCTAATCATTATCCTCAAGGAAATGGAGTTTTGGAATCTACCAACAAGAATCTTATGAAGGCCATCAAACATTCTATTGTAAAAATGCCTAGAACATGGCATAAGCTCCTTAAGTATGCATTGTGGGTTGATAAAATGAAGATCAAGCAAGTTCTCAAGGCTTCACCATTTATATTGGTGTATGGTTAGGAAATTATCTTCCCTATCACCCTCAAATTGCCTATGTTCACATTCACATAAGAATATATGGAGGAAAGCCAAGAGCTTGCTAATTCTAGGCTATTGAGCATCATTCAGATGAAAGATGCTAGAGAAAAGGCATTTGTAGACTTTAGTAGACATCAAGAAATTATGAAAAAATGGCTTGAAAAAAGGTCCAAGGTGAATGTATTTAGATATGGAGACCTAGTCATCCTTTGGGATAAGGTATTAGAACATAAAGGGAAGCATGGAAAGTTTTAACCATTATGGATTAGCCCATAACAAATTATAGAGACCTCAGGAATAAACACTTTCAAGTTGAAAGACCTTCAAGGAGTATAATTCACATTGCCCACCAATAGGGAATACCTCAAGCATTACTTTTTTGCTTCTCCACCAGGGGTCTTCATGGAATAACATCTACAAGATTGCTTAGAATTAGGGTAGGTAGGCTAGTTAGTTCCCTTTCTTGCTTTGTTTTCCTTCTTTGATTGTATATATTTATTTTTTTATGTTTGCTTGTTTCTTATTATTTTTCTATTTTGCATTTTTTCCTTTCTTCTTGGTTGTACTCCTTTGTTTTAATAAAGTCTTGTAGACTATCCTTGCTCAGAATTACTCAAAGTTCAAGTATTTCAAGTGAGGGCATGAGTCCTACACAAGAGGACCTAAGGATGTCATATATCATTGTGTTATAATATAGAGACTTTCAAAAGACTGACATGGAAATTAGTTACCCCCAAATAATCTAATATATTACCTAAGACCAAATTTATGTTGTAAGAAGAATCATGTATGTGGGAGGAGAGTTCAATAGTTAATGCATATGCATGTATCTAATTAAAACACATCCTTGTCTAAGATTAAGGTTTCAACTAAAGTTGATCATCTTAAGGCCAAAACATTTGACCAAATCCTTAAACCTCGCTATCTTGGCTCCTAACCTATGTTAAAAATAAAAAAAGACATAAAAGGGGACCTAATGCTAAATCAAAAGATGCAAAGTTAAAGGTGATTTGGGAAACCTCCATCAGGGTTATAAATGCCTAGCTATCAGTGGAGTAAGGCCATGAGTGAAGCCAAAGGTATCTCTGTCAGGGCTATAGATGCCTAGCTAGTAGTAGAACAATACCCAAGCCTCCCATAAACTAAGAGTATCTATTCCTAAAATAATATCTAAATATGGCTCAAATTGAAATGAAATGGTCAAAAATTTATGAACATGGATGTTGTTCCCTGAAGTGTCATGACAAATAGTAAGTGGAATCAAAGCACACACATAACATATTTAGGCTCTAACATGAGTATTTTAATTCAACACATTTAAATCTTGTTCCAACATTGAATTGACTTCAATGATGATAAGTGGATGAAACCAGATAAAGGACTTATATGTTATTTTAAACCAAAGTTTCTAGGTTCTAACATATTGCTACATTTCCCCTGTAAGTCACCATTGTTGTTGGGAGCAACATATCCCAATTTTCTGCTTTGTAAAATTGGGACCCTTGTAAATGTTTCAAAACATATGTATACTAGTCTAGCTTTCATGAGGTTATTCTTTTAGAATTTGAAGATCATCCACCTAAAAAGGGATAGGTCCTTGCTTGTTATGCTTTATGAGATAACCCTACTAATGATTACCCTTGGATAGCTAAGTGTAGGTTTTACAGAGGAAGGCAGGGT
Source organism: Torreya grandis (assembly GCA_037957365.1). Classification (NCBI taxonomy): domain Eukaryota; kingdom Viridiplantae; phylum Streptophyta; class Pinopsida; order Cupressales; family Taxaceae; genus Torreya; species Torreya grandis. The sequence continues at coordinate 561,779 of JARHVA010000307.1, forward strand.
TCCTAAGTAAAAATCCCTAAAGGTTCAAGTTGAAATTTTTATAGGATAAAATTTACATGAATTGGTCCTTTTAAAAATACCCTAAGTTCAATTTTACATTAAGGTTCGGTCATGTTTTTAAACATGCCCAAGCCTTGACCTAAAATTATACTTAAGTCCCCTTTTATGTTCCTTCCCTCTTTTAAAGCCCTCTTAACCTCATTAAATGTTATGTCCACACATCCCATTTCATCCTAGACTTAGACCTTATCAATTTTTAGCTTAAGCTTTAATCCTAAAATATCTTGGTGTTTATTCAACACAGATGATGCCTCAAGGATCCTAAAATTTAGTCTGAATCACTACACGTATCATGCTCTAATTTGATGTTTTAACTTGGATGCAAATATAATGGTCCTCCCTTCCCCAGAGCCTTGATCCAATGGTACGAGATCATCCTAGGATGAACTACATACTAAACCCACTCACTATAAAAGTTTATACGCCATTTACTTTGATGACCTTGCTCCCATAATTTGAAATTCATGAGGATGTCTTTGATGTTAGCAAGGCTTTCAAAATAAACCCAATCTAAACTTTCATCCTTGGTCCAAAAGGGGACCCTATAAAAATTTAAACTTTAGGCTTATTGCATTAAAACTTAGATAATAGTGTTTTTCAATTCTAAACCCTTAGCTTAAGTTTATGTGAATCATGGACTAACTTAATGTTCATACATATTACATGATCAAACTATCTACATTCACCTAGAAATCTTGATCCAATGATGGAAAATCTAAGAGCCCCAAAGTTGGGCCAATCAAAAGAGACATCTCAGATCATGTTCAATAGTTTGCATTCATCACCTAGCTTGATCCAATGGACCATGTCAACCCTAAATTCCTAAGATCACTAAGTGGCATGCTGTTATTTAGCCAAAAAAAATCACAAGATTAAATTTGATAGTTCCCTTCCCATCATTTGATGTTCATGAGGATGTCTCTGACATTAGCGAGACCATCAAATTTAACAATAGCTAACCTCTGAACCAATCAACTTTGACTTCATGGATCATGATCGATGGTTATCGCTCCATAGTTGATCTTGATCCAAAGGTGTGAAATGAAGGTAAAATTTTCAGCCAAGGACCCTAGAGCCCGATACCTCAACATGTGGATGAACCACATCCAATCATTTCCTAAGGAAGCTAGAATGCGCCATTTGGCATAACTAGGTCATCCAGCATCTGAGCGATCAATCAAAAAAGACCTCTATGATCTTAATCAAAGTCTTGAATTCATATTAGAATCCTAATCCAATAGAGTGACATAAAAGGATCTATTTAAAAACTATGGGCTAATTTTTAAAGGGATTCCCATGAGATTGCCATAGGAAAAAAATTAAGGAGGTCCATATAAACACCATGTAAGCACTAAAGGACAATCCTAAGATTCTACACACCAAAAAAGATAGGATTTGCATAAGTGGTGCCATCCATAAGATTTGAGACACAAATACAATTATGAAAGCTATCACCTTTTCTATTAAAGCCTTAAAAACCCTACCAGACCAACTTAAAGCCCTAAAACTCAAGTTAAAGCCTCAAAACTTGACTATTAAGGACATAATTACATTAAGCAAGCTCAAAGTGTCATCCTAAGCATCAATACAAATTATATTCCAAGGTAATTTAGATCATGGTAATGGTAAAGCAATAAATGAAAGAATAAATAGACATATAACAATCTACAAACCATGAAGGGAGATGCTTTGAAGATACTGAATTTGATACAAGAATATTGGCAAATGGTATGAAGAATTGGTCTGAAATTTTCTTTGCAATTAAGGAGATAAAACCTCTATCATCCAGTGAGCAAAGGGTGGAAGTAAGCAAGAGAAATTTTGAGGACTTGGTTGCAATCCAAATGATAGGTCTTCATCAAGCTACTGCTAAACTTGAGGTACTACATTACATTGACATCCTTGCACCCCTATTTGTTGATTGTAAAATAGATAATGATTGGATCATCAAAGAAGGAGGGTCAAATATAATTCATTATATTACCCTAGTAGATTTTGAAGCATACTACAATATCCCTAGAGTTCACATAGACCTCCCCTCCATCAAATAATATACTACCCAACATAATCTAGATGTTATCCTAAGACCATGTTTAATCTAAGGAAATCATGTAGCTAGGAACCATGATGGTAAAATCCCTATCATTCAATTTAGAGAAGGAATTAGGATTATTATGAACCTATTGTGTATATCTTTATGGGAATCCACCATAACCTGTGTCGACCCTAGATGGGTTTCCTACATATATTTCATGGTAGAAGAGAAGCTAACTCCACCTATTTGAAAGTTGATTAGCATCCAATTCAGGAGACAATTTTATGGCATTAAGGGAAGGATAATCAAATAATTCACCATGATGTACTATCTATTGGACTCATTAATGGCATTCAATCATATTCTTAGTGCCAATAATTGGTCCTCCCATATCAAAATTACCATTTCCCATCACTATGCAAAGTTGCACAGATTCAAGTATAGAGTTTATATGAAATTCATTTGTGATTGTATATACCCTAAATTGGTCAATAATATCATAGAGAACCCCATGCCAAAGATGTACCCTCTTGTTGAGAATTATTTTGAACTCATGGGAGATATATGTTACTATCCAAATTGCACCATTATCAGAATAGAAGGGATCATGACCTAACCATTCAGGTTGCCTATCTATGTCTCCCTCAAGGTGGCTTAGCAATAAATTATTCACCAAATCTTCCAAGGAATTGATAATTTTTTCAAGGAGAAGAGGAAGGGAATTTTAAATCCTTTCCCATTCTTTATTGGGAGAACTTTGATCTGGGATTGGAAATAATTGGACATCATGTCTAGACATAAAGATGCCTTCTACTTTCAAAAGGATGACCTAAAGGAATGGGACCCCAATAACAAGGTTGTCCCTCAATTGTAGTCAAAATAACTAACCAAAGTAACCTATGATCATAAGGTTGGTCCATATGACCATTTTTACACCAAAGCTATGGACTTTGAAGAAGTCCTTGCTAGGTGCATGCAACATGGTTTCAAGCTTGAGCATCAACTACAAAGAGAGGAGAAACTAGCTAAGGAGAGATGGAAAATGAACCCATTATAGTATCATCTACTATCTTCCACTTTTAATGCACCTCCAAGTCAGCCACAATAATAAGCACTCCAAATTCAAGGATTTGGTGAGAAGAAAATGGAATAAAGGCCAAGAGAAGGCCCTTCATCATCAACCTAGCCTCTAAAACTATCTTTTCTAGTGGAACACTTTGATATGGTTGCGCTAGAACCATATGAGATGGTGGCCAATTCTTCAAGGAAATTGCAAAGACCTATGGGTATGATTAAGAAGATGAAGGAATCATAATTAATGTAACATAAATTAAAGGACCTCAAATAAGTGAGGAAGAGAAGGAGAAAAGAGTGGCTTTAGGATTGGTCCCTATCACACAAAAAAATAGGGAAGCTGAGTTGGACCTTGTCCCTAGGTCCTCCAAAATACCAAAGCTGACATGGACCCATCCCACCAGTGAAGTAAATTTTTTCAGTGATGAGTTCCCCATATATGGACCTATCATTCATGACTATTTCATATATGGTAATATCCAAAATGTTCCTTTCCAATCAAACTCATTGGTGATTAACAACTCAATAGGTGAAGATCCCCTTGAAAATGTTAAACCTTGGATCAAGTAGCTCGTGAAGGAGCAAGAAGAAAGAAGAATTGTTCAAGTAGTAAAAGAAAGTGGTAAGAAAATGAAAGATTTAGGAGCATCAAGTGGAACTAGGATTGAAACCCTAGAGACACCTAAACCCTCTGAACTAGTGATCATTTCCATGTATAATCTAGATATAATAGGATTTAAAAGATTGAAAACCAAGAAAACTACCATTGGCATCGAGGAGTTCACCTTTCAAAAGGTGGAACTATTTGTAGGCCTAACTCCTATAAAAGGGTAGGTAGAAGGGGAACATCCCATCCATGTGGAAAGTTTGGTAGTGGCCCAATTAGAAATGACCTTGGATGGAATCCAAGACATGCAACAGAGGATCACTAATCTAGAAAAGGAGAAGAAAGACTTAGAAGCATAGGTTACATTTTCAATCGCTAAGGATATAATAAAAATACTAGATAAGTCCTTATTTAACACATTTGAAAGGTTGAAATCCTTGAAGCTTAGATCAAATACATTGACCCATAAAATTTGGAAAGCATAGGCATTAATCACTCAGTGGTAGAACTCTAGAGATCAGGCAACTAAATTGATTAATGTCCATCACACCAAGTAGGTCTAAGGCATCAAGATCATCAAGTTGAAGCATTTGCATGCCCTCTTAGGATTCATTGAAGATATCATACTGTACCTAAAAAACTAGTGTGAAAGTGTTAACATCATCATGTAAGAGGACAAAGTCCTGATAGAAAGAATGGAGAAGCTCTTAAAGTCATTGTTGGTAAGCCCTTCTAAGACCAATGTTGTAGGCCTGAAGGATGATGAAAATTTTGATGAAAAGGTTAGTACCTTCATCCAAAATAGCAAGTTCAACCAAGGTCATCCTATAAAAAATAATTAGAATGTCCTTGATATCATCATTACATCAAGAAAGTAGAGTGCAAAGGCCCAATGCACTTAGGAAATTAAAGCTAAGAGTGACAAATAATTTAACACATTGGTAGATCAAGAAGAGGATTGTTTAAAGAAACTTACAATAGATTTTGAGCTAATCAGATAATAATATACTAATGTGAAGAACATACTCAAGTAGTAACCCAAGTGACCCACCAATGTAACATAAAATAATATTCTTTTGTAGTATATATGCTAGTTTTTTAGTATATATTAGTCCTTTTGTCAAAATTGGCATAAAAAAGCCTTTTGCAAAGTAATATTTGTATTAAGGACAACTGTCTTTATCATACCATAGATGTTTTGAGAAGATAAATGGTATACCACCTATGTTTTCTATAAATAGTCAAAGGTTACCATTTTGTATAGGGAGAGACTCAAGCAATTTGTATACAAAAGAGCATTTAATACAACTAAGGAATTTTGAAAAGATTGTCTAAATAGTTTGTTGAAAGCCAATGTTGTCTCTTAATTACATATTATTGTCTTAAATTTGAATGGTTCTTTATATTTTGAAATAAATTTTCTATCATAGGGCCATTAATTTTTGATAATACTAGATTAGCTAAAAATATCTTAGTTATACTTCATTTTATTTTCTCTGAATTTGGATGTGCATATGCTACTCAGGGTACAGTAACAAACTTTTAAAGTAAACTTGGTTCTTGCTTGTGGTTTATATATCTTCTTTGAAGCTTGCCTAGTTTGTTATGCAATTTGAGTTTATAGTATTTTACACCACAAATCGGTTCATGTATTCTCAAAGTAATTATAACTTTGTCATATATTTGAGATGGGAATTTGAAATCACATTCTCTTTTCTACGTTACCCTTCCTTTTTATATATTTTTTAATCAAAACTCATCTAGTTTAGAGATCATTGTTAATATCCATTTAGATTAACTTGTTGGCTTAAATTATCTCAAATATCTAAACCCTGGTGGCTCCCAACCACCAAATTAAATAAATATTATGGATAGTTCCCATACTCTACTTCTATTTCACCATAGACATCACAAAATTGTCACAAACTATAACTCATGCCTTGGATTCTTTGAATCCTTAAATGAGAAGTGTTTATCAACTTTGAAGAACACCTATGAGGTAATTAGAAGCATCAATAAGGAGGCCCCCACTACAAAAATCCACAAATAAATAAATAAAAAATTGAGGTCGCCAAGTGAAAATCTCTTTGAGGCACTTTTGGACCAGGGTAAAAGTAAAAAATAAAGCCGAGTGTTCTAGTGAAAACATGTTTTAGGTTCCATTAGATGGGGGTTTTCACTTTTCCATAAATAAAGCTTAGAAGACTACCAATGATGAAATTACCTATGGGTCCAAGTTTTGTTTTGAATAACAACATTCCTTTGACTAAATTATACAAGAGTTTCTAATAATGTTTGTAACATGGCCATCCCTACCATTGGGAGATTCAAACTCATCTTGTCTAGGAGAGCTTGAAGGACCAATTCAAATAGAGGATTTTATTGTTACAGACTAATTCAAATCATTACTAACCATTCTGTAAGATGGTTTGACTCTCCTCATATAAGACACTATGGAGGTCAATATCAAGACTCTAAAGGACCTAAAATGGATCAAATTAGGCATGTCCCTCACTAAGAAGGAATGTGAAATATTTACAGCCCTTTTGAGGGAGTTTGTTGAAATCATTACTTGGGCATATTTAGACATGATAGGTTTGGAACCCACTTTGGTTGTACATCACCTCATTATACATCCTAATGCCAAACTTGTAAAGTAAAAATTGTGCAAGATGCATCCTCACAATTTTGTATTCATAATGAATGAGTTGAAAAAACTCTTATTCATGAGATGCATCTGACTGATCAACTACTCAAAGTGGATCTCAAATTTTGTGTTAGTTAGTAAGAATCCAAAAGGAATAAAAATATTCACTAATTCAAGAGATATAAATAATTTTTAACCTAAAGACAAATTTATTCTACCAAACATTGACATGATAGTTAACTCCACAACAGGGTAGGAAAATGTCTCACTAATGGATGGATTTTTAAGATACAACCAAATTCAGATCACACTAGAAGAACAACATAAAATAGAATTCACCAATACATGGGGAATGTTTTGTTATTAGGTTATGCCATTTGGTCTCAAGAATGTTAGGACCACATAACAAAGATCCATGACCATCATATTTCATGATATGATGCATGACATTGTTCAAGACTATGTTGATGATATATTGGGAAAATTAAAGACCCATGATAATAATCCAACAACACTAAAGATAATTTTTGAGAGGATTCATGAATACAAGGTTAGAATCAATCCTAAGAAGTGAGTTTTTGATGTTACTATAGGAAAAATTTTAGGCTTCATCATCTCTCACAGAGGCATTTAAGTTGATCCTGCCAAAGTACAAGCCATTACTGAGATGATAACACCTTCCAATTTGAAGAAGCTTTGTATTTTTTAGGGAAAGATCCAATCTATTAGTCGATTCATCTCATAGTTAGCTAACAAGTGTAATCCTTTTACACACTTGCTGAAAAAAGGTGTCACATTTCACCTGGATGAAAAATGCCAAAATATTTTTCAACACTAAAGGACTATCTTACCAATCCACCTATTTTGTTACCACCTATGATAGGAAATTCATTCTTTCTATATCTATATACCATAGACAAATCCCTAGGGACACTTCTAACTCAACATGATGACAATGGAAAAGAATATGCCATGTAATGTCTAAGTCGTACACTGGTCACATAGAAACACATCTATATACCCATAGAAAAATATTATTTAGATATCATATTTTTCACACAAAAACTACATCATCACATGCTTAAAAATAATACCATGTCTATTTCCAAAGTAGATCCACTCAAATATATACTATCCAGGACATATTTATTAGGCCACATGGCTAAATGGATCATGTTTTTGAGTGATCTCAAGATAGAATATGTCAATTAGAAGGCTATAAAGGGATAGGTACTTGTAGATAAACTTATTGAAGATCCCTTTATATATACCAAACCTCTAACTTTTCAATTCCTATATGATTCCATTATGACCATCATTGAAATACCTCTTGAGGAGCAACCCTAAAAGTTGTATTTTGATGGATCATTCACATCACATGGATTGAGGGTGGGAATATTATTTATTACACCATAGGGGGATCTAATACCTAAATAATTTTGTATCAACTTTACTTGTATTAAGAAAATGGTTTGATATGAAGCACTCATTGTAAGGATTTTACAATTAGTAAAATGGAATATTTATAATCTCATGATTTATGGTTATTCTCAGTTAATTATCTGTCAAGTTACAGATCACTTTCAGACCAAAGATGATATGATGGTGCTATATAAGGAAATGGTTGATACTCTTAAATAATATATTTCTGACATATAGTTTGACCATATACCAAGGGCCAATAACAAAACAATAGATGATATGGCCACCATTAGTTCTTTGATCCATCATATATATAAGGCAAAAGAACATCAATTAAAAATACTCTTGCTCATGAACCTTCAACCATCTCAATGATTTGTGATATTGTTGGTCCCATCTCTATATGGCATTCAGACCTCTTTACCTACCTTCATAACCATATCATGCAACTAGACCTATCATTCAAATAATAAAGGGCCTTTACCTACCAAGCCACACATTGTACCTTAATTTGACTAACCCTTTACCATTGAAGCTTTGTTGGAACTCTTTTTCATTATTTGAATTTAAAAAAATCAACATTATCTTTATGGGAAATTCATGATGGAGACCACACCAATGGGGCCATCTTATCCAAAAATCTCGTACATACCAGATATTATTAGCCAACCATGGATGCAAATGTAATTGTTTATGTTAAAAGGTGAAACAAATGTCAAAGGCATGCCAATGTGATTCATGCCTTGGCCAAAAGACTAAAACCAATGATTACTCCATGGCTATTTTTTACATGGGGACTCAATATTATTGATAAAATTAACCCTACCTCATCTTATGGCCATAAACACATCCTTACCACTACCAAATATTTCACTAAGTGGGTTAAAGTTATACCCCTCCCTTATGTGATTGGAAAACAAATTTTCAAATTCATATTCAATCATCTCATTTGCCATTAAGGTATCCCATCCAAAATTATATCTCATAATGGTGGATCATTTAAGAATAAGGATGTCAAATTTATTTATATCAATTACAATATCATTTAACATTTTTCTACTACATATTACCCATAAGGTAACGGTGAAGCCAAAGCATCTAATAAAACCATTGTCAACATCCTTAAAAATATTGTCAATGATGCTAGCCATGATTCAAACCTCTAAATCTTCTACACCCTCTTATCATATCACACTAGTTATTTTACCCTAATAAGAGTCACTCAATATTCCCTTGTTTATGGCATTGAGGCTATTCTTCCCATTGAGGTCAAATTACCTTCTTTGTGCATCTCATTAAAACATGTCCTGGATGATGAATATTATTAAGTAGCTTGCATGTAATATTTGGAGATCAATAGCCTTCAAGCATACCAAAATAGACTTTATGGACACCATAACTGATGAATCAAATATAGAGAGTTTGATTTTAGGGATCTTGTTATAAAATAAAACCAAAATAACACCATGGTTGAGATAAAAAAGAAGGGCAAGTTCAAACCCAATTGGATAGGTCCCTATATCATTATTAGAAATTATGGTTCTAGAACATATAGGCTCAACATGTCAGATGGGGATGAACTTGATAATATGATGACCATTATACACCTCAAACATTACTTTGCCTAAGAGAATTGAAGTCTTGTCTATGAGGCATATTTCCATTATACCATATTATCCAATTCTTATTTATATTATACCTTATACCACTCTATCATAGCTTTCTTATTGACCAAAATTGTTTTTACCCTCACTACCCAACCCCTTTGACCTTGGTTTCATTCCATTGGTTCTTTGAGCACCTTAAATGAGGGGATATAGATCAACTTTTAGTAGTTGATTTAGAATTCTTAACAAATGTAGTATTTTGGACTAGTATGATAGTAGTTTGGTATTTGAATCCTTCATTCCTTATTTCATTTCATTCTGAGCATTTTTTATTATAATCAACTTTGAGAAAATTAGTATCATTGACCCATGCCATTATTTCCTAATTATAATTTCATATGGGAAAATTAGGAACAACACTTTTATCATGCCTTGTAGTCTCACCTTGCCATTTCTATGCCTTACTGTGCCATTTGACTAATTTTAGAACTTGCTACTACCTAGTCATATTCTTTCACTATAAAGCAGAACTTTAGTGACTTGAGGTCCCATCTTGGGATTATGTAGGCAGTTCTCGATTCATGTTGAGGTTAGATTGGTAACCCTTTGCCATGATTTCATTATTTTTTGAGAAATATCAAGTTTGAACACTCATTTTTTTGTGAGTTTGGCCATTTAGTATCCCATCATTCTTGATCGAGTTGAGTTACATAGAAAAATCTAAAAACATTTGAAAATGATCTGTAAAATCTTAAAAACACCAAATCGACCACTTATTTGCCTTAAGGATTTTGGGATCCTTAACTATTTCACAAGAAACCACTTGTCATTTAGTTTCCCCATACTTATTTGGCCTAAGCCTTATGCTCTTGCCATTTTGTGAGTTTCTATTTTGCATATTATGTATTCAACTTTGATACATTAATGACTACTAGGATTCATCTCATGCTCTTTCCATTTTTTGAGACCATTCCCATATTCATCTATAACATCAATCACATTTTCTAAAATCATCATTTTTATTCTATCGCATAACCTAGGAGAACTACATTTAGCCTAAAATTTATATTGGACCTTGTGTCCATGGAACTATGTAGGCAGTGTCCACATTCCTAGTGCATCTGGAGTCAGCTCAGCTACACCTTCCTTTTCTTCTTTTCCCCCCATTTTATCTATTTATTTCATTACCTCCTATGGCATATGGGTAATGTTTATCTTCTAATTAATCCATGTTGTTTTTAATAATGTTATGATCAACCATTGTTTGTGTTTGTTTCATTTCATTCTCATTGTCTTGTTTTGTTTTGTCTTTCTTTTCTATTTCTTGGTATTTTGTCTTTTTGTTTGTTTCTTTGTTTTCCTATTTGTTTTTTTCATTGTTGTGTCTTGGCATAGTATATATGCATTCATTGTGTGATTCCTTGTGCATTATACTTAAGTCCATCCATATTCATATGTCAACATTGTTATCATAGTTTTTATCATTGATACATTATTTTTAATTGTTTATTAGGTCATGTGTTAGTCCTTATGAATATTTTAGTTTAGTTATCATGGTGTTATATATCTAGTGCCTATTGTCATGTGCTACAACAAAAATCAGCTCGATAAATCTTATAACCAATGCAATCATGGTACTTCTCCTTGGTACCTAAAAAATTCTCAACCTACCCACATCATTTTCCCATATAGATAAATTAAATCATGAATCAATTTTAATCCTTTCTAATTAGGATGTGCATATCCATCATAGTAGGTTACCTAAATTAATCTTACTCCTATGTACTAGCTTACTCTTACTCCATGAGTATAGATTCGGAATGTAAACCCCATCTTCTAATTTGCCATATTACTCCCATCATTATACCAATGCTTCTAACCACCTTTGGGAAACTCATTATGTTTCAATCAATCTGAGTGTTCATGATTATAATTGCCTCTGGGAAAATCATTATCAATACCCAATAGGGGCATGTTTTCATTGTGACATTAGTTCTAATTGCCTTTAGTAAAATAATTATCTTTATTCACCCAATCATGGAATGTTTTCATTGTGATATTGGTTCTAACTACCTTTGGGCAAGTCATTATCTCTATTCACCCAACTGGGGCATATTTTCATCCTACTAATGATTGTAACCTCCTGTGGGAAATTATTATTTTTCTTTTGATAATTATAACTGCCCTTAGGAAAATGATTCTCTTGTTACCCTTAACCTTTATCTAATGATTATAACTACCTTTGGGCAAATCATTATCTTTTATCATGCTATACCAATTTTTATAATCACTTATGGGTATTGTTTTCCTTTTAATGATTATAATTGAATTTGGGAAAATCATTGTCTTTTTACCCTTAACCTTTCACCTTTAGTAAAATCATTATCTTTTTTTCACGCTATGCCGATGATTATAACCATCTTTAGGCAAATCCTCCTTTTTCACTGCCCACCTAGGATAGCTCATTATGCCACTAATTATAGCCACCTATGGGAAAATTAGTATTTTCAACCCCTTTTTACCTTTTAGTCCTATCATTTCCTTCTTTTGAGGGACTAATCACTAACTTTATTTATCAACCGCTCCCTTAAGGGGGCATCTAGGGCTTATCCATCACCATTTGGGTCATTTGGTATACATGACATTTTAATTTTTTGAAAATACATTGATGTGCCTATAACTTTCAATGCCTTACCAAATAGGGACAACTTATAGACACCTAAATTTGACCATAACTAGCTTCTAATAAGACTTCAGACTGATTTCTACCAAACATTGTAAATTGAGCCTAGAAATCACTGAATGCCCAAATTTTGGTTGTGTATCATTCATCAATGCTCAAAATAATGTTGAGGCATCCCTATTTTGGATACTATCCCATATAAAATAATAACCTCTTATGGTTTCATCCCTAATCACCTTGTGCCATAACAACTGTCAATTTGGCCTATGGACCCATTAAGTGGTGTACTTGAATAATTTTTAAAAGTGATAAAATTGTAATCAAAATGAATTATCTAATTAAACAAGATTAAATGCTTATATAATTAATCCATTTGAAATTAATGAATATCTAAAAATGGAAATTCCAAAAATCAAAACATCAATCCTTTTCATCATTACCTTTATGAGTTGTCAACCTCATCCAAAATATCTAAAAATATCTAATTTGAGAGACATGCCTAGTAGTTTAAAATCATAATTACATGACAAATTTTAGCTTAATTAGAGTTAGTTTCAACTCACCTAGGGTCAGTTTAAACCCATTCCATGTTTAAACTCAACTTTAATTCACCTTATGTGAGAGTTAACTTTTAAGGCTATAAATATAAGGCCATACCTATTGATATTTAAGCTCTCTTGGTGTAAAGCTATTATGTCTAAATGTCTTTAAATATTTTTATAGTATAGTGTTATAATGCCAATTTGGAGAGAGAATATTCATGTAAGTAATGGTACCATGCCAAATTCATAATCTAATCAGCCAAACCAAGGTGCCAAGGAGAGAAGGAGCAAATAAAATTTTATTTTCAAAGACTTATTTATGCACAAACCAAGAAAACCACTTCAAAAATCCATTTGGATCTCTAAGGAAGATAAAATAATGGTTTATTTTATGTTTTAGGTGTGATTTCATTTATATGTTTATTACCTATGCTCTCCCTAGTGACTAGGCTAGAGATGTTAAGATTTTAGTGTGTTATTTTGATTTATTTTATTGGACTAATAAAAGACTAACCTCCCCTCTACATATTCCTTGTTCAAAATAGACACATTAATTCACTAAGCAATAAGTAACATCTATCTACTAAGTAAATAAAAGAAAGAGTATAGGGTTGAAAATAGTTATCTTGGATTAGACCCATCGAGTATTAATAGCCCCCTTGGCTCAAGTGGAGCATTGAAATATATGTTTTGGGTTGAATAATTCATATGGTTGGACATGTAGACACTCCTTTTTGGACACTTTTGTGTTTGAATGGACACTAGATCAACTTTTTCCAAACAATGTAGATTATTCCTGAAAATCAATGGAATGCTTTGATTCATTAGTGTATATCATGTGCATCTTATAAATCACATAAATTTCTCCCTAACTAGGAAAATTCACTGAATGCAATCATCATCTTCCTCTATTTCATATCTAGTCAAGTTGTGATGACCTTTTCGATTGTGTGTGAGGGATAACTTGTCAAAATTTAGAAATGGAAATTAACTTGATCAGGATTACTTAATTAGTTAAACCTAATTAAATATATAGGTGAAAAATCCATGGATAATTAATTATTAAATTTATATTTTTAGAAATTCATAAATCTGGATTGATGACATCACACAAACATATGAAATAATGTCACCATCATGACATTATCTTTTGTAAGATATCAAGCACTCACAAAATATCAAAGAATATATGGATTTTTGAGCCATGCCCATTAATTGAAAATATTAATGGCTTGTCTCCTCCCAAACCTAACCATATTTAAACTAAACCTAACCATGGTTAAACTAAACCTAACCACACTTGATTTAGGTTTATTTTGGAAGGCTATAAATACAAGTTCTCACCCATTATTCTAAGAAGATTTTTTATTTAATGTTATTATGTAAGAACTCATTTAAAAAAACTCTCAAATCCAAAGTTATAATGTTCAATTATTGAGATACAAAGGTTTCTTGTAAGGTTATAATGCACAAATATTGATAGATTACTACATATTACCAAAGTCAATCCAAACATTGCTAACATGACAAAGAGAAATCATGCAAGGATAACCATTATCAAAGACTCTTTGAGCACATGATCAATCACATTCTTCCATGGCAAAAATGCAACTCTTGCTCTCAAGGAAGGTAAAGAATACTTGTTTTTTCTTTAATTATTAGTTACTTGCATTGTTCTCTTGCTCCTTCAGTGTCTGGGCTTGAGGTTTTAGATTCCTTCTATGTTTTTATTGAGGTTTATCATATTAACACTTGACTAACTACCCTCTTGGATTCCTACCTCACATAATGGCATGCCCGATGGGACCCACACCCCATAAAACTCTTATAGTTACTTCTTAAAATCCTATTCTAACCATTTTTATGCCAAGATTTTAATCTAATTGCCAAAAAATTGCATAAATTTGAGCTCTTAGCTGAAAAATATGTAGTTAGAAAAAGTTACAGGGATTGGTGATGATCATGCTAAATAATCGATGATCATATCATAATTTACAATGATCATTCCATTAATTGATGATGATCTCTATGTCAAAACATAACAAATAAAAGATGTAACAAAAATTAATTATTTCTTACTTTTTTTGGTGTCTAAAAATATGTTTATTACCTATCTAAACTTCTTCTCATAGGGTAGTAATAAATTTGAGTTTGAAATATTTTTATCAAGTGTTTTATTTAAAAACACATTTGTCTTTGGTGTGAGTACTAAAATTGGTGATAATTGTAATAAATCAATGTTGATTACTAAAATTGATAATGACCCTTAGATTAATCATTGATGATTTCTCTATTATTTTAAAAAACTTGAGAGTTAATTTTTATGTTTTATTGATCTAACTTGTATGAATTTCACCTTGGCTTAAGCACAAATTAATCCACTAACCTTGTTTATAGATAATTGAGCCAAGAAAGGAGAAGCTTAAGTGTTTTTAATCATTTTTCCTTTCCAAAGTCAAATTTTCATAAACAAAGGTTAATATTCATCCAATTTTAGTTAAGGTGCTTACAAATAACTTAACAATTTGTAGTTTAGCATTTCCAAGATTTTTACAAGTGTAAACAAGGCCAAGGGGCCCACAATTTCAAACACACTTCAAGTTGGTGCTGTTAAAAAGAACCTACATTTTAGTTAGAGCTCTTAAGGGTGTTTCCAATTTTTATTTGTTCTTTAGCTGGTTTCAATTGTGTAGATTAATTATTTTATCTTTTGGCAAAAAGAAATTATAGTGTGTATGAGTTCCCCCAATCCCCTTTAGGGAACTTGAATGACCAAAAGTGTTTTGTTTATTTTATTTGATTTTTAGGTCTTGTTGAAAAGAATGTCATGTATGCTCTCCCCATGCTTTGAGTGACTCAGAAGCAACCTATGAAATCTTTTCATTTTTAATTAATTAATTTTCTTGTATTTGGATTGTGGGTAGGAGTTAATCACCTCATAATTTTTTTAGGGGTTCATTAACCTAGAGTTTCATATCTCAGCATCGTACCAACCCTCATTCATGGTGGGGTATATAAATTAGGGCATGTGGTAATGTAATTTCCAAGGGGTTGAGTGGCTAGCCTATTTGATCTTAACAAAAAACTAGGTTAGATCTTGATAAACATTGACCTCTACTAAGAAGTACATGGCTAGAGTCATTATGTAAAAGAAGAAACCATTGTATAGTAATTTAGAAGGTATGAACCCAATTATTATGGTTACTATATACACATAATATTTTCAAAATGTTATCACCTACTGACACTTTATATCTTATAATAATCTATTGAGTCTTAATCTCTCTTAGTGTACACCTTAAGGGGTGCATCGAGAAAGGGGTAGGTAGACCATTGGTGCTTCATAAGAATTTTCATCCTTTTTCCACTTGCCATCTACACACTTATCTACTAAATACATTTACCCTAAGCTTATTCTTCTCTATTGTACCCATTCCAAATATTTGTTATATCATTATCATCCTTTTTTCATCTTTGACTCTTTTTCGATAGTTGACTGTACTAGGTCAACTGGGTCAACTCTATATGATATTTAGCCTCTAACTAATATAAAAGGTCAACTAGGTTGATCTTGTACTATGTAGGGATATTTTTCATTTTAATTTTTCTTAACCGTTCGACTGACCTAGCTCAAGACCTAGTGATTTATCTCTCAAAAACATACAGGGTAGACTAGGTCAACCCTGTATAACCAACATATTCAGAAGGATTTAGGGTAAGATCCACCTATATATACAAGTTCATTTCTAACCATTTAAGAATAGAGAAGTGATGAATAATAAGTGTGAATGAACATCTACTTACTGACCTTTCTACTTGAGGAATAAATCTTAGGGTTCCATACTTTTTTTGGAGATACAAATCTTATCTTATGGAGAAGTCTTTTAGATGCATAGATAAGTTGTGTAGTTCAGAGCTAATTTGTCTTTGTTATCCTTACATACCACAATAATCTCTTGCAAATCTCCTTGGCCAAGGGAGAGATTGAGGCTCAGTGGGTTCATCTTCAAAGCTAAGTATTCCTAACTTTATTTCTCCTTTGTAAGAGTAGATAGATAATGCAATTGTGCTTCTCTCCCATGTGTTAGGATTCTATATACATTGATGTGAGTATATGTATTATATATATGTTTAGTTTAGTTTGTTTTGTTTATAACCCCCACTTTATGCCACAAAGCTTTGGTGTGCACTAGATTATATTTACTTTTTTTTTATTAGAATAGAGTGAATATCAAAACTTAGGACTCTTTTAGGATTTTTACATGATTAAGTTAGACTATAGGCTTTGGAACCCTTTCTAACATGGTGTATTATGATAATTGATCCCTTAATAAGGTCTAATATATCCCCATATTGGTCATACTCCCACTTAATAAATATATTCCCAATTGAAAGTGTAGGTATGCTTTATCTTGTTCAAGCTAAGATTAATTTATAGACATGATGCATTTCTAATTGCATACATTCTAGTGAGCCTAATGTGAACTAAACCTTGTAAGATTTTTTCACCTTATTTCATTCTTTTTCATCATTATTTTTATCATATATTTTCCATATTAGGTTGACTGCATTGACCCAACTCTAGTTTATGTGCATAGGGTTTTAGGTACATGCTACTAGATTGACCTTGTTGACCTAGTATAGGTTTTTAAACTTTCAGACATCCAGTCTAGACTAATATGTTGATATAATTAACCATGTACATTTTCAAGAACTTAGCAATAAGTTTTTATAAATCTTGATCAACCAGTTGACCTCGTTATCAAAATTTGCAAACATATATCAAGGTTCTTGAGAAACAATCTTCATTCTTTGCATCTATGATCCACCAAGGGTAGATATGGTACCAACACCTCCAATTTTTTAGGAGACTCATATAAATATGATCATGGATCATGCTATGACTAGGCCTTACACTTTTTCTAGGCTATCAGATCACTGTAGTTGGTTTACTCCTAAGATTAGTGTGACCATCCTTAGACCTTATGTAGATCCCTCTCCTCCCTTAGTAGATCCCTTATCAAAGTCCATTCCCACTCTCACTATATCTAAGACCATTCTTATTTATTCTATATTTGAGCCTATTCTACTACTCTCACTTAGCCTACCCATATTTCTCATCTCATTCCTCTTCCATCACCACCTTCCCTTGGTGATGGTTTTCTTCCTTTGCCTAAGATGGCTCCATTTCCAACCAAATGGGCTGATAAATCTTTTTCAAATTATTTATTAAACCTTATTCTATAAGTGCTTCTCCTAATTCTACTCACAAATGTATCTATTGCTTCTATGAGATAGATAATCATTATTCTACCCATTGTTATAAGTTACGATAATATATTGATACTTTGCATCCTTCCTCTCATATAAACAAAGCCATGCTTCCCCCAAAGGTTTTACTTGAATATATACCTAATTATGGTGAGGTGTGTTTTATGTGGCACCAATGTGGAACTCATCACACATATTATTACCACATCCTTCAACAACACCTTAAAAATGATCTTATAGTTATTTCTAGATGTTTTTCCATTTCTCGCATAGGTCATCCTTATAATAAGGCTTCTCATTGTTCTCCCATGGTTACACCTCTAATGGTTACATCCCCTCTTGTGGTCCCTTCATTACCTTTTGTGCCTCCACCCATGATTCATTCACCTATGGATCTTCCCTCACCTATGGATCCTTTTCCACCCGTGAGTTCCTCACCCGTAGATCCTTCTCTATCAGTGATTCTTGCATCTCCCATAGATCCCAGTCCCACACATTATTCTAACCACCCCTTACCTAATTTACATCCTCAACATGATCCATCGATCATTCCTAATTTTTTGGTGGAGGGGATTATATGAGAATTATTTTCCCAATTTTCATTAAAGATTGACTAGACATTAGTAGCAATTCATATCCAGCTCCATAGAGATTTATCTAATGTTTTGGATAATTTTTGTAGGTAGATTTATCAGTATTTATGAGCACATGCATGGTGATTTTATTTGTACATTTTGATTGCATGTGTACTCCAATTTTATTTTATCTATCTATTATAACATTTAATAATGTGTCAAATTCATATTTTTTTTATATAGTGATTTTACCTTTTATACTATATCCTAATTATATTATCATTTATATTTGCATATGATTGCTTTTATTTATCATTTATTTCTCTTTATTTCTTGAGTTTTTCTCAAAACTTCCTTCTTGCCTTCATGATTGTTTACTTTTTTATCCCTATTTTTCATAGATAATTATCATTGTGACTTAGTTATACAAACCTTGTTCCCTTTTATCCTTGTCTCTTTTTACAATATGAGCAATTAGCAAACAATCCATCTCATTATAATATACTTTCACCAATCCACCTTTGGATCTCCTTTTTCCCTTCCTTTTTTGCAAACTAAGAATATACATGGTTGATACTTGAGATCACATGTTAGTTCATTGTTAAGCCTAAGTATCTTATTTAGTCTTTGTATTTGGTTACTTATATTCCTTTATCCTTAGCCTAAATATCATTCATGTGTATAACTACATCTCTCATGACTGGTCATTCCAAATTCCTATGGAGGAGAAATCTTAAAAATCCATAAAAATTTAAAAGCCAAATCATTTTACAAAAAGGTAATGATATAAAAGGTAAAAATATTCTTAAAAGTCAAATCACACTAAAAAACATGATTCAAAGCACATCTCCTTATTTGAGTCGAAGCTCAAACTCCACAGTTGGCCTCATGATAGACCTGAGGTCCTTTAGGGTGTGATAGGCCAGTAAATTAGAAAGAAAGAATAAAAAAATCTTTTAGTGTTATCTACTTTCTCATGCAAGTACCCAATATTTACAATAGATCAACAACTCTGTAAGGGGTCTTGAAGAATGGAAAATACATCGTGGGAAGGTAGGTCCATTTTAATTTTCCTTGTACCAATCTACCTTTACAAGTCAATCTTAGAAACACACTTATTTCCCCATAAATCTTTGTGTCTATAAAGAACAGGGTTCATTTGTACATTGATGGTCACTAGTCACTTAGTGTTTTCTCATATCCTTAGTATGCCTCTTGCCTCCTAAGGTCTTCTCATAAGATGCCCAAGTCTTTATTTTTATACTTCCTTTTTCATTCCCTATATCCCTCATATTTCCTCTTGAGAAATATTGTTTTCTCTACTGATCACTCCCTTTGGGATTTCATTTATGAGTTGTTTTGTAAGACTATGGGTATGACCTAATGTTCCTCATAAACTACCACCTTTTTCCTTCCTATTACCCACATCCTTTTTTACCTATTTGTCCTATTTATTCCACCCTAGTTGTGTTATCTTTGTGAGTTACAATGTATGACCATGGATAGGACTTGACATTCCTCACAAATGTTTTCCAATAATATAAGCCACAAACAAAATTACATGTGTCAAATATGAGATAAGATGTGATTGATTATGAAGTTTCACATCACTAGCATGCTTCTCATCTTGATTTAGTATGTTTTACGCTTACATTATTTCTCTTTTGCTCTTATTTTATTACTTTTCAAGTGCATGTAAGAATAAAACCATTTCTTTAATTTTTCATACTTCCCAGCTTGAATTAGTGTGATAAATTTAAGTCCAATCTTTTTCCCTTTTTTTCTCTTATACTTCCTAACATGATTTAGTATAATTGATTGACTTGATTAATTTTTTTCAATACCATTGTGATATTTTTTATACCTTCCATTTTATTATATTGTTTTCATACTCCCCAATGTGAGTTAGTATGATTTTACTTGTTTTAATTTGGTAAAAAAATATTTTTACTTTGGTTTAAAAACAAATTCTTTTTTTTACCATCCCTTGGTTCTTTATACTTAGTCATTTTCTTGTTATTACATATTTCCTAGCTTGAAATAGGGTGTAATACATTTTTTTATTATATTTTACCAAGTCCTTTTTTCATATTTCTTTTTAACCATGCATGTGTTCTACATAATGCTAGAAAAGAAACTACATCTCATATATTCCCTATAGGATATACAACAATAGTTAAATACATGTGCTAAAAATAAATATATCTAAAGCATCCACAACCACAAACATAATGTTGACAACATACATAATCCACATTAATATTCCAAAATGATACATCACACACACACACACACACACACACACACACACACACACACACACACACACACACACACACACACACACACACACACACACACACACACACACATCATGAATTTTTGATGCAACAAGAACAACCATATACAATGTTCTATCTCTATGGCTAGGCTCCATCCTATCTATCTTGTGGCTTGGTCATGTTACCTATCAAGGCCTCAATTTGAATACTTAAAAAAACACGTTATAAAGAGGTCATATGAGATCTCAATCCCTCTACCTATCCCTATACCTGTACTACCTATATTTGTGCCTATGCCAATTAGGTCAGGGTCACTATATGTGCCTATGTCATTTGCATCACTATAACTAGATGTTCAACTCTCTCCTATACCAAAGCCTTTGATTCCCATATATCTCCTACACCCATCTCTTCTGGTGGTTGCATCCTTTCTTTCTATGCTTGTATCTACCTCGCTACCTCCCCTGCTAATCTAAACTAGCTTGTTTGAGTTGGGGTAGATGGTACATTGGGGACGTCTAATGCAGTAGGGTCACATGGCTACATAGTATTATTCATGATGTCATGGAGTGTTCCCCTCATAAGGGACCCCCATCTCTCCTCCTCATCCTTAGATACACCTATGAAATCACACCTAGATAGATATTAGATCACTCTTATATCTCATAATATATATATATATATATATCTATCTCTAGTCTCTATTTTAAAATAAAAACTTAAGAAATAATTTAATCATCTTTATTACCTATTTGTGTCTTAGCCACTATGGTCTCACCATCTGCATGACTACCTAGCATAGTCTCTCCATCTATGTGGCATGATAACACCTCCTCTATAGGTCACCTCCTTAGTAAAAATCTAGATATCATGACTCACATTCACCTCAGCCTACACCTGAGTGACCTCTCTATCATCCACCTCTCCACTAGCTCACCCACTGGGTCATCAAGGATGGCGATAGTCTCCACTCTCTCCTAATCTTCTTGCCTTCATTGATGCCATATCATAAATGTTTATTGATCATCTCACTATGGAGATGGTGGTGGTATCTCTAGTGCTACTACATCCATACCCTTCTCCTCCTACTATACTCCATGTTGTGCTCACCCAGTATATGACCACTCATAATGTGGTCTAATTATCAACCTCATCACTAGTATCCCTAGTCCCCTCCTTCCCCATGGCTCTCTCACATGTTGACCCCAATACTTGAGCATTAATATTAGTACCAATAGATGAGGTAAACCCATCTATCCTAATACTCATACCACTAGATGTAGCTCTCTCCACCAGGTGTAGTGTTCAACCACTTCTATTTTTATTGTAGCTAGTGTAACTATGTTCCAACTTAACCATGTAGTTTCTATGTTCCCATATGGTTACCACATTATGTATGCACATCTCACCATATATATCACTAGCATTTGGGGCATGACCCATGCAATCTGGTTCTCTCTCTATCTCCACACTTGAGGTGACCTATCATCAACCATATGGGGCAACCCAGTTTAATGATAAATAGGAAACTTATCATATATCCAAGCCATCAGTAATATGATCAATCATATCAACTTCTACCATCTAACCAACAACTCATATATATCATGTATGAGTTAGACCCAGATGATAGAGTTAATATCATATAATACTCCCTCCTCTAGGATCATCTTACTCAAGGCTACCACGAATAGTGGTATCTTGTCATTTGACTTATGACATAACACTCACTATGTCACAAGCCCTATCATAACTTTTTGGATATCCAAAATCTGTGATGTATATACACTAAACATATTAACTCTCCTACCCACCAATATCATCTTTGAGCATATATCCCACATAGCAAAGGCTCTCCTCTCTTTTATAATGTTAGGTATACCTTAGTCATTGATACTCCTACTATTAATAACCTTAGGATGGCATGTACATCCTCTAGAGTAATATCTACCTCTACCATGTCCCCACCCACCTCTCATTTGAAGGTGTTAGTCAATCATTCCCATCATCCCAAGAACATAACTAATAGACTAGGACTTAGGGGAATCCTACACATATCATCTATCCCTCTTAGGCTTACAAATACTAGTCTATCTCTATCTCCTATCATTAGATACTCTAGTAGATCTGGTAGCCATGATGGGTCTACTAATTGCCAAAATCTGGGTCATCCCTTTAATTAGGAAATAACAAAAGATGTATTATATACTCCATGTCATTTATAATGACAATACATTCTTTTTACAAATTTTAATATAAAATAAGCCTACATTTCTTTAAATTTATTCATTTTAACCTATTTTTTAGCTTACTTCATACTTTTCCCCCTTACTTGGTCATTTCGGGCCATTCCATCATTCTTTAAACCTTCTTCATGATTTTTATACAATTTTGGTTCATTGGTCAACCTAGCTTGACCAAAATTTCCCTATTTTTGACTTGGTTGACTTAAAAATCTAAGTCAACCCTCTTATTTTCCCCTCCCTAGTACTACATTATCATTTTGGACTTTTTGGATCACTTAGAAAAACTATACTAGGTCGGTAGTTTAGAAAACATATAGGGTTGGCACATACCTACTAGGTTGATAGTGTGGATTTTTCTCATTTTTAGCATACTGGGTTGACTATGTTGACCCAGTTGCTTTTCACTATCAATCCCTTGCATTTTCTTAAAAATAGTGCCTTTTGGTAGTTTTTTCCCTAATTCCTTCAAACCCATTTACCATCTTAGATTTTACTACCTATAAAAACTAATTTGGCTTCATTATAACATCTAGAAATACTAAAAATTATTTTTTTCTAAAAACACACTTAATTAATTAAAATACTCTAAAATTAGCTTAAGATTCTTACTTGCATACCTATAGCGCACTTGCTACTTCACCTAAAGTGCCCCCTCATCTATCTTGTCATCTCCTCACCATCCTAGCTCGTCTATTCTCCATATCTCTTTTTCTCTCCTTCACAAGTTAAAAATACCAAATGACTTATCTTTCCCCCTATTTAAAAACACCTTTTCAAAATTCAAATCTTTTAATTATTGTCAGGTCGATTCTTTGTTTCTCCTCATCCATTTTTAAAATCATAAAATTCATTGGATTAGTGATGATGTAAAGAATATTTTCCACTATCATATGCTTATCTTCCCAAAATTTTAATTTTTGGCTATTTTTTGCACTCACTTTGATAGGTTTGCCTAATGTTCTTCACATTAGATGCCTTCACTTCTCTTACAATATACTTCTTTATCTACAAAGCTAAAGTAAGTAAAGGCATGTGTTTTTCAATTATATATTTTAATTTATTTTATTTGTTGCTTACTACACTTTACTTAGCATCGCCATTATGTGTTATCATGTTATATCTTGAAACATCATCCTATGTTGTACTTATGTGACACGTGATGATATTTGAGTGGGACATATGTATACACATAATATTTTCAAAATTTTATCACTTACTAACACTTTGTATCTTTTAGAATCCCTTTGAGTCTTAATCTCTTTGAGTGCATGCCTTAAGGGGTGCACCAAGAAAGGGGTGGGTAGACCATTGGTGCTTCATAAGATTATTGTCCCTTTTTCCACTTGACATCTACACACTTGTCTCCTAAAACCATTCACCCTAAGCTTATTCTTCTCTCTTGTACCCATTCCAAAAATTTGTCATATCATTATCATCCTTTTTCTTACCTTGACCCCCTTTTACCAGTTAACTATAATAGGTCGACTGGGTCAACCCTATATAATTTTTAGCCTATGATTACTATATAGGGTCAAATGGGTCAACCCTATATTATTTAGAGATATTTTCACTTGGAGTTTTTTTATCCCTTCAACTGACCTAGTTCAACACCTAGTGATTTATCTCCTGAAAACATACAGGGTTGACTAGGTCGACCCTATATAGCTGACATATTTGAAAGGATTTAGGGTAAGATCCACCTATATATACAAGTTCATTTATAACCATTTGATAATAGATAAATGAATAAGAATAAGTGAGAACAAACATCTACTTATTGACCATTTTAATTGAGAAATAAAGCTTAGGGTTCCATACTTTTTTTGGAGATACAGAGCTTGTCTTGTGGAGAAGTTTTTTTAGATGCATAGATAGGTTGTGTAGCCTACAGCTTATTTTTCAATAATATCTTTCAAATAAAAACAATCTCTTTCAAATCACTTTGGCCAAGGGAGAGATTGAGGATTTATGGGTTCATCTTGAAAGGTAAGTATTCCTAACTTTATTTATCCTTTATAAGAGTAGATAGATAATGCAGTTGTGCTTCTCTTCTACATATTAGGACTACATATACATTGATGTGAGTATATGTCTTATATGCATATTTAGTTTATTTTTTTTTTGTTTCTAACCCCCACTTTATGCCACAATATTTAGTGTGCACTATATTAGATTTACTTTCTTGTTTATTAGAATAGAGTGAATATTAAAACCTATGACTCTTTTAGGATTGTTGTGTGATTGTGTTAGACTGTAGGATTTGGAACCCTTCATAGTATGGTGTATTATGACAAGTGATCCCATAATCAAATCTAATGGATCCCTATATTGGTCATGTTCCCACTTAATAAATATATTCCCAATCAAAAGTGTAGGTATGTTCTATCTTCTCTGAACTAGGATTACTTTATAGACATGATTCATTTTTGATTGCATAAAATTACTCCCTTTTATTATCCATACTTGGGACCATCTAGTGCATTCAAAACTTATAGAATTTTAGTCAACCCCATGTGTCATATAATTTATTTCCAAATTCTAATTTCTCCTTATAACCTAAATTTTGGATTTCTCCTATATTACTATTTTTAGAAATAATTCCCAAAATCTAAACAACATCAAATAGAGAGGATAAAAAGATAATAAAATTGCCATAATGAGAATTCTCACCATCATTTTACCCCTTATAGCTCCCCTCCAAGATTTATAAATGGATTTTTGATGTAAAATGTGTTGGATGTTGGATTGCTTGACTATGCTTGATAATGGCTTCTAATGAACTTCTTGATTGGATGATGGATTTGATAGGGCTATATAGATGCAAGAGAGATGATAATGGCAACAAGTTATAAAATTGAAAATTTAATTTTTCATGGAGGCATTGACTTGGTTATATAGGAAATGGAGGGAGGGATCAATGGATCAAATTTGATTTTGAGCCATTGAGATCAATGGCTAGGATATTTCCAAGGAATTTTAAATTCTTTAGAATCCTCTAGAATAGAGAATTATAGAGTAAAAGGGATACATTGGAGGATATTTATAGAATTCTCTAATTTTAAGAATTTATATTAGGGTTTAGGGGTGTAGGAATAGCTAGTTAGTAGGGTGGTAGAAGGGTAGGTAAATAAATTATATTTTTAAATTGGAAACTGGTTTAATTGGTAGGTTAGTAGGCAAATAGGTTTAGTTAGTAGACTAATAAGGGAGATTAATTGATTGGATGGGTATAATAAGGTTTATGGGATGTAGAAAATATGGGATAGGAAATATAGTTATAGGTTAAATTAGTGGAATTAGTAGAATTATCAGGGTGAATAGATTTAGGTACATACACTCCTCACCCTAAGTTTGTGCCATGTACCAATGTTTGAGAGAGAGAGAGGGGGTGTAATAACTCTACCTACACCTATTATTTAGTTTTTGGATTAACACTTAATTCCTCACAAGCATTGGTATATCGGTGGAAATTTTGGTAAAAACTACACACACCCATGTTAGTTTTAAGGATATGATAATCCATTTCTGATAATTCTATTTTATTTGAGTTACATATGTGTTTTGAAACTAAAATTTGTTTGTTTGTTCAAAAATGAGTCATAAACATCACATATTTTCATCAGACATTAGCCTAAGAGGTTATTCTACCCATTTTGTGTCACACTTTTGCCTTAGAATTTTTATTCCAAAAATATGTCACTTATTTAAATAGGGTATCATTACACTACCCATTTCATCCCAAACATTTGCCTTGGATTTTTGAGTCCAAAACCATTATCATACCATCTGATTGAGGGAGCCTTGTTATGCTTCTCATGTTATTCCAAAAAGGTTACCTTATTTCAAACAAGGTTTAAAATCATGTGTATTTTCGGTTTAAAATTGGTGTCATTATGATATCCATTTGGGTCTAGGATGTTCTCTATTTGAAAAATCTAAGTCCTTAAAACCAAGTTCAGAATTTGTCTTTTAAAGTTCAAATTTGAAATTGATTAGTCTAAACCTATGTCTTGCTTAATTTTGGCTCAGGTGTTTACCTATTACCTTTGAATTGTGTAACTTGGACTCATTCTTTGATTGCTTTAAATACCTTTTTGCCTAGATATAGTAAGTGATATATTTTTCATGTGCCTCGAGTCAAATTTTTACCTTAAACTAAGGTTTTTTAAAGTATAAATTTAAACATAATTAGTTTACATTGGGGACTTAATTATCACTTGGCCTTGAATGCTTTACTCATCACTCTTATTTTGATTACTTAAGATTAAATTTCCCAGTTAGTTTTAAGTGTACGCCTAGAGTGAATGATTTTATACCAAAGTTAGGTTTGATTTAAAAATCCATGTGCCAATATTAAGTCAAAATGTTTCAAACTATTTACCTTAGATTTAGATTAATTACAAAGTTTTATCTTGACCTAGTTTTTTTCAAAGTTTAGCTTTGTGCATTTTTACCAAAGACCTAACACTACCTTAAAGTTTTTAGATCTAGTTCATGCCTTTTTATGTCTAGATTTATTCCTTTTTACCAAAGATCTAGAAATTTTCATTTTTAGACCTAGGTAGATTTGTTCGACATACTTTTCCAAGACCAAGATTCAAATTTGCATTTTTATTTGACCATTTGTGTGTAAGACCTTAGAGTATTGGAAATATTTGAGACCAAATTTTCATTGATAGTTTTCAAGAAGAGATCCATTATAGGCCAATTTTAAACCATTTAAAGTAATAGATCGAGTACCTATTCCAAGTCTAATCATGCTTCAAACCAAGACCTATTCGTAGACCAATGCCATTTTCAAAACTAGACCTAGACCAAGACCTTTTTCATAGACCAAGACAACCCTCTTTAGGCTAATTTACAAACCTAGTCATTCCAATTATCATATACCAATATTGCATTTATTTGGGCCAATTAAAGTACCAAGTTTTCCCTTTCAATGATAATAACACCTGATCCCCTACCTATATGAGTAACCATCCTTTGTCCTATGTTATCAACCAAACTCTATAGTGCCTAAGGACAACCATTTCAAGCACTTCTCATTTATCTTATGCTAGAAACCAAGCTCCAAAACACCCAATGATTAACAATCTAGGCCCTCATTCTTTGTCTTGTGTTAGTAACCAAACTTTGTAACACCTAAGGATTACCATTCTAGTCCCTCATCCTTTGGCCTATGTTAGTAACCAAGCTCCACCATGCCAAATCATTACCATTTTGAGCCATCATCTTTTGGCATATGCTAGAAACCAAGCTCCACATTGCCTATTCATTACAATTCTAAGCCCTTATCCCAACAAAGTTGTGCAATTATGACTAAGATCACAATTACCATCTTAGACCCATAACTAGTATTTGATGAACCCATCTTATATGAGCCTATTTACAAAGATATCATTTTTGAACCACATGCCATTCTTCATCCATTTCCAAAATTTCCCCACTTTATAAAATTTAAAATGCTCATTGAGCCACAGTAAAACTAATTATTACCTCTCCAAGAACCATCTTTTATATAACAAGATGTGTCCAAAGTTGATATTTTACAACTAACTATAAATTGAGGCCAATAAAACCAACCAATCCATGAATTTTTTTATTTAAACAACTATTTTTGATGAGCTAACCTATGTTGAATCACCCTTTGACCCTTTCCATTTGGTTCAAGAGTCTCACTTTGATAAACCAATCTTTATTGAGTCACACCCTAGTGATTATAACCACCTTTGGGAAAATCATTATTTTTACCATTGCCCTATTTAAGGAGCATCAAT
The DNA here is from genome assembly GCA_037957365.1 of Torreya grandis. Lineage (NCBI taxonomy): Eukaryota > Viridiplantae > Streptophyta > Pinopsida > Cupressales > Taxaceae > Torreya > Torreya grandis. Next base: position 590,607 of record JARHVA010000307.1, read on the forward strand.
TTGATGAGACAATATATATGGAGTTACATATTGACCATTTTACTTTTGTTGAGAAGCCTAACTTTGACAAGATAGTCTTTGTGGAGTCTTTCTTAGTTGATCCTATTTTTGAAGAACCCATTATTAAACCCCACACCATTACTCATCCAATACCAAGAATTCAACATAACATCTTTATTGCAACACTAGATAACAAATCAACATTAAATTTAGTTTCTATTCTTGAACCAATATTAGATTTATCATCAAAATTAGAATCAATGTTAGTCTCAACATTGAACTCAGAGTCCCTTGAATCAGACTCAACTTTGAAATCAAAATACATTAGTGGTTGTTATGACATTGATTACACATGTCTAGTAGATCAATTTAAATATGTTTGTGATCCTTCCATAATTTTTGAGAATTATTACCTCAACATTGACACAAGTTCTCTTGGTGTATTCTATGAGGATTATGTTGCCTCTTCTCATTCCATTACCATTCCACTTTCCATTAACACAAACCAACCTATCCATTATATTGGCATTCCACCTCCCACAAGTGTTGATTGGGACTGATAAGATCAAAAATTATTAAACCACATCCATGGTAACATATTATTTACAAAATATTAGGGGTAATAATACCACATTCATGTAGAAGAATAATAATCTCCTAGTGAATCATTTTTGGAGGTGTTAGTTGGAAATCAAAGTCTAAAATAAGCATATTCTAGTGAAACCTTTTTGGAGGTGTTAGGGGGAAATCAAAGTCCAAACTAAGCATCTTCTAGTGAAACCTTTTTGGAGGTGTTAGGGGGAAATCAAAGTCCAAACTAAGCATCTTCTAGTGAAACCTTATTTGAGACACTATAAGTCAATCAAAGTCAAAAGTCAATATTCCTTAGTGAAACCTTTTAAGAGGAACTATGGGACAATAAAGATAACATCAAAGATAACATTAGTATAGCTTCCATTCAACAACATAGTCATATGGAAACATCTCTCAAACCTAAACAACAACAAAAATATAGTGGCCCTTTCAAGATAATATTTAAAGTCTTCAGCCCCACCATAACCAAAATTATGTCAAATCCAAAATCAACAACATTGTATGTGACTAAAAATCCCAATATTCATTTATTTCCCAATCATTATACATTACATTATGATATATTTATCCATTCCAAACCTATAGCTTCCATTCAAAGATAACATCAGTATAGCTTCCATTCAACAACATATTCATATGGAAACATCTCTCAAACCTAAACAACAACAAAAATATAATGGCCCTTTCAAGATAATATTTAAAGTCTTCAGCCCCACCACAACCAAAATTATGTCAAATCCAAAATAAACAACATTGTATGTGACTAAAAATCCCAATATTCATTTATTTCCCAATCATTATACATTACATTATGATCTATTTATTCATTCCAAACCTATATTACATTTCCAAATCAGAACTTTTATTCGCTATTTATTTGTATTTACCATCCTTAGCTGCACTTTCCTTTATAGAGGTTACAAAGAAATATTATCTCAAAGTTTGGAGGAATAGAATCAACAACCAATAAAGATCACAATAGCATTATTAGAGTCCAAACAACATCAGGTTCTTGACAGAGTATCTATTCATATGGGGTGTGGGCAAACAATTTAAAAAATTGATTATTCTAGTCATATCATATGTTGATCAAGATATGCATCTCCACATCCAAAGGAATAATAGAATCATTTATTAGCCATTTTCCTTGCATTTACATTTACCTTGCCTTTTACCTTTGTCCCTTACCTTACACTTTGCCTTGCCTTACCATCCTTTTATACCTTACCATACCTTCGAACTACATTGACTTGAGGTCCTTTTATAATATGTAGGTAGTGCTCAATTCATGTTGATGTTATCTTAGTAAACCCTTTTCCAATGCACTCATCATTTTGTGAGTAATTTCAATAAACACTCTTGCCATTTTATGAGTCACTTTTGTGTACATTATACATTTGAAATTGATGTATTAATTCAACCTTGGTTTGTCCCACACTCTCATTATTTTTCAAGTGATATCTTGTCAATACATTATGAGTTAATATACCCTAAAAATTCAAAAAAAAATTCAAAAAAATTTAAAAACCTAAAAATTGGAAACAACTTATAATCTTTTAGAGAGATATAAAACCCCAAAATTCAAAAACATTAGCCCTATCTTGAACCTAGTCACCAATCCTCAATTGACCTTACTAAGGTAAATCCATTATTGGTTCCAATCCATTTCACTACCATTGGTGGGTGTGACCTTCCCTTTTCATGTATCCTTACTTAGGGGCATCATCCAATTCACACATTGGCTAATCTCATAGCTTTCACCCTGTTGGGGTAAATCAAAGCATGCAATGTATACCAATATATCTTATCATTGCATGTCATTCACTTGAATAAATATTTTCTTGGGGTTACCATCCATTTATCATTCCATTAATCCTTCCCACATAGGTATTGACTTGGTTGACAACATGATGCTTTTTATTGATTTTATTTTCAAGCTTTGTGTGTGTTTTCTTAGTTATATGTTTATTTGCCTATTTATTTGCTTTCATTGTTGTACCTTGACTCATTTTATATGAATTAATTAGATGATTCCTTTCACATTTTAGTTGAGTCCACCCATATTCGTACATCAACATTGTCATCATGGTTTTATCATTGGTACATTATTTTTGATTATTTATTGTATGAGAAGTCAATATTTATGCATATTATGGCTAGGTGCATGGTATTTTATGTCATGGTGCATATCATCCCATGCTACAAAAAAAATAGGCAAAGGGATATTATAGGTAATGGTACCATGGAAAATTATCCTTGTTCACTTTGGTAAATCCTCCCATACTCCTTGATCAACTCAACCCATTGACCATTATGGTTGCATTAATACTAATAAGGATGAGTATCTATGCATTGGTAGGTATAATTGAATCATTCAAGTTGATCAATTCTTATTTTTTTAATTCTATTCCTCATTCTATTTCCTCTCAATTTTTGGTGAACTACATTGGCCTAAGGTCTATTTGGACTACGTAGGAAACACTTGGATACATGACATATCTTGGGTTAGCTCAACCATCATTATTATTCCATCCCCATTATTATTTTTCTAATCATCTTTTTATCACTTTATACATATTTTTATGCCTAGTTTTTTATGGCTTCTTTAGTCATTAGACCCTCACACCTACATTTTCATTCACTTATTTTTAATCTATGTGACAATTTATATCCTTAAGTTATGCTTGATATTTTACCCTACTAGGGCACAACCAAAAATCATTATTGAATTCAAGTCATCAAAATGATAATAACCACCTTTAGGCAACTCATTATTTCAACCCATCTACCCTGCTGGGGCACATGCTTATATCATTGATTATAACCTCATTTTAATAAATTAGTGTCTCAGCCTTCATTCTTGATTATAACTACCTTTAGGTAAATCAATATTTTAATCAATGTATGCATGAATTAGCTCAATTGGATTAATTTTTTCCATGTATTAATTTCATTCTTCTTCTTGCTTCTTTTTGAGGGACCGTCCATCAATCATATGTGTCAACCATTCCCTTGAGGGGGCATCATAGGCTTCCTAAACTTTGTTTGGAGAATCATTCCTCAATCATTATCTTATTTTTATTCTTAATGTATTTTTCATTATTTGAAAATATGTTATTATGTCTATGCTTCATAATGCCTTCTCAAATAGGGGTAAATTATAGGCATTCCTTTTTGGCCACTTTCATGTCTAAATAGACACTGGAGTGACTTCTTAAAAATAATGCAAGTTAAGCTTGGGAACCATTAGAATGATTTGATTCATCAGTGCACATCATGTGAATATTCTAAATTGATTCAATGTATCCTTTACTAGGATAATGCATTACACACAATCATCATATCCCTCTATTTCATCTTCAATTAAGTTGTAACCTAGTAAATTGATAATTTTGACCATGTGTGAGGGACAACCTATCAAAGTTCAGAATGGCCATTAACTTTATTAGGATTTATTAATTAGTTAAACCTAATTAAATTTATAGGTGAAAATACCATGGCTAATTAATTTCTGAATTTCTATTTTTAAAAATTCATAAATCCAAATTAATGACATCATCATGACATCACATAAATATATGAAATGATGTAACTATCATGACATTATCTTTTATGAGTTATCAAACACTAAAAAAATATCAAAAAAATATTTGGATTTGTGATCCATGCCTATTAATTGAAAATATTAATGGCTTGTACCCTCCTAAACCTAACCATGGTTAAACTAAACTTAACCACACTTGAGTGAGGGTTAGTTTGGAAGGATATAAATACAAGGCCTCACCCATTATTCAAATAGAATTTTTATGTTTAATGTTATTATGTAAGACATAATTCAAAAAAATTCTCAAATCCAAATTTATAATATTCAATTGTTGAGAAAAAAAGATTTCTTGTAAGGTTATAATGCAAAAATATTGATAGATTGTTCCATCTTGCCAAAGCCAAGCTAAACATTACTAAGGTGATAAGGAAAAATGATGCAAGGAGAACCATTGCCAAATAATCTTTGAGAACATGACCGAGCACATTCCTCCATGGCCAACATGTAACTCTTGCTCTCAAATAAGGTAAAGAATACTTATTTTATCTCCCATTGTTAATTACTTACATTATTCTCTTTCTTATTGAGTGTTTATGATGAGGTGTTAGATTATTTATGTGTTTTAATTGAGGTTTATCATATTAAAACTTAACTAAGACCCCACTTGGATTAATATCTCATAGGAAAAAGACTCAAGATATCCTCAACTAAAGACTCTTAATTAATTCTTCTATTGATATCCAAAGACACTACAATCAAGCTTCTTCAAGATAAGGTTATAGACCATAAATGACTCAAAATAGGACTTAGGTTAGAATTTAAAGAAAAAAATAGTGAATATAATGTATATTATATGTTTTTAATTAAATATTAGCCTTATATATAAATATCCAATACCTAAAACTAACCCTAAACTCTAAGTCGACTGTATCATCCCAATTGATATAATTATAATATATCATCTAATACATAATGGTATTGGCCAAGATGATATAATATGGATATTAGTCTAGACATTATCATAAATATATTAGGATATAAAATATAATACATGAATGGAAAAGGCACTAAATAGGTTATATCAGTCAAGATGATGTTATAGGATATAAAGGAAACTAACCCACCTAAATAAGGATAAGAGAGAAGTAAGTAACTAGAAAGACAATTTGAAGAAGTTAGAATAATTATAATAATGATGTAATGATGATGTACTAGTAACATCTCTTGAAAATAACAATAAAATTTCTCACCCCTTTCTTAGTACACCCTTTAAGGTGTGCACTAAGGGAGATTGATGCTTGATAAATTAGTACAAGAGAAAACATCAGTAAATGACAAAGTGAAAAATATTATTTGTATAGAAAATGTATGAGAATACTCAAAAATATGTTTTAAATTTCATAAAATATTTTTTATTTAGCATAGGGTGTGACCAATCTAAGTGGAAAGGAGCACAATGTACTGCTATTCGCCTAGCCCAGACTTGTCGAGAAGGATCAGGGATATATGTTCTCTGCTAGAGATAGTATAAAGGTGATTTTAGATAACTTGACCATTTGACATTGATATTTTTATGAAATATTAATGGAAAACAAAGGGTCAAACTTTCATATAGATAAATGGGATAGAGTAAATGGTGAATGAGTGATATGTAATTATGCACAAGTCATGTGGTTTAGAATGTGTCAAAAATTACCATTATCAAGTACCTATGACCAAATTTATGAGTCTATAATATATATTAGCTAGATAAATTCACATTAAATTATTATATGTCACTTATTGATTAATTTTTTCATGCCTTTCCACCACTATATGGAGCACATGGATTATCCTCACACTATTTTGATATTTATTCATAATCTATAGGGACACCCCTATTTTATTGGAGACTCTTCTTATGAGATTTTATTTTCCACACCTCCTATATCTTATATGATAATCTCATATTGAACATTTATTTTATTTTTATAAAGACACCCTTTTGGGATGATTTTTCACCAAACATTACATGTCTCTTTGTAAACTCTACTTCAATTCTTGTAAATGATGATATTTTTCTTTTTATAGAACCATCATAAATGTATAGTTTGGATGATTATCTTATCCCCATTGATGGGAGTTATCCAACTATGTTCTTTAGCACATCCAAATTTTAAAAGAGCATTGATGATCCACTTCATATAATGTATCCTTACTCTTGAATAAATTTTAGGGTCATTAATTTATGCCCTTTATAGATGCCTAAGTTTGGCACATGACCCTTTTCTATAGTGTTTTATCCCCAATTTATCATATCTAACATATTTGTTTAAGTTTAAGTACTTATGTGACTTCATAAACCCAAAATTGGTCCCCATTTATCCCTTGAGCCTCACAAGAATAGACAACACTTATTAAAATATATCTATTAGTATCTTTGGACTAAATATCACTTTTAGTCATTGAAATCCAAGCCTATATTCATTCCAAGTTAGAATCACACCCTACATGCTTCCACCTTGTCCAAATGCATGTCATGCATGAGTTTTTCCATTTTAACTTTGTGGGTCCCTTTTCTCATTTCCATTGATATTTCACCTTTAACTTAGATCCTTATCATTTCAAAAGTCAAACAATTATTTTATCAAATTTGGGATTTATGTAAAAACTATTAGAGTAGGTTATTTACCTTAGCTCATGTTTCCTAGGTGCTTTATTTATTTTAAGCATTGTTTAGGTTTTCCCACCCAATTAGGTGTGGATATTAAATATTTGAGTATAGTGGTTTTATATCCCTAAGCTATCTCCTATGATCCTACTATTATCATTGATCTTCCTTGACTATATATGCAAGGCACTCTCATTGTACTTGTTAAGTTTTATAGAGATATTATATGATATTCCTACTCTTTATTATGCACATCAATTCATTGCATTCAACTCCCTTCATGTGATTTTTTTTTAACACTTGAGATTTATACATTTTAGAATTTTTTTTCCTTTTATGGTATTAGAGCAATAGGCTATAAACATGACCTAGTTTTGTGTCAATAATTTTTTGCCATTTCAGAGGGTTTGAAGGTATTTTTTTAGATTTTATGCATATTTGTAGTAGCTATTGGTATTAGATCATAAGTGTTTCTTCCATCTATCTACAATTTATTTTAAGGGTTTGTTTTTTATATATCTATATTTTTTTACTATAAGAATCAACATGTTTGGCTTTCCTGCATCCTCGAACCATCATTGGTTTTTAGTGGCTTTAGCATGCATCCTTTTTTGGGTTTGTGTTTTATTTAAAAATCAAGATTATTTTCTTGGGAATTATAGTTCTACCCTATATTTTTTTAAGTCTATGTTCTAGTTTAGTTATGCATTTAAGAAGTGATAGTTTTATGTCCTTAGCTTGATAGTTTTCATTGCTAGTTTGTCACATTCTCAACCCCCTAAGGTGAAAATTATCTTTGGTGGGTTTTATTTTTATGCAGGAAGGCAAAGACTTATCCCTTAAAAATGCTTGGCCCTTTTCACATTTTCATTTTGATCTTTTGTGCAAGAAGGTGACATCCATTAGGGAGTCACATTTTAGACAGTGGAGAGAAGCACTATTCATCTCTAGTCTCCCTTTCTTTTATGGGTGATGTAAATATATCAATAAAATAAATCAAGAGGGGGACACTCATCCTCACCCTTATTGCCTTGATCACATGGTATGGTCATGTGGGGGGCCTTAACTTTATGATTTATTATAGTGGGGGCTTAATTCCAAGGGTTGATTTTTTGTAATCCTATAAACATTCAATTTTTTGTTTATAAGCATTTAATATGGTGAACTCTTTATTTTTGACCCATTTATGATGGGAAAACTTGTAAAAATATATCTTTGAATGATAACTTGAAATCAATTGTTGTTATTTTCAAAAGTGTATGTTTTTTATACCTAGTCTATTAGTGTTTTTTTTTAATGCATTAAAATATACAGTGACAATTTTTTTTTTGGGGGGGGGAGCTCAATATAAAGTCTTTTTAGGGGTTATCTCAGTGTTGATTTGTGCACACTTTTTTCCTTATTTTTACATTGGTATTTTTTATAATAGCTTATTATTATGCATTAGATTAGTGTGGGCCATTAACAACACATAATTACCACACATTGATACCAAAGATTCAAGCAATAATTAAACACAAAGGATTATGGGCCTTAATGACTAAAACACAGCCAATTTTTACTATAAAATATGAGAAATTTTAGAACCAATACAAATTTGATGAGTGTATGGATTTGATAGGAACTTATGTAAATGATATTATTTTATTTTATTTGTAAGTATGTATACTCCTTTCAAAATATAGGTTGAAGGGTCTATTTGTTAAGGTGGATCACATGAGAGTCATATAGCTTGAAGTAAAGATCACTTCTCTCAACCCTAAAGATTTTTCATCCATTGTAGACTAGCTTACTAAGTTAAATCACTTGTTTACAGAAATAAAGGGAAGTAAAAGAGATAATAAATATGAAGAGTGTGTTTACTTATTTTTTTCTAATTTAAAAGGTTCATTCCAAATCTTTGCTTCTACCTTTTTAGCTAGCATGAATGTCTTAGGTGCCAATTAAAAATGCATGATTTAGAGTTATCTTATAAAATAATTACCAAGGAAGAATTTAAATTAAATAACCTTGAGTATTCCACCTCTCAAAAGGCATTACTAGCATATAATCCTAACTATAAGGAAAAATATAAAATTATTCCTAAACCACTCTTCCATATCAAAGTTCCATTAAACCCAATAATATCAATTTTAAACCTAAGGATTCTTCTAAATCCAAGATTAAGTCTAGCCTTTCATGCTCCTTTTGTTGGGGGATTAGTCATGTATAAACTAGGTGTTGGAAGACTGCAAGCCTTAGAATATATATTCAAAAAACACAAGATATATATCTCCAATCCACATCCTTCAAATGAGCATGAAAAATTACTTAATGTTGTTGGGAGATCTCAATCACATTTTATAAATAATTAGGCTATAGATTCTGGTGCTTCTCACCATATGACTTATTCTAAGGAATCTTTCATATATTTTGGTTTTAGTTAAATATATAATATTGAGGTTGGATATTCTTCCTTTATTTATACTAATGTAACAGGTGACATACATATTAATGGTGGCCATATAAATGATGCACTATATATTCATGAAATCACTACCAATTTGATTTTTATTTATTAGGTTTGTCATTCTATCTATGGCAAGATAATGACTTTCACACCACAAGGGGTTAAAATTAAAACCTTGTTAGAGCCTAATTCACTTGTTATACAAGGTTTTGTTGATCACAGTTCCCAAATATATCACTTTGAGAGTTTTGATGACACTTATTCTATGGGTACATGCTTGGTTTCTCATGTTGATCTAAACTCAAGCTTTGGCATGAGATATTTGGAGAATTATAGACATTTGAATGAGTTGAGTACTCTTGGTATGGTTTATGGTCTTCTTATAATTTCTTATCTTGATGGAGTTTTTCCTTTCTGTGTATTAGGGAAATAACACCAACATCCATTTCCTAAGGATATGTCCAAGAAAGCTTCTTCACCACTTGAGCTTATGCATAGTGACTTGATGGTTTTTCCTACTTCTTCATTCAATGGAGCTAAGTATTCACTTACATTTATTGATAATTTATCAAGGTGTAATTGGGTTTATTTTATCAATTATAAGAGTGATTTTTTTTTCACACTTCAAAGTCTTCAAGGCTTTGGTTAAGAATCAATCTTCTAATTACATAAAGAAGCTTCAAATTGATAATGGGATGTTATAGTATTTTATATACCTTAGCTCATATTTCATAGGTGTTTTATTTGTTCTAAGAATTGTTTAGGTTTTACCACCCACTTAGGTGTGGATATTAAATATTTAAGTATAGTGGTTTTGTATCCCTAGGATATATCCTATGATCCTATGGCTATCATTGATCTTCCTTTCCTATATATATATATATATATATATATATATATATATATATATATATATATATATATATATATATATATATATATAAGGCACTCTTATTTTACTTGATAAGTTTTCTAGATATATTATATGATATTGCTACTCTTTATTATGCATATCAATTTGTTGCATTCAAATCCTGCATGTGATGTTTTTATTTTTAGCACTTGAGTTTTAGACATATTAGAACACTCTTTTTTTTCCTTTCAAAGCCCATATATGATAAAACTACTACATAAAATTAGGAGAATAAATATAACAATGATAACATTCACTGGTTTAGAACTATTGCATTATGGAAACTTAATAAAAATAGAAAATTTTAATGATAAAACAAAGACTTAGTTGGAAACTGTATTTCTAAGGGAAATCAGAGTCTAATATATGTTGTGTAGAGAGGTTAGTTGACTGGAATTAGGATTTTGGAATTGTATTAGGGTGTAGCCAATAGTGTTAGGAAGAGGACACTGGAGGGGTAGAAATCTTATCCAACTTATGGAACTCATGTCAAATTTTGGTGAGGAAATTAGGATTTCTTGGTTCTTTGGGCCTTTGTCTATAAAACCTGCATCTGGTGTGGGAGTTTAAGATCACTTTTGGAAGCCACTATGTAATTGATTTTCATTCAAAAATGCTTTTTCCTTGACACATGAATATCAATGCAAATCAATGGGTAAAATATATTTAGTGGTTAAATTTGGGTGAGAACTCAACATCCCATGTTTTAAGCACTACCTATATCAATACTTTGGAGAGGGATCAAACTTCATTTAGTTCTCCCATCTATGGTGGTGTGTGAATAACTAGTGCAATATGTTAGATTTTGGTGCAATACTTATGTGATTATATGCTTTAACCATGAATTTTTACCTTGAAATGTATTTATACTTAAGATATGGGATATTAGGGCTATATGAAATTTGAAGGAATATGTATTCTTCTCTCAATGTACAAGTGTGATTCTAGTGATTTTTAATGTGGAAGCCTCTTTTATGAAAAATGGTTTGAAAAGTGTTTATATAGTCATATAATTGAAAATAATTCAAATTAGGCTCATTAGTGGCATGATTTGACCTTATTATATCTCTAAATTTTGAAATTTAGTCATCATTTGGTGGGAAGATAGGAGAGGGGGAAGAACACTAGAGCAATGTTCTATAGTCCCCTAAGGTGCTCTTATCCAATGGGTGATTTCATCATGTTGGGTGTTAGGTAAGACCTAAAATATGTCTAAGATTGATAATATTAGTGATGAAAGCATCCAAGGGTCATTCATCAACTTATAAGAGTGTGCAAGGTGGTTTAAGTGATCAAAAATAACCCTAAGATAGGTTTAGAGATAAGTGTGTTAAGAGTGATCACAAGTACATAATTTTATCTTAAATTTTAATTTTAAATGTCTAAATTCACCCCAATTTTATTCTAGTAATGCATAAAAGTGAAATTAATTGAGTAAAAGGAAAAAGAGTGCATACATGAACTTACCTAAGGGAAGGAGTCCTTGATGTAGGCCATAATGTTGAACTGTGATCCACACAATCTTATAGTGAAACATAAGTATTTAATTAAAATGGATAAAAATAAGCTAAAAAAATATAGATAGTGACAAGGAATTAATATATCTAATCAAGTATGCAAATTATTATGCCTTTTTGGTGTAAAAATTGGTGACTATGGCATGTTGTGCATTTATATTAACATTAAATGGTTTGAATTGGATTGTGCATGACCAAATCCTCATCAATAAGAAAGTGTGATAAATAAATTAAGTGTTATTTAATCCATCACCATCATCCTAGAGTAGTTGAGTAGCTTGGGATCTATGTATGAATCTTGATATATATTTGGTGAAAAAATTGGTGTAGATGCTAGTGTAAATAGAGAACCAACCATTATAGATGGAATAAGGTTCAATTCCATTGTAAAAATGGTGAAAATATTGAGTATAATATGGTTCTAATGTATATAACATGAATAATGACATGAATTTTCATTCCATTTGTGAAACTGGTGTAATGAGGAAGTAATGTGTTCCACACATTCCCCTAACTAATATCTGGTACATATAGATTTTGAGACTAAGTAAATCAATCATGATTCTGAGAAGAAATCTATGTGCCAAATTACAACATGTCAAGCATGATTTCACTCAAATTGATTGAATCTGAGTTAAACTATGTAATTCTAAGTAATTTTGGAAATTGAAACTGTGAAACTCCTAAGTGCTAATCTGAGTAAATTGAGGTTCTAAAAAATTCTTTAAATGCCTATTTTTTAGGCATTTGTAAAATAGTATTGGTACAAACACTATAGAAATGTTCACCTATGCAATGTGACACTGTTATCTAGATTGATTTTTGTGTGCTTTTTGAGCCTAAAATTATTTCAACTATGTAACCATTGTTAAATCTTGTTTGTGTACTGATATAAGAAGGTTGAGTCTACAAGACAAATACATATGAATGACCCCTCTTTTTAGGTGATTTTTTGAGCCAATGTAATAATTTAACTTAAAATAAAAGGTAATGCATTAGGTTTTTATGATGTAAAAATGTAAATTTGAGTAAAATTGACATCATGGAAAAACATGGCATTACTATGTATATAAAATGAGCATAGTAATAATGTAAGATGCATGTAAAAAAATAATCACAAGAAGTGTGTCTAGATATATGTGACAATGAATCCTATAAATAATTAAGCAACTAAGTATATGACATTGAATGGAACTAATTAAGGAGAAACACGTGATGTCCATCATGGAATTAGAATGGGTTGGGTGCATGATGTCCATAATGCCATCTAAATGTAAGAAAAAAAGAAAATAAAGATGTACACAATCAAGGAGTACACCCACAACACATAAAATACATAATATAAGGCCAAAGGCCCACAAATAAGGGACATGTTCAAATGTCACTCACTCAAATATAATACATATACAAAGGCATGTTCAAATTCCTTCATGCACATATAAGGAAATAATGGAGGATTAGATCCACATAGAAGGACATGTTCAAATGTTTACATGCACACATAGAAGACACACAATGAAATGTTAAAATGTCCTCAAAAAATTACAATCAGAGATATAAAGGCTTAGATTCACTTGGAAATTACATATTCAAATGTTCTTAAAGCAAACAAATAAATGCATACAAGATATGAAGCTAAGAAAAATAATATAAAAATTAAGCATGATTATGTATTATAATCAATAAGAGATAAGTTATAATCTAAGAAATATTCATTAATTAGGATAGCATATCATAATTTTAATGAGTGAGAAATATCATAATATTTAATACAATTTAAAGTGATAAATGTGTAAGATAAGGTGGGAAAAGAAGGATAAAATATGTGTTTATCATGCCATTGATGAGCTAGTTGATGAATGTATATGTTGTAGGAAGACTGTGTGTGGAACTGAGTAGTTATAGTCTAAACTCACAATGATAAGAGTGGGATGAGGTACACTAAAGCATTAAATTCTTTTCTTCCACAATGCTCCTATTTAAATAAATTTTTTGAGTGTATAACAATAAAAGCACCTATAACTAGTTCTAGAAATGATGTCTTGTGTAATATGTAGTCACTCATATACACTGGTGAATTATGTATGATATAAAATTGGTTAAAGATATATAATAAAGTGTATAACTATGCATAATAAAGTGGTTAAATTACTTATAAATATGCACACATCCTAATTTTTGTTATTTTTGACAATATTTTACTATTTTTATATTTTGGCACATATATGAGAAGAACATGTACAAAATGTGTTTGTTAAATTATATGATGTTTTAAATGTAAAACCTCCATATATGAATAATTTTCATAGGGATTTTATGGATTTTATATTGAGTGAAGCTAGCCAATAGGCTTCTGGGCTATGTTTTTTTGTAATCACATATGGCATTAAGTAATTTGGCTTGAATTTTCTTTTTGTTTCCTCTTTTACATTGATGTTCCTCAAATTTTCATTGAGAAAAAATCATCTACCTTGAATTTTATATTATGAACCCATTTTTTGTAAGATTTTTTATTGTATTTTTTATACACTTTTAGGTGTTTGGTTACTTGTATATGTGTATGGTCTAATTATTCTAACTCACGTAGGTGTTTTTATTTATATTGATCATCTGTGATGAGTCCTTTGAGAGATACATGTAAAGAGGGAATATTTAATTCAAGTGGGAGAACTACCTCAGTTCCATAGGCCAATGAGTATGGAGTAGCCCATGTGGGTGTATAGATGCTTGTGTAATGTACATACACTAATTTATTATGTCAATCATCACCAAACTTAGTAATTATTTTACTCAAAATATTATCTATAATTTTATTAATGGTATTTGCTTATCCATTACCATAGGGTTAATAAGGAGTAGAAAAGGTGTGTCAGATATTCTAATTAGTATATAATTTCTTAATAATTTTGTTCTTGAATGAGGAGCCATTGCATGTGATGATAGCTAAAGGAAGGCCAAAGTGGGAGATGATATGTGTCATAAATAATCAACACATGCCATCTCCTATTGTTGACTATATGGGAATAGATTCCACCCATTTAGTGAAGTATTCTATATTTTTAATGATGAATTTATGGCCATATATGGATTATAGATTAATTTTTCCAGTCAAATCAAATCCCCATAATGTGAAAGGCCAAGGTGAGATGATGGATTGTAAGTCATATAAGGGAATATGGTAGAGGTTATTGTGTCATTTAAATTTATTACATGGTTTGGCATAATCATGAATTTCTTGATCCATGGGCTAATGGTATCCTTGGCAAGGTAATTTGAGTGACATTAATTTTATGCTAAAATGACCACTATATTTATTATCATGTACTTTTTGTATGTTTAACTTATCCTCATCTATGTTAGACATTGAAGTATGTGTCCCTTAAATGATTTTTTGAATAGATACCCGATAATGATAACATAACGAGAAGCATATCTATGTAATTTAATCTTATCATTTTTGGTGAAGGTATCTAGTGTGATTGATTTATTCAAGAAATTATAGATATGTGTGAAGCATTCTGAGGCTATTCCATTATGTGTAGTTATTAATACTAATAAAGCTATGATATATGAATTTGATATTAAAGGTGTTTTTAAACATTATATGGTGAATATGGATTGATTATAATTTATGTCAATTAGGATTAGTGATGCCACATTAGCCATTGCATCAGTGTGACAATTATCCTTTCACAGAATATTCTCAATTGAATTTTTTTCAAAGTGTGTGAGTAGGCATTGGACCATATTATTGTATGGTATTAACTTATATTATTTTATTTGATAAACACCTATGAATTGATTAAAAAATAATTATGAATCTCCATAGATATAGAAAGCCTATATTGCATATAAACTAGTGCTTCATATTTTGTGATATTATTTGTGCATGAGAAACTTAATTTGTATGTAAATAACATGGGTTATCCTTATGGAGTGAGAAAAAAAATGCCTACACCAGTGCCTAATGCAAATTTAGATCCATTGAAAAACATTTTCCATGTATCCTTAATGATAGTATATATGGTGAAATCATATCTGAAGATATCTCTAATAGGGTTTAAATCTGGTAGTGGATTAGTAGCTAATTAACTATAATGACTTGTCCTTTGATTAATTTTTGGGGAATGATCTTGAGATCAAATTATGAGAGTAACACTACCCATTAATTATATGTCCTAATAAATGAAATTTGGACATAATAAATTTTAATTGGTTATCTTTTGTGATGATTTGAGTCTCATTGATTATCATATAAAGTTGAAGCTTTTGGGTGGAAAATACTAGAGCCATGCATAATTTTTATATTTGAGTATTATTGTTCTCATAATATACAATTGTGAAACTATTATAGTATATATCTCTATTTTTTATTAGTATCATATTGTGCTAATAAATTGCCTAATGTTTGATCTGTAACAAAAATATATAAAATAAGTGGTTTGTCTGGTATCAAAATCACAAGAATAGGTGGATTTAAAAAATACTACTTAAGTGCCTTAAAGATTTCCTAACATTTTATATCACATTAAAATTTTTATTAGCCATGTGAAGTTTTGTGTTTTATCTTCTAGATAAACTATGAACTGATGGATTTCATGAATTTTACCTTGTAGAGATTGAAGTTGCTTTAATCCTTGAGAAGGAGATATATCAATGAGAGATTTTAGTTTCTTTGGGTCAACTTTGATGCCTAATTGAGAGATGAAAATTGCCAATATTTTTATTGATATGACACTAAATACACATTTTTTTTGGTTTAATCAAACATTATATTAGTGTAATTGCATAAATATCCAATGTAGGATAATTATAATGATCCTACCTCCACTTAGATTTGGCTAGTATAGATGATTTGAAATCTACCATAGGTGATCTTTAGTGTTGGTTAACACTACTCATTTTAGGATTTGAAAAATCCAAGGCATGAGTTGTAGTTTGTGACAATTTAATGATGTCTTTGGTAGAATAGAAGAAGAGTATGAGAATTGTCCATAATATTTGTTTGATTTAGTGGTTGGGAGTCACCAAGGTTCAAATCTTTAGATATTCAATAGTTTTCAATGACTTAGAAGCTAAAATAAATGAGTATTAACAATGACATTTAAGCTAGAGTGAATCTTGATAAAAATAAGAAAAGATAAGGGTAAAGTAAGAAAGAAACGTGATTGCATGTTTTCATCTCAAATATTATGACAAAATTCCAATTACTTTGAGCACAT
Source organism: Torreya grandis (assembly GCA_037957365.1). Classification (NCBI taxonomy): domain Eukaryota; kingdom Viridiplantae; phylum Streptophyta; class Pinopsida; order Cupressales; family Taxaceae; genus Torreya; species Torreya grandis. Next base: position 607,496 of record JARHVA010000307.1, read on the forward strand.
TTGAACCAATTTATGTTATAAAATAGCATAAGCTCAAATTATATCACAAATTAGGGAAAATTCAAAGGAAAAATATGAATCATAAGTAAGAACCAAATTTACTTTAAAGATTTACCATTATGATCTGAATAACCTACGTACATCCAAATATAAAGCAAATAAAATGAAGTATACTTGAGATCTTTATAGTCAATTTAGCATTTAGCACAAATTAACAACCCTATGACAAAGAATGTAACTTAAAACCAAAATAATAATTCAAATTCAAGATGACTATTTGCAATTGAGAGGTAGCATGAACTTCAACAAAAATATAAAGATAATCTTTTCAGAATTCTTTAGTTATATTAAATGCTCTTGGTATAAAATTAATAAAAAAATCTCCCTTACAAATGGTAACCACTTTCCTATTTATAGGAAACATATGCGGCTAACTAGTTAAGTTTCAAAATATCCACATGAAGATAAGGACATCTATCCTTGATATAAAAATACAATGTGGAAGGTCACGTGTCAACTTGACAAGAAAGAGTATATACTAATAGACTAGCATATACTTTACAAAAAGAATATTCTTTTAGGAATTTCATTGGTGGTAAATTCAGTTATCCCTATTTGAGGAAGTCTTTCACCTTTGTATATTTCTCCTTGATTAGCTCAAAATCCATTGTAGGCTTCATTAGACAATCATTTCCTTGATCTACTAAATTGTCAAATTCTTTATCAACCTAAGATACAAGTTCCTTGATACATAATGCTTCTACAATTTGCTTCCCTAAAAAATGATATAAAGGATCTTCTGGTTGTCCTTACCTAAATGACATTTATTATCTTTGATGCCTTGGATGTGAACACCAAAATTTTGCTTGAATTCTTCATCACTAATCAAGCCTATAGTAGTGGTTTGAGAAGGGTTATCTAATATATTTTCCATAAGTTTCTCAATTTGGGTTACCAAGCCTATGTGTTTATTGATGAAGTCATTTACATCATTGCTCTAGGTGATCAAATCCTCTTGCTTATCCATAAAAACTACCATGAAGATATCTAGATGTCTAAGTTTGATAATCTTGAAGTCCAATGCATGCTTTGTCTTATGTACCTTGATGAGCTCCTCCATATGAGCTTGAGAATTTTGCCATTGAGTTATTAAGTCTTGTGCCATCTTAGTTTGATGGTTTAAAGCACTCAATCTAAGCTTCATGATTTTAAAATTCTCAAATGCATCCATCAAATATTTATTCAAAACTTGCAATACATCCTTAGGAATTGAAAACAGGACCCGAGCTTCTAAATCTTGTTTTTTTTCTCCAAGTTGAGAATCCTCTATTTCATTCCCTAAACTCTAGCCAAGGTCATGGTTGACAGGGCCAATACCATACTAGCTACATCTTCTTGAAATATAGGATGCTCCCCTACTTCCTACCCTAGAATAGGAGTTAAGCCTACAAATGGTTCCACCTTCTAAAAGGTGAAGTCCTCAGTATCAATAGTAACCTTCTTGGTCACTACTCTCTCAAGAGTTGATGTATTTGGATTGAAAAGGACTTGAGGGTCAAACTCCTTTCCCTATGGATATTTAGGAATCCCTACATTTTAACTCTCAAAGGCTCTTAGGGTGTCAATCCCTTGGATTTCCTTATTGTAAAGTATTTGGATGCTTCTCTTTACTTGTCTATTCAAAATATCTTGAATCCAAGGCTTGACATTATCCTAAACATCCATGTCAACTTGAGCCAAAGCTAGTGAAGGAGAAAGAGATGTGATTTTTCGCAACCTCCCATGAACAAACCAATTAGGAATAGCTGATCCATATAGAAATTATTCTCATCATTGAAGAGGTTAATTTTATTATTAGGATAAGTGAAAGTTAACCTAGGCCTATTTCTTAGATCCAAACGAACTAAGGCCAATTATGCCTATCTCTTTCCTCTATCTAATGAAACTAATTATTTTCTTGATTTATCAAATGGATCCTCTTCCTTATCAGAATCATAGGCAGTTGTGATGTTAATAAGGGCACTTTCCACTATTTCTCTAGTTTCCAAAGCAATCATGCTAATAACTTCTATTGGGGAAGAAGGCCTTGGTGGGGTTGCCTAAATTTGGGGACCTTCATGAGGTCTATGCTCTATGCTAGACTCCTAAATCACATCTTTACCTTTACCTTTTACATCCTTAGGTTTCCAAACCTAGGATGACTTTACCAATTCTCTTTGCTGAGTCTCAAAATATTGTCTTTAAAAAGTGGCTCTTGATGTGCAGTCCCAGATGGTCCTAGAAACAAGTGATAATGCAAGGGATGTAGTTGCCATATTTTTCTTGAGGGCTATTATCCTTAATTATCCTATGTTTTAATTTGATGTTGTAGTTTTTAACCCTGGACAAGACTTATTCAAAGTTCCTTTCCTTTGTTTAAATACCATCTCCCACACCTAATTGATGTTTGTACTTAGTCTTTGGGACCTTTTTATCTTAAATATGGTTATCCACTCTATCATTGCGGTCCCACATCTTAAGATCATCCAATTTTAAATCAAAAGAGTTCCTATGCACCACCACGATCTCCATCTATTTCTAATCCTTGATTACAATTCTATGAATGCCTAATGAAAAGGGATGAACCTGAGCTTTCTTATTCTTATTGCATATCCAATCTATTCCCTATATGATTTGATAAGCAATTTCTTGCTCTACAAGCTTACTAGGAACATATATAGTCAATCTATAGGGTTGGACCATGATTCCTTCTATCCTTATTATAGTGCAATCTAGATAGAACCACACATCTTCCATGGTCTCCACTTGTATTTTTGATTATAGGATGAATCCTGGGCATAAAGATACTAATGATTGCCTAAAAAATGACTGTGAATATACCATCATATATAAATTAAATGTGATTCCTATATTTGAATATATTTAATTTGGAGTAATGATGGGAAATGGTAATTCTACCATCAAGGGACCAATTATAGATGCCAGGGAAATTAATAGAGGCTAGGAGTGAATACAAGAGGTAAGACATCATAAAAAATTGCTTAGAGGTCTTTCTCTTGATGTCTATAAATTTTTTATCTAAGAAAAAACTTATTAAGTCTCCAATGGGAGGGTTAAGCTCCATTCCAACATGTAATGGACATAAGATACCCAAACCTTACTCAAATAAGTTGTAGAAGAGGAACCAACAACTCTATTCAATAAGTTCATAGCTAACCTAACACCCTATCTAAATTGGTCAATAGGAATCTCACCATTAGGGGTCTTAAAAACATGGGAACCTTGGATTAACCAAGGTGAGAGGACTAAATCCAAGTTTTGGGAATTTTTCCATTCTTTCAAAGATGGGAAATCTACATGAGGCAAAGGAAGCTTATAGTAAGCCTCAAAGACCATGCGAGATATACATGCAACTTTATTGAGACTTCATGAATAATCCATTCTCCATCTATTATATAGTAAGAAAAAATAGGAAAATTAATGTTAATGTAATGCATTACCTTTGGTTTAGTAACCACATGATGAAGGCCTGCCAACTGAATTGATACTAGGTCTTTATATCTTTGGTGCACCATAGCATTTCTCTTTTCCTCCTAAGAAATTGGTTACAACTCCTCTATAAAGAAGAATAATTCAGACCAATTTTTTATTTCATGTACATTCAAGTCTATTAAATATAACTCTATGTCTCTAAAGACCCTTCCTTCACCATTTAAAGTTAGATAAAGCTTTGCTGTAGTTGATGAAAACAAAGATATCACTAAGAAACTTGATTTGAATTCAATTTTCACTTACTTTGATTGATATGTGATCAATTGAACTGACTTAAGTCCTTTATAGAGGGTTTAGGGTTTTTAGCTTTAATGGCGAAAATATCTAACTCTTGATTTCATACATGCCTCAAATTTGATAGGACCTCATTATAATGTCTTTTGCATTATCAAGAATAGTATATATTTCATTTTGATCTTTCATACCTATGTGAAGCTCATGTGGTAGGGTTCCATGCCTTTCATGGTAAATTTCATAAATGCTAGTTGAAAGCTAGCCATTAACTTTTAAAAGTCCTCTTTATTTTGCTTTGAAAAACCAAATCTAGGTCCTTGTATTTCATTAGTATCTTTATTTTTATGCTCACTAATTATGCCATGTGTCAATATAGTGAGGCCTTTGAAAATTACTCAACTTCGTCACATCATTGGATCAAATCTATCAAGCAAGCAATCACCATTAGATCCTAGTTAGGGCTAGATCATTAACCATATGCCTTTTTAAAGGACTTTAGGCTTCATACACTGTTGGATTAAATCCAATGAATAAGTGATCACCATTGGATCTTGCAAGATGCTTACCTTTTAATTAGTTTCATGATTATATGAATCTTAGGCTTAAAAAATGTCATTTAGAATTTTATGTTTTATAAAACACAAAATGACTTAGGTTAAGATCTTTATATACTAGGTTTACCTTTGTAAAAAGTTAGGAATTTCTTAGAAGGTTTTTTAGAAATGATCCCTTTGTTTAGGATTTAAAAATTTGTCTATGTTAATTTTGATGGGTTCAATCACATCAAATACATCCTCACAGATGTCAAATGATGTGAGCAAACTTATCAAAGTTAAGATAATGGAATTTATTGATCCAATAACTGAATGCCACGTGTAAAGCCCTTAAGAGTTCCCAAAGATTTTGGCATTTTGTAAGTTAAATTTCATGGGTTTAGTCACATCAAATACATCTTTGTGGATGTAAAATCATGGGAGTGAACCTATAAAATTTAATATAATGGAAATTATTGATCTAATAACTAAATTCTATGTGTAAAGCCTTAGGAGTTCCCAAGGCTTTGAGGATTGTCTAGGTTAAATTTGATGTGTTTGGTCACATCAAATACATCCTCATAGACCTCAAATGATGGGAGAGAACTTGTCAAATTTAAGACAATAGAATTTATTTATCCAATAACTAAATGCCACATGTAAAGCCCTCAAGAGTTCTTGAAGCTCTAACTTTAATTCACACAATTAGATTAAAACCTTTAATCAAGTGATTTCCATTAGATCCTTATTAGGGCCCAAATCATTAACTATATGCCTTTCTAAAAAACTTTGAGCTTTATGCGACATTAGATTAAATCCATTGAATAAGAATAAAGTGTTAGATCTAAAAAAGCGTATGAACTTTAAGTTAAAACCTGATCATACATAAAATTTATCACTAGATTTTCTTGTGAATGTTTAAATTCAAATATTTAGGGTTTATTTCTTAGGAACCCTAACTTCTTCCATGGAACCTATAATTAATCATGTTGAAAATGATTATTTAGAAACATTAATCTATAAAACATGATCATAATTAGATACACCAAAGAACATGTTTTTTTAAAAATATTGACATGCTTCTAAAATTCAAGATCAAATAATATTTCACACTTATTCTTCTAGAATATAAAGTTTTGGAAACAATCACAGGGGCCCCATTTTCAAAAAAAATGATGGGGGGGTGTTGGTCTCAATAAATGGTGACTCATAGGGGCAACATAGTAATATGTTAGAACACAAGGCTCTGGTTAAAACTTGTACATGAATTTTATATCCCATTTGGACATATACTCTCTCCTAAATCAACTTTAGGTTAAAAAAAGTTCCTTATGTATAAAATTTAAACTTAGATATTAAAACATAAATATGTAGTGTGTGCTTTGATTTCACTTACTGTTTGTCATGAATTTCAAGAAACAATGTCTAGGTTCATATCCTTTTGGTCCATTACACTTAACTTTGAGCACTTTAGATATTATTTAAGAATAACACCTCTTAATTTAGGGGAGGCTTGGGTATCTCTCTATTTCTAGCTAGGCATCTATAGCCCTGATAGAGATACCTTTGGTTCTACTCAAGGTCTTGCCTCCACTACTAGCCAGGAATCCATAGCCCTAGTGGAGATTACCTGAATCACCTTTGCTTCTATTTCCATATATTTTGCAATGAGTTTTATTTTATATTTTCTAGGTCCTTTTGAAAAGGTTGGAAACCAATACAACCTAGATTTAAGGATTTGGTCAAATAACCTAGCATTAGGATACTCTCCTTTAATTTAAACTTTAGTCCATGACAAGGATGTGTTTTAAGTGTAAGCATGAATATGAGTTAATAAACTAAATTCACATTGTATACATATGATTCTTCTTAAAACCAAGTGCTGATGTAGGATAAGGTTTAAATCTTTATAAAACATTAAATTCTTATACCAATTTATACTAGTACCTCTGGTTGCTTCATACTACATTATTGCTAGCCATGTTCACTTTTTTAATATTTATACCCACACTTTTGAGCAATTACAAACCAAAAAATAATACCACAAGACTTTACCACAACCAAATAACACCACCAAACAAGAAAAAATAAAATGCAAACAAAACAAATATATAAAAGCCTAGCAAGGAAGAAAAAACAATGCAAGAAAGGGATCTAACTAGCATACCTATTCTAACATTAATAATCTTACACATTCACTCCATGAAGACCCACAATGGAGCAAAAAAAAAAATGATCAAGGTATTTCCCATTGGTGGGAAAAGTAAAGTCTGATCCTTGGATATTTTTCAACCTGAAAGTGTTGTTGCCCAATATTTTTACAATTTGGTATGGGTCAATCCATAAAGGGGTGAACTTACCATGTTTACCTTTAGGTTCTAATGCTTTGTCCCAAAGAAGGACTAAGTTTCCTTACAAAAATACCTTCACTTTAGATCTCTTATCAAACCATGTTTTCATGGTTGATTGGTGTCTACTAAAGTCTATAAATGCCTTTTCTATAGCATTTACCATTTGAATGATGTCTAATAGCCTAGAATTAGCAAGTTCTTAGCTATCCTCCATGTATTCTTACATGAATGTGAACATAGGAAACTTCAAGGTGATGGGAAATATAGGACCCTAACCATATACCAAAAAAAATGGTGAAGCCTTAAGAGCTTGTTTGATCCTAATTCAATCTACCCATAATGCAAACTTAAGAAGTTTATTCCATGTTCTAGGTTTATCTTCAATAGATTTCTTAATAGCTTTCATTAGATTTTTGTTTGTGGATTCAAAAACACCATTTCCTTGAGGGTATTGATTGGAATAAAAATTGAGTTCAATGCCTTGATCATAAGCCCATTCTATCATTTTAATAGAAATGAATATAGATCCATTGTCACAAACCAAAAAAACTAGGGTTCCAAATCTAGTACAAATATTTTCCTCTAAAAAATTGATCACCTCTTCTATTCTGCATTGTTTAGTGGTTATTGCCTTAGTCCACCTAATTTAATAGTCTATAGTAGTTAGGAAATACTTATGACCTTTAGAATAATTAGGATTGATTACTCCTACAAAGTCTAATCCCCATTATGCAAAAGGTTTATCCACCATCATGGGTTCTAAAGGCATGGTTGCCTTTGGCTCCTTTGTGCTAAAAATATGGCATGAATGATACTCCCTCACATGATTATAATAATCTTTGAAAAGGGTTGGCCAATAATATCCAACTTTAATAATCTTGTGAGTTGTAGTTCTTGCTGAAGGGTGTCCACTTCTCAACTTCTCATGGAAGGTAGTCATAATCCAAGTTGCTTCTTCCTTGGACACACATCTCAAATAAATTCCCTCAAAGTTCCTCCTATACAAAATTCCATTCTTGATGAGTTAATGATCTTATTTGAGCCTCAAGGCTCTCTTTTTTTATCTTATAAATCTTGGGGGACAAACACTATTGACAAGTAAATGGATGATATATTCATACCACTCATTGGGTTAGAAATTTCATTGATCTACTTGCATGACATGGAATTTTAGGTCAATACTAACGATCATCTAAACTAAACCTTGACATTTTATTAATTGGCTATTTTCATCTCTATATCATATTATTGTATAATTTCCATCCACTTGCCTCTTCTTTCTCTGAGCTCATTCTGACTCCAACATAAGTTTTGTAGCTAGATAAGGTAATATGGCATGTACCTTATTTCTAAGGAGGTAATGTCTAAATTTTTTTATTTCCTTTACTAATGCATAAGCTTGCATATCAATCATAGAATAATTCACTTCTATATTTTTGAAGTTGGTGCTCATGAAAGATATGAGATGATCATTCCTATCAACTTTTTGAGTTAACATTCCAAGCATAGTATGCTCAAAAGCAAATGAATATAGATAGAAATATTTTGAGCAATCAAGACTTATGAGGACTACAACTTCAGTGATTGCCTTCGTAATGTTAGTGAAGGCCTTCTTATATTTTTCATTTCAAGAAATTATATCATCTTTCTTAAGCATATCATTCAAAGGTTTGACAATCTTAATGAATCTTGAAATAAACTTCCTCACAAAATTAATCTTGCCATAAAATGACTTAAGTTTTTTTGACTGTTGGGAAACTGAATTTTAGAGATGGACTCTACTCTATCAGGATCTACAAAAATACCATCTTTGGTAATGATATGTCCCAACAATTTTACTTTAGTGACATAGAATATTCTTTTCTTAGGGTTAAAAGATACACCATACTTTCTACATCTATCAAATACTTGTCTCAAATGTACGAAATGTTCCTCTCTATTTATAGAAAATACTATAAGATCATCCATATATATTATGATACATTTTCCCACTAAACATTGGAAAGTATGGTCCATGTCCTTTTGAAAAATTTTCCCTGCATTAATTAATTCAAAAGGCATTCTCTTGTAAGCATATGTTCCCCATTTAATAGTAAAAGTTGTTTTCATCCTATCTTCTAGAGCAATAAGCACCTAGTTATATCCATAAAATCCATCCAAAAAGGACATCATGGAAGATCCTAAAATATTTTGGATAACTTAGTCTAGAGAAGGTAAAAGATAATTAGCCTTTTTAGAAACTCTATTTAGATTCCTAAAATCTATGCACAATCTTATTTCTCCATTCTTTTTTCTGACTGGGACTAGGTTTGCCACCCAAGTGTAATGTCTAATAAGAAACACTATCCTTACATCCAAAAAATTATTGAATTCTTAAAAAATCATGGGTTCTAAAATAGGGTTGACTGGCCTTTACTTTTGTCTAAAGGGTTTGCAACCTTCTTGAAGAGGTATAGTATGAGTATTGACCCTCAGGTCAAATATTTTCAAATCTTCATAAGACAAAGCAATTACATCCTTGAATTTTGTAAAAAACTATCTAGCTTTTCTATTTCCCATTTCAGTGCAAGCCTTCCCTCTATTCACCATTTGGGGCTGGTCATATGGACCAAGGTTTGTCACTTGATAATCTCTACCATTTACCTTGGATTGTTTAGTTGCTTCAAAAATCTTGTCAAGATCAAATAGTCTTTCCAATGAAATCATCCCTTTAGGTATTTTATTGTCACTTAATTGGATGTTTTTTCCATTAATTTCCTTTTTAAGAAAAGTTTCCTCAACTTCATCAATAATTTGAGCTTCAAAATATCCAAAATTAGTTAAGAAATCTATGATTTGTTGATCACCATTGAAAACTTGGAAATTATTTACATTGTCAGGAACTAAAGGACATGGTACTAGCTCAATAATGATGATTTGAGAATCATTATTAGGCATGAGGTTAGTTGTAGTAGAGGCAAGCTTACCAACAACTTTTTTTCTTCTTTTAGAACAACTAAGATGTTGAAAGCATTGAAAGATTCAATCAGGTCCCACACCCTAAACTTACATCTTTTTAAGTAAGACAATTTGTACTAGTATTTACTCCTCACTTGGTTAACCATAAGTTTAGAGTCTCCATAGAGAAGGAGTTCCTTAACTTTGTGCTTAATGGCAAACTAAAAACCAAGTATGAGAGCTTCATACTTAGCTAAATTATTAGTGAAAGGAAATTGTAACTTATAAGCTGCATGGTATTTCTTTTTTGAAGGATCTATTAATACAATACCAGCTCCTAATCCTAATTTTCACTTAGCACCAACAATATATAACTTCCAAAAACCAAAAACTAGAGGAGAACTCTTGGAAATTGGTTCTTTTGTAATTTTTAAAGTGAAAACTCCCAAATTAGAATCTAGGAAATTTACCCTTTCATTAACAACATTATATTATGTTCTCATGTGTTTCATTTGAGGTTCACTTTCCACTCTTATTTGATTTATCACACCTTTCCAACGAAGCCAGAAGTGTGAGAAATTAGTAGACATATATCCATTTAAGGCATTAGTCCATTATCTACTCAAAAGCAATCCATAATCACTAGGCATTTCTACCACTTGGATATCAATGAATTGTTGAACCCTAAGTTCACTAGCCAACTATATATGCATATTCAATAATTCTCCTATAACCTTAACTCTAGATTTATCCAATTGAGTGACTACCCAATCAAACTTGATTGGACTTAACCTGAGTTGTCCACATATCCCAACAGGAATAATGTTGGTTGAGGCTCTAGAATCTAAAAGATAATTATGAACATTCTTCCCAAATATCCTGACTATAAGTAAAAAAGGTGGAGACTCTGGTTTGATTACTTGCATAATTAAATTTTCACTATCATTCTTAGGGGGATTCCTAATTTTCTTGGACAAAGATTCCAAGAGTAAGTCTATTTATTCTATGATCTGAGTTAGCTCATGTAGAGTGATATTGGATTTAATCCTTTTCATATCCTCCACAATATTGTAGCCATTTTTGCTTAGAGGATCAATAATTAGCTTAGAAGAAATTCCTCTAGGGGGTTCAAGATTATTCTTTGATTTAGTGTTTGGAGGGGTTCCATAATTGTTAGGAGGGGTAGAGGTAGTCAATGGTTATTTTTTTTCCCTATTTCTTAGAGGATATGTCTTCAAAAATTGTTAGAATAATTAAATCTCATCAGGAGTATTCTCAGGCTCATTATCCTCTTGAAAAGGGAATTGAAAAGTTTCCACCATATGCACTTGGTTAGATGGTTTAGATTTAGAAGAATTTATAGTAGCATCTTTATTTGGAACCACTTCAAATGTGTCAAGTTATTCTTGAAAATATATAAAGGCTTTACAAAACTTAATGAAATTAATCTCACTATGCTTGGAAGTAGCATTCACCCTATAGTAATGTAGTAAGGCAATATCAATGAGGTTTATATCCATATTCTTTTTGCTAGAGGAAGGCTCATTAGCTTTTCTATTGTATAAACTATCATTCTAAAACCTATTCGTAGGCTTATTAAACTTTTGGAAAGTGAATTTTCTTCCAAAGTTGTCATTAGCATTACCAACTTGTTTTTGCAATTGTAGAAAATCAGTGCTAAGCTTTTGTACCATTTTCAATATAGACTCATTCTCATTTTTTGGAACCTTAGAATTTTGACCTTGGTTACTATTAATGCCACTAACAGGCACTAAATCCTTCTAATCATTGTCATGAAATCCATTGGTAACTTGATGACTCAATAAACTTAAATTTTTATTAGGGGCAACATGACTAGTAAGTAATACATTCAAAGCAGTGAATTGGTTTAATGTTGGAGCATCTTGGTTATTATTTTGGAAAAGGTTTAATGTAAGTATTTGAGGATTAACATTTGGGATATAATAAGCCATATATCCTTGGGGTTGCATTTGGTCTCTAATAACCACTACTTTAGAATAGGCTTGAGCCAATGTGATGATAGGTGGAAGGGCTCTCTTCAGAAACATAAAAGTCATGGGGTCAACAACATCTTTATAAACCTCCAAAGCTAAAGATTCATTAGGTTTATATGGATTCATGGTCTGACTAAACATCTTTTGGAACCTAGCATTAAATTACCTAATAGGCTCACCTGTATCTCTCTTAATGGTTATAAATTGATGATAGATGACACAAGGGCTTATGATCTTTCCAAATTGATCAATAAAAATAGTGTCAAAGTTATTTTATGAGATAAAACAATTGTTAGGTAGATTAAGTATCCATTCATATGTAACATCTTTGAATGTAAATAGGAAAAACCTATATACTACATCTTCATGAATAACATTTAATAATCTTAATGCAGATTTAAAAGATTTAACATGTTCTTCAATAGTTGTAATAACAGTTAGACTAAATATTGGCAAATATTTTTTAGGATTACGTGGTAAATCATGAACTATACCTAGTATATTGATAAGGGAACTTACAAGCCATGCCATGTTTGGATGAAGATGGAGCATAGGAATCCCTTACAAAATTTATGATGGTAGAGATTTAGGATACCTACACTTACCTCTGTCTTTCCTAGTCCTTCTATGGATTTCTAGTTCGAGCAAAGGTTCTCTAGTCTCTGAATGTGATATGGTCCTAGTCCTTGGTAATTATAGCTTGAAGATGAAGGATAATATTTTAAAACATGATGTAACACATTAATTTCTAAATAATGACAAATAATATGCACACTAAGCTTAATTTTTAAAAAAAAATCATAAGAGGACAAAGGATAGCAATCTCTAACTAAACAAGTTCAAAGATGTACTGAATTATGCAAAGATGACCAATCTTTACAACTTATGACTCAAATAAACCTATTATTGTCAAATAATTATCTATTTTAAACAAAATAAGCCATCTTAACTCCAAATACTAATAAATTCTTATCCACAAAATATATATTTCTATAAAGGTCACCAATCTTTACACAATTTATGCTAAAAGAAACATAGTCATGTAAAATGTGAGTAATTTTGACCAAATACACCTTAAAGATATTAAGTATCTTTAAAAAGTCCCTCCTTCTAGCACCAATAGAGCTTATCCTATTGATGCTTTGAAATGTACCATAGGTGCTCTTCAGTGTTGATGAACACTACTCATTTTAGGATTTGAAAAATCCAAGGCATGAGTTGAATTTTCTAACAATTCAATGATGTCTATGGTGGAATAGAAGTAGAGTATGAGAAATTTCCACAATATTTGTTTTATTTAATGGTTGGGAGCCTCCAGGGTTTATATATTTAGATATTCAATAGTTTTTTATGACTTAGAAGCTAAACTAAATGAGTAATAACAATGATATTTAAGCTAGAGTGAATCTTGATAAAAATAAGAAAAGAGAAGGGTAAAGTAAGAAAGAAACATGATTGTAGGTTTTAATCTCAAATATTATGACAAAATTCCAATTACTTTGAGCACATTTGAAGAAATTTATGTTATAAAATAACATAAGCTCAAATTATATCACAAATTAGGGAAAATTCAAAGGAAAAATATGAATCATAAGTAAGAACCAATCTTACTTTAAATATTTTTTATTATGATCTGAATAACCTAAGTACATCCAAATACAAAGTAAATAAAATCAAGTATACTTGAGATATTTATAGTCAATTTAACATTTAGCACAAATTAACGACCCTATGAAAAAGAATGTAACTTAAAGAAAGAAGAATCATTCAAATTCAAGATGACTATCTGCAATTAAGAGGTAGCATAGACATTCAACAAAACTATATAGACAATCTTTTTAGAATTCTTTATTTATATTAAATGCTCCTAGTATACAGTTGCTCAAAAAATCTCCCTTACAAATAGTAACCACCTACCTATTTATAGGAAACATAGGTGGTTAACTAGTTAACTTTCAAAATATCCATATGCAGATAAGGATAGTTGTCCTTGATATAAAGATACAATGTGGAAGGTCACATGTCAACTTGACAAAAAAGAGTATATGCTAATAGGCTAGCATATACTTTACAAAAAGGATATTAATTTATGAATTTCATTAGTGGACCCTTCAATTAGCCCTATTTTTGGAAGTCTTTCACCTTGGTATATTTCTCCTTGATTAGTTCAAAATCCATTGCAAGCTTCATTAGACAATCCTCTTCTTGATCTACTAACTTTTCAAATTCTTTATTAGCCTAAGATACAAATTCCTCGATACATTATGCTTCTGTAATTTGCTTCCTTGTAGAAATAATGATATCAAGGATCTTCTGGTTATCCTTAGCTGAATGATCTTTATTATTTCTGATGCCCTAGATGTGAACACCAACCTTTTGCTTGAATTCTTCATCACTAATCAGGCCTATAGTATTCGTTTGAGAGGGGTTATCTAATAGATTCTCTAGAAGTTTCTCAATATGGGCTACTAAGCCTATGTCTTTCTTGATGAAGTCATTGACATCATTGATCTAAGTGATAAAATCCTCTTGTTTATCCATCAAAACTACCATAAATATGTCCAAATGTCTAAGTTTGATAATCTTGAAGTCTAATGCCTACTTTGTCTTATGTACCTTGATGAGCTCCTCCATTTGAGCTTGAGAATTCTACCATTAATTGATTAAGGTTTATGCCATATTAGTTTGATGGTTTAAAGCACTCAATCTAAGCTTAATTCTTTTTAAATTCTCAAATGCATCCATCAAATATTTATTCAACACTTTCAATATGTCCTTAGGAATTAAAAGGGGGACCTAATCTTCTAAATATTATTTTTATTTATCCAAGTTAATAATCCTATATTTCATTCCCTAAACTCTAGCTAAGGTCATGGTTGACTAGGCCAGTACCATACTAGCTACATCTTCTTGAAATATAGGATGTTCCCCTACTGCCTACCCTAGAATAAAAGTTAAACCTACAAATGGTTCCACCTTTTGAAAGGTGAACTCCTTAGTACCTATAGTAACCTTTTTGGTCACTACTCTATCAAGAGTTGATGTATCTAAATTGAAAAGGACCTAAGGGTCAGACTCCTTTACCTATGGCTATTCATGAATCTTTACATTTGAACTCCCAAAGGCTCTTGGGGTGTCAATCCCTTGGTTTTCCTTATTTTTAAGGATCTAGATGCTTCTCTCTACTTTTCTATTTAGAATATCCCAAATCCAAGGCTTGACATTATCCTGAACATCCATGTCAACTCAAACAAAATCTAGTGAAGACAAAAGAGATGGGATTTTCTACAACTTCCCATAAATAAACAATTTAGGAATAGTTGATCCATAAATAGGATTTTTATCATTGAAGAGGTTAATTTCACTAGTAGGGTGAGTGAAAGTTAACTTAGGCCTCTTTCTTGGATCCAGAGGAACTAAGGCCAATTCTACCTATCTCTTTCCTCCATCTAATGGAACTAATTATTTGCTTGATTCCTTAGATGGATCCTCTTCCTTATCAAAACCATAGGTAGTTGTGATGTTAATAAGGGAACTTTCCACTATTTCTCTAGTTTCCAAAGCAATCATGCTAATATTTTATACTAGGGAAGAAGGCCTTGGTGGGGATACCCAAATTTGGGGACCTTCACCAAGTCTATCCTCTATGCTAGAATCCTTAATCACATCTTTACCTTTTCCTTTTACATCCTTAGGTTTCCCAACCTGGGGTGACTTTACCAATTCTCTTAACTTAGGCTTATAAGATTATTCTCCAATAGGTGGCTCTTGATGTGTAGTCCTAGATGCTCCTGGCAATCAGTGATAATGCAAGGGATGTACTTGTCATATTTCTCTTGAGGTATTATTATCCCTAACCAGACTATGTTTTAATTTGATGTTGTAGTTTTTAATCCTGGACAATAATTTTTCATATTTATTTTCCTTTATGTAAATACCCTGTCACACACTTGTTTAATGTTTGTACTCAGTATTTGGGACCTTTTTATCCCAAATATGGTTAGCCACTGTATCATTGGGGTCCCACATCTTAAGATCACCTAGTTGGAAATCAAAAGAGTTCTTGTGCACCACCATGATCTCGATCTATTTCTAATCCTTGATTACAATTTTGCCAATGTCTAATATAAATGGATGAACCTAAGCCTTCTTATTCTTCTTGCATATCCAATCCATTCCCTAGATGATTTGATAAGTGATTTCTTACTCTACAGGCTTATTGGGAACATATATAGGTAATCTATATAGTTGGACCATGATTCCTTCTATCCTTGTTATAGTGTAATCTGGATAGAACCACACATCTCCCATGGTCTCCACTTGTCTTTTGATTAGAGGATGAAGCTTGGGCATAGGGATACTAGTAATTACCTCAAAAATGACTAGGAAGATACCATTAAATATGAATAGCATGTGATTCCTATATTTTAATATATGTAATTTGGAGTAATGATGGGAAATGGTACTTCTACCATTAGGGGACCAAGTTTGGATGCTATGGAAATTAATAGAGGATAGGAGTGAATCCAAGAGGTAATACATAATAAATAATTACTTGGAGGTCTTTCTCTTGATGACTATAAATTATTTAGCCAAGAAAAAACTTATTAAGTCTCCTAAGATCCATTCCCACATGCAATGGACATAATATACCTAGAATTTAGTCAAATAAGTTATAAAAGAGGCACCAAAGGATCTATTCAATAAGGTCATAGCTACCCTAACACCATCCTTAAATTGGGAAATAGGAATCTCACCATTAGGGGTCTTAAAAACATGAGAACCTTGGATTAACCAAGGTGAGAGGACTGAATCCAAGTTTTGGGAATTTGTCCATTCTCTCAAGGATGGGAGATTGAAATGAGGTAAAGGGAACTTATAGTAAGCCTAAAAGGCCATGGGAGCTATACATGCAAATTTCTTGATACTTCCTTCATGAATAATCCATTCTCCATCTATTCTATAGTAAATAAAAATAGGAACAAGAAGGTCAATGTAATGTATTACCTCTAGTTTAGTAGTCACATGGTGAAGGCCTACTAGCTAAATTGATACTAGGTCTTTATATCTTTGGTGCACCATAGCGTTCCTATTTTCCTCATGGGAAATTGGTTGTAAATCCTCTATAAAGAAGAATAATTTGGACTAATTTCTGATTCCATGTAAATTCGAGGCTATTAAATCTAAATTTGTGTCTCTAAAGGCCCTTCCTTCACCATCTAAAGTTACATAAAGCTTTTCTTCAATTTTCATCTATTGCCTACCCACCACCATTGATAACACTGAATTATAGTTGATGAAAAAAAATATCTCACTAATGCACTTGATCTAAATTTAAGTTGCTCTTACTTTAATATCTATGTGATCAATTGAACTGAATTAAAGTCCTTTATATAGGGTTTAAGGTTTTTAGCTTTAATGGAAAAAATATCCAACTCTTGATTTCATACGTGCCTCAAATTTGATGAGACCTCATTCTCATGTCTTCTACATTATCAAGCATAAGATATCTTTAATTTTGATATTCCATACCTATGTGGAGATCATGTGGCAAGGTTCCATGCCTTTCATGATAAATTTCATAAATGCTAGTTGAAGGGTAGATGTTATCTTTCAAAAGTCCTCTTTATTTTGCTTCAAAAAATTGAATCTAGGTCCTTGCATTTCATTGGCCTCTTAATTTTTAAGCTCACTAATTATGCAATGTGTCAATCTCATGAGGCTTTTAAAAATTCCTCAACTTCATTGCACCATTAGATCAAATCTAGTGAGAAAACGATCACCATTGAATCTTAGCTAGGGCCAGATCATTAACCGTATCCCTTTTTAAAGGACTTTAGGCTTGACGCATTGTTAGATTAAATACAACAAACAAGTGATAACTATTAGATCCTACAAGATGATTACCTTTTAATCAATTCCATGATTATATAAATCTTAGGCTTTAAAAATGTCATTTAGAATTTTATGTTTTAAAAAACACAAAATGACTTAGGCTAAGATATTTATATACTAGGTTTGTCTTTGTAAAAATCTAGGAATGTCTTAAAAGTTTTTTTAGAAGTGCCCCCTTTGTTTAGGATTTAAAAATTTGTCTACGTTAAATTTGACAGGATCACTCACATCAAATACATCCTCACATAAGTCAAATAATGGGAGCAAACCTATCAAATTTAAGATAATGGAATTTATTGATCTAAAAACTGAATGCCACATGTAAAGCCGTCAGGAGTTATCAAGGCTTTAGGGATTGTCTAGGTTAAATTTGATAGGTTCATCCACATCAAATACATCCTCATAGATGTCAAATGATGGGAAAAAACCTATCAAATTTAAGATAATGTAATTTATTGATCTAATAATTGAATGCCACATGTAAAGCCTTCAGGAGTTCCCAAGGCTTCGAGGATTGTCTAGGTTAAATTTGATGGGTTTGGTCACATCAAATACATCCTCAAAGATTTCAAATTATGGGATAAAACCTACCTAATTTAAGATAATTGAATTTATTAATCCAATAACTAAATGCCATGTGTAAAGCCCTTGGGAGTTCACAAGGCTTCAGGGATTATCTAAGTTAAATTTGATATGTTTAGTCATGTCAAATACATCCTCGCAGACATCAAATGATGAGAGTGAACCTATCAAATTTAAGACAATGGAATTTATTGATCTAATAGCTTAATGCCACATGTAAATCCATCAAGAGTTCTTAAAGCTCTGGATTTAATTCACACCATTAGATTAAAACCTCTGATTAAGTGATTTCCCTTAGATCCTTATTAGGGCCCAAATCATTAACTATATGCCTTTCTAAAAGACTTCAATCTTGACACACCATTGGATTAAATCTAGCGAACAAGTGTAAAGTGCTAGATCTACAAAAGTGTATGAACTTTAAGTTAAAACTTGATCATGCATAAATTTTCTTGCTATATTTTCTCATGAATGTTTAAATTCAAACTATTAGGGTTTATTTCTTGGGAACCTTGACTTCCTCTATGGAAACTACAATTAATAACATTGAAAATGATTATTTAACAACATTAATCTATAAAACATGATCATAATTAGATACACCAAAGCTCATATCTTTTTTAAATATTGACTTATTTTTAAAATCTCAAGATCAAATAATCTCACACTTATTCTAGAATACAAATGTTTTGGAAACACTCATAGGGGTCTCCTTTTCAAAAAAAATATGGATGGGTGTCAGTTTCAATAGCCAGTAGATCATCTATGTAATCTTTGACCATCTTGTGAATGAGTTCATGAAATATATGCTTCATGGCTCATCAATATATAGCTTCTACATTTTTCAATCCAAATGGCATGACTATGTAAAAAAAAGTGCCCCTTGGTGTAATGAAATATTTTTTCTCTTGATCTTCTTCGATAATTTTAATTTTATTATAATTGTAAAACCCATCCATAAATTATAAGATTTCTTATCTAGGAGTAGAATCTACAATCATGTTGATATTAGTTAGTGGAAAATCATCCTTAGGAAAAGATTCATTTAAATCTCTAGAGTCTGAACAACACCATATTTTCCCATTATGTTTAACCACGAGAATGATGTTAGACACCCATTTAGGGTAAGTTACAGGTTGAATAAAACCTACATCAATAAGTCTTTAAATTTCCTCTTTGACTAACAATGCAACTTTAGGATACATATTGTGAACCTTTTGTTTAATTGGTTTAGCATATGGGTAGAGTGTGATTCAATGTACAAAAATGGAAGGGTCAATGCCTAGCATATAATAATATGCCCAAGTAAATATCATAGGGAAATCATGTTGTGTTTCTATTATGCTTTTATCCTCATCACTATGTAATGTTGCATCTAAGAGAACTATTTATGGATCTAAGTTAAATACAACTATATCTTCATTAATAAGGGTGGATCTATCCTTGATATATGGTGTTAAAGCCATCAGATAAAAAATCATCCTATGTATCAGTCTTACCAAAATATTTATGAGCATTTGTATAATGAGTAAACCTATTCTTATGATATAAGGGAGGGATATCCTCATATTGTCCTAAATATTCTAAAAAGGAATCATCATTAGAGAATTCATATAGTGTTAAAATGTTTGGGGAATCAAATTCATTAATAAGCTATGGCTATACCAATTATAGTGAAGATACCTTATTAACTAAATGATTGACTTGTTGGATAGATTTGTAAAACATTATATGTTATGCAATGGATGTAACTATCTTGAAATCAAGTGAACAGTGAATGTAATTGAGGCCCTATTTGCATTTTTAAGTAGATGCCTTAATAGGATTGGTAATTCCTTGTTCATATTTTCCCAACAAATGTCATTTATAACCCATTTTTTTATAGATAATTTAATCCAAAACCATATCATTGATGATGTATATTATTAGAAGGTGTTCTCGATGGGACTGTAGGAATCATATATGAACTATGAATTTAGGTTGCACTATTGTTTGAGTATAAATGTCATTATGAGGGACATAATTCTATATAGATTCAGTGACCTAGTAGTATTTAAATAGATCATGATCCATAGGGAAAATATATATGTATCCCTGATATCTAAACTTTAAACATGCATCTAAAGTAGAGGTGATAGATTGCATATCATGAATATGGTCCCCCTAATAAGATATTATAATTGAGATCATTGAGCATGGTTTGGCATGTGGTGGCAAGAATTCTAGGTCCCTATGTGAGATTTAATGTTATTTGACCCAAAACCTTAAGAGGGATATTATCTAACCCTTGAATGTTCATATTTGAATAGTCTAAGTTTTTAGCTTGTATGTTGATAATTTGAAGGAAATAAATATTATAAATATTTAAACCTCAACCATTATCCATTAAAACCCATTTGACACCCACATCACCAATTATAAGCTAAATGTACAATGGTAAATATTGTTTGATGATATTTTATGGTAGGATATCCTCTTTTTAAAAATATGTAGACTCTTATGTCCATCATAAAATGTTAATGATAAAAGCAACATAATTAGGTTCAACATCTTAAGGTATAATAGTGTCACTTAGTACTTCATACAACATGTCTTTATATACCTTGGATTGTTGAATTAACTCTAAAATGGATACTTTGGTGGTAATATTATTGATTTAATCAAGGATATACTATCATAGGGCTCTATGATCCTATCTCATCTCTCAACCTCATTTAATTATAAAAACATGAACCACAATATATACCATAATCCTAGGGTGAATGGTAGATGTATGATGGTAGATGAGATAATTTAGAGGTCTTGTGTTAGGAGGGATAAAATGAACCAACTGTGCTCACTAACATTTAGTAGTAACTGGTGGTAATTCAAACTAATCCATGCAATAATAATATTTGTAGAATGATACATTAAATATGGGGTAGAGCCATATATGATGAAAACTCTTCCTTAATATGATACATCAATGAGATTACATACTTGTGTAATATTTTACAAATAATAGGCAAGGAACATGTAAATAGTACCAAAAAACTTTACACTAGAAACTATAGATAGGCTCAATCATGATAATCATGATGAAGCATAGTAATTTTGAGATTAGGGATTTAAAACCTTATTAAATAGATGAAATTAGAAGGAAACCCTACTGATAAGCAGGGTTTGAAATATTTGATAATAAATAACTACACCAGTATGTTTTATCAAAATTTGGGATATATGTAGAAACCTTAGATGACAACACTACTATGCAAAATTAGGAGAATATATATAAAAATGATAACATTCAATAATTTGTAACTACTGTATTCTAAAAATTTATTAAAATATTAAAGTGTAATGATAAAATAAATACTTAGATTTAAAATATATCTCTAAGGGAAATCAAAGTCTAATATTTGTTGTATAGAGAGGTTTGGTGAATGGAATAAGGATTCTAGAATTAGGTATGGGCTTGTACAACATTGTTGAAAAGAGGAAACTAGAGGGTTAGCACTCATATCCAACCTAAGGTGCTTTTGTCTAATTGTGATGAGTAAATTAGGGTTTTTGGGTTCTCTATGCCTTCATCTATAAAACCTATATCTGGTGAGGGAGTTTATGATCACTTGTGGAGAACAGTATGTAACTAATTTTCCTTAAAAATCCCTAGTTACTTGACATGTTGAGACCAATGCAAATTAATGGGTTAAAAGGAGTCAATGGTTGAATTTGTGTAAGACCTCAACACCCCATGTGTCGATTGTTGCCTACATACCAATACCTTGAAGAGGGATCAAACTTTATGTAGTTATCCCATGTTATGATGTTGTGTGAATAACTAGTAAAGTATGCTAGATGTCAGTGAAATATTAATTTGGTTATATGCCTTAACCATGACTTGTGACCTATTAAATGTACTCAGATTTAAGCTCTAGGATTTTAGGGCTATATGCAATTATAATTAAAAGAAATGGGTATTCTAATCTCAATGTGTAAGTGTGATTCAAGTGTTTTTTGGTGTGGAATACTCTTGTAAAAAATGGTTAGAAAAGTGTTTATATAGTCATACCATTTAAAATCCTTAGAATGTGATCATTAGGGACATGGTCCAACCTTCCTACATATTTGACTTTTGTAGATTAGGTGTTATTTGGATGGAAGATAGGAGAGGGAGGAATGAAATTAGAGTGATGAACTATAGTCCCCTAGGGAGCTCTTGTCCAAAGGGTGATTTCATCTCGATGGGTGTTAGTCAGGGCCTAAAATATGTCTAAGTTTGATAATAATAGTTATGAGTACATTTCAGGGTCGTTCATCAACTTATAAGAGTGAGCAAGGTGGTTAAAAGTGATCAAAGAAGGCCTTAAGATAGGTATAGAGTTAAGTGTGTTAAAAAAGGTCATAAGTGCACAATTTTAGCTTAAATGTTAATTTTACGTGTATAAAACAATGCACCCATTTTTTTATTATATTATCCTATATATATATATATATATAATATTTATGCAAAACCACTTATGAGAATAAAAAGGTATCATCAAAAATAATATTAAAAATAAGGTCATGACCTATATTAGAGACAAGCATCAAACATATTTATTCCTTTACGTCAAGTTGACCTTCATTGAATCATATTTTACATACTTATAACATAGGTTTTTTTATATTAGTCTCTCATCATTACCTTGTCAAAAATGAAGGTTTTATATTACAAGTAGCAACATCATCACTTATGAGGAAGAGGAACCCTTACTCAAGTTATTCCATTTACATTTACTCAGAACTACATGGAGCCTTGATTCTAGTGTGTGGGATATAGAGTTTGCAACATCAATTTAGTGATTAATTGAATCAAAAACCCATTTTTTAAAGTTCTAAGATAGGTTAAATATAATGAATCGCTATTTTAGCATATTTTCCCCATCCAACCCTACATAAGACAAACTCGGTAGAATAAAGAAAGACCTAACAATGAGAATATATCCAGTGTGAATTTAGACAATAAAACTACATGAAAATGGAAATTACATCCATGGGGATATAAATGTAAATCATAGTTTTAAACAATTCACATTTTGCTTGCACAGTCATATTCTAGATCCGTACTATCATATTTGTGTTACAATAACAAAATGTGACCATTTATTTGCCTTCGTACTTATTTACATGTCCTAGTTCATGTTATCTTATTAATATTTTTATTCAATTTGGAGTATATTAATTATATACTTTCATATCTATAATTACAGATCTATTCATTTCAATCATTTAATCCTTATTTTGTATAAATACATAATTAAGTTAAACATAAATGGTGAACCCTGACATATTCTTACATTCAACCTAAGGTTTTTCAAACCATCATTTCATTAGGATTTATGATTTAATTAATTTTGAGTTTCTAATCATATATTTTATACTCCCTTCCTATCCATAGGGTTCATATACATGTGTCTCTCCATTGCTCGATTTTCATCATGGTTTACATTAGTGAAATTAATGAGAGTACTATGTCTTTCTTGGATGCCAAGTTGAAAAATATTAACTTTTAAATGGATAAAAACATTGATGAATGTATTTTTAAATATTTAAAATAAAATTTTCTATATAACCTTGATTTTATTTATATAATTATACATAAAGCTAAATAGGTCATAAATGTAAATATTTCTCATGTAGACACACCTAGGCTTTTTACTAGTGTCCCTCAAGCTTATATACTT
This sequence comes from Torreya grandis, assembly GCA_037957365.1. Taxonomy (NCBI): domain Eukaryota; kingdom Viridiplantae; phylum Streptophyta; class Pinopsida; order Cupressales; family Taxaceae; genus Torreya; species Torreya grandis. Next base: position 631,300 of record JARHVA010000307.1, read on the forward strand.
TATGATGAGTGTTTGAATACTAAAAACATGAAAAATAGTGTATTTAAGACCCATATTAATTTTAAGACTCAAAATTTGAACGAAATTATCAAGATTGAAACCATTCTTAAACATGATCTAGTAATTATGATGGTTTCTATAGGGATTTTTAAAAAATAAGTGTGTATGTTAACCTTGGAAAAAGAAATATTTAAGGATATCATTAACAAAAATCTCATACATTGAATAAATATTTAAAATGACATATTTATCATTCCTTTTCAAATGACTTGATCATTCTAAAATTCAAATCATTTGATGGTTATAGGGATTCTCAAGTGCACATGTATTTAGCATTAACTTCTTTGGGTGATTATGAGGATCATCCTTTGATGATGCTTAATTTTTTTCTTATAAATTTGGTAGGTGATGCCTTAAATTGGTTTTATTATTTTATTATTGGTTCCTTATGATGAATTGGATGTTTACAAGAAGCCTTCCTAGATCAATACATTGCCAACATTGGAGCTAAAACTACATGTGAAAGTATTTTAACATCTTCAACAAGGTATCAATTAATAAATGTGAGATTAAATCTTTATGTTTTAGTTTATTATGTGTTAATTTATTTATCAACCATATATATTCAAAGGAAACATATTTTTATCAATAGTCTCAAAAAATTATCAGGGACACATTACTTAACATGATTTACAAACCATTCACTTGTATTATAAATATGGCCATTGATATAGAGAAATAAGATTTAATCAAACTCCAAGTCCAAAAATCATCTAATAAAAATAAAATGAACCTAATTCCCATAGGAAAATTAAGAGTAAATCCACTACTAATGTAAAATAAGAAGAAATAGAAAACATATAAACCATTAACACCAAATACACATACTTTTTCAAAAATAAATATAATATACTAAAGGACATAATGGACAAAGATTGACAAAATTTACCCCTATGTGAAAGATTATTTCAAACCAAAAGACAAAATTTTAAAAATAAAAATATATATTTTTATATCATTTGAAAAAGGGACATTTAATATATAGATATATTGCTTTGATAAAAAAATAAACAATACCTAATGGACCATGAAACAAATATTCTTTCTAATTAAAATTCCCTAGGAAAGGATAATATTTACAAAAAAATCAACCTCCTAAAGATACTTGAAAAAAAAAAAAAAAAAAAAGACCAATGACCAA